>CM069526.1:69002500-69602500 GCA_035773235.1 Eospalax fontanierii
CCCATCTTACAAGCAGAAACCAGAGGCTCAGCTCCTAGAAGTCACTTGCAAATGTTTTAAATTCAGATTTTGTTGTGGGTTTTGCTTTGTTTGTTTCATATAGGGTCTCATTTATATGGCCCTGGCTGGCCCGGAACTCACTATGTAGACCAGGTTGGCTTCAAACTCACAGAGATCTACCTGCCTCTACCTCCTGAATGCTGGATTAAAAATGTGCTGAACTCAGATTTACATGAAACCCTAGCCTGGCATTTAGCACTATGAAGCTGCCTCTCTCTGTCATAGTCTTTCAGTGGGCCATAGTCTCAGCTGTGTATCCCAAGCAGCGAGATACGTGGTATTTTATAGATGCCTGCATCATTTACAATGATGTGCTGTGAAACATTTCATTAATTGAGTACAAAAGTCCTTGAATGTGTATGCATTTTAAAATTAGAAGAGAAGCAAGCCACAATAAGACAGACAGGCTGTAGCTGCATGTATTTCACAGCCAGCTGTCTTAATGTGTTGAAGCAGGTTTCATGATCTCTCCTGTATCTGCATCAGGGCACTCCTGAGTCCACTCTTACCTCTTGTCCACAAATAGATGAGTGATGTTTTAAAATGTTCATACCAGGAGTGGCAGAGCATGCCTGCATCACAGTACTTAAGAGGCTGAGGCAGGAGGATCACTTCGAGTAGCAGGCAAGCCTGGGCTACATAGTGAAACATAGTGAGCTGGAGACCAGTCTGGGCTGACTAGGATAGAGTGTCCCCCCCCTCTCTTTCTCTCTCTCTCTCTCTCTCTCATATCAAGTCATGTCATTTCCCTTAATAACCTTCCAGAGGATTCTTACAAGCAGCAGGAAAAAAATTCTAATTTCTCCCAGTAGCATCCACCACTGCTCAACCTCATTCATCCATCAGGTTCCATTCCAGCCTGTCATACCCTCAGACTGTCATACCCTTAGACTTTCTCCTGGCCTCCACCTTATTTTTGTGCTACCTGTGTTGCTGCATGAGGTTTCTATCTTTCTTTCATTGATTTAATGCCTCCATGGTTGTGTCTGCTCCCCCAATTTGAATATGATTTTCATGGGGTCAGGCACTTTGCTTTAGTCCTTCCTTGTTTGGTACTCAAAAGCAAGAACAGTGCTCAGCAGTGTGAAAGAAGTTGTTAAATGGAGGGGTTCCAGCATGCCTTCTCAGATGCACAGCATGGTGCCTGGCACAGTCGGATGGCCCTCCCAAGCTTCTGTTCTAGGTGGGGTTCATTCCAAACTGGAAGTTCATTGCCGCATAATCTATAAAGCACATCTTAGGGATTGCCCAAGACAGTGCAGTTCCTCAGAGGCCCAGACTCTTCAGTCTCATGACACAGACCCTAAAGTCTGTGTTATTGTGAGGCTGCTGCTCTTTGTCAGTTTTTAGCTGGTGTGGACTTGACCTTCAAATGGCAACATTCAGCTCTCATGTCCAATGGGAGCTTGTCGACTGACCTTTACTTGGGCCCAAGGCAATGTTTTCCTCTCTGACACACTCAGCCACTGTCAGTTGTTTAAGAGAACTAGTCCTTATGGGAAGGATCTGAGCTGGCTGGACTATAATCAGCTCTAATACCCGATAAACTGTGAACAATGGCAACATTTGAGGGGGGAAACATTAAGACAGAAAAGCGATTGCCATGCTGAGGCAGTGCTAAAGTGGGGCGCATGGAAAAGTCGGAGCACGTGGGATGCTGCTCTGGCGACTCCCATGAGGAGGGGGAGGCTGGCTGGCCTCACAAAGAGCCTCTATAAAGGTACCACGTAATCACAGCCCTTTACAAAACCAGAAAAATGTGTTAAGTATTATACAAACATAAACTGTACTTGAAGGTTACACTAGAAATTTCATAACAGTGTCCCTTTAATCTGATCAAATATTTCAATAAAAAATGAAACAAGGCAGTTTTCACTTTGAATAACTATTTCATGGGTTAGTTTGTTGTGTGCAAAAATTTCGAAAGATAGAATACATGGAATTATTTCAATTTTTTGTATTTGTTGAGGTTTCTTTTGTGCCCCAGCACGTGTTCTATTTTAGAGAAACTTTCATGGGTTGCTGATGAGAAAGTGTATTCTTTAGTGCTTGGGTTGAATATTCTGTAGATATCTGTTAGTCCATTTGATGTATGATAGCATCTAATTCAGATTTTTCTCTGTTTATTCTTTGTCCTGATGGCCTATCTATTAGAGAAAGTGGGGTATTGAAGTCTCCTCCTATGAGTGAGTTTGGGTTAATTTGTGTATTGGAGTCCAGTAGTGCTATTTTTATCAAACTGGGTGCACACAAGTTTGGTGCATGTATGTTTACAATTGTAAAGTCTTCTTTGTTTCTTGTTCACTTGATCAAAATGAAGTGACTTCTTTATCTCTTCTGCTTAATCTTAGTCTGAAGCTCATTCTGTAAAATATGAGATTAGCAATTCCTGCTTGTTTCGTAGTGCCATTTTCTTGGAATATAGGAATTCTGCGTGAGTATCATTTTATTATTGCAATATATAGGCTTTCATTTTTTGTGAGATTTATGTTTTTAATTACAAAATTAGCACCTTGTATATTTCAGAAAATAACAAATAAAAAATTACGTATCTACAATTGCATCATTCAGTGATCCTTATTTTGTTAAAGCTTTCTTCAAGATTTATCAAAGGTTTTTATTTTGCTTATGAAATATGTGTGAACTTGTTGAAGTCAACATTTTATACAGTGTTTTAACCTGATCTGTGCTCTATACATTAGGAACTTTCCGTCTCCTTCCATTGCCTAATAAATTATGTGCCTTAATGACTGCATGCTAATCATCTCTATGTCCTGGTTCTCCACACGGACAACTTGACTCCCTCCTCAGGGGATATCTGGCAATCACTGAGGCATCCTTGGTCATTTCATCTGGAGTTGGGGGTGGGTCATGAGTCTCCTGGCATGTAATAGACACCAGAGATGCTAAGCATCCAATAATGTACAGATAAGCCTCCACAGCAGAGAGTTATCTGACTCTTAAAATACCAAGGTTCATGCTTGAACTGCGCCACTGCCTCATAATTAATTCAATCTATTTTTTTCTTGTTAGTTATCTATTAGCAACTTTTTTTGGTATCAGAAATGAATTATTATCAAATATTTTACAAAAGACCAGACAATAAATATTTTAGCTTCCTGTGGAGCATAAGATATGTTACTTAACTCTGTTGTCAAGATTAGTGATAGACTGTACAGAAAGGAAAGGGTAAGTATTGTATTCCAGTACAATTAATTCTCAAAAGTAGTGGTAACCACTAGATCAGGAATGTACCTTCCCACACCTGCTATACTCTGTGCTCTAATGAATATCTTTCCACTTAATCATTGTCCCTTGGAAAAGCTCTTGAAAGGGGTAGAAGCAAGGCAGATAAGGGCATATGAGTCAGTTACTTTTTTCATTCCCCAAAATAGCTGGCAGAAGCAACTTAAGAGCAGAGAGGATTATTTTGGCTCACATTTTCATGGAGGGGATGCATGGCAGCTAAGCTAGCCTTGTGCAGGCAGGGTTATTATATCCTGACCTATTGGGAAGCTGAGAGGTCCTGTAGGAAGGGGATTTGGGTTTTAACTGTCAAAGACCACCCCCACAGTGAACCATTTCCTTCAGCTGCCTCACCCTTCAAAGTTCCAGGACCTCCCAAAACAACACCAGCGTCTGCGTACCAAGTGTTCAAGTATATGAGTCTATGGGGAATATTTCACATGCAGATCACGGCATATTTTAATGTATGGATTTGTCTTATTTTATATGTACCTATTTGTTCTATCATATGAGATTGCTCATTTAATGTGTATTGAATATAAATGGAATGAGGTCAACCACAGAAACATGTAGAAGAACCAGGAGACTTTCAATTATCTGAATGAAAAATGATGGCTCAAATTAGGCAGTATTAGTGGAGGGTGAATTAGTTAAATTCTGTGCATAGTCTCAAAACACATAATAATTGATTTACTATATCCATGGTTATAAGGGAACAAAAGGAATCAAAGATGATCAAGCTGTTTGGATTAAGATGATTTACCGACCTATAAAAATTTCCAGTCAGTCCTGGTGGCACACCCCTGCCTATAATCCCAGATGCTCAAGAAACAGGAGCAGGAGGAGCAGAAGTTCAAAGTTTGCCAGGCTTACAGAGGAAATTCATTTCTAGCAACTTACTGACACCCTCTCTTTTAAAAATCAGTAAAAGAGCTAGGTCTACAGATTAGTTAGAGTGTTTGCCTAGCATGCATGGGCTCAAAGTTCAGACCTAGGATGACACAAATGTACTAAAAGTAGCAATTTCATTAGTTTCAGCCTAATAGGAAATATGGAGTTACCTGCTGTTGAGATGGAGGTGATGACCTGGAGGAGATGATGAACATACTAATTGTGAGATGTCTGCTGTCTTCCAGATAATACAATTGTATAGACAGGTGGAGATGAGTCTGGAATTCAGAGAGGTCATGGTAGGAACTTTATATTCACAAGACTGCCTTAGATCAGCAGAGCTTAAGCCTTCTTTAAGAGGAGGAAGAGAAAACCTAGAAAAGCACAGGCTCAGAAGAAATAATAGAGAGAAGACCCAGTCAGTGACTGTGAAGAATTGGGCACCAAATAAAGAGGGTAGACTAAGAGCCGCCTTCTGTGGGTGAAACCAGAGGGGTTGTTCACTCCTGAGTGTTTCTGTACTTGGTCAGGTCGCTCCTGCAAACCCAGGTCAGCTTCCCAGCTTCAAACTTGCTCTTGTCCACCACAACTCCTTTTGGGACCCTCCTTAAACAACTTCTGGAGATTTAGTCTCCTATACCTAGTGGGTCCAAAATCAGTATTTGTTGAATGAATAAAGAATATACAACTTTTTCATGGAAGTAGAGGTTCATATGTATGTTAAAACCATGCTAATGCGGTGTAGTGTGTTCTCTGTATCATCTGTATCAGCATGTGCTGGAAGTTTGTTAGAAATGCAGTTGTTTAGAAATGTTCAGTCCCAGACCTGTGGAGCCTCACTGTATTTAACAACATCCCTTAATGATTTGCATACATCCAGTCTTGTATTTAATTCTCTAGTATCTCTAAATGGAAACAAAATAAGGAGTGAAAACTCAAAATCAGATCTCTATATGAGCTGTTTGTATAATCTACTAGAAATTGTCCTCAAGTCACTGGAAGCAGAAGTCTCAGACCATTGCTATAGGCTGTAGCCTGGGGAGTTTCCCTGAGGGCCCTCTATGACCAGGTTCGTGACTTACTCCACAGAAAAGAATTTCAGCATGAACCAATATGAAACAAAGTTGAGTTTTATTAAGAGGGAATATGCTTTATATTTAAATGCATGTGTGTGGCCCTTATGTGTCTTAGTTTATATATATATATATATATATATATATATATATATATATATATATATATATACAGAGAGAGAGAGAGAGAGAGAGAGAGAGAGAGATGGTGTTTTAGCTACTAAAATTGCATTGATCAAAGGCTATAATTCCCAACAGGCTTCAATTATTAAGCAAAGTTAAAAATTAAGCTAAAAACAATGAGCTGGCTTATGTGTTTTTCTAAAAGTATCTCATTCTAAAGTAAAATTGTTATTGTGATAAGGGAGGTGTTCAGTTTTAGGGGTGAGAGAGCGGCAATGATAAGGATGAACTCCAAAGTCACGTATGTTTTGTCCTTAAGCAGGTTCGTTAGCTGTTCTGATACTCTTGTTGGAGAGATCTCTCATCATCTCTGCAGGCAGTCTTCAGAGAGGCTCTGGTTTTGTCAGTCATGTTGAAATTCTCAACTCAGCCAGCAAGAAACATTAACCAGACCCCAGAGTGAGAGAGTTCTTTTTCTTTCCACATCCGCATAATGCTTCCTGCCCTTCTAGCCTGCCCCAGTCATATAATTTAAAAAAACAAAACTGTGTGTACAAACTTTTAAGGCTATTTTATATCACTATCAAAGTGACTTCTGAGTTGGAATTTGAATTGGCCCATATAGACAACTATAAAAGGTGATATTGGGCACATGGGAGACATTTATGAATAAATGCATACCTATTATGTTCTCTGTATTTTAAAATATCTTGTGATATAGTGGGATATTCAAGTGTAACAACTGAAGTAATGAATATATTAAAAGTCTTATTATGATAATACATTTTTATGAGGCCTCTAAGTACTATTTGTCCTAAAAACCAAAGCATGCATCTCTTGCAGTTCATAATAAGCACATTGTTTTATAGATACTTAGCTAAGAACAACTACTTACTAGGGATTTTTCATAGGGTGGGTAGTCTAGGGCATTCAATTATAACATCAGAATTTTAAGAAAGAAATTGCTCTTCCTTCTTTTTGTATACATGTATAACTCATTGCTATTGTTCCAGAAACCTACAAAGTAATAAGAAGGGAAGGCATGTGCCTTCCCGTGAGTCTGCATGCCATTCCATGTGTTTCTGAGAATACACATGGAGTTTTTGACCATACTGAAGGATTTAAACCAGTCAGCCATTCCCTTTTTATTCATTTAAAATCTCAGGTCAAGACATAATCATTGAAATATGTTGTGTGCCACTGGAGCAAGAACAATAAGATCTTACCATGGTTTTGAAGCCTGGGAAGTACCAGAGTTTCTGTTTCTTTATTTTTGAAATATGAATAATTGGGACAGGAGAGATGTCTTAGCAGTTAAGAGCACTGACTGCTCTTGCAGAGGATACCAGTTTGGTTCCCAGCACTCACATGGCAGTTACAGCCACCTGTAACTCCAGTTCCAGAAATCTTACACTCTCTTCTGCCCTCTGTGGACATTGCACATACATAATGCACCTACATACATGCAGACAAGCACACATACACATAAAATAAAAATAAAGTAAAAATAACAGTAATATTTAAGCACACTATGTCTTCTCACATGAATGTTTGACCAGTTAAGACAGTATTTGGAAAACACTACAAAACTGTACACACACACACACACACACACACACACACACACACACACACCTAAATAGCTTAAGAAAGCTAGTTTTCTTGGTTATTGCTCTTCTTCATAAATTGTTATTTACAAAGCAGTTGGAGGGACTGGAGAGATAGCTCAGTGGTTAGGAGCGCTGACTGCACCTTCAGAGAACCCAGGTTTGATTCCCAGCACCACATGGCAGCTAAGAACCAGCCAGTTCCAGTGGATGTGATGCCCTCTTCTGACCTCCGTGGGCACTGCATGGTGTGGGTGCAGGCAATACGATCATCGTAGAAAAATAATAAGTAAAATATTCTTAAAGCCGTAGGAGAGGAGTGGTGATGCAGTGGGGATTAGCAACTGAGTGAATGATAAACTCTTTAGACTTCCTTAAGCTTAGAGAACCATATATAAATGCATATTGTGCATAAACACAAACACATCTGCATCTATCTACACATATATACTATTTCCCTGTTTAAAAGTCCTCCCATTCCTTCCTTAAGACCTTGGTAAAATGTCTAAATCTTTATTCTAGCATTTTCTACAAAAGCATAGATATTTCAGATTTTGTCAGGCATGTGAGCTCTTCATATCCTATCTGGTCTTATTTTTGGCTACTAGTGAGCTCTGCTGAAGTGGCAGGAAAACAGCTATAGACAGTATGCAAACTAACTGCCATGACTGTCCTAATAAAACTTTATTGATATTGAAATTTGAATGTCATATCCATGACATATTTTTCATTCTTTTTTGATATTTTTTTTCCTCACTATTTAAAATTTAAAAATCCATCTTCAACATATATGCCATACAAAAATAAGAAGAGAGCTGGGTTGGCCTCAGGCATGAATCTTGTTTCAGAAAAATAGTCTTGGGCTTAGAAAACTTAGTCATTTATATTTTTCCTTTATTAAAATATTCTTTATTTCTGTTACTTTTTTTCATCCAGTTTTGATTCTTCTCCTTTACATTAGGATTTATGTCCCTGCTGACCTTAGGTACAGATTTTACAGAAAACAAGATTTTATATGCTGGAATCTGTGTTCTGAACTCATGTTTTTCTCTTGTGATAACATTATAATTATGGGTAGAAAAGAAGTCAGATACTTATCATCTGTGAGTCTACAGAACGCTTTACCCCAGTCATTTACAAAATCACATTCTGCGTCTTACCATATTTCCAGGGCTAAGGATTGCATTTTAACCTCCTTTACACAGTTCTACTTGAAAAGCATTATGGGTGGAATGGTGGTGGAGTGGTGGTGATAAGTAACGAGTGGCTGAGTGGGAATACCTTTGATTTTTTAAAACTTTATTGAACACAGGAATAAATTATCTCCCCAAACATGAAAAAAAAATCTAGCATTTGATTGCCTATTGAAACAAAAATCACTATAAACTGAAAAGATTTGGGAATCTTCAGTGAGTTTGTTCAAATTCTGAATAGCAAATGGAGGAGGAGGAAGAAGAACTCTAAACATTCGGGTGAGACGTGTTCCCCACAGTGAGTCTGGAGTCTGCCAGCATGGTGGAATCTCCGGCCACCATCTTGCACTGACTAGTGATGGGCCCCAGATCTTTTAGTGTGAAACCAAAGGGAAACAGCCTGTCAGTGTCACCAGGGAGTGGCAGAGCCACAGTAGATGAGCCAGGAGATGATCCAGTCCAGTGCTGCTGTCAATCTGAGGTCTGAAGAAAGCTAAGGCAAAAAGATAGGAACCAGAGCAAAGAAGAAACATTTTCAGTCCTGTGGGCAGCTAATCTGAAATCAAACTATGTCAGTAAATACTGTGTTGTGGTCAAAGCACAAAATGTTTTAGCCCTATTTTATGGTCTGTTTTTCAAGTGCTCAGAAATACTCAGCTTTTGCTGTCTGAATCCTTCAACTTGGGAAGCTCAAAACATGAACAAATTATTAAGAAATCATGAAGATTTTTCTGTCACCTTTAATACTGCGTGCTAAAAAGTTAGGAATTTGAATCGTTGAATTATGTATTCTTCTTTTTAACCTATAAGAGCTATAGAGCTTCACAGTAATGGCGTGAGGGGGTAAGGTTAGGGTATGATCTTTTTCCAGTGTCTTCCAGATGTGGAAGCCAGACACATAGGGGTTACACCTGCCTACAGTGGCATGTGACCTAAATGAATACTGCTATATACTAACCAGATTCTTCATCAGTGGTTCTGAGTGTGATAAGAGGACTTGGGAATCTTCAAGACCCTTAGGTGGTTCTATAATAATAAAACTAATTATATACTAAGATGCCTTTTTCTGCCGCCTTCACCCTCCCTTCATTAGTCTGTATTAGGAAGCATAGAGTATCTTAGAAAGTCATCCTTTTCCTCAGGAAGGTATTTGCCAACAAATATGTTTTCAAACGTTTTCAATTTTCATTGCAGAGGTGATATATGTTGATAGGTAGAATTCTAATAAACACCATAAACTGGAAGAGCTTAAAAGGCTGCTATGTCAACGTTTGTAGACTGCTGATTTTGTTAGTTTATGGGACTTCATTTGATGTAGGAAACACATCTTACTAAGCTCACTTATCATTTTCATGGATCGGATGAAGATAGGAAGGCAGGGAGAAGCTAAAGACTTCCTGAGGGCTACAAGAATAGACACTTGCACAGTCAGATCCACAATCATATTCTGATAACTATGTGCTCAAACACCCAGGCTCTCAGAAGCATCAAGATTTGGACACTAACTTCTCAGAGAGGGTCTCCTTAGAATCTAGCCCATCCTCCAGGGAACATCAGTAAGATGCTGTTCACAGACACTAAAACAGAGAACACATTCTAGTGCTCTGAAGTGGGTCTGATTTGGATTGTACTATAAAAAAAATAAAACAGTGAGTGTTAATTTATTTTAGTGTAAAATATTTCACTTAAAAAATCATATTGCTAGCTACCTTAAACAGTCTGGATGATCCAGCTCTGTTAGACTGGTGTACCTATGTGGCTAGTCACCTGTAGCCTAAATCTACTGCTCCTTTTAGAGCAAATATGTGACTTCCAGTGTCAACAGACCTTCTTGTTCTCCATTACCTAATCCACAGTATATGTCCCCCACTTATGTTACCTGTTTCAGGCACTGGGGTTGACAACATCTATAGAAGTTTTGTCTACAGCATAGCATTTAGTGGCTCTCTGTTTATGTATGCATGTAAGCACCTGTGGGGGGGGGGCACGTGTGCACACATGCAAGCAGGTAGGGATAACAGAGAGGTCAACCTTCTTCAGTCATTGTCCTCCTTTTATATTTGAGGCAGGGACTCTCCTTGAAGGTAGAGTTACTCAGTATGGCAAGGCTGGTTGACCAGTGAACTCCAGAAACTGCTCGTCTCTTCCTACACAGTGCTGCTGTGATTACAGTTAGCACCCTGCTTTTTTTTAAAGCTTTTTAAAATTGAATCTTTCTGTATTTCATACTGAACATCTCAGTCAATCCTAATCATCTTTATACCCACTGGGACGCCCCTATAGTCCCCTGATTAAAATCTATGCATTCTATCATTTGTTTAATGCCCGTTGAGTCAAGTTTGTGTCCCCAGATGTTTCTCAGTGCAAGTTCATCCACTGAGGTCTAGTCAGCCTATCCAGAGTCCCTTGCTTTAAGAAGATTAGTTTTCGCTCACCCAACGGTAAACAGCTACCAGTATTTCTTCAGCAAAGATTGGGGTCTTCTTCCCATTTCCCCCGTTTCATGCTGGGTTTTTGTCTGCTTCATTTTGCATAGGCCTTGGGCATACTGACACCATTGCTGCAGGTTCATATGAGCAGGGTCCCAGGAGATTATAGGACTCTGTTTCTATATGGTCATACACCTCCTCTCCGGCTCTTACAATCATTACATCCCCTGAGCCCTGGGTGAATGAAACTTTATATAGGAGTCCTGTCCAGGGATCCACACTCTGTAGACTCCTAATCTCCATTCTTTGGCCATTTGTGACCTTTTGTGTTCCTACTCCTCTCTTGCACAAGGGAGCTTCATTAATGAGAACTGAGAGAGTTACTAGTGTCCTCTTTACTCCTTGTTCTATGTTGTGTGAGGTTTAGGTGTAGAGGTTACATTGTAGATGTGCCACTTAGGCATGGGCAATTCATAGGCACTATATGTATGTGACCAGTTGTGGTACTTGTAGTAGTCACTGTCTGGTGCAAAGAAGCGTCTATGAAGAGTGATGACTGGGATATTTGTATACAATGGAGTTCTACTCAGCAGTAAAGAAAGATGAAAGCACCCTACTTTTTACCTTGGAGTCTAAGGACTGAACTCAGCACTACATGTTTCTGCGGCAAGCACCTTACTGACTAAAGCATCACTCCAGCCCTACCATCTCCTTTTAATGTAGTTGAAAACCAAAAAGGCACTGAAAGAAATGTTGCAAAGTCCATCCCAGTACACTTAGCAAAAATCTGAATGTAGTAAAGGTCTCAGTGACAGTGTCAGGTAGAGCATTCGCTTCATTCCTTACTGAAGCATGAAGTTCTGATTCATCAAAGAATGAGGATCTGCAAGTGAATTAACATTTATTTTTAAATGTGCAGCCCTGTCTCTTTTTAAGCAGAGTAGTGAAATAAGCACATTCTGTTCCCTGCCCTCATTTCATGTTTATTTTAGTACTGTCTATTGTCCTCATCATTATCATGTCTGGACCCTTTATGAGACCAAAAATGGGAACCTTTGTGAACTTCGGTGTGCATGTTAGGTCAGATGTGTTGGAGATGGTCAGCTAAAAGCACTGTGCTATCTGGAGCTTTTTAACAAAATCATCAAATTATAAATATTTATGCTTAACATTGTATCTCTTCATTTCAATAGTAAGAAACATTATCCTACTTTGTCAGCTTTATCTTTCTTCTTTTGCTTCATCCTGGACTAAAAACCATTTTAAAAAGCTAGAAATCCTACCTGTTTTCTGTTTGGCCACAATGAATAATATATAATTTGCATTGTTAGCATATAATAACAGTAAAATATGGAACGAATAAATAGAAAGATCTGCAACTGCACTAACTGTGCTTCATGCAAACTTACTCTCTGCTCGCTCCTCAGCTTTCAGTAAGAATTTCCATGCTTCCTGCTTTGAGGGTTAACTTAGAACCGTATTTCTTATTTTCTACATAAATATGCACCTCTTTCTCTTCCCCTCACTCCTCCCTCTTTCTGTCTCTCTCTCTGTCTCGTCTCTGTATATGTATGTGTATTGCATAGCTCCCCCAACTTTTTATTTTTTATTGATTTAAGATCAGGAGGCAAGTTACACATCCACCCTGTTAAGAATAAAGTAGACCAGAGTTCAAGATGAAGCTGGAAAGTTTTCTTGCGATTATCTTCCACCCTAAAACACCATCTTCTCACAGTCATAAGTGGCATCGTTATTCACCCCTTAAGGAAGTCTCATGTGTGATAGTAGCTTTCAGGCAATGTCCCTTCCAAAGAGGGCATCCAGTTCTTAACCTATTGCTGAAAGAGAAATACCATTGTCTATTAATACTACTGGAACTAAAGATGAATAGTGAATTGGCCTTGATCTGACAGTGAGCTTGACTTTGATAGCTCATCCTTTAAAAAGGTTCTTTTATATTTATTGAAAAAAAGCATGACGTCAAGCCAGGGGGAAAATTGATATCAATATGTAAGCCCAAACTAGTAGGAATTAAAAAAAAAAGTCCCTTGTGAGAAATTTTTTTTACATGCATAACTAATTAGCCTAGGTTGTTATAAGCAGGGCTGCTGTGCTAAAGTTCCGGCGTTGTCTCGGGATACCTGCTTTATAGTGCCTTTCCTATGCCAGTCTTCGAATTGGAATTACAGAAAGAGGGAGAAAGGGAAGTCTGCCACATCTTCTCGGACTGGGGCCACTAGAAACGTTATTATGCTGGAAATGCTAGATTATAATCACTATCAGGTGAGCTTTGTTCTTCATACTCAGTTTCTGTATTGTAATGCTATAACTTGGCTAATTCATCTCTTGAATGTTATTGTAATAAACACACTGTTTTCAATAAATACAGATCTGCTTTTGTAATGCTGTTCATTTTCTGGTGCCCTAAGAAGAAATTTAGTATTGTTTTAGACATAGTAAATATGGATTTATTTCCCTAGCAAGTACCTAGCTGTGCTTTCTCCAATGGCTCCTGTTTTTAGTGAATAAGATTAAATTGTGTTTATCAATGAAAAGTCACTATAAATAAAATGTCATTGATTTTTTTAAAAAGCATTTCTAATTCTGTGTTCATGTAATAGAAAAAGGCAAAAAAATATTTTTGTCTTAAAATATCTATGCCTTTAAAAACACATACATGTAAGTGTTGTGCATTTGAAAGTAACTGCCTACTGTGGAGTTGGTTTTTTTCACTGAGTTCTATCATAATTAAAATTCTGGAAAATCATGTTCATGTATATGAAAGGGGGGCAAATTAATTCACAACGCCTCAGTTTTAAACATGGAAATGTTTCTGATTATTTTCTACAACTATTCTAAAGTTGGTTCTTAAGGATTTCTTTCTTTTTTCTTTCTTTTTTTTTTTTTGGCGTGTGTGTATTAACAGAAAACTGTTCTGTCTACCAAGGAAATTGAGATAAGCTGAGTTTTGGATCTTCAAATTCCTTAATTTGATTTTACCAAAGCCTTTCAGTTGTGTTGGGGCATTTCTTTTGCCTAAAGATAGTTACAGATTTTAATGGTTATTCACAAGAAAAAGGGTGCCAGTGTTGAAAGAGATATATGGTTAACAGAGAAATAAAACAGGAAAAATTATTACCTCAAATCCTATCGGGTCCAAATCCTGCGAGTTAGAGTTTCAACTTCAGCCATATCGAAAGCTTAACACAGTGCCTGGTACCTCACAGGGGCTTAATAGTCTATTCTGTTGGTGAGCTAGTCACTCACCATTTGTGCTGAGGAAGAGCTATTTGAAATCCCAGTATAACGCTGTTTTCTCTTCCCTCCATGACTATGCTCAGGTGCAGACCCACCTCGAAAACCCTACCAAGTACCACATACAGCAAGCCCAGAGGCAGCAGGTAAAGCAGTACCTTTCTACCACTTTAGCAAATAAACATGCCAACCAAGTCCTGAGCTTGCCATGTCCAAACCAGCCTGGCGATCATGTCATGCCACCGATGCCGGGGAGCAGCGCACCCAACAGCCCCATGGCTATGCTCACTCTTAACTCCAACTGTGAAAAAGAGGTAATTCATGTCTCCTCTTCTCCTCTGTTCTCTTACACTCCATAACTGTCTGTGGGATGTCCTTCTCACCTTTAGCAATGGACTTTATTTTATGTACCTGGGCACAGTCACCAGGCTCTGTCCAAAACTCACCATTCAGCCTCCTAAAACCGTCACTGGGTTACTGGGTTTATCGCACATGATAGGAGATCCGACTTGCTCTAGCAGGATGTGGTGGTGAGGAGGCTCAATCGACCCCCTTCTCATTCCTTAGCTGAATGTGCCCTTCTCTTCCATGCCGTTCAGTTTATGAAACAGTGAAAATGCAGAGAGAGGAGAAGGGGAGGTGGAAAAGGAAAAGCAAAAATAGCAAAGGTGTGGGACGGCGGTTTAGAAGTTCCGCTTGTTGTGAATGTCTGGGATATTATTTTTATTTCTTCCGGAGTTGGAGAAAGGAACAGCACAGAATGTGTATGGATGGACAGCACACGAGGATTTAAGAGGAAAAGCAAAGGTTTATTGCTACATCCAGTCTATTTTATAATGAAATTGCTGCTGCCCATTAAGTCTGCTTTCGTAAGGCTGGATTAGAGATGAGATTCAAATAAACCCTCAAGCTAGTTTTTGTATGAAAATTTGGAGCATAAAAATACCTAAGAATATGACTATGATTTGATGCCTGTTATTTTCAAATTATGAGATGATGAGTCTTGTTTTAATGGTGTTTTACTGTATGCTGAAGTATTTATGTGAGTTCAGAGGTGACTGGTACACAGTGCTTGGCTGATTTGAGTCACTAGAGGGATTAAGTATTTTCCCAGCTGCCCAAACACTTTTTATATAGTCTGTGTTTGCCATATGCATTGGCCCAAGCTCTCCTTTGTTGCTTGATTCCTAGATTAGAATCTTCTTACCTGAACACTCTATCTCATGCTATGCTATCAGCCTTGTCTAAATGTGTCAAAGAAAAGTAATTTGGAAATCCAAGTCATGGGCTGTCTTTGCTTATGTTTCTGCAGGGATTTTATAAGTTTGAAGAACAAAACAGGGCAGAGAACGAGTGCCCAAGCATGAACACGCACACTCGCGCATCCTGTATGCAGGTACTAAAGGGCTTGGCAGGCAGAGGATGTGACACTTTATAATGAGAATCTATATTTGTAGCTGGTCACAGTTTCCTCATGACTTAAGACTTAAGCCTTTTTACTTCCCATTGATTTTTTTTAATAGACAAAGCTATGAAGAGACCCATTTTCTTTATAGTAACTCATGAATGCCTACATAACTACTAGCGAAATTAAATGTTTGATGCCCTAAGTTGACTGAAATAACAAAAAGTGGGTAAAATAGTTACATTTCCAAAAATAAAATATAAGTTGCTTTAGCTCATTTGCATATAATCACCAAAGTGGATTATGTGAATTTGTAGCAATCTTTATAGTAGAGTCATAAAACTAAGTGTGTTTCTGTACTCTGTGTATTGTTTTGTAAATGGAACTTCCTGATACATATATTATGAAACTATTAATTTAATACTATAATGGGTATTTCCTAATTAATTATAGATCATTATCTAACATCCTATTCAGTGAATAAATTATACTATATTTATTTATTTAATTGTGAATTCAGATATACAATAGACAGGATAAAAAAACAAAACATTTTTTACTTTTTAAAAAAATTTTGATACAATGTGTCACAATGTAGCTCTTTCTGGCCTAGAACTCAAGTGGCCTCTAACTCATAGAGATTTAGTCTCTGCCTCCCCAGTGCTGGGTTAAAGACGTGTATTACCACACCCAGCTTATTTTTTGCTTATCTATATATACTAGCATATAGAATGTTTTCATGTCATATTAAGGACACAAATTTTGTTCTTTTAGAACTAAAGTAAAAATTCATAAAGGAAAGTTGTTTGTAAGTCTCCAACTGATTTTCCTATTTACCAAGCCAATTATAAAATTATCTATTACAAACAAATAAAACTTATGTGCCTGGAAATGGAACCTAGCACCCAGCTTATCAGCTATTCAAACTGAATCTTCTTTGGGAAAATTATTGGATGAGAGTCATTCTTTAGACATTACTGTATTCCTGACATTCTGAATTATCTAAGTCTCATCTGAACCAAATGAGATAGTAAATATTCTTACCCCCATTGGTCAGCACACTTTGTCTATTGAAGATTGGAGGGTTTTCCCTTCCATCAGAAAAGGGGAGAGTCAGAATTTGAACCAAAGCCCCATGATGCTGGAGCCTCACTGCTTGAATGGGAACTTCAAACAGAGGAGTGTGTCTTGGGGTCTTAGATTTCATCCTGTATCTGTGAAGCACTGTTTATATGCAGGCACCAACACCAGCCAGCTCCTATACACAAGGTGTTTACGAATAAATGTTTCCACAGGCTTTGCAACTGCTGCAATGCACATGTAATCACTGTTGTTTACTATTGTAACTGATGTTTTGGTGCTTCAGCAATAAAATTGATCTAGTGGGAATGTCAGCTCCAAGACTGTGATGATAACCTCCTCCTGGTGCTCCCCAGGGAGCACCAGGCTCACTGGCAACTGTACAGGAGACACTTGTTTTACAAGTCACTGTACAATCTCTGCAAGGCCAGCCACTGGCCAGGAGGTCCCTGTGGAACAAAAGAGCTGAATTATGGACTATGCTTTCATTCTTCTGGAAGGGTATGCTGAAGGGTAAAGGAAGTGGCAACTCTCATGAAAGTGGGGTTTCCTGGCTCATCTTTTGTGCTTATGGAGCCAGTTCATCATAGTAGTTCAGACATAGGTTAAATCGTGGCCCTAACTCTGCTTTCATGAGTGACTGTAGGCAAACTGCTCTCCATTATGGGACCCTGACAGTGGCTGTCACCCAAGGGCCCACCCTGGCAGTACAGTTTTCAAGTAAATAATTTAGCACATGGAAACCCCCGGACACCTAGTCATCACCAAACTGGTATCTGCATTTTTATGGCACACTCATATTAATGGATTTCAGTGGTATTTTACTTTTACTGGGGAAAGAACAATTACTTGTTAAACTTTAGCTAAAGATCATTATTGCTTTAGGTAGGAAAGGACCAAAGGTGTTTCTTTGGGTAACATTGCTAATTTTTGCTCATTTCTTTCTCTTTTGTGACTCTCTTTTCTATAGATGGATGATGTAATTGATGACATCATTAGCCTAGAATCAAGCTATAATGAAGAAATCTTGGGCTTGATGGATCCCGCCTTGCAGATGGCTAATACGGTACGGATAACTTTCTTTCTATTTCCCTAAGAAAATCTCGATATAGTTCCAACGTTCTTTCCCTTTCCCATGAAGTTTTGCTTTGCTTTTATACTGATTCTTTAAGAATGAGAATAAGTAATAAAATGGAAAATTATTCACAAGTAAATAATTTTGACATCAATAATTAAAAGATTTGCTTGAGTTTATCAGAAGCTCAGTGATTAAGCTCTGTATTCCTGGAGTCAAAGTTCACTTTATGCTTTGGTTATTTTGTTTTCAATGTTGGGAATTCAACCCAAGACGTAGTACCTGCAATGTAAGCCCTCTACCACTGAGCTATATCCCCAGTCTCTCCTTTCTCTCTCTCTCTCTTTCTGTGTGTGTGCTTCTGTACATGTATGTATCTGCATGTTTGTATATGTTCACAAATATATGCAGGTGGCTGTGTGTGTGCCCATATCTGTGGAGATATCTTGGATGTCATTTCTCAGGTGCTTTCCAACTTGACTATTGAGACAGGATCTCTTACTGACCTAGAACTTTCCCAAAAGATTGGCTGGCTGGCCAGCAAGCCCCTGCAATATGCCTGACATCCCCTCTCCCCAGTGCCAGGATTACTTTGTACCACCATGCCTGGCTTTTTAATGTAGGGTCTGGTTTTTTAATTCAGGCCTTCATGCTTGTATAGCACATGCTAAACTGACTGAGCTATCTCCCCAGGTCTCAAATGCACTTTTGATAAGATATTATCAAAATGTTTGCCCTGACATCTAATACTCAACTTAGTACTACTTAGCCAGTACTGTGAATTATGCTATCCACAGCGAAGTCTGTTTGACTAGAAGTATTAATATGGTTTGTATAATGGGGTCCTGTATTCACAGGTGATAAAGAGATGCAGGCTGCTTTTCTTCAGCAGCATAGCTTGCCCCGATTCTAGTTCACACACCACTGGTCACTTTTTCCCTCTCTAATTTGGAGTCTTTCCTGATATATGTGTTTAAACTACTGCCTGACCAAAGTTTTTGCAGGTCTTATTTATAGTTACTGTGTTAGCAATTTGGGGTAGTACTATTGCTCCCTAAAACTGTACTGGGTAGGACAGTCTACATAAATTTGTGTAACCAGACTCTGGTCTCTGTAGCTAGTCTAACCCCTTTTCAGCTTTCCATGAGGTGATGCTATGAGGCTATCAAATCCTTTAACAACCAGTGTTGAAAAAGACTTAACTTGTTGAGGAGAGGCAGGAAGGAGGGACTGCTACTTAGGGGAATGGAGTCTCCAGTTTTCAAGGTGAAAAAAACTGTTTCACAAGAGGATGAATATATGTAACACAAACAAACTAGATACTGAAAAAAATGGTTTTTAACCAATAATCTTTGTTTTGTTTTTTTTTTTTTAAATTAGATTCGTAAATGCTCTCAGTCAGGGACAAGATACACAAAGATTCACTTAACTAAGATTCTTATTTGTTTATGGGTCTGGTTCTTTTTTGTTATTTTGGTTTTTTTTTTTTTTTGTATGTGCAGCATTTTCTTTTTCATCTCGATCCAGTTCTTTAAGTTCGGTTACTAGAACTCGCATGGAGTAAGGACTGTCCTTGAAATCTCAATTTTCTTTTTAAATGGTGCCTTATCCACTGAGACATCACCCTAGCACCTCACTCTGTGATTTTTTGGAGAACTGTGATCTGGGATTCTGATCAATATGTCTGTGCCAAACCCTCCCTATGCCTTTTGAGCCTCTGGCTGGCTCGCGTGGAACTCTTTGCCTCCATGTTGTTGCGCCCTATAAGAGCCATACTGCGCTGGTCGTTGCTAACTGCCTCTTGTACAGCGTTCACACTCGTGTGGAATATCAGGCATCCAGCTCTGTAGATACCTGCAGTGAAGGAAGTATACAAACTCAGAAGAGAAGCAGTAAGAGGTTAGGAATTGGAGAATTATGATCAGAACAGGTTCAGATCTAAAGTCTACCATTTACTCTGTGAGCTTGCATACGATTTAACTTCTTGACAGCCCATGTTTCCACATCTGGAAAACAGTGTTATTTATTATACCTAACTGACTTGTCTTCCTAATTTTGATATGAGTCTCAGTAGCAGTAAGCAGTGGAAGCAGAAGTTGTATTCAGCTGTATTGTCTAAATTCTTTCTTGTAATTTATCGGTTGTGATATCAAATACCTTTGATATTTGTTGTTTAACTGATATTTATTAAGACTTGAAAATGTGCCAAGCTCCATGTTAGAGTAACTTTACTTATTAATCATAGTACCTCTCATGGTGAGTCTCTGCAACGCAGGCCTCAGCTTGCTTCTAGATGAATTGAACATGCCAGTCCTTCTAAAGACAGCTGATGTGACTTCTTCAGCTTCTTTCTGTTAGAACCAGTACAGTGTCTCCTCCCCTACCTTGGCACAGAGGTGATGTTCCTTCACCAGCTGATCGCTCCTGGACTTTCCTAAAGATGACTGAGCATATACTGAAATGTCTCCTAGGCAAGGTGCTAGAGCTGAAAAGAACTTATTTTTTCCACCCTCCTCAACATTACCATTGAAGGGGTGACTGGGTGACCCCATCAGTAGAAATGAAGAGTCGAGGGGTGGAGAGGCCATGTCTCAGGGTTTCCTAGAAAACAAAGCTTCCCTGGAAGGGATGAACTCACTCCCAGCCAAGGGATAGTACCCTGAAATCACCCTCAGAAATCATTGGCCCTCTCTCCACATCTCCTTCTCTATGTCCCATGCTTGAACTGGGAGAGTGTCACTTTGTGGACATCTCATCCAGACAGGAATATTGCAGCATTTTCCTCCCAGATCAAAGATGGACTTATGTAGAGATTAGAAGCACAGATTCTAAATGCAGATTCCTTTTAGTTTTATGTTGTGTTTGCAGTGCTGAGGTAAACCCAGGACTCATGCATGCTACACAAGGGCTCCTTCACTAAGCCGTATCCGTATCCTCAGCCCGTGTGTGCATACTATTGAGTGAGCTAGTTAACTTCTTTGCCTCTGTTTCCTCCTCTGTAAAATGTAGCATTGCATCTAACAGGATAGATTTAATGTGAGAACTTTTAAGAGTTTGTCCACAAAAAAAAAAAAAAAAAGCGGTCTGGACCCTGATAGGGTCTTACTAAAAGTGAATACCTACTCTAAAATTCTAATTCTCTTTTTAAAAATATTTATTTATTTTCATTTTATCTATATGAGTGTATTGGCTTCATATATGCAAGTGCACCTGTATCGTACAAAGCCCACAGAGGTCAGATGAAAGCATTGAATTCCCCTGAAAGTGGAGTTACAGACAGTTGTTAGTCATCATGTGGGTGCTGGGACTTGAACCCTGGATCCTCTGCAAGAGAAGCCAGTGCTCTTAACCACTGAGCCATCATTCCAGCCCTAAAACTGTGATTCTTAATGAACTTGCATTTTGATTTTCAGGGTTGAATAACCAAACTGCAGCCTAATCCCATTTTAGCTTTTTTCCCACAGTAAAGTTTAAATTAAATGTTCATTGGCATTTCCCCCATTTGTTTGAGCCTTTGAAATGCTTTGTTTCAAGTTCACTACTTTAAAAAAGTGGAAGGAACACTTAGAGAGGAAACTATCCTAAGGGAGTTGAGGTCTAGAAATAACTATTACAAGAGCACAAGGGGCCACTTGTGTCCTCACAAACAAAGAATAAAAGTCCTGTTTACTTGTGTTAACAGTGAGCAATTGATATTCAGAGAAGGGGGCCATCCATAGAGAAAATAATATTTTACAGTGATCATTTTCTTGGGAAAATATTCATTTTGTTGGAGCAGAACACTGAAGAACTCCATTCAGACCGTGGCTGGGGCAAAGGCAGAAAAGCACAGTGACCTTCTCTTAACCTGGTCAGGTTGTGACTCCCCTGGGTCTGTAGTAGAGCTCCTGCTCTGGATGCAAAATCTTGTCAGGCAGGTAAATATTCTGGATAGCAACCACATCAGTCATGTAAACAGAGGTCTCTGCTTAGTTCTAGAAGTGCTATTTCAACAGAGTTATGATGTTGCTTGTGAGGAACCTCTCTAACCTAGAAAGTGAACCACACAATTTTACTTTTCTTTTCCTTCCCTTCTTCTCCTCTCTCTTCTGTTCCCCTCTGCATCTCTCGTCGCCCCTCTCCCTCCTTCCTATCTTAGCTTGCTTTCTCTCTTCCCTTCCCTCTGTTCCCATCTCTCCTGCATTTCCTTCTATTCCTTCCCAACTGCTGCCAAACCCAGGACTGAACTTAGAATCATCCTGTAAACACTCTTTGTGGCTTTCTCAAATGTTCATAGTGTGAAGTATATTGTTGAATATATGTTACACTACTTAATCATCTCTTAGAATATGGTTTAAAAAAAGAGTCTTTATTCTGAATTGTAGCAGCTGTATGTTCAGCTGACATTCACTGATGACCTGGAGGCTTGTTTTGTTTGTTTGGTCTTGGGGTTTTGAGACAGAGTCTCATTCTCATATTGCCCAGGATGGCCTCAAACAAACACTGTAGCAAATATTGAACTTCTGATCTTCCGGCCCCTGTGAAGCAGGGACTGGGATCACAGGTATGTGCCACCATGCCTGCCTGCAAGCTTATTTTTTAAATCTAGCTTTACATATCGGTGGTCTATTAATAATCCCTCACAAACCATCATAATAGCTCAATTGCATGTTGTATATGCAATTTGCATATGAGAACACAATGTGTATATGATTTATATTTCTATATCCCTGAATATAAACCTCTAGGTTATTGTTTTCAACTTTTAAGTTTCATTCTTGGTTTATTATAATAACTAGTCATTTTTGCTGGAAACTGAATATGAAACTCCAAAAATAATAAAGGTTTAGACCAGTGTTTCTTTCTAAACTTTGCTTTCTAGCAGCCTTATGAGTTTCATCTTTATCAAAACATTTGAATGCCTCTCACTTTATGTTAACACAGTGAACAAGGTTGACCCTGGGGTGACCCATTTCATATAGAATCACTCAGTGGAATGAGTGCTAATAATCAAAGTCACCTTTTATCAGCTCCTTAGCTGGAGGGCCTTGAAATGTGGCTCAAGGACATTTTAAATTAGCACAATGTGTATTTATTGGCATGTGTACAGGGCCTGGGTTTGTGTATTAGGTTTAGGCAGATTCTATAAAGGCTACCCTTACCAAGGACCAAGAGAGAACTGGTCCTGCCCACATGCCTAACCTGCCTGCCCACTGCAGTCTTGTTAGAGCCAGTACCAAAACATACTACCATAAAGTATCTTGATAGCCAGGTGTGCTCTACTTCAGTCCTACCACTGGAGAAGCAGAGGCAGTCAGGTCTCTGTGAGATTGAGGCCTGCCTGGTCTTACATAGCGAGTTCCAGGTCAGCTGGGGCTACAGAGAGACCCTATCACAAAAACCCAAAGAAAAAACAGAAATACCAAAAAGAGAAGAAAGAATCTTGTGTATACACATATATACATGACCTCCTATCTCCTTAGCTAGTCTCCCTCTGTCTGTCTCTACCTTATTTTTTCAAGACAGGGTCTTTCACTGAACTTAGAACTTGCCAATTATTCTGGACAGGGTGATAGGTAAGCTTTGAGAATCCTCCTGTTTTTAACCCCCAACCCAGATCTGGGGTTACAGACGTGCCCCACTTTTATGTGGGTACCGGGGATCCAAACTCAGGTCCTTATGCTAGAGCAACAAGCACTTTAACCCATCGGGCTATCTTCCTAACCAAAAATCCAAAGCTTTAAAAAATTGTTTTTACATTTTTCTTAATTTTTATTTGTGTGTGGGGGCGGGAGCTGAATTTCCACGCACACCTATGGAGGTCAGAAGACAGTTTGTGGGAGTCTGTTCTCTCCTTCCTCCTTTTGGGTTCTTGGGGTGGAACTTAGGTTGTAAGGCTTGGTTGGCAGCAAGTACCTTCACCCACTGAGCCATTTTGTGGGCCAACCTGATGCCATAAGTAGAATTTTATATCTGTCTACATGAGATGGGTCATGGTCAACCTGATGCCATAAGTAGAATTTTATATCTGTCTACATGAGATGGGTCATGGTCAAAAAGCAGGTAAACAAAGAATTATATAAAATTATCTTATATATATATGATGTAAATGAAATATAAATGAATTTAATGTTTAGATTTGGGTGTCCTCTGGTAGATGTCATGTACACGCAAATACTGGAAAAAAAAAACATCAAAAATCCTAAACCCTTTTGATCCTAAACTTTTCAGATTAGGCATAACTCAACCTGTGTACTGTGTACTATCTTTGTTGGATACCTCTGGTGACTAAATAGTTTAATCACACTTAAATTCTTGTTGAATTTACTTTTCTAACACAAAGAGTGAGACAGAGTATGTTCAAGTATAGAAAGTACTAATTGATACATGGCATTGCTGAGCCAGTAATCACGGAAATTCTTTGAAATCTCTGAAAAAGGTGAGTCTCTGATGAAGGAGCAGGGTCATTCACCTATCCTGCATGGTTCTGTTTAGAACTTCTTTCAGGCATAAGAAGAGGGAAGTCCTTAGGCCTCTTCTACTAAAAGTGTGCTTGTGACACTACTATATCCAGATAGCTGCAGGGAAACCCACGTTCAAATGGGAGACCAGCATTGGGAAGGAGTGAAAATGAATCTGTGACTCTAAAACATCCCAAGAGGGGCTGGAGAGATGGTTTAGTGGTTAAGAGTAGTGGCTGCTCTTGTAGAGGCACAGAGGACTCAGGTTTGGTTCCCAGTACCCATGTGCAGACTAACAACCATCCATAACTCTGCTTCCAGGAGACCCAACGTGCTCTTCATGACACAACTGCACTTACATATATGCAGGCAATACACTCATATACATAAAATAAGAGTAATAAATAAAATATTTTAAAACATCCCAAGAGAAGAGCCAGGTATGATAGCCCATAGTTTTAATCCCAGTACTGGGGAGGCAGAGACAGGCAGATGTCTGTGAGATCAAGGCCAGACTGGTGTACATAGGGAGTTCCAGGCCAGCTGTGGCTACAAGGAGACCCTGTCTCAAAACAGACAAACAAAATCAAAATAAAACAAAACAAAAAATATTTAAAACATCCCAAGACAATTTTAACACAAGTTGTACACTTATGTACATGCAGGCAAAACACTCGTTGATACACATAAAATAGAAATAAATAATCTTTTTTTTTAATCCAAAGGGAACTTGAGGAGAGAGAGTGGCTCAAAGTAGTTAGGTAAACTAGTTCAAGAAAGCTAAAGATTTCTTTCTTTTCTTTTCTTTTTTTTTTTTTTTTTGTGAAAGTGTTCATTTTTTTATGGAAGTCTTTGGGCTCCCTCTGGTGGTCCTCTAAATAATTTCAATTTCAAGGAAACCAGCTTTTTCTATGGCAATAAGGAAATCATTTTCCAAAAACAAAATATATGTGACTGC
Source organism: Eospalax fontanierii (assembly GCA_035773235.1). NCBI lineage: Eukaryota > Metazoa > Chordata > Mammalia > Rodentia > Spalacidae > Eospalax > Eospalax fontanierii. The sequence goes on from CM069526.1 coordinate 69,027,336, forward strand.
TTTTCTCTATAAAAGAAAGAGTAGAAGGGAGAGGTGAAAAAGGAAAAGAAAAAAAAACAGAATTTGATTTTAAAAACTCAGTGCAATGAATAGTCACACATAGAATGCTATTTTATAGAAATAGCCAAGACTGGCTTTACACACCTGCTGTTTGTCTCCACATTTAGATCGCATCCCAAGCAGGTACGATATAACCAGTCTGTCAATTGGAGACCATCCATCTTTTCTTCTCTCTTTATAAACAGATTATGTAACTCAAAGTGGAAGATAAAGTAAATATCTCATTTTCCTATGTTGAAGATACAGCTTTTTATAGCAAAATGTTTCCTTTAAACAAAACCTGGAATAGGGTATGAGTTTTATCTGAAAAATATTACCTTTGTTCAACAACTCATTGCTGTTCCTATTTAACTCTAGTTACCTGTCTCCGGAAACTTGATTGACCTATATAGCAACCAGGGCCTACCGCCTCCAGGTCTCACCATCAGCAACTCATGTCCAGCCAACCTTCCCAACATAAAAAGGGAGCTCACAGGTACGTATCTGGTGCATGTGCCTCTCACTGTGACATTCTTTTATCTTCCTCAGTGGGCAAAGTCCTCAATGTAATAATAGTGTAGTCCAGTATAATGTATCTAAGTAGGAGATACATTTATAGGTGTCTGCAGTCATTGAAACCTCATGCAGAGTTTTAACATGGGAGATTTGTACTTCAAAATTCTCATGTCCATTATTTGCTGAGATACTGGAAATGGGCACCACTGTCTCTATGTCAGATAGTTGTACCCTTCGGGTTGGGAATCGTAAGCAACACTCTCAATTGTAAAGTGTCTCTTCCCAATCTGGTGTATATTTTGTTTGCTAATCCCTGGAGGTACTAAGTGTAAGGATTCTGCTTTGAATTTTCCTTTGACATGTACCGAAGCCCACAGTTTGGATCAAGTAAGGATTTATTTCTCATATCTTTAGATGCCTTCTTCTATTTTTCAGAATTGTTTGTTTTGAGGCAAGTGTGAAATTACCTGTATCGCCACTTGTTTTCATGCTCAAGGGAGGATGTTTGGTGATAAAACATGGCAGAAACTGCATTAGAAGTGGCATTTTACCATGGTAGATTTTATGACCCCTGTCCCAGACCCCTATTTATTGTTAGGTTCTTGTCTCTTGTAGAATTAGGGGGACAAACTGCATATGGGATATGGATTTGTTGTAAAAATTCCTGTTCTATCCAAGGATGTTGCTATAAAAATATTTCAGAAAATTGTAACAGAAGAAAGATATTTTTAAAAACCATTAATTTGGGTTTAACAGGTAATTTATTAAGAAATAAAAGCTTTCTAGAGCCAAAACCAACTAAGAATCCTTCCAAAAGGAAAAATATTAGACAACAAGAGAGTGTAAAGGTCATCAAAGAGGCTGTGGAAGTAAAAGTTCCCTGGATTGACCATTCAAATTAAGAAATATAAACTCTAGTCATATTCATGTACATACAAAGCTGTATGTGCACGTGCAGTCGAGTTACCTAATCACCAGAACATGTTCAGGGAGACAGATCAGCTGCTGATTTTGTTGTATGAATGTCACAGAGTGTCTTCACATATGCTTAGAAGGCTGTGATGTCAGGAAGTGATGTCATCTTACGGAACCACTGTCTTCTGTGCCGTCCGTCACTGACTGAAGCATCACAGCATGCACATGCATATACATACATACTATGTGCATACAACATTATGTGATCAGTTTTTATGCTTCAGTGTTTGAAGGTCTTGCTGAAGTATTTCTATTTTCAAGTAAAGTAATACATCTTAGTAGTGTACTGCCGCAGGCATCATTTCTGAAAGAACACTCACAGGGTGCTGGGAGTCTCCGGACTGACAGAGTGCCATGTTTTGTTTGGTAGATTTATTTGTTCTCTATAAGGAAAAAAATACCTTAGGATCAAAATCTCACATGAGTTGCTATTCAAATGGGATTTTTCAAATGGGATTTTCACCAAATACTTTGGGGCCTGTCTCTACCTATGCTTTTACACACACCCATAGTGGCTCCTAGGAATTATGATCTGATTTTGTTCTAGAAGATTCTGATGGAACCTGGCTGTGCATTCCAAAAATGAGAGAGAGAGAGACAGAGAGAGAGAGGCAGAGAGAGAGAGAGAGTGTGTGTGTTGGTGTCCAGGAGCATATCAGAGGCTATGGAGTTAATCTGGAAATTCTAGAAACTTCTCCACTCTGGTTTTGTGTCACTGTGGAAATAAAAGACACTTGAAATTTTATTTGACCTGAAAATAGTTTGACTCCTAACAACAGAATAATGCCAAATTCCTTCAGGTTTCTAGTTATTTGTGTCAGTCTTTTTACCATGGGAACATAGTCTCAGTGTGCTGCGTGTTGCTGTTGCTTTTCTCTTACCAGTTTAGGGAAACTGAGGTTTTGTAGATATTTATGTATGTATCCTTAGAAGTACAAGTTTATATAAAACAAATAATATTTGACAAATAATATTTTCATTACACTCCAATTAAATAAGGTTCTATATGTTTACAAGTGATGCTTTATAGTTAACATTGTTGTATGCCTCAAACAGTTCCAATTTCTAATGACTTCATTCACGTGCACAGCGTGTATTTTTCCCACAGAGTCTGAAGCAAGAGCATTGGCTAAAGAGAGACAGAAGAAGGACAATCACAACTTAAGTAAGTTGGTTTGGGTTTTGTTTGTGGTGTCTGGGTGTTTGAATATGATGTCAGTGTTTCTTGGGTATCAAAGACTGCTTCCAAAAATCTGGAGGAAAAATAATTTCTCTAGATGTCAAAGATGCATTTTATGGAAGATATATTCTAGAGAAATTTTTAATCTCAAATCATACCAAACTACACACACATATTCTGGTTTTGAAAATCTATTTTTCTTTGTTTATATTAGTAGATTTTGTATGTGTGTGTGTGTGTGTGTGAGAGAGAGAGAGAGAGAGAGAGAGAGAGAGAGAGAGAACGGGAGACTTGATTCCCAACTACCCAATTATACGAGTTGCTCATACTGAAACTTATGAGCAGAGAGAGATTTGAGATCACTTTTTCCAGTGAGATTTGAAAGGGAAAAAAAGATTTATGAAAAGAGGAAAAGAGCAAAGAAACACCTGTGAAGGGAAAGCGTGCATGGTGTAACCCCACAGGCAGCCTTTTTACCTGTGACTGAAAGCTTTCGGAGCAGTTAGAATACTTTTTTGGATTGAATTTATGCTCCATAAAATCCTGAAGCCTTTCTCTATGAAAACTTGAATTTATGTTTAAGATGCATATTTAAGAGAGACTACACAGTAAAAGTAAGAATTGGTTCAGGGGAGGAAATAGAATGTTTGTATATTTTTTTCTTAACTGGGTTTTTAGAGTGAGAGCCATATATAGACCCCCTTTCCTGTTTAAAAGAATAGCAATCCTGGAAAAAGGCAGCACTCTGCTCTAATTGCCAAATGCAGGTATTGTCTGCAATTTGGGGTTGTCTCTCCTGACTTCTTCTATGTATTTAAGAAGAGACACGTGTGGGTGCATGAGGAGAATCAAGAGCAGAGTGTTGCATGTGTGTCTGAACATGGGTCATAGTGCAGTGTCCGTGTGTTACTCCCTCCTGCTCCTCCTGGCTGAGTGTGTGGAGGAACATGCTGTTTCAAATCTAGACCTGTCTGCTTTGCAAATACTGTCTCATAGCACCCCACATTGCCACTCCACACTGGGCTGTTTCATTGCTGTGTGGATGTGTTGTTTCTGTTTTTCTCCGATATAAATAGTACCCAGAAAACATGTACGTACACCTCCTGTGCATAGGTTTGCTTCTCTAGCCTGGGTACTGAGGAATGTGTGTGTCTATAGGTACCTACCTCCACTTTCCATTTCAGTCAGTTCAGAAGTTTTCCTCCTCTTGTAACTAAAAGACACAAGCTTGTATCTTCAAAGTTTCCCCACGATTTCAAGTGGTTTCACTTTAAGAGAGCTCCTCTCTTAGGACGCCCTAGAAATAATGTAATGAAGCATTATCTAAAGCTTTATGTAACTGAGATGTGGGAAACGAGTTTGGATCCTGTCACAGATGGAATCCATTTATATTAAGTCACCACTTCAGCCTTGAAGCTCTAGGTTGTCGGAAAACTGAAGACAGGATCAGCCCAAACTTGGAGAGGAGCAAACTGTCTTCAAGTATCATCTGACCATTGGAAACTAATTGTCATGTTTTAATTGCCCCTTTCCCCGCCTCTTCCTCTTCTGGGAATTTATCTTACAGGAACAGAATATTTGCTGAAATATGTAATTGAGTACATGCATTCATTTAGTCATTTGTCTAACTGTTACTATGGATGGAATCCAGGTTTTGTAGAAGGAAATTTTCTATAGAAGTGAATTGGACAGATGGATTTCCTACCTGTCGCCACTTAGATTCAAGTCAGAGGTCAGGTGCCATGTACTAATTAGCGAGAGGAGCAAGGAGGGAATGATAAGTACCAGGCCCCATTACGAAAGGAAAAACACAAGGGAGGTGCCTATGTGAATGTGTAGTTGCGTGTGAGCCAAGATCTAGAAACCAGTTTACCAGTAACAGTTGCCCCAGGCATGTAGATGCTGGATAGTTTCTGCCATACATTTAAATGTTTTCATAATAAATATTCAAGGAGGGAAGTACTACATTAAAAAATAGAATGTAGCACCTCTAAATGTTGACAGAGAGGTCAGTAGTGTGCTGATCATTGTGAAAAGGAGCATGCAGAATCATTTCAGTGCAATTCTATATTAAGGGTATTGTTCTTTATTCACTGTTTATCATTCCAGGCACATATGGTTGCCTGGAATTCAGACATGAAGAAACACAATAGATAAATAAATGAAATAAGTAAAGATTAGCTGATAATAGAGTTCTTGAGAAGATGACATGGTCCCAGTGGACATAGTAGCACAATGGGCATGGGAAAGAGAGGGTCAGTTTCAAATAGGATGATCTGGGAGCTCACACAGGTAAATTTGAGTCACTCCCCCAGCAAGTCACTGACACTTCAGGCATCTGGAGGAAGAGTGTTCTAGGCAGCAGCGAGAACAGCATATGAATGTCTGCTTTGGTTGAGGACTAGCACAGAGTCAGTGGGGACAAAAGGGAAGGACCATAGCTGAATTGCTAGAGAAGACTGTGTCAGACTAGAAGAGGAATGGAAAGTAAGATCAGCACTGCAGGGCCCCCAGATCCTTGCTGGACAAGTCAAAGACTTGGCAAAATGGGAAGTGATGGGAGGGTTTTGAAGAAAGGGTTGACATGCCCTCACTTTGGCTTTAACAGGGCCCTGCCGGTCACTGTGTTCTCCATAGATCAAAGGATAAGGGTCATGGTGGGCTTGCAGGAAACAGGATGTCAACTAGGAGGGTTGCAGTAATCCAGGCAACTGATAATGGTGGCATCTCTTGGGAAGAAACAGAGTTCGCAAGAGGACAAATTCAGGAAATATTCTGAAGACAAAACGAACAGAGTAGATGACAGAGGAGGAGTGGGAGGGGAAGAGAGGAATAGAACTGATTTCACGGTTCTGGCCTAAATATTTTGGAAGATGTCATCACCAGTGAGATGTTTTTTCTTCAGTCAGCAGGTAGGGCAGAGCTGGGCTGAAAAGATTAGGAGCTTGTGTCCAGAGTGCCTGGGCTGTTCCAGTACCCCTCCAAGTAGAGATGGCTAAGTGGTTAGACATATGAGCCTGTGATCCAGATTGATGTCTGTGCTGTCAGCAGTGTATGCTTGCTGTAAATGCCTGGCAAACGTAAGAAATGATACAATACCATTTAGAGGATATATACTAGCAGATTAGAAAAATCTAAAAATTCTTTCACTGGCATCATTGACTATTATTTAGTGTTTCTATTTTATATTTCTTGTATTTATAAAAGTCTAATAGTAAAATTAGTATTATATATCTAGTTTTGTATGTGTGTATTTAATCATTTGAATAATTTTATATTGCTGTTTATATTGGAAAAATCATGAATAGCATTATGCATCTACATGTACAGAATATTAGTAGGTCAAATATAAATAAAATATTAGAGCATTTAAAATAAAACTATTTATTAGACCTTATTTGAAATTTATTTGCTAGACTGGGTAAATTTGAAACACTTATTATCTCACATGCCTTACTCTGTTATCTTTACTCAAGAAAGTAAGAATTTCAGTGAACATAGATTTGTCAGGTGGGGATGTTGTCAAGATGCATAGTGTGGTTTAAACACCAGACAGGTTCTAGGTGTGCATGGTAGCTGTTTGCTACTTATACCTAGAGCATCAATGTATGGCTGGTTCTAATTGTGATGTACTGGACTGGGAGCTGGGCTGGTAGAGCACTTGCCTAGCATGTGCAGGGCCCTTAAGTTGGTCACTAGCACTGCAAAGAAATGCTGAAATGTAAAATATACATGGATCTCCAAAACTTAGCATTAAGAAAAGGATGTATGGCATCAAACTTAAATTTCTATGCTTATTTAACCTGCCAATATAGAATAGGGTTAATTAAATATTAGAGTGAATTTCATCTCTGTTTACTGTCATTGAAGAATCTAAAATTACATGTGTGACTTGCATTATTTTCATTTTTGACAGTCCTAGTCTAGAGTAGGAAATTTTTATACATTATGAGCTAAAATTTTTAAATACTTTAAGTGGTTAAAATGAAACCAAAACAAGAGCACTATCTTATGACAAGTAAAGAATATATAAAATTCAAGTTTCTCCCTCAAAAGTAATCTTGCCGCTCAACTGCAGAACTGCCTTGTCCAAGGCAGAATTGGTGTTGGGATACACTGAATTTTGTCAAGACAGGTCTATACAAATGATGTCTACGAATTTCTCTTCTCTTTAGTTAAAGAAGTACAATACAGATAGCCCCAGTTTTGATGCGTGGCCCTCAAAGTGAGACCCTTATTATCCAATTCTCTGTAAAACTTTGCCAAGACCCATTCCAAAGGACTAGGTTTGAGTTTTGGGACTGTGTTACCTATTGCTGGCTGTAGCTGAGGATATTACTTTGGTTTCAGGGTTGTTTGTTACAGAATCAAGTGAGAGAACTGCGTGCTTTGGAAAGTGCTTTGGAAATGATGGTGTTCTGTATAAAGATAACTCATTTTCTTTAAATAATATTTTTAAAAAAGATAAACACAGGGGAAATAGGTTCAAGTTTACATTGTCCTGACCTGGTAAAGTCAGTGTACATACTTTAATGAGATGGTCTAAATGCATGTGTGATACTGTTACTAATGGCCCTTCCCCATGCTCTTTCTTTTGAAGTTGAACGAAGAAGAAGATTTAACATAAATGACCGCATTAAAGAGCTAGGTACTTTGATTCCCAAGTCAAATGATCCGTGAGTACAATTGCATGTTAATCTGCATCATAGATTTTTCATACCTTCCTGTTTTCTCCCATGTTGCAAAATATGCATTTAATGTTGAAAAAGTCTCTCCTCTCCCTCTGCTTCCTTTTCTAAGCCTTTATTTTAGCTAATTTCACCAAATTAAATGTTCAAGAAAAATGCACAGAATTGCACAAAAGGAGTATTGGCCCTGAAATGGTTAGCTTTGAATATGAGGAATTGTGGGGCCCTCAGAAATCTGAGAACTCGGCAACAATATTCTGAGCTTCTGAAAAAAAAATCTTTAATAGTCATGCATAGAAGATCTCAATAGCTGTTAAAGCAAGATTTGTGGAGTTTGGGCACATCGGCTTGCCCAGTACCTCTAAAAGGGCACTGACAAGCAGACACTGGAAATGTCAAGTTCAATGATCTTGAAAAGACAGAAGGTCAATTTTTTTATGAAAACTTATGTATTCTTTGTGTGTTTCACCAATCTAGGGAAAGGGTGATGTTTAATCCTCTTATTAAGTACAAGGAAGCTAATCTGAGTCTCAGTCTTGGGTCATCTTCCACCTCCTCAGAGATAACAGCTATAGACATAATCCTCTCGTCTTTCCTACCACATTATCTGCCACGTCAGCAAATAGGTCAACAAATACAAACTTTTACCCATTAGGAATGGGCCCATTTGATGTAAAGAGCTGAGGGATGTATACATTTTAATGGCCCCCATAGGCATTCTATGAAATTAGCCTTTCAATATGACCTTTTAGCTATCTAATAAAAAGTAAAGATGCAATCAAGCATTATTCATGCAAGGCTTATTAAATCTGCAATTCACATTATTCTCGGGGAATTTGTAGCAAAATAAAATAAAACTGTTACCTATTGTGAGGTGGTTTTGATGAATGTGCTGCACGATTTCCATCTTCCAACACTTTGCTTTCCAAGGCTTCAGGGACAGGCACTTTCAGACTGGAAACATTCAGATTTTCAGTTGTGCAGCACAAATTTATCCTCCTAAAAGACTGTGACCTTCATTCCTATAGTCAGTCTTGCATGATAGTTGAAATTGAATTCTCATTTTCCTGTTCTTTATCAGCTTTCTTTATTTTAGCATATTCTTTTAAAATGTAGCATGTGAAGCTCTTTAGTAACATATTACAAAATTATGGGGCTGCAGTGAGAGCTTAGATTTGCATATCTTCTTCCATTATACTAGAACTTGAGTGTTTATAATCTGGACCGATTGATTGTGATCTTTCATTATAGGCATTGTTTTAAGGTAAAGCAGAATATAATGTGTATGCTGGCTTTCCCACACCTGGCATATAGACTGTGCCTTGAACCTGCTAGAAAAACTCACTTTACCTGCTTTAGTGTCTGAGCCCATACCCTCTCCTACAGAATGAGTATACTTTGATTGATTTTATATATTTGAGGGAATATATACACTTACTTAAGAAAAAGGATTCCTATCATTACCCCCCGAAAAGCAATGTTTGAAACCCTTTAAGCCCAGAAACATAATTGATTGATTGAAGCTCCTAATAGGTATTCCCCAAGATAACTGATTGAAATACTTATTGAGAACTTGACTTGAGAGATCCAGCTCTGGCTTTTACTTTGGTGGCCTGGATAAGACACTGATCATTATAGTTGTGTTTCTCACTGGCTACTGTATGTCTTGCTACTTTGATTTTACCCTTGGGTATTAGTTCCCTGTGCTCATCTTGGCTATCTTGAGATACCTGCATGGGTTGTCCTCTTTGGTTCTCAGACTCAAGAGACCCACCCAGGAACCTCTCTGGGGATTGTATCTGTCCTTCTCATGGGAAAATGTCTGTTTTGTTCCTCAACTAACCCATATGAGGATCAATTGTTATTTGACTTGTTTTGATAGCTTGCCACTTATGTATCCCACCTGGTGCTTCTGATTTTTTCTTATCAGTCATAAGTGATAGCTTCTATCTTTTTTTCAATGTTGACATTATTATGTTGGAGACTGTCTATAAAAGGGATTGAATCTCAGGTAATATGGAAAAATTACCTATATAAATATAAGTTCATCCTTATAGTTTGTTCCAGAGTACTCTAAAATTTTTGCAGTGCCTTACTTACATTTTATTAGTGATCATAATTCCCTCATATTTGGGTACATGAGAACCACAGTGATTAAAAACCGAAAGACATGCACTTTTGTGGCTGTTGAGACTGGAATTCCAGAACAGACATCTTGTCATATGCCTGACCTTAGGGAAGACACATGTATTCTTGGGCTCCATTTCTCTCATCTGTGAAAAAGTGTCAGAATCTCCTTCTATGGTCTGGTTGTCCTCCCTTACATAGGGAGTCCTCCCTTACATAGGGAGAAGAACAGGGCAGGGCTTTCGGATAGAAGATTTAGAACCAGGCCCTCTAGACTTACTGTCTTGTACCTCTTCCCAGCTCTGTGACCCTGGGAGAACTTCATAACCTCTCTGTGTTGTACTTTCCAAGATCATGAAGAAGGATTACCATCACAGTAGAATCTACCCATAGAGGGTGTTAGGACTGAATGAGTTGTAAAGCACTTTAGAAAGTTCTCTTCACAAAGTAAATGCTATGGAGAGGTAGCAGTTTACAGTTATTGTGTTGAATACTTGACACAGTGCCTACTCCATTGTTTGAACAGTGATGTAAACCTTTCACAGTCCTTCATATAAAGTATCTCCCACCCCTGATTCCGGTAACACACTTACAAAGACTGCTTATATCCATAAAGTGTCATCACTTAGCAGATTAGAAAATAGAAACAGAGAGAGGTTAGGTGACTGGTTTAGTTATCCACAGACTAAAATTTCAGTCTTGAATTTACCCAGTGAAAGTTCTGTGATTTACACTGTGTTGAACCATAGTGTTTTCAACATCTGCATAATGTCCCCACCCTAAAAAAGGTGCTTTAAACTGGGTAGGGTGGCACACACCTTTAATCCTAACCCTAGGGAAGCAGAGGCAAGCAGACTGCCATGAGATCAAGGCCAGCCTGGTTTTCGTAGCAAGTTCCAGGCCAGCTGGGCTATAAGAAACTGTCTTAAAAGAAAGAAAGAAACAAACAAAAACAAAGAAAGGAAAGGAAAGGAAAGGAGAGAAGAGGAGAGGGGAGGGGAGGGGAGGGGAGGGGAGGGGAGGGGAGGGGAGGGAAGGGAAGGGAAGGGAAGGGAAGGGAAGGGAAGGGAAGGGAAGGGGAAGAAGTTACTTGTCTTAGTAAGTAAAATAGTGTATACCAAATGAGTGAGTGGTCAGTATGTGCTGAGCACCTAATGAACAGTAGCTGTCACTGCTCTGTGACTGTTATTCCAGCTGAAGAGGCTGAGTACTGAATTTCTGGGAACAGCAGTTCCTAAAGGGCTGGTTATGCTCCATTCTGTCACAGAGACATGCGCTGGAACAAGGGAACCATTTTAAAGGCCTCTGTGGACTACATCAGAAAACTGCAACGGGAGCAACAACGTGCAAAGGAACTTGAAACCCGGCAGAAGAAGCTGGAGCACGCCAATCGGCATCTCTTGCTCAGAATACAGGTACCTGTCATGAGTCTGCAGCTTACCATGTATCTCTGCTTTCAGGACAACAAGAATACAATGGGCCAGAAGGGATCTCAACATAGGTGACCCTTACTTTTTCTAGGTCCTGTGTTTATGAATTTGCCTTCATGAAAAAAATGTATTGGTAGCTCCCACATTAATACTGACGGCACTTTGGCAGTCATTCTCTGACAAGGGCAGAGTGACAAACTTGAGTTGCCCATCAGGCTCCTCTCCAGTAGGGGCCAAGCTGCTCAGTCCCAGGCCAAGGCCCTGCCTTCCTGTTGTACCCCTTCCTAGCATCAAGTTCCAGCCTAGGAAGTGTCCTGTCTTCCACAGTGGGGAGAGTTTTGTTAGGAAGTTCTCAGCTTAACACGGACCCCAAGCACCGTGAAGTGTGTGATTCTTCCCACCGCTATGGAGGCTGTGGTAAGAGTGTCACTGAGCCTCCCTCAGGTAGGAGCTGGTGCTGCTGGCTGGGCTTCTGTGTGAACGAATCTGCATTGCACTTCACGTAGAGGTACACAGCCTGGACGCTGAACATCATGTGTGATGGCAACGTCCCCTCCTCTCCATGCTTCCCCCACCCCAGATCTTGCTGTTACTGCAGTGATCCTCAGCCAGGGGACTGGGAGGATGAGGTGGTGCTCCTCTAAGCCTGGGTCTTAGAATCCTGGAGAATAAATAGAAGCTAGCTGTAATTTGAAGATCTTCCTCCACGATCCTCCTCCTTCTTTAACTTTTGTTGTTTGTTTTGTGGTTCATCTCTTCCATAAAATGCCTTAGGAATTTAATCCTTGGTCTTTGCTCTGCTGGCTTATAACTGCAGCTTCCACTAATATGTTATTTCCCTTATACAAGTATTAAAATATAGTATTTGGAAAGAAGAGCTAAGTTTTGTTTCATGTCAAGGTTCCAAACTTGCGTGCTCCTAATGAACAATGAATCCTGTGAAATATGAGCACCACCAGAATTCCACAGTGATGGTTTCCTTCCAGTGACTGTGAGGCTGGCGGCCTTATAAGTTTTGCAGTCATAGGAAGCATTATTATTTGGGCAAGCTCTGTGAAGCACTGAAGTCTTGGTGCTCTGCAGAGATTTAGTACCTCCTTTAGAAACCAAAGTAACTGTTCAGTTTGCTGGTAAACAGCTTTAGTTAAGCAATGAATGATCCAGTAAGATGTTTGCATGTCTTTAAGTTTATTTATTTATCTGCTTATTTTTTGAAAAGACAAACTGCACCCATGGAGGTGCTGTTCTTGCTGTGGAGTTCCAAGAGCTGTTTTCAGTCAGGGCCCGAGGGCTTCCTTCATTTTCAATCTAAGTGATGTGTGCAAAGATCTTCACAGAAGGAAGAGCATGAAGCCTTGTTATCAGGGGAACTGCTGCTTTATTAAATAGCCCAGGGCTCCAGCCTGATGCCTGGAGAGGCTTGTTTCTAGAGATGGTCTTGGGAAGCGGCAGACACTCGTACGGCATCCCTCATTCCCGACATCTCTCACTCATATTACATCCAGAGGATGAGCTTGCACAACAAGCTTTAGCTCAGACCAAGGATGACTTTTCACACACACTGTTTCCAAGTTCATGGGCCAAAGTGAGAGGATGTGCCATGTGGAGCATGCATTTCCTCCCTGATGAGTACCAAAGTCATGCTTTCTATCTATCTTATTTGAACGTATTATTTTATCATAAACAGGAGAACAAATGGAAATAGAACGGTTACTGGGGATACGTGGGTGATCCCTGACATTCTTTTAGAAGTGCTGAAGGACACAGAAGGAAAGGGAAAAACATGTTCTGAATGTATCTTGAAATGGGATTTGAGAAGAGTGGTGGACAGTTGCCAGTTGCATCAGTCAGCTAGTGCTGCTGTGACAAAGCCCCACCTAGTGTGTGGGAAAGGTTAAACAGCAGGAATTAATCTTCTCATAATTTTGGAGGGTAGAGGTCCAAGGTCAACCTTGTAAGCAGGATTGACCACATTTTATCTCAACCGCCTCTTTAAAGACCCTGTCTCCCAATAGTCACGTTTTAAGGTACTGGGATTAGGACTTAAGCATATAAATGAGGGGGTGCATTTCAGCCCATAATAAGAAAGGATTTGTAGGAAGAAAGTATTCATTTTACAGAAGAGGACATGATGTAGAGGGGTAGATGTCTGAAGCTCTGGTTGCTTGTGCACAATGTAGAGTCTTTGCTCTTACCCTGAACTTTATTTCATAGTACTGTTGGTGGTTTAGTAGCTTTTTCACCACACCCTGAGACCAAAAGAAACATACCTACTGTTCTGTCACATCCAAGCAAAATATTGAGTATTGATGCTTTAACAGATCAGTAACTACTTGAAAAATGCATATAATTAAAAAAGTAGCATTTTGTTTGATTTTTAAGTAACTATGGTACTTAGTAATGAAATAGGTGTGCCTCTTAGGCAACACTCAACTTGTGGAAACCTTGGAATCAGATTAGAAAACCACCCTTGTCTTCCATTTCATGTTGATGTTCACAAGGTCCCAGCCACCACAGTCCCTCCAGAAAATAGCTTGGCAATGATCAAAATGTATGCAGCATATTCACACCGAAACTGGAGACTGAAAAGTGTGTAACACATTTGCACTGAAACTGAGAGCTGACTGGGGTTTGGTCCCTATTGAGCTAGTATCCCTGTTCCCCTTGAAATTGTTAACTTTTTCCCAAGCAGTTAATATGCCATTGTCACTATGTACCTACTATTTTATTAGCTCTAATTTTAAATTTTATTAAAATATATACACTGTACAAAGTTGTGGTTTCCATATGACATTTCATGTATGTGTATAAATGTGTGTGTATATATGTATATATATGTATATATATATAGTATACTTTGCTCATGTATTTACCTTCCCCATGTCTTTATACCCTTTGTGTCGCTCAATCCCTCTCCCATTGGTCCCCTTTATTTGAAAGTAGGCAAGTAGTACCCTTCTATTTTAATGCACACACACACGCGTGCGCACACACGCACACACACACACACACACACACACACACAAAATGTAGATTCCACTTATGAAAGCAAACACAGTATTTGCCCGAGTCTGGCTTATTTTATCCCACATAATGATCTCTAGTTGCATCTACTTCCATGTAGATGTCAAGATTTCATTTTTCTGTAGAGCTGATTAAAATTCTATTCTATACATGTACCATATTTTATCAGTTCATCTGTTGACTCTCTGGGCTGCTTCTATATTTTGACTATTGTGAATAGTGCAGCAATAATCACAGATGTGTAAGCATCTCTGGTATGTTAACTTAGAGTAAACATACCCACGAGTTATCGCTGGGTCATGTGGAGTTCTATTTTCAGTTTTTTGAGGAACCTCTGCACTGACTTCTCTAGTGGCGGCAACAGTTTACCCTCCCACTAGCAGTGTATGAGAATTCCTGGCTCTCCATCACTTAGCCAGCATTGGTTGTCAGGATTTTTCTTCATGATAGCGGGTCTGACCAGGGGGCTCATCCTTGTTTTTGTCATTAGTATCAATATGTGATTGATATCCACAACCCACCAAAAGACATTTCATACACTACTGCTACCTGTACTTGAAGAAACGTGGAATTTATATTTAAAAAGAAGTATGTACATTGACAATTGATACTTGTCCCTTTGATTTTTTTTAACTGACTTTATTTTTTAAAGCAGTTTCAGGCGCACATTACAAGAGAATGAAAGCCTTAGACAATCCCACATGTACTTTGGGACATGCAGTGTCTCATTAACATCAGCACAAAGTGGTTTGTTTGTTAGAACTGACTTCTCTTGTCCTCAGCCCTTAATTTATAGTCATTCTTAGTGATGGATTTGAGCAAATGCATACCAACATATATCCACCATCATGGCCTCATCACTGCACGCCTGCGTAATTGTCGGACTTTTACTTTTATTATAGGAACTCGAAATGCAGGCTCGAGCACATGGACTTTCCCTAATCCCTTCCACTGGCCTCTGCTCGCCGGATTTGGTGAATCGGATCATCAAACAAGAACCAGTTCTTGAGAACTGCAGCCAAGAACTTCTGCAGCACCAGGCGGACCTGACTTGTACAACAACCCTCGATCTCACAGACGGCACCATAACCTTCACCAACAACCTTGGGACTGTGCCCGAGAGCAGCCCAGCCTATAGCATCCCCACGAAGATGGGCTCCAAGTTGGAAGACATCCTGATGGACGATACCCTCTCCCCTGTTGGCGTCACTGACCCACTGTTGTCCTCGGTGTCCCCCGGAGCATCCAAAACGAGCAGCCGGAGGAGCAGCATGAGCACGGAAGAGACGGAGCATGCGTGTTAGCGAGTCTACTTTGCTCAGCCTCTCCACAAACTGCTTCTTCCCTTCATCCGTGGACTTCATTATTTACCTGAAGGGGTTTTCTTGATAGTTTTCCTTTAATATGAATTTTTTTCATGCTTTATCAATAGCCCAGGATATATTTTATTTTTAGAATTTTGTGAACCAGACTTGTATATTCTATTTTACAACTACAAAGGCCTCCAAAGTATTGTACCATCCACATGCAGTATCTGTGAACTGAATTCTCGAAACGTGAGCTTTCAAGAGCAAGAGGACTTTTGCATCAGAGATGTGTCTTTCTGTTTCATTCAGGGGAAAACATGGTTTGCGATTTTTGTCTGTGACCTCCTTGGAAATTAACATGTAAAGTTTAATTAAAAGAATGTAAAGCAGCCAAAAGGAAAAAAAAAAAAGAAAGTAAAAGAAGATGATGCTGAAGAAGAAAGAGTTGGAAAAGATGCCCATACAAACCCTTTTCCACTTTATAAAAGTATTGGTTCTCTGGTACTGTCTTAAAAACACAGTACTCTACTAGCATCACTTAGCTGTTAAACTGCAAACTGCTTTAAGGAAGAATACATAATGTAAAGACAAAAAATTAGCATTTTCATGAGGATGGTCTGGTTAGAAAACATGTCTTATGCTAACCAAACTGAAAGGAGTTAGACCAAGACTGAAAACACAGGGTCTGATCTTGCTGACTTGGATTCTGCACAGTTTTCCTCATCTAATGAGTGTGATTCAGTTTCTTCATAAGATGTGTTTTATTTTCAAATGAAAATGAATGTCCTCTCTGAGTAAAATATTGAGGGGCACCGAATGTTTTACCTTTTTTTTTCTTTTCACTTTTGCTTTTAATAAGACAACCAAACTGGGCACATTTCTAATTGGCTTTACTGTTTTTATTTTTAAATTATGTTTTAGTCATTTTGATTGTACAGATTCTTTATTATCATCTTTTTTTCAATGTTTGTATTAATTTGTAAGAATATGCATCTTAAAATGGCAAGTTTTCACTATTTTTACAACTCACTGATGGTTTTCTGCATTCTTTGTACACCCACGAAAGAAAACTTTTATTCAGGGTCTTGTGTTTAAAGAGTGCTTTGCAGATATTTTGTATATCCCAGTCTCACTTGAAACTGTTTTTCACCACATGGAAGGTATAGTATTAATAGATTAAAAACCAGGCTTTCTAGGAAAACAAAATACTTACATACTGATTTTTAGGATATGAAAATAACAATATTCTTGGAGACTGATAACCATAGCATTACTATGCTTGTTATGGTCATTTAAATTGGAATTTATTTCAACAAAGTGGCTGTTTTTTTAAAGAGAGAAATACTGTATTGGCAAATTACTTGATAACAACGTTTTAATAAGCAGCAATGTCGTCAAGCTAGTTTCTGTGCATTCCCTACCTGTGTAGCCCTACGCAATAACAGTAGTCTCACATGTACCAAGCCCAGATGCTTTATACTGATGATAGTATTACAAGCCTGGCTGTGGAATGGGGTTTCTCAGGAGCAGCCTACAATCGAATAGTGAGCGGCATAAAGCATACCCTTTCAGAATGAAGTGCCTTAAATATAGCAGCAGTCTTTTTTGGACTAGCACTGACTGAACTGTAACGTAGGAGAGAGTTTCAAGATGGTATCTGTAGTAAAGAGGAACGCGTAGCATGGTGCCTGTGTAGATGTTATAAGAGCTTCCAATTTCCCTTCAGATATTTTTAATATGAAATATATTTTAGTGACAGTGCCAACTTCTTTCATCAGGAAACCTTTTTCAGGAGGGTTTTTAAAGTGTTTAAATGTCAAATGTGAATTGGTGACGTGTGATGGAGAGATTCAAGAGGAGTGACTGTCAGCTGTATGAATGGATGGCCTTGGTGAGAATCATCAATGTGCAGTTCTCATGCGTGTTGGGCAGTGAGAATCCTTGGAAACATTGATGATGTTATCCGTTTTGTAGCTTTATTACTTAAGGGGGTAGGGAAAATAAGTTCCCATTCTTTCGACCCCCTCAAATATATAAATCTTTTTTCTAGAATAGTGATGCAAATCTGCATGAACAGCTAATTGTACCATAATGTTCACTGATACACATAGAGTTGTCTAATTTTCTTCATATTTATACAGGGGGAGAGGGCTGGGTGCAGAAGCTGAAGATCACAGTGCTATGATGCTAGTTTTTCTTAGCTAATTCTGAGAGCTGTTTTTAAATAACAGAGCAGAGTTTCACAAGGTTGACTAACCCACGGCCTAGGGACTATGGCTGTGGGGGAACAACTTCATGGAACGCTTTGTTGAGAGGAAATTTGGCATACTGCACCACTACCCTGACCCGTGCAGCTCCTGCGCTTTCCATCGCCTCCTTCCTCATGAGAGGCAGCCCCGAGAAGGGCAGGTAAGAAGCCAGGCAAAGGCTGCAACATGGGAGTGGTTTTATTTATTTCTTGTTTGCCAGCCAGAGTGTGGATTCTTTTAGTGACTGTGGAAGCCAAGAGGCAGTGGTTTTGGCTCACTGTTCTTAAGGAGAGAATGATCCATGCCACTCCCCCACCCCTGGGTGCAGAATTGTGACTCAGGGTTGGACCTCCATTTGGAGTAACCAAAATACCAAACTACCAGAATGACTTACCTGCCTCTGGATAAGGCAATGGAAATACCAAACCTTCTGACTTTGCCAAAAAAATAAACAAACCCACACAACCAACCTGGTCATACATGGAAGATGACAGTTCTTTCTGGTTGTTGGTAAACAATACAGCAATAAGAACAAACAAAAATTCATAGGACATTAAGAGATAAAAAGCACAAAAGAATGCACGTATTAATATTTTTGCAAATGCACTGGGGAGAAGTTGATATTGATAACAGTATAAAAAACCGACTTCTTGATAAAAATGACAAATGACTGTCTCCTGCGGACACTTGGTACTGTAATGTTAATAATAGCCCCACTGTTGGGTGCAGCAATACTTTCTGTATGGTCCATAGCACTGTATATTACGGATTGATATTAATGTATCCAATGAAATAATTGAACTGTTGTTCTTAATAGCCTCATTAAAGCATTTGGTTTTTCACATAGTGGTGACCAGTTGTGTTTAGTTAATGATAATTTTGAATGTCATGTGCCTTCACCACACCAGGGCAGCATACATTTTCTTCCAACTTGATGAATAATAAATTGCAAGGAAAAAATGTAATTGCCAGTACTACTTTGTTTAGTTTAAATGTCACTCTAAGATAGTACTTTTTGGGGTTAGAAACATTTTTGAATACTTTATGACTTGCTCTTAAATAAGCTATAATTATATAGCCCCTCAATCTGAGATGGGGGGCAATTTTTAACTCCCAGATGCCGAGAATCTACTTTAGATATAAGGGGGTTATGTAAAATATTTCAGTGAGAGGTAGCTTTATTTTAAAAAGGGAGAATTTGTCAGAGAAACCTTTGCATATTTACAGAAAAGATACTGGGTTTTTAAAATACAAATTTATAATAATGAATGCTTAATATATCCAGCCTGCCATCTCCTTTAAAAAAATAAAGTACTTAAGAATCATTTGATAAATGTTGGATTTGAATTGGGACATGTCAGACAAAACAGATCTTTATTCCCTAGCTAGACCTTAAACTTCTGCCCTTTAAAAGAATACTCTAGTTTAACCTCTGGAGAAAATGAACCAGATTCTTGCTGTAATGCTTATGATCTGACTGTCAGCTCTATCTTAAGTTTAATTTTTTTTCTCAAATTGTAATATACAATAATTGAGACCTTTCTTTTTCAGAGTCCTTTGAATTATTTATATTTCCCATAGAAATATGATTGTGTGATGTCTTAAAAATGTGTAAAATTAGGAAGATCCCCCCCGAACAAGACAATTTTCTGAAAACCAGGTAAGTTGAAAGTCGGGACTTTTCATCTCAGGAGGTGTGACAAATGCTCGACCCATGTGCCTGCCTGTCATTGATCTGTTGACAGTCACCTTGGAAGCCACATGTAGTCTTAATCTCTAGCTTCACACACTCACACATGCAGACACAGACACAGAAAACACACACTGACACATGCATACATAGACACAAAAAGACACATGCATACATAAACATGAACATGGTAAACACACACACATAAGCGCAGAAGACATACAGAGACACAAATGAGGAAGACATAGACACATGCATTCAGAGACATGCACTCATATACATGTGGAAGACACACACAGACACATGTATATGCAGACATGAACATGGATGACACACAGAGACACATGTATACACAGACATGAACATGGAAGATACAGACACACATACACAGACACGAATATGGAAGATACAGAGACATGCACACATACACAGAGACACATACATGTACATACACATGCATATGCATACACATACATGTACATTCATACACAGACATGTACATACAGATATACACACATGCATACATACACAAATACACATGCAGACTCACACATAAATGCATACACACATACACAGATACATATACATGTACATACATATACATATATGTATATAGACACATACACGCACAAGATTTGTTCCAGCACCATTACATGTTCATAAGACATTCACATTCAACTTGAATGGTTTTATTTTACTGGGTTTATTTTTGAGACAGAGTGTCAAGCCAGGCTGGCTTCAAACATCGTGTATGGCTGAAAATAACCTTGAACTTCTGATTTTCCTGGGTCCACTCCTGCATGCTACTATTATAGATGTGTGTCACCATATCCAGTTGATGTGGTATTGGGACTGAACCCTAGACTTAATGCATGCCAGGCAAACACACTACCAACTAAGCTACAAACCTAGTCTTTAGATGATTTTATTTACTAGCCACAGATACGTCTTTCTTAAAATTGCACTGAGCCAGTTATCTTAAAAAGTTACATCCATCTGAGCACATCCTTTGATTCCAGCTGCTCAGAAAGTTGAAGCAAGAGGTCTTGCCAATTCAAAGTCAGCATGTGCATTATATAGCCACAAAATGACAAAGCAGGACTTTCAGTTAAACTTCCAGGGACTGAATATTTGCCCATGATTTTGAGCAAGTTATTTATCCTTCCATTGTCTCACTTTACATTCTGTTCATTGGTGATAATAACAGTCACACACTGGTTTTGTGAGGACAGATCACATTAACATATTAGAATTTTTCTTTGGCAGCACATGGGAAAATGATCAGTAAGTGGCAGCTGCGTTTCTGTTATCATAATCACTTTTGTTGGAATATAAATATGTCTAGGTTATCTAAAAATCACCCATGTATCAGCAGTGGTATACATACCCCATTTGAAGAAACATTCTTTAAACATAGGTCTCAGATTTGTGTGAGAGCTAGAGGCATTGCCACACCTAGCATGAACAAGGTCTTCGTTCAGTCCCAGCAGCACTTGCACAAAAGGAATAAGAATTGTGTGAATGAGCAAGCACTGGGAGACAGACACAGGCTGCCTTGTGGAAAGACACCATGCTCTTTTTAAGATCCAGTGTTAGAATATTTTAGAGAATTGATAATAAACCCAGCTGATATCATTTAAAAGCTAACCTCAGTACCAATGACCTAAAAATCTGTAAGTACAATTTTACCATGAAAATAATTACATAATTTCGAAAATGCAAGCTTGGTTGAAGCTGGACTGTATACATTCCTTAGAGAGTAAGTGTGGTGAGGCCCTGTGATGTGCACTGCTGTTAGGAAACTAGAACTAGTATCGTCACTAGACCCTGTCTGTTCCCTTTCCTGGCCATAGTTAAATAGGTTTCAGGATTTTATTTTTCTTGTGCTTACACTCAATGATTTTTGAACGCCAGCTGACAAGGACTATCATCATAATCCAACCAACAGAGATGTATCTTAGGAATTGTACTGTTTTTATTGTTCTGTGTAGGCCAAGACTGGAATGCATAGCCAAGCAGAATGAGAAAAGCTCATTGAAGAGAAGGGACATGCGATAAGACTTTTCTAATATATATGAGGACCCTGCACTGCCACGTGTGAGGCTCAATAGCAAGGAATTCATGTCTTCCCCACACTAACACCATTAGTCCTAATGCATATCTTGTACAGGGAATAAATGAAGAAACTTCCATTAATCCAGTTGTACCAGGAGATCTATCTATCTATCTATCTATCTATCTATCTATCTATCTATCATCTATCTATGTACCTATCTAACAAATGAAATATACAGTTGACAGTTGCCCAATTAAGATTGTCAAGGCTCACTGTGTGCCTAAAATTTAAATATAGTTAATCATATCTGTGTTCAATATTTATCAGTCTTTTGATCCTATAACCTATACCAGATATGGTAGCAAGTGATAGGAGTCTATACAAATCAAATACATTTCAGCAACATGTCTACATGGTAAAGACAGTTTGCTTTCAAAAAATTTGCATTTTAGATTTCTAATTTTGGAGTCGGTTGAAGATATATTCAAATGGGTGCAATTGTCACTCAAAACTCCTTATATATTATTCAGGCAGCAGAATCTGCGGAGACAGAAACCACTCAAGTAGAGTTTCCCAAACTTTGCTTTAAGGAAGTAGTTCTACAAGCTGTTCCAAAAGTTGCTTTGAGGAATGGGGGGTTTGGAGGTGGGGCTGTGTGGGGGGGTGTGAAGCGCTATAGTTAATCTTGGGAAAGTTAACTTTGGGAAATGCTGGGCTAAGCAAATTTGAGCAGATTATCTCTAACTGCAAGACTTCTCACATCCTAAAATATGTTTAGCGTGCCTTGAAGTTTTCAAGACCGGGAATAGTAAGCAATGAAAGTTTCCCCTTTTGAAGTAGCCAGAGCAGAGAAGGAGATGCAGAAAGAAGCAGATGAAAGATAGGTACCTGTTCATGGCTCCGAAGACTAGCAAGAGAACTCCAGAAATTGTACAGAGACTTGATGACAGGATGAAGATAGTTCCTTGCATTTTCTTAGGGAAAGTGTGTTTAAATTTCGATGGCAATTGTGTTAGTCGCAACTCCTGTTGCTAGAAAGTCATTACCTCTCCAAGAACAAATTTTAGCCTTGAACTTCATCTCTGATGAAATAACAGAATTCTAGTCATGTAAACTATTGCCATTTGAAAAATGACAAGTTTTTAATTTCTATGAAAATATGAATTCTGATTTTGCAGAAGTCCAAATGCACTTTCTCCATGAGTGGTAAGATAAAAAGGCTTTTGGAGTGTGTGTCTCCCAACCCTGTAAGTGTGGACAGAGTAACATTTGGGATATAAGGTGGCAATCTTGGCTACAGGATAGTTGGTTGTTGCTTTGGAGTCTACTGATTTGGGATAGAATTGCAAAGAATTTACAGTATTGAGAACTGATAGAATTTTTTCAATGGTTTCTTTTTTAACACCAAAACTCCTGTCAGCTAGACCATATTACATCTCAAAGACTCACTTGTTTGTTGGCTGTAGACCAACTCACACAAAAGCCACATTAATCATTGTGTAGCTGCTATATATATATATATATATATATATATATATATATATAAAACTAAAACTGCCATGAAAATTTTTTAAACCCCAAGGAAAACATATTAGCAAATTTTTCCAGTCAGTACATGGAAGATAAGATATGTTTCATTGACTAAGTCATTAAGATACTGGCTACTCTTGCAGAGGACCCTGGTTCAGTTGCCAGAAACCACATGGCAACTAACAACCATTCATAACTCCAGTTCCAGGGAATCTGACACCCTCTTCTGGCTTCTGTGGGCATTGCATGACATGAGTACACTTACATGCAGGCAATACACACACATAAAAGAAAAATAACAAATATATATATATATGTATATATATATATATATGTATATTCCGAGTCCCCACTCTTCACTTGAGAATTAATAATGGGTGGAATAATTTTGCTCCAGTTGAAGAATGTATTAACTCATATTTACCATGAAGTCAAATGATAAATATAACTTCACAGCTCACAGCTGCCTGGATTCAAGTGCTCAAGCAAATTATTTGATCTGCCTGACTCTAACTCTTGACTTTGTCCTTCTTTCTGAAGATTGGTCTTCTCTGTGAGGGTCCCTCTGTAAGTTTCAAAGAACAGAGCAGAGCCTGCATCCCTTCCCCAGTTAATTTGCCAAAGTTCCTGTATTAGTTCTGATCACTCCTCCTTGGATGTGATCTTCACACATAATAAGTGATAACAGTGACTTTCCAGATCGGAGTTATGTGTCCATCTGGATACAGTCATTTAGTACCATCTAAATGATAAGGAATATTCCCAGAGTACATACTGCTCCCAGATACCCATTACTGTCCATTTCAAGGGAATTGGACAGACTCTACTTTTACCACACTAACACCCCTCCCAGGTATATCAGTTTGGAATTTTTACCTTAGTCTACCCCCAACCAGAGTGATGGAAATGGAGAAAAGGAAGATATTAAATTCCTACAGCTATATCACTCTCTTCCTCTTTTATGGAAATTTTCTCATAAACAGTTCTCCATCTCTGAGCTAACACACACACACTCACACACTCACACACTGCCAGAGACTCCAAGAGTAAAACTTAGCAGTGAGGTATTCAGAGGACTCCTTAAACACATATTTCTTTGAATTATCATGGGCCTTTACCTCTGTCACTTCCAGAAGTCCCTGACTCCTCAGAATGAATTCAGTTGCACATGGCAGAAACCAAACTCCATTTGGCCTATACTAGATTAGGTAGTTTATATCACAAAAACCCTAGGGATAAGACTTAGAGTGGTGAGCTGGATGATAGCCTTGTGAACTGACTCTAATTCCTGCACTTCGCTGCTCAGTTCTACTGTACATTGAGAGCTGTTCTCTTAGGCAGAGTCCTGTGAAGTGGCTCAATGGCTAGTGGCCCCAAACATACCTTGGCATTTACCAAGTAGGGTACAAATATGTTTCTCCTCCCAGTGGTGTTACTGGTGCAAACTCATTATTACCAGGGGAGGGGAAATGTAGACAGGCTCTAACTAATAACTTTTCTGTGCATTGAACAAGGCAGACTCTAGTCTTCTGGAGGGGTGTGATAGTTATCAATTTGACTTGGTTGAGAAATGTCTAGGCATCTGTCATGATGTCTCAGCGATTGTTAGATTATGCAGGCTCTAACCTAATGAAGGATTTAATCCATTGATGACTTCAGTCAGAATGAACTCTTGGGAGGTTGTAGAACTGTGGGAAGTCAGGCCTTGTTGGAGGAAGAAGGTCACTAAGGCCATGTCCTTGGTGGTATATCTTGTCCTGGCCTCTTCCTGTTACTCTTACACTCTGTTTCCTCATTGCTAGTATGTGAGCTCCTCCACCACACTCTCCCTCCCACAGTGGGTTGAAACATCCAAAACTATGAGCCAACAGTAAATCCTTCTTCACTTAACTTGTTCTCCTGGGACATTTGATGAGAAAGTCTGATAAACACAAGTAGAAATCAAGGAAGGCCCATCATTCTTTCTGCCTGTGTTGACTTACTTAACCAACCAAGTCTTTTCTGTTTCCCACAATATTCTACCTACTCAGACAAGTTGTCACTCACCATTTCTGTTTGTATTTTCTTCAAATTCCATCTTTTTTTTTCTTCATTGCCTTTTCTTTCTTTTTCCCTTAAGCCAAGTTCAAATGACTCCTTGTCTTTTGTACATAAAATATTCATATTTGTGATCATAGGACAAGGGCTGACAGGTTTTCCCACAATGCTGTCAATAAGGACATCATCTTATTTTTCTTTAAGTAGATGACAGTACAGGGGTAAGAGAATCTGTTTGCTAGGTCTGTAAAGATAACTGTTTACATGCAGTCTGTCATCATATCTCATTTACATGACTTCTTGAGAGAATCAATGTTCCATACAAATTAGCTTACAGATAGTTGAGCTTATCTTCAAATGGCCACATTTTTCACTGTTCTTTTGATGGTTGGCTCTCTCTCTTTCTCTCTCTCTCTCTCTCTTTCTCTCTCTCTCTGTGTGTGTGTGTATGTGTTTATATGAACGTGTGTGTGCACATATGTCAAGATGAAGTTGCAAATCCATGTGGAGGTTCAAAGTTGCCAAAGTTGGGGTTGGCCTGCTTCCTTGATTGCTCTCCACATTATTTATCAAAGCAGGGTCTCTCACCAAACTTAGAGCTCCCTGATTCCAGTTAGTCTGACTAGTCAGCTTACGCCAGGGAGCCCCTGCTTTTGCCCTTCTGAGTGCTGAGGTTATAGGCAGATTTCCTCATCCACTTGCCTTTTGTGTGGGTGCTGAGGATCTGAATGCCAGTCTTCACACTGTGCAGCAAGTACTCTATCCACTGGGCCATCTCCCCACTCTCTGATGGTTGTCTCTCTTAAGGTTCTTATTCACTGCCTCTTGTAGCACAGTGTAATGAGTGTCCTTTTCCATGTACTTCGTGGTACAGGGTCCTGTTTAAGATCATTGTACAGAACTATAATACAGTGATGTCTTTGGTACCTTGGAGATGTCATGTAAGTCTTGTTCCTATGTGAAGAGGTCATGGAGAGAAGTAATCTTTCTCTTTCTCCTTTTTAAATTATTATTATTATTATTATTATTATTATTATTATTATTTGGTCTTTCTGAGCCAAAGTCTTCCTCCTGTAGCCCTATTCAGAGAGTTGACCTGTTTTAAAAATTTTGTCTATAATTGGAAACACAGGAAGGACAAGATAGCTCAGTGCATAAAGGTGCTTGTAAGTAAGCCTGATGACCTGAGTTTGATCCTTGGAAGCTACATTGTGGAAGGAGAGAACTGACTCTACAAGGTTGTCCTCTGACTTCCACATACATGCTATGTCATGTGGGCACATACACATAGCTAACTAACTAACTAACTGAAAATATAAGACAAACTTCATGAAGGTAATAGATCCTGGTCGTTGACTTACTTGAAAGTCATGCTTCTTCACTTACTGCTAGCTACTTTTCAGCAAATTCTGTAGAGTAGGAAGTGACAAAATACTTAAACATATTTTTTATTATATTGTTTACGTATATGAATATTTTGCCTGCATGCATGTAAGTGCACCTGTGTCATGCAATGCCCACAGAGATCAAAGGGGAGCATTGGATACCCTGGAACTGGAGTTACAGATGTATGCTGCCATGTGGATGCTGGTAACTGAACCAGGTCCTCTGCAAGAGCAGCCAGTTCTCTTAACCACCGAGCCGTCTCTCCAGCCCTAAAAGAGGAAAGAAATATTTGGCATCCCAGTTTTACAGGTTCCACTATCATGGGCCACTGGTAGGACTGAGCATCACGACAGAGGCATCATTATAAATGGAGCTGTTCATCTCATGGTGACCAGGAAGCAGAGAGACAAACAGCAAAGCAAGATCAAGACAAGATGCATTCTTCAGAGGCAGACCTCTGGTGGCCTGCTTCCTCCATCCAGGCACCAATGTCTAACAGGCCCTCCTCCAACCTGCTGATGAAATTAGAAGCCCTGAGATCTAGTCATTAAGTCTAGAGTCTAGTCTTAAGTTCCCTTAAACCTCCAGGGAACAGTTTTATATTTGAACCATAACATATGCTTCTTAAGATTTCCATTAGATGAATCTATCTCATATGACAACAGAGATCAATAAACTTTTTTGGTAAAGTGCGAGATAGGCTTTGGGAGCAGAGGGGCAAAATCAAGGATCCATGTTCATGTTTATACAAGAGAACAGAGTCACACTGAGTTTTCATTGATGAAATTCAAAGCTCAGTGTTATTAATAATAGAGTACAATTCAAAGAACACAGCTATTAATTAGAAAAATGGATTTCTTTTTCATTTTCATTGTATGGTATCTGGAGGGCCAAATTGGTTGTAAATGGTGACTCTTCACCCATTGATTATTCAAGAACAGATACTGGAGTGAAATTTTCATGTGGGCCCTAGTTTTGAAAGCTTTGTATTCCAAAGTAGGTTAATAATGGTTTCCAATATGTTTACTCTTTTCCCTTTTAGTGTTGATGATGTGCCCTAGACTTTTTAGCTCAACATATAGCTGCACTGCTGAGTTCTGTATCTACCAGCCTCCTTAGAGCATGCCCTCCCTTCCCATTGAATTCTGCACAGTGGGGTGTGAGAGGCCCTCCTGTTCTCATTCCTAGTGGGTGGAAAGAAACAACTGAAATAGCCTCCTTGGGATCAAGAAGGAAATGTCTTCTGTTGAGTATTGTTGAGAGGCCATACTCAATCCCTCTGGATTGCTATGTGAACAAGAAAGGAAATGGTTCCTATTAAGACCCAGATTTGGTCTCTTTTATTATGACAGTTTAATTCTGTATACAAATAGATTAATCTCTTCACACTTAAAAATAAGTTTTTCTTTCCTGTTCCTTTTTCTTCTTTTTCTGTTCTTCCTCTTTACCCTTTTTGTTAATGATATTAATTCATAATTCACTCTATTTCCTACTGCCCCGATGATTCAATAATCTAAATTAATGAGTTTTTTTCTGCTTAAGCAAAAAATAAATTAAATTTCTCTTTGTAGCTGAGATAAGAATAGTTGAATTGGAATTTAAAAGCTGTCTGTTAGCTGGGTATGTTTCCTAAACATCACTTATGAAATGTAGTTAGTCTTTTGTAATCACAGGGAGCCAAATACATGGAAAACATATCTTCCTGTGATAGGAGAAGCCAGCAGGCAGATGTTATCCGTTTATTTGGATTATTATAAAAGCTTGGATGATAGTATTTAATATTTATTTCCTTTGTTGGATGCTGAATTTTTTCCTTTAATCAGACTTAGGTGAGATGAAAAATTGATAGCAGTGGAGTACTATACATATATACTTGTACAAAATACAGAATTATACAAAAAGGAGTACTATTCGTGTAGGTGATATTGTTGGTAAAGAAGATAGGGGCTACAATGATTATTTTCTTGACCTCTTGGGGGTGATGGAATATATGATCTCTTGTTAAAATAGAAGCCATTCTGCCCCCAGAAATTGGCTATCTGTATAGAAGCCCAATGTGCTAGAAGAATCACCCTATTGGTGTCTAATATGATAGCTTTGCAGTGTTTTCTCACTTAAGTCCAATGTCTAAAAGTCTTTCTGACTTCTTTCTGATGAAAAGTACAGCTCAGGGTGGCAAGAAACAAAACTAAACAAAACATTATTGCCATTTCACAAACTCCAGAAGCCTCTGCCCTGGGTTGCCTTCCTTGTAATTTGCCAGTATATCTTCTTATGAGTCAGAATGTGGCTCTATGTTTCACAAAAGCAAATTCTTGGTACAGTGCTTGCTTAGTACACATGAGGCTCTGGTTTAGTGCCCAGCACTACAGAGAGGGAGCAGGGAGGGAGTTCTTGGTAGTCACAGCTGATAGATAAGAGTTGTTCAAAAAATGAAACTTATGGCTTCTGTCTCCTTGGTGAAAACAACAGCCATAGACAGGGTATACCTTACTTACCTTACCTACTTCTTAAACATTCTTTGGAATGAGATGCTACTCAATTGTATCATTTATCCACTGTCAGCAGCCACCTATTGGAGATAGGTGATTTTTCTCTAATTCACAAATACACTTTCATAATTCGTCTGCTCTAAATAGGACTCTACTATGGAAAGCTGTGAATGCAGGAGGTCACATTTTCTTCCCAATGTTCACCCAGGATACTCAAGGCCACCTGCTCATTGCCTTTCAGCTTTATGTCCCTGGTATTTAACCAAGAACTCCACACATAATAGGTTCTCAATAAATAACTCAGTGAATGAACAATGCCCATGTGTAGTGATTTAAGTCATGTGATTTAAGTCATGTGCCTGCTATATTCTTAGAATTTCAAATTTTGGAGAGAGAGACTAGGGAACAAACTCCAGTTATTTGCAAAATAATGTATATAAGTTTTGTAAAAACTCAATAGCATAAAATGTTATACCTATTTTTCAAAAAGTCAGACTTGGTAGGGCAGGCCTATGATCCAAGCTACTCAGGATGTTGAGGCAGGAAGACAAGTTCAGGTCAGTCTGGACAATTCAGTGAGACCTTGTCTCAGAATAAAAGATAAAAGAGGGCTAAGGATATATGTCTGTGAAAAAACAATTGAGTAGCATTGTGAAGCCGTGAGTTCAACCTCTGCTGCCTACAAAAATTCAGAGAAAGCAAATATAACCGTTTAATAGTGTTGAAAGTATAGCTCTCGTTACTAAGGAAGTGTGGGAACCATTCTCAGAGTGTGAAGATCCATCCTCATAAAATGTTGGGAATAAGATTGTTTATAAAAGGGGTGTGTATGTTATAAAATGTTAAGAAATGTTCCTCCTTATACAGATTAAAAATGGACGCAGAGAAGTTAATTGGCTATCTGAGGTCACACCGGAAATCCTTCACAATGTGTAGACTTCTGGTTTTGTGTTAGTTAAACCAATCTCAGAGACAGAAGCAGTGTATCATGTTTTACCAGTTCATTTGTCTGTTTGTTTCAGATAGAGTTTTGTGTAGTACAAGATGGTTCAGAATGATGTAGACCAAGCTAGACTCAAATTTGTGATTACTCCTGCTTCAGTCTCCCAAATGCTGGGATTACAAACTGTACTGCCACATGCAACTTGTGTGTGTGTGTGTGTGTGTGTGTGTGTGTTTGTTTGTATGTGTGTGTCTGTTTGTATGTGTTGCAGGGTACTTAACCCAAGACCTTACATATGCTCAGTAATTTCTCTACCCATGAACTACAATCTAAAGTTTAGAGTATTTAAAAGTATGCTCCATTAAAAAGCTTAAAATATGGTAAGATCAACATATCAAAAGGGGAGAATTGTCATTGAAAGCACAGTTTCTTATAGTCTGAAGGGAGTGCACAGTGCACTCAATGGGCGCCGCCTGGGGAAGCCCCGCAGTCACTCAATGAAGCAGAATGGCAGCTGAGAACCTCTTATTGTGGTTTCCTAGCATGAGTGAGAGAGGCAAGCTAATCATGCTTAGGCTGGACTGCTTTGAGTAGTCTCTGTGGGGTCAGCAGCCAAGACTCAGCCCTCATTGTGCAGTGTCTGACCTTGAGAGGCTTGGGGAAGTTCACCAGGAGTATGAGAGCACATAGGATGTGGTCAGAGGTGTCCACTCTGCTTTGCTTGTTTTGTATTTTCCATGCGAGGTCACTGGAGGAGGACTCTTTCCAAAGAGGGCAGAGGTGGTGTTGGCATTGGAGGTCAAAGCAGAGTGACTTCCACATATTACCAGGTTGCCCATAGATATGCACACAGGGCAGA
Organism: Eospalax fontanierii; assembly: GCA_035773235.1. Classification (NCBI taxonomy): domain Eukaryota; kingdom Metazoa; phylum Chordata; class Mammalia; order Rodentia; family Spalacidae; genus Eospalax; species Eospalax fontanierii. The sequence continues at coordinate 69,057,864 of CM069526.1, forward strand.
TCTGAAGCATCATGTTTGTAGACACAAGAAAGGTAATGAGGGTACGGTAAGTCACAGTTCAGAGACGACAAGACAGGAGTCCAGAAAGAAAGTGGGGATAAAGGTTGGAAGAGGGGTAGTGACTGCATAAGGGGTACAGGGCCTCTTCTGAGGTGGCAAGAATGTCCCTGAGCTAGATCAGAACTGCAGGACAGAACACTGTGGATGCACTAGCATCTGCTGGAGGTCACATAGTGAATGTCATGTCTTCTGTTTGGAATCTTCATTTGAAAATGGGGCAGGAAAATAAGGAGAAACAAAATAGAAGTTTTAGGTTAAAGGTAGAGTTTTTTAGTTGGAGAGAGTGCGCCTAGACTTCTTGCTGGACATGGACCCAGCAGGCTGCTGCCAAGTTAGGGAACAGCATTGAAAACAAGGTTTTAGGGGCTGGGAGGTAGCAGTTCAGATAAAGTACTTCTGCAAGCATGAACACCTCAGTTTAGATCCTCAGCACCTGCATAAAAGTCAGGTATGATTGCAAATCTCAGTAATCCCAATTGGGGAAGCAGAGATAGACTTATCCCAGACTTTACTGGCCATTCAGCCTAGCCAAAAGGTAATCTTCATGCTTAGAGAGAGACCCTATGTCAGAAAATAAGGTAGAGAAGTGATTGCACCTGACATTCATATCTGGCTTTCATATGTATAGGGAAGCACACATGTACATACACCCATACACTACACCCACACATACATACAAATAAAAAAACAAAAAATGAGAGAAAGAAAGAAAAGAAAAGTATTCTAGTTAGGCCTCGTGGTTCAAGCCTGTCATCTCTTCTTCTTAGGAGACTGAGGCAGGAAAATGGTAGGTTTAAGTCCAGCGTGGGCTATAGAGTAAGTCCAAGGTCAGCCCGGACAACTAACCTAGACACTGTCTCAAAAAGTATAAATGAGGCTTGGATGTAGTTCGGAGGAAACGCACTTACTCCACATGTGTAAAGCCTATATTTATTCTCCAATATTGAAAAACAAAGCCATTAGAGTTTGAGTGGGACAAAATGGAAGAAGGGACATAAGCTTTGGTAGTGCTGCTGGGATAAGTTCTTTCCCAGTTACAGATGTGAAATCTGAGGATGAAGCAAACTTTCAGTCAGTATGTGGAAAGGAAGGACAGTTTCATCTCAGCATAGTTCTGTCATACTAGAAGCAGAGAAGATTAATATTTTCATTCATGCTTCCTCATGTACAACTTTGGTAAGAACGTTTCTTCTTTTGCAAAGGGTAAACTGGATTGAAGATGAAATGTCACTCCAGGCTCATAATTAAGACTTAGTGGCAGAAAGACTGTAAAAGCCAGGGGAGGAGGTGCATGGCCATATTGAAAATAGATTCTTATAGGGTCCTGGGACTTTGATCATATGAACCTACAGCAATGTGTCAGCCTGTACAAGACCGATGCAAACCAAAGCAGACAAAATCCCAGCATAGAACTATGGGAATGGGCAACAGGCCTCAATCTTAGCCAAAGAAATATTGGCAACTGATTACTGCTGGGGGAGGAAGTGTTGATCTTCTTTAAGGGAGGGATTCTAGATGGATACACTAGCCCCCAGGGGATGAACTTGCACTGAGGGACATCTGGATATACTAACTTCACTTGATAGGCCTTAACATATACAACACATAATACATGAAATCTGGTGGAGAGGTTTTGGGCGAGTATAGACAAGGGGTATAAAGATGATTAAGGTGTTTTGCATGAAATTCAGAAACATTCAATAAAAAATACGCTGAAAAGTAAAAGCAAAAGAAACGGGATTATTAGAAGAGAGAAAAAAAGACTTGTTTCCTAAACTTTCGCTGCTTTCATTCTTGTCTGCTTTGTTTTCACAAAAGAACTAAAATTTCACCAGTAGGATGCTTAGACCATTGCATTTAGTGGGAAATGTTAAACTAAACTAGTTTAGTTGGATATAGTAAATAAGTCCCATAAGCCATCAGTTCAGATGTAAATTTGTTTCAAGACCCAACCCGAATGGCATACTTCCTCTAGAAAGGCTCCATCTTCTAAAGTATTCAACAACTTTGCCAAATACTGCTACTACTTGGGGACTAAATGTTCAAACTTATGAGCTTTTGGGGGCCTTGTCTCATTCAAACTACAACATCAGTTATAACTTATTTGTACATTTGGTATGAAAAGACTAGAAAAGGAATTTAAATTGCTTCTATCAAATATTTATAATATTGAGAATAAGCAGGTGTAAGAGGCAATCAAAAAACACTTTGTCTATTTGTAAATTAATAGGCAATTGTATTAACAAATACACAACAACACTGAACTTTGGAAAAGAGCTGCTTTGAGGGAAAGGTCAGATTTCATTCTTATCTCGTGTTTAAACTGTTCTTACTTGTTTTTGTTCAAAGAAAGCAAATACATGGGAGGCAGGCATAGTTAGATCTCTGTGAGTTTGAGGTTGCTTGGTCTATACAGTTAGTTCCAGATCAGTCAGTGCTACATACAGTGGGTCCTTCATATTCACAAGAGACATATTCAAGTAACCACACACATTCTGGGCTGCACTAGGCTCTGCAGTGTTGTGGTTATATGGTAGATACTGGAAGCAACCTGGAATGGAGTTCCACTTTACCCTCACTACCTTCTAACCCCAGGCAAGATATCTAGCCTTTTTTTATCTCTTGATTCTCATCTGTAAGGTGGTGCTAAATAATATCCCTTACTTTTGACACATGCAAGGCTAACTGAATTTATACGTAACAAAGAACCTGTGTCTGTCATACATTAGCATTTAATAAATGTCACCTCCACTATGCCATCAAGACTGATTTTTCTTGCCCTGGACCAGCCTTCTAATCAGAGAGCTAGTTTCCCTGCGTTTTTCTTGCCTCTGTGTCTTGAAAATTGCATTTACCTATTGCTGCCTAGTAAATCAGACCAAAATAGTGGTGTAAAACCAAAGGTGCTTTAGGTTGTTTGTGGATCCTGTGAGTTAGGAATTGGGAAGGACCCAATAAGAGTCGCTTTGTCTTGCATCTGCCCCATGAGGTCTGGGTCTGAAGTCTGGAAGATTCCAGTCACAGGTGATGATGCAGTGGGTAAAGACTAGAATTATGTAGGCTCTGTCACTCTCAAGTGGGGAAATTGGGCTAGAATAAGTCAAAGACTTGGCTCAGCTGGGACAGTTGACCAAAGAACCCACAGTGCCCCTTTCAAGTGGTGTGAGCTTTCTCCTGCTGTCCAGGAGAAAGCACTCCCAGAACAAATGACTCCAAAACCAGTCAGAAATTTCATGACAATCCAGGTGTCAGCAGTTGTAAAAGCATTCCACCTATTGGCCCAAGTAGTCACAATTCCACCCTGATTTGCCAAGAAGGGAAGAAGATCCCACTCTGGATAGGAGAGGTGTCAACAATTGGGAATATTTTTCCTCTTTTTAAACTTTCTTCTTCTTTGTCTCCATTTCAGAAGTAGGACTTGCTACCCGGCTTCTGACACTGGTACCTATGTGAAGAAGCCTAGCTCCCAGGGGTCTGAACACAAGAGAGTCCCTCTGCTCACATCTGCTGCTCTTTCCTCAGTCCAGCAGCTCTTCCCAGCTCCCCCCACTTACCAAGCCCACCCCACACCTCCTGTCTGTCTTTGCTTCCTCTGCCTACAGAACAGTCACTGGGTAGAACAGCACTTCCTAAACATTTTCGCTCTATCCCTTTCTACCCAAAAAATGATCACCTGACCTAAGGTGTATGACATGGATATACAAATCAAATATCTAATGATAATAAATCACCAAGAAATTAGAGGAGTTCTTTAGGATACCATTTATTAAAAGCAAATGCAAATTTGCCTTTGATATATGTGTTTATTTTTAAATAAAAAATTAAAACTTGACAGAATGTTTAAAGCTGCAAGACCTAGAACGTCATCACTATGTTTCACACTTGGTTGAAATTTTGATTTTATATTCATGAGTGCTGCAAAGGATGTTGTATCACATTAATCCATAGTGAAAATGGTGGAAGGATGTTTAGAGCCATTTCAGAAATTGTCTGAAAGTGTCCAAATCCAAGCCAAATTTCACTGATAGTTTATGAAACTGAAGTCAGTATCTCAAACAGAAATTTTAAAATCAAACATTCTAATATAGTACAATCCAAAGATACACTAATTTGATGCCTTTGTTTTCTTGGGGCTGAAGAGATAACTCAGTGGTTAAGAGCACTGACAGCTCCTGCAAAGTACCCAGGTTCAATGCCAGTCACCCACATGGCGGCTAACAATCATCTTTAACTGTAGTTCCAGGGAATCTGACGCCCTCTCTGACCTCTTCAAGCATTGCATGACATGGTTGCACTCACATACGTGCATATACATAAAATTAAAATCATAAATAAATATTTTTAAAGGCCTTGTTTTCTGTAATTAAAGTACCATGTTTCCATAAGAACAGAAAGCTATATCTGCAGTAAAACCACTGCAATTCCTAACACACTAGAGTCTCAAATCTGAGCCAGCGGGCTTCACACAGTTTGTTGGTGTTCAACAGTGGAGCATGCACAGTGCCAAGTGTGTGTGTTTTGTGTTCAGGACCAAGGCAGCGGTGCATTGCACATGGACAAGTGATGCCAAGAGCACCTCGGATTCGTTATGTGTCTGACTTTGAACACGTTTTTTGTTGTGTGCTCAGAAACCTTCTATTGCCACATTTATCGCAGCACCCGCATTCACTTACAGGACTCCATATGGGGTTGTGACAGCTTCTTAAACTGGGGGACAGAATATTATTTTTGTAATACTAACCAAACTCCCTTAGTATAACTTCCTCCTTGGTCTAACTATAACTTTATGGAGTTTATGTGCTTTATGAACTCAAAGAAGGAGCCTCTGTAAAGCTGGAAACGGGAAGTTCTTGGGAAAGTACAAACGGCTTTTGACATAGAACTAATATTTGGATCCAAAAATTCCATTATTAAATTCCCCCCCCCCAATTTTTCTACTTAGGGGAGAAAAGGTGGCATAGAGGGGCCTACTGGTGGAGACCAGAGAGGTAGTTTAAGAGTTATTAGTTAGTCAAGCTTAGAGGGATAATAAAATCCCATATTGTTTTATGGGATCTAAGATCAGAAGGTAAGTTTCTGGAGAGACAGTGCCATCTAGAAAATGAGTATATTTAATAGGTAGGATAGAACCTTAGACAGCCTAATCACCAATCTAAGAAAGATGTGAAATTAAGAACAAAACCAAAAGTAAACAGGGAAAGACCTCACACAGAAGGAAAGACAATCTTCAGTTACCCACATGGGCCATCAGAGAGGCCACAAAGGTCAACACTGAGGGTCAGGTGCCTTGTGTCTTCCATTGACATTTCTCCACAAACCCCCCTGAAACATACACCTAACCCCCAGGAAAGACATGAGAACTTCACATTAAAATATTAGCCTTTAACTTCCTTAGTAACGATGGAATTGGTGATCAAATTAGAAACGGTCTCAATTTAGAAAAAAAAGCAAATAACATTGTGTCTACATATTTTATATTTGTGTATTGCACCCATATGCGCCATATATATTTATGGCGAAGAGAGATGGATATATCTAATTGATATCATATGACATTGGATTTTTAAAGAACCAATTATAATTTCTGTTGTCTTAAAATTGTGTTATAAACTGGGCTTTTGATCAAATGCATTGAGAGAGACTTTGGGAGCAATTAGGTAAATAGAAACTGCTGCAGGAGTTAGTATTCATTTATTTAAATTTCATTTAGACCAAGTGTTGTGTTAGGTGTTTAGAGATAGATAAAAAGGGCATAGAGTTTCCCTTGAAATTGAAGTTCACATTCCATTCTTGTGAACAGACCTGAGTTCTTGGTTCCTACATAGTAGGTCTGAGACGCATAGCTAGATACTTGCAAGAGTATGAAAAATAGACATAGGTCAGAGAAAGCAAGTATACACTTGAGTTTCTCCCTCCAGACACATGGTAGGGAATGATCATTGTCAATTCCTGCCTTCTATATCTCAGTCAGTGGACTCAAGGCAAAGCTTTGAAATCCTTACTCCAGTATCCAAGCCTATCTCACCCCCTTCTTCTGTAGAAGGGCTCGTTACCATTGCGTGATATGTTTAGACAAAAACCACTTATGCCAAGTGATCTTTGTTCACACGAAATTTGCAGAAATAAACCGTATTTCTGATTCCTTCTTTTGTTTGAGATCATTGTAAGATATTCATTAAGAAAATGCACTGGATATAATGTCACCTTAATTACTGCACAGGAAGGTTTAATGAAGGCAAATTCCCCTTTATAGCATCAGGCTCAATATTGCTAGACTCTTCTGTTTATCCCAGTGAATTACTTTCTGGCACACAAAAATCATGTAACAAATGCATAACTAATGTGACATTCACACAAAACATCACATTAGTTCCATACGATTGGCTCTATTCTGGTGAACACCAAACCAAATCATGTTATTGTAATGTGAGTTGTGATTTAATACCCTAATTTCTAAGCACTTTTGTTTGAACCTGGCATGTCATTTACAGCACTCCTGGTGCTTCTGAAGGATATATTTGGTTTGGCTACCTTTCCTCTCCATAAGCCTCGTGTGTATCTGCACACACTAAATAACATGTCCAATACTAAGTTACTCCTGAAAATGCTCTCAATCATTTTCCTACCTGTTCAAAATAATAACATGACAATGGATGAATTTTTTTAGAAAACTCAAACATTACCATAGCAGAACATGCTTTGAATGTTCATGAACAGAGAAATTAGGAAGGCAACAGATCATCAACCAGGAAAACTTAATAGTTACATAATGTTGCTACGATAAAACCGGAGTCATTCTCCGGGTAGACAGCTTCAACTACAGTGTATACTTTCTTTCTGCCTCTAGCTCTCTTCCCTAGTTCATAGAGGAAGCTCCCTTGCATTCCTTTTATGTATGAATGCATGAACACATACCTGCGTATCTGTGTGGTTTGTGTGTGCATGTATGTGAATGTGTGTGTGTATACCCACCCATGCAGAGGCCAGAGGAGGTCATTGGGTATTCTCTTCTATCTCTCTCAAACTTATTCCCTTGGGAAAGAGCTTCCCATTGAACATGAACCTCATGATTTTGGTTTTTTGTTTGTTTTTCATGTAGGCTGGCAGCCAGCAAGTTCCAACTGTCCTTCTGTCTCTGCCCCACCTGCACTGTAGTTATAGTCGCACGGGCCATGCCCAGCATTTTATGTAGATGCTGGGTATTCAATTTCAGGTCTTCATACATGTACAGTAAGTGCTCTTACCCAATAAACCATCTTTCCAGCCCCTTCTTTGCATACTTTATGATCCTCTCAATAAATACCTCCTAAGAAATCCTTTGAATTTCTCTGTATCACTTACTTTGACACATAAATCTGGGTGGCAGTGTCTATGCATTGCCTTTTGATATCTGCTTTTCCTGTTCCCTCATTGACAGAATTACTATAACTGTTCCACGTGTCTGCATGACAACCTGCAATAGCTCCCCTTGTACCCGTGGAATGCATGACTATGGAACAATAAAGACTACATTTGGGAGGATGAAGTAGGGCCCTCTTCTTATCCTTCTCCTTTGTGCAGATATAATGGCTGCAACCTAAGCTGTCATCTTGGATCACAATGTTAAAGCTGTGGGTTGAGAATGCTAAACAACAAATATTCAATCCTTGGTCTATTCATGCAGGTGCCTCCCCTATCCTGAAGAGCTTATCTCTGAGGACCTTCTTCAACATGAGAGAAAGACAAAAAGAAACGTTGTAAGTCAAAATTAATATTCAACATTGTTAGCCACTGGTCCAACATAAGAACTATAACCAAGTAGAATATGGCATTGATGAGTGCAAAGAGATGGCCATGTAAAATAATCATCGCTAATGTGATACATTAGCTCTGGCTAGAATGAAGTGACTGTGGCTCTTCTGTCACGTGTAACACATACCATTTATCTTATAACCCTGGTTACAACCTGTGCTTACCTCTTCTTATTGGTTTATTATCTTCTCTTGCTCTTAAAATCTCATCTCAATAGGGACAGTGGTCTCTGGAGTTTTCTCTCAGAACATTTCTCTGCCGAATGTTAGAAGAATGAATGAACTAATTCTTTAATTTTTATTGCAAGATATAATATTTGTGGAATTGGAAATTCGAAGGAGTAAAAAGAATTCTATTTGGAGGAATAGGGATGGCAGTGAAACTGACAGTATTTTTTCCCCCTGAGATTTTAAAAAAAAAAGAACCAATGAAATTAGTAATAGATAAAAATTCATTTCTAGCTTCTAACAAGGAATTACAAACAATGGAGGACATATAAATAGAGAAGCAGCTTTATTAATAATACTTCCCACTCCGTTCATGATCTTTTGATGACAGCTCTACTGGAGACACTCTTTATCAGGCACTAAGGCAATTTAGATGCTGTCACATGTCTTTCTTGATATATACGTATTAGACATAAAGCAGTTTTCTGTTCTTTAGCTTATTTTAGTATATAATTAAAACTCTGACTGTCTGCTACTAAGCAACGGAGCATGGCAGAGGTTGATCACATCCCATCACAAAGATAGAACGGGGGGGAAATAATAAAACATAATCATACACATTCCTATAATCAGCCTGCAGATCTTAATTATGTTTTAACTCCTTTGTTATGCCGAAGGCAATGCCTAGTGGCATTTAAAGGACACTCTCACTCCCCTGCCTCAGTTCAATATAGTTCTTTAATTCGTATCTTAGTCCATTTATGTGATTCTTTCAAGGGACATTTAAGGTCAAAAAGGTTGAGAGAAAACAGGAGCCAGGAAGTGCTGGGTTCATTCAGCCCTCCAAGTTGTGAGGTGTGTGCAGGGTTGTTTCTAATCTACAAAGTGTGGAAAGCTGAAGTTGAGATGTGGGGTGCACCCAAGGATGGACGAGGGTGGTGGAAGACAGGAGCGGTTTTTGTAAACCCGGTGGGACAGCACACACAGGCATCTGTATGACTTTAGACATTTTAATGAAGGGTTTTATTATGCTTCCAAAGATATCTTATGCGTGAGCCTTCACTTTCATGTTTGCAGTATTTCTTTAATGTGTCAATTCAGGAAGTCATACTCAGAAGTAATAACTCGTGCTTCTGCTCTGGACTTCTCTCTTAACTTCCCCCAAAACAATGAACTAAAAATCTCATTCACTCATTCATGGAGTCATTCATTCATGAGTAGTTTCTGAGTCTCTGCTTTGTACCAGTCACTAGTCTTTTTTCTGAAGCCATCATGGTGAACAGTATATACTGTCTACCTCAGCAGAGTTGCCACTGTATAGTGAAGGACAGTAGTGTTGTGGCTTGCATAGGAGATATCCCTCCAAAGGTTCTCGCTTTTGATCTTCTTAATAACTAAGATTGTGGTAATATTGAGAAGTGATTGGTCTATCAGTGTTCCACCTTCATCCACGGTATTATTCATCAGTGAAAGCATATAATAGCGTTATTGAGAGCTATGGGAAGTAGGGAGTTGGGGTTGTGTCCTGGAATGATCTTTATTTTTTTTTGACCTCTTTCTCCAGGAGTTCTCTGAGTGAGCCATGCAAAGAGCAACTTTGCTTTTCCATATCCTTCCATCATGATGTTTCTCTTCACCAGGACTTAGAAACACAAAGTCCTCTAGTTGTGGACTGGAATCGCTAAAGCCATGAACCCAAATAAACCTTCCTTCCTTCCTTCCTTTAAAATGTTTCTCTCTCAAGTATTTGCCACAATGCTGAAAAGCTGGTCAAATAGAGCCAGTAAGTGAAGCTTTTTAAAGAATGAATAATCATTAACTATGTATAGCACTGAACTCTAACTATGCTAGACACCATCTTGTCTCTGTTGTCATTAATTTTCCCTCCAACCCATGAAAGACTTTACAGAGATGACCTGGGGCAGTATTTGGACATGAGCTGTTAGGCCTGGGCTGGATGCCCATGCTGCCACTCATCATGAAGATTACTTTGCCTTTACTTGCCTTGGTTCTTTATCTATAAATGAAAACCTTACCATTATACTCTTGATAAAATGGTGATTTCATCAGCTTCTACAGCACTGATTGGCACTTGGTATGGTTTTACATATAAATAAATGAACACATACCTTGATCAACAGCTTGTCTCAGTCCATTTATCTAATTAAAGCTGAGAATGTGGGGCTGAGAGACAGCTCACTGGGTAAAAATGCTTGTGGCACAAGCATGATGACCTGAGTTTGATCTCCAGAACACACACACGACACACAAGAGAGAGAGACGAGACAGAGAGAGAGAGAGAGAGAGAGAGAGAGAGAGAGAGAGAGAGAGAAACAACTACAAAAATAAAAAACCCAACTTGGTATGGAGAACTGGAGAGATGGCTCAGTGTTTAAGATTGCTGTTTGCACTTGCAGAGGACCTGGACTTGGTTCCCAGTACCCATATAGTGGCAAACAACCATCTGTAACTGCAGGGTATCCAATGCCCTCTTCTGGTTTCTGTGAGCACTGCACAACATGGGTGCACTTGCATACATAGAGGCAAGACACTCATACACATAAAATAAAAATAATTGCCAATAATTTAAAAACATAAAAGCTGTATGTGGCAGTGCACATCTTTAATCTCAGCACTCCTATGGGAGGAGGGAAGCAGAGACAGAAATCTTGGAAGCGCATGGACCAGCTAATATGGAGTATATAGAATGAAAGAAGCAAGGGACCCTTCCTCACCAAGGTCAAGGCAGGAATCAACTCCTGAAAGTTCTCCTCTGAGTGCACCTTGGCATGTGCAAGCCTACACACACACACAAAAAAAAAAAAAAATATTTAAATTTAAAAATGGGAATCATCATGTCACACCAATTCTTTTCTTCTACAATGTGTATCCTCATCCACAACTCTGCTTTACTATTCTAGAAAAGTCCTGTTGAAAGATCAGTTTTCTGCAGTCTGGACACATTAATCCCAAACTGCTTCCCTCTGAATCAGTTGTGCTGTTCACTTGTGAAAAATTAAGGTCTTTGAAAGTTCTTTTAAAACTATAAAGCACCATGAGAGGCAAGGCTTACTGTTACTGCTGATTTGTGGCTTTCTGTTCACCACTTCAGTTAGCTTATGAAGAGTCCCGTTAGCATGTTTGTCTACCTAGACTTTCTGTTTAATTGGTAATGCTTGTTAGTTAATCAGCCTGGGGGCTTTGTTGCACTTCCTGATATACATTTGTTACTCCACTATTTGATGGTGATTCCTTCTCTCCAGTCACCTGGAAGTAGAAGAAATACAGAAGGTGAAAACATAAGCTCTTCTGTTGGTTTGGATATTTGTTGAATGTTTAGGGAAAGCTGTGGTTTGACCAAAGGTAGAAATACTCAGAAAAGTATGTGAACAGGGTTTGGCGTGAGTATAATAAAAATGGAGTTTATTGAAATGAGAAAGGGGGATCTCAGCAAATCTGGAATAGCTACTCTTAAGCATGCACTAAGGAAGCAAAGTTACAGTCCTGGAACCCTTTCTCTGTACTAGCAAGAGTTACCTGTGCGTTTCAGATCATCTGAAAGTGGGTGGCTCTATCAAGTAACTGGGAGAAGGTTTCAGCCTGCAACAGTCTTCTGAGTCTATGAAAGGAAACTGTGTGACTTCTATAGCTCAGCTGAAGTCATTACATTGTGACTGAGATTTATATAGATCAAGACAAGTCCTCATCAGTGTATACCCCAATGGGAGATAATTAATGTCCCTTCTCAGAACCTCCTGTTCTCTGACACCTATGGCACATACCACCCAACAATTGCCAAATAGGTTAGATTTTCAAAAGACCAGACCTACATAAGTTTTTTTTTTTCGGGGGGGGCACATAGGGGAAGGGATGATGTTTTACTCTGCTAAAGTCATACAAAAGTGTAAAAAAAAAAAAACAAAATTAGAGAAGACAGGGAGAGCTGTACAAAACCAATTAGCTCCATTAGGAAAAACTAGAAAGGGCTTGTTATATGCAAATATCTCTGTATGTAAACTAAATAACCCTTCGTGGGGAGGATGGAGGAGAGAATTCTTTTTTATCAAATTTTCTTTTTGTAAATTGACCAGTGTGTATTAACGTTTTCATGTGCATGATTCATGTGTGTGTGGGCATGTATATGTGTGTGTGTGTGTGTGCATGCATATGCCTAAAGTTGACCTTGGGTGCCTCACTGGATAGTTCTTCACAATGTATGTTGAGACAGAATCTCTCTCTGTCCTCGATACTTTCTGTTACTGTGATAAAAACACTGATAAAAACCAACTTAGGGAGGAAAGGGTTTATTTGGCTTACATCTCATATTGTACCACCAAGGGAAGCCAAGGCAGGGACTCAGGTAAAGAACTTGGAGCACAGATCATGAAGGAACACTACTTTTAGGCTTGCTCCTCTGGCCTATATTCAACCTTCTTTCTTCTGCAGCACAATACCACCTGTCTGGATGGTACCACTCACGGTGGGCTGGGCCCTCCCATATCTCCAACAATAAAGAAAATGTTTCACGGATGGGCCACAGGCCAATCCAATGGAGAAAATTCCTCAGCTGAGGTTCCCTCCACCCAGGCATGTCAAGTTGACAACTGAAACTATCCAGCACAATTGACCCCTTGTCAACTTGACACACAAGCACATCACTATTAAACCACAATGGTTCCATTTCTTATGCCCAAAATCTCATGTTAATATTAATGTGATAACATAAAAAGTACAACACTAAAAGTCCCATGGTCCTTAAAAATTCAAATACTTTAAAAGCTCAATGTCTTTTTAAAATAATCCAAACTCTTTCCATTGTGGGCTCCTGCAAAATTCAAAATAAGCTACATGCTATCTTATTTCAAAGGGAAAGAACTGGGCATACTTAAGTAAAACCAAAGTTCAGCAAAGTAGCTCAAGGTTGGACCTCTGTGATTCATTTACAATTTGGGGGGCTCCAGAGGACTTGGGCAACTCCACTTCTCTGGCTCTGCCATCATCAGCACAAACAGGTTGTCCTGAAGGCTCAGGCTGGTTCCACTCCACACTTACCAGTGCCCTTGGTGATTGTACCATGGTACTGGCATTTCCAGTAAGCTGGGGTCTCTATTAAAACTGGAGCTACCCTTTATCAATGGGTTCTCCAAACCTCTCAGTATGCCAGGCCTCAGATTCTCTCCATGATGCCTTCACTTCTGTGGGTCTTCATCAAAACTGAGGCCACACCTTCACCAGTAGCCTCTGCTAGCCTCTCATGGTGCCAAGCCTCAGAGGTTCTCCATGACTCCTTCATGCCTTTAAAACCAATATCACTGTCAAGTTCTGCGGCCAGTTTGATGTGCAGCCCTGCCCCCAACTGGATCTTCTGTTTGCTGATCCTGAGGAAACACTTTCCAAGAGTATGATGCCTGTCTATTGTTACAACTGACTTTCTCCCCAGCTAACCAGCATGAAGTGTTCCAGTAAAGTCCCAAAGTTTTCATTTTCAAACAAAGTCTTAATTCCACAAAAGCAGCCCTGATACCATCTTTACTTCTCTTTGAAGCTTCACAAGCCAGGCCTCCATCATCTATATCCCTTCCACCATTATCTTCCAAGTTCCTACAGAACAGTTCACTGAGTTCCAAGAAAATTTCTAGTTCAAAGCTCTCCAAACATCCACAATCCTCCAAGACATATATGGTGAGGTTAGTCAGAGCAAAACCCCACTCCTTGTACCAATTCTGCCCTAGCTACTTTCTATTACTGTGATAAAAACACTGACCAAAAACAACTTAAGGAGGAAAGGGATTATTTGGTCCACAGCTCTTAATCCATTATCAAGGGAAGTGAGGACAGGGAGTAAACCTGCAGCACAGATCGTGGAGGAGTGCTGTTTACTGACTCGCTCCTCTGGCCCATGCCCAGCATGCTTTCTTATATAACTCAAGACCACCCACCCACGGATGACACTGCTTACAGTGGTCTAGGTCCTCCCACATCACTGAGCGGTCAAGAAAATAGCCCATGGACATGGCTACAGGCCAATCCAATGGAGACAATTCCTCAGTTGAGGTTCCCTTTACGCAGTTGACAACTGAGGCTGTCCAACACACTCTCTGAACCCAGAGCTCCCTATTTGGGTTAATTTAGCAAGCCAGATTGTTATGGGGATTCTCTGTCTTTGCCTCCTGAGGGATAGGATTATAGGAGGCCACTATGCCTGCTGCCTTTTGTATGTGTTCAGGGAATCCAAATTCTGGTCTTCACCCCAGTACAGCAAATGCTTTACAGACTAAGTCATCATTCCAGCATTAGGAGAGAATTGTTTCTTCTTCCTCCTCCTCCTCTTTTTTTTGCCTCTTCTTTTTTCCAGTATTGAGATTTGAACTTAGGGCTTTATGCATCCAAAGCAAGAACTCTACTGCTGAGCTACACCCCAGTTCTCCAGAGGGGAGAATTCTTAATACAGGGTAATCTGCTCCATTGTTCTTCCTTACACTTTTATGACCTATGTTCCTATTAAGGCCCAAAACTTGTTGGCCTATGAAACTAAGAGCTCTGATATTTTAACTAAAGCTTGAAGTAACATAGTCACTTAATGGAGCTGTATTTTATTTTTCTGAGGAAATATAAATTTGGTAATGTAGGAAAATAAATGGTTTGATGTTGAAAGAAGGAAACATGGAGGGAAGGAAGGAAGGAAGGTAGGTCTTGTTAAAATTCTTTGAGGGAGAGATACAAACAACATCCACTGCCTCCTCCCTTAATCCCAATGACAAACTGAGCTATAATTATATAAAAATTACATAAAAATATACTCTGGGAAACCACTGAGCTTACTGGGCTTACTTACAGAGCAATGGGTAATGGTTTGTTTACCTACAGGAGTGTGGAAGTCCCCCACCAAGGCTGCACTTAGAAAATCTTCACCCACACTTGGGATGATGGATTTCTAATAGCACATAACATGGCGAGATGCCCTCTATTAGTCTTCCCCACCCTATTTACTCTAGCCAGTCCCCTAGGTCATGTGCAATTATTGCCCAATTGCTCATCACGGATGGGAGGATGGGAGATGTGGCTTGATTGGGAGGTGTGGCTGTGCAGGGAGTCAGCAGGCAACAAGTCTAGTTGTGAGACTCTTAGGCAAGCCGGCACAGCTGAGCTCAGGGAGATGGTGTCTGTCTGTTGGAGGACAGTCAATCCTATACACAAGAAGGAAGGGAGGGAGGGAGGGAGGGAGGGAGGCAGGGAAGCAGGAACAAAGGGAGGGAGAGCAGGAGGGCAGGCACATGGCCTCTCTTTCCTTCAGGATCTGAGCTGCTACTCTCCTGCTCTGTGCAGGCTGACTGACATCTGTGTTTATTGTCTATGTTCCTGAAGACACTCTATAGGTGCCTCTGAAGGAAGGTACATATACAGAGAGTTTGAGCCCTAGAGCCAAAGGGAAAAGAGAATGCAATTAGTTGGTCATAGAAGCCAGTGGATGGGCTCCATAAAAGTCAGGAATCTATCCTTGCCATCATAATCAGCTGGATGTGGCAGCTCCATGAACGGACTGAAAGCGGCACTCCGTAGAGTGTTGGGCAAGTTTTCTGACGTTTCTCTGTTTTTGGTATTTCTAGAATACCAAACTCCTAGAATACCCAACTTTCTAGAATACCCACTCCTGCTTTGTCTGCTTTCGCTTCTACGTTACAGTTACTTAAACACCAGTTATATTGTCATCTAGACTTACTAAGAGCCTTCCTAAATTTGGCAATGTACAGATTAAGTTTTAAAGTAGATATTGGTTTCTTTCTGAATGCCACAGCTCAGAATTTTACATGCCAAAGTTCTGCATTAGGAGAACTTACTTAGTTGTAAGTAATCTCAAGTTTGTACCTAAGAAAACAGGTTTGTGTTTAGATTGTGGTTTCTTGCTCCTTATCAGCCTTTCAACCTTGTGATTCAACTAAGAGTACAAGAAGCCATCTGTGCCGTCAACGCAGTTTAATCAAAAGTAGATGATGGCTCATGCTATTGCAGATTTTAACATTTTCTCTAAGACCAGCCAGGAATTGATTAAATTCATAAAGCTTTCTGCTTGGGCATGGTGGCGTACACCTTTAGTCCCAGCATTCGGGAGGCAGAGACAGATGGATCTCTGAGAGTTCAAGGCCAGCTTGGTCTACATAGTGAGTTCTGAGACTATAGGGAGATCCTGTCTCAAACATACCAGAAAAAAACAAACAAACAAACAAACAAACAAAAAAAACTTTCCTGGAGCTAGAGAGATGGTTCAGCGGACTCTTGTAGAGGACCCAACAAGCACCGATATTGGGAGATTCACAACCACCTATAACTTCAGAGGACACAATGCCTCTGGCTTCCATGGGCATCTGCACACATATGCACTAACCCTACCACCCCACAAACATGCATACACATGCTTAAAAATTGAAAAGTAAATGTTAAAAATTAAGGAAAAAACTCCTTTCTAACATCTTCTATTACCAATGCATGTCAAAGTTAACAACACTTGCAATTTTTTTTTTTTTCTGTGCTGGGGTTGGCTACTGCCTAGGAAAGCACTGCAAGTTTAGCAGGAGCTTAGCCAAAAGGCCATGTTTTTGCTGCAGGGTAAACTTGTTAATATTGGGAACTCAGCCAGGGTCATCCATCTAAGAACATCTACGGTCTAATTAATTTTCAAATGGACAGAATAGCTTCTTGGGCCATGGAACAAGCATTGCCATTCATTTAAGCAAGGCTAGATCTGGCTCCAAGCAGAGTCACGAGAAATTCTAATGGCTCCCTCTCTTCTCTGTGTGTCCCCAGGAGAGCTCGGTTGATGTCAACAAAGCAAGATTTGTGCTCCAGGCGACTGGAGAAGATTCAGTTTGCAGAGAGCCAAGTTCTTTGCCTTTCCCGGGAAGGAATGGGTAGGGATAGAGCATATGGGCAGGCTCTCTGGGCCCTTGTACATTATTGAATTTAGCTGCGCTCACATAATGAAATTGTTGAGATTGTTTAAACCTTCTGCAGGGACTTCTGTTAGCTGAGAAGAAACTTGTACTAAAGCCATAAGAAGATTGGATTATAGATAGAATGGAATCTTTTTTATCTTTTGCCTGGTTTTCTGTACAAGGACTGATTTTTTTTTTTTTCTGGGCAGGAAGCCAAAGGTCTATTTAATTCCTACTTAAAAGTTCCCATGGTCACTAGTGTTGGCTGCCCAGATGGTGTTTCATAAATTAATAAATAAGAACAAAGTCAATAGTAAAGTTGTGAATCCTTAGAAAGCTTTTTGTTGTTGTTGTTTTGGTAGGATAAATATAATACCACCTAAATAAGTCATATTTCAGACTCTTAGGAGCAATGTTTCATCGAAATCACCCAAATTTCAGTGAAATTAAACACATCTTTGTCCTGAGAACACACCTATGACTTTCAAAAGACTGCACTAGAAATGTACAGATTTACTGGCATTAAGTGGATTCTCATGTAGCTTTTCCACTCCTGTGTTTTGATGAGATGTAGAGGTTTTTGGTGGTGGTGGAAGTTTTATTTCAAATTTTATTTTACTTGTATCCATTTTTAAGAGTTTTTCTCTTTTTAAGCCAGTTAAAAGACAGGAGACACATACACGGGGTGGGGGTGGGGGGTGTTCAGGCATTGAAATGCCCCATCATAGCTAGCATCTTCTCTTAAAGAGTCAAAGGGACATCAAGTCACTTTGACTATAAAATTTGCAGCCTGTTGGATCCCATAAATTCCTTGAAGTGGCCTCCAAAAATCCTTGCCCTAAGCCATTGCTTAAAGAAGTCTCCAGATTGCTTGCCTGTACCCTCACAGCCCGCCAAGAGAAATCCCATGTACTAGAGACCAAATATTAAGTTTCTCAAGAAACACAGAGGCTATCCCAGACCTTAATTTTCACTTTCAAAACATTTTATTTTTATTTTATGTGTATGAGTGTGTTGCCTGAATGTATATGTGTACCACATACACACGGTGCCCACGAGGGACAGAGGAGAGCAGCAGATCTCCTGGAAATGAAGTTACAGGTGGTTGTTAGCTACCATTTGGGTGCTGGGAACTGAACCTGGGTCCTCTGCAAGACTAGTCAGTGCTCCTAACAGCTGAGCCTGTTGCCTTTCAAGGTCTCCTGCTGAAATGAAAACTATAGCAGCTGTGTTCCCTTGCCACAATAAACAGCTTTGATTCATTTCATCTCAGACTTTGTTAAAATGATACCTTACCTGTAAAGAAATTGAATGTTGACTTTTTAAAACATATATCTGCTTGTCACCTGCTTTGGGCAGATGCTGTTCCCAGCAGTGACATGTAAAGTACATCCTTTGCCCTTCACCCAGGAATACAGGGCAAATGAAAGCAGCCCATAAATGACAGACATTTATCACTGATGATGCCACTGAGATATTAAGAAGTTTTTTACACTTTGGAGGAAAGTGGTCCTCTCTTATAATTGTCACTGAATTGATTTGTCATAACATCGTAGGCTACTGGTAATAGAGAAGAGGTTAGTACGACCATGGTTAGTGTTTCCTCCTCACATAGACAGCATCTGGGATTGGAGTGGCATCAGGGTTTCAAAGACCAGAGTAAATTAACTGACATTCCTACAGAAAAGGCTTTTCCTAGCTGCCAAAATATACTGTCTTTTTTGAACTTCTAAAACTATACTATAACTACTCAATTACACACACACACACACACACACACACACACTATTCTCCTTTCATGTTTTCTATGTGTATTCAGGAATAAAGAAAGAAGGATCCTGTCAAAATGCTAGCAAAAACAAAGGCAAGGCTTTATGCCAAATATAAACATATTTCTGTTTAGCAAATAAGAGTATAGGAAACATTCTCATTTCTCACATAACAGAATGTTCTAAGCTCACTGTATTAGTTAACGAATTCAAGTCTGTTTATATTGTTTGAAATTCCACTTCATCCATAAATTACAGCATTACACAATCATGGCAGAAGGACAATATCCCCATTGTTTGCTTTTACAATTGTCTGAGCCCACACAAGCCTGCTCCATTGTCAGTTTGCTGTCCTCAGGCCATCGCTGCTCCCCTCTTACCAGGGTCTCCCTCCTAATATCATTCAAATTATTTAGAGACACTCAACAACGTTTTTGCCGTCAGAGACTTCTAAAGAGCCGGAGCCTCAGTGCAATGACCAAATAACCCTGTGCTATTTATCTTTTCACAAGTTATTTCCCCAGGCCCTGGAGAAGCTGAGCTGAGGCGTGTGCATGCGGGGGAGGGGTTCTCCACTGAAGCTAGTTTGTTCCATTGGACAATGAGGCCTTTTCTGCCTGGCTGTCTCTGTGGGCACACAATGGGGTGAATCAGGCAGGCGAGGTAAGGTGCAGCTTTTCTAATAATGACACCACAAAATCCCAAGAGTAACCAATTTTGCATGCCCAAATAACTTACCGTAATGATTAATTTTCTTTATCCCCTTCTGTAATTGAAAAGAAACCACAGGTTCTGGAAAAGTCTCTATCTTTCCCTATCTCTTTCTCTCCTTCTCTTGTTCAGTTTCTACTCTGTAGAACTACATTATTTAATTAATTTATTTATTTTTATGTGTATATATGCATATATGTGTAGGTGCACTCCATGCATGCAGTGCCCACCAAGGCCAGAAGAAGGTGTGCCCTGGAACTAGAGACAGATGGTTGATAGCCACCATGTGGGTGCTGGGAACAGAACCTAGGTCTTCTGCAAGAGCAGCCAGTGCTCTTAACCACTGAGCCTTCTTTCCAAAGTACATTAAAAAAATTCCTCTGTCACTATTTATTATGTGTCTTGTGGCTGTGAGATATTCTTGTTAGGTGCTGCAGGGAAAAAAAAGAAGAAGAGGAAGAAGAGGAAGAGGAAGAAGAAGAAGAAGAAGAAGAAGAAGAAGAAGAAGAAGAAGAGGAGGAGGAGGAGGAGGAGGAGGAGGAGGAGGAGGAGGAGGAGGAGGAGGAGGAGGAGGAGGAGGAGGAGGAGGAGGAGGAAGAGGAGGCAGGAGCAAAGGTGAGACTAGTCTGGAGATGTAACTCATTTGATAAAGTTTATGCCTAGCATGCATGGAGCCCTGGGATCAGTCCCCAGTCACATAAGCCAAACATGATGATGGCACATAACTATCATCCTAATAATCAGGATCACAAGTTCAAGATCAAGGACTAGATAGTGAGTTAGGTGTCTGCAAGATACCCTGTACGAGAGGGGGCATTGAGGGAAGGAAAGAGAGAGTGGAGAGAGAAGAGGCAGAGAGAAGAGAAAGGGGAGAGGGAGAGACGGAGGGAAGGAGGGGAGAGAGACAGAGACTGGCACAACCGTTGACCTTATGGAACTAGAATCCAAGGGGAAATAAGGAAAGGAAGTTACTTCTTATATTCTAAAGATGGCACATTGGAACATAGGTCTTCTTTGAAAATTCACAAAGTAGAGCACCTAGAAAATTCTTTCTGCCTTCTTAATAGCATCTGGATTGTTTTTTTAGAAATCACCGCTGTCTCATGGTACACACTTCTCCTGGGATGGAGACATGGTTTCCCTGACCTCTGAGAGCCAGGGGAGTAGGTATGTAGCCTGAGTTCTCTCTCTTAAGAGTAAATTGCAACAGGAGAAACTGAACGATGAGAACACATATGAAGGACCTTGCCAGCATTCAGGTGAGATGATGCACCCTGTCAGATGCTGAGTAATCCAAGGTGACCAGCTTCCATCCTCTCTGTAGTCTCATGTCCATTCTGTGGATCAGCTCATATTTCTACAAGTCACTATGCACGAGGAAGTAAGGGGTACTTATAATAACCAGCTATGATTCATGACTGAAAAGATAATTCTTACTGAATTTAGAAGAGGTCAATTCACATTCAAAAGATGTCTTTAAATTTTACATATTACATATTTTGTAACTAAAGATCTTTTTTAGAAAACTTTTTTCTGACTTTATTGCTTCACATGATCTTTGAGATCTCAAACAGTCAGTCCATTTGCCCAGTGTGTGCTCTAGGTAGATGCTCTACAGGCTTTCCTTTACCTCTGCTCTTCCAGGAATATTTGAATTGAAATTTCCTGGAAACTGAAGATAAGATATGCAGATAATTCTTTTTCTTTTTCTAATTTTATTTTTATTGAATTTTTATGACTCTTGTACAATACAGTTCGATAGTATTTAGATTCACTCCTCCATTCACACTCACTCCTCCATTCATACTCTCCTCCAATCCACCCTCCCACATTTAATTAATGTTTTCTCATATATATATATATATGGTCTATAGAGTCTGATTTGTGTCCCCAAATGTCCTTTAGTGTGGTCCATCCACTGGGCCCACCAAGCATCCCATCCCTGTACTCACTTCCCCATGTCTATGCTGGGATTTGTGTGTGTGTGTGTGTGTGTGTGTGTGTGTGTGTGTGTGTGTGTAAATTTTTTATTGAATTTTTGTATATTTATACAGAACATCTTGATTATCTTTATACCCCCTTCTCTAGCTGCACCAACTCCCGCCCACTTCCAGCTGGAATTCATATATTCTGTCATTAATATTAAGGCCTATCAATTCAAGTTAGTGTTCCCAGACATCCCTCAGTGCAAGTTCATCCACTGAGGCACTGAGGTCTAGTCAGCCTATCTAGAGTCCTTTCCTCTAAGAAGATGAACTCTTCCTTACTCAGAAGTAATCAGCAGCCAGTAGTTCTTCAGTAAAGACTGGGGTCTGTCTGCATGCATTCCCACAGTTGTATGCTGGATTTTTGTCTGCTTGAGTTTGTATGGGTCTTCTATGTACTGACATCATTGCTGTAAGTTCATATGAGCTAGGTCCCAGGAGCCTGTAGGACTCTATTTCTGTATGTGCATGCACCTCCTCCCTGGCTCTTACAATCTTTCTGCCCCCTCTTCCACAATTGTCCCTAAGCCCTGGGTAGATGGAATTTAATATGAAGTCCTGTCTAAGGACCCACACTCTATAGACTTATTCTGTATGGTTTGGCCATGTATGTCGTTTTGTGTTCATGGCCCTCTGTTGCATGAGGAGTTTTGTTGAGGAGAGTTGAGACATGCATTAGTGTTCTCTCTACCCCTTGTTCCACTATGTTCCATGAGTCTTAAGTGTAGGGGTTGCATAAGAAGAAATTACATTTGTCTAGGGATGTGACAGCCTTGGGATTTTCTCTAAGATCTATGACCTCTCCAACCATGTGTATTTGACTATATTTACAGCACCACACATGAGTTTCTTCATACTGAATGGGTTTTAAATCCAGTTAGGTTGCTGTTGACTATCCCCAAGATGAAAGTTCCATTACTGCCCCAATATAGCTTTCTATACCAGTGACTGATGTGGTTATAAGGCCTTAAAGCTAGTGTTGGACCATCGATTGATGTTCTCCCTTAGCAGCATGCATAGTGCTCTCTACATCTGTGAGAGTTAGACTTCAAGGTAAGTGACTTCCAGGTCAGTTCCAGCTCCATTGCTCCAAATCTTGGGTCCAAAGTATATCCTGTCTTCAGCAATAAGGTCTTACCTTCAGTTCAAAGCAGTCAAAGGCTATGGAAATAGCCTGTGTAATTTTGGGAGTCTCTTGGACCACCCTGGTCAACAACTCAAAGGGAGATTTCTCCTGTCTGGAACCGTTTCTTATTGTGTAACCTTCAGCTCTACATATGTACTCATGTGGAGATATTTCATGTGTAATTTGTCAGTAGGTTTTTGGACTCATATGGTTTGAGCATAAGTTGTGCACATGCTGTCACCATTTCTGTGAGTGCTGATGAGTAACTGACCAGCTCTCTGAAAGACTGTTTCCTTGAGGTCATCCAACCCCTCTGGCTCTTACCGTCTTTCAGCCTCCCATAAAAACTCCTGAGCCTTTGGTATACTCTGTAAGTCCATTCTCTATCCTTTGCTTTTTCTTTTTTGTTTATTTTAATGTTTTGTTACTAATTTGAATGATTTAAAGAGTGTGTTTTCTCACAATTTCTCCAGAAGTACAAAGTTTTACTTCTATTCTTTTGACATTCGTAGTTATGAATCTGTCTTTGACTTATAGAAGCATAATCTTAGCATTTTAACCTTTTTATGAACTTTCATGCTAGCCACATTAATGCTGTTTACCTCCTAATGATGAATACAATGCAGTGATTTCATTTTTACATCAGAAAAGTCAGCGAGACACTAGCGTCACCATCTTGCACGTTTAACACCCATTTTGACACATCCACATATTTACCTTCTTTTGTTCTGTCCCCACCTTTGCTTCAATTCTTTTCTTTCATCCAGAATCATCTTCCTCCTGCTTAAAGAACACGATTTAATATATTCTTTAGTAAGTATCTGTTGGTGACAAATTCTTTTAGTCTTGTAGAATGAAAGTGTCTTTATTTTGCCTTCATTGGGAATTAATTTTTTTAATTTGCCAGTTTGACAGATGATAATGGTGTTATACTGCTTTAATCTGCATATATTTTATATATTTACTAGCACTTTTCTTTCTTCTCTTGGGTGCTTAACTTCTTACAATATTAAAAGCATGTCTTTTTTTTCTTCCTTTTCTTTCTTTTACAGAGAAGATAAATTATTCGTATATTGGGAGTAAAGCATTATTCATATTTTTGGTAACTTACCTGTATTTTGTTCCTATGCTCATGCAAAAACAAAGGTGATAAACAGCTTTCTAAGAGTTGTCCGTGGCTTCCTAGTTAACTCTTCCTGTGGCAAGCTGATTGGTACCCCACCCCCAGAGTGCTCAACCATTCTGACAGATACTTTCATTTCACACTGCAAACCATTTTCCCTTGATAGGGCTCAACAGTTCAGAAGAGTGTCTTGATTGCTCAAAAAGATGTCTTGGTACTATAAAAACCTGCTAGAAAATTACAAATTATATTTAGTAAACATACTATTGTTATTCTATATACATTATGAAAACCTGGGCATCACTCAACTTTCATAACTAAAACTTTATCAATATCTTGTTTTCTTAAAATTTCATTGCTTTTCACATCTTTTTCTCTTTTTCTTTTTGGCAGTGTTGGGGATGAATCTACTTGTGCCTGTGGTCTTGCTGCTGAGCTGGATCCCCAGTCCCTGGGATCCATTTAAGTACAATTTTATACTGAAAGTGGGTCCATTTACCCTCAATAAGGCTTTCAGTTCTGTACCACACTGGCATCAATCAAGTCTGTGCACAGAGATAAGAACCTACAGGCATCTGCTGTCACTTCCTTTAAAGGATCCATTTAGACATTTGTCTGCATGATTAGCATGGCCTCTGTCCTGTTCTCCTAATTATCGCTCCTTTGTTCGTCCCTCACCCTGTTTTCTGTCTGACTTTTCATTCCAGTCTCTCATGACTCGGGGTCAAAAGAACTACTTTCCTGATTTATTATATCCTACTTGACCAGGATCTTTGAACTTCTTTCGTGTTATAGTGCCGCATTGAATTTATGCTTCCATCTGAAGAACCAGGGGCTGCCCCAGTCTTAGAATGGAACACAGTGTCAGGTATCAATATGAGAGGGATGGTCAAATGCCTATAAAGTGGATATTGGTTGGACAAGGTCCTCAAAGGTATCTGCCACTGTGAAAAAGCTTCCTGTGTGAGGGGTCCTCTGACCATAAGTCAGGAAAATGTGTATCAAGCTATTCACTAAATAGGTGTCCCATGAAAGGGACACTGTAAATACCCCACAGGCAGCTCCTCTTCACTTCCTAGTAGACCAGGACGGCTGGTCTAGTCAGCACTAAGAGCCCGGTTTAGCTAGCAATCCCCCAAACAAAGCTAAAGGGGAAACTTAGCATTTATTAGAGAAGATAGAGTGTTAAATCCCATGTCCTGTCACTCCCAATACAGTACAAGTAAAGGAATAGAGCTAGAAAAATGGCTCCATGGTTAAGAGCACTTGCTTTTATTGCAGATCTCTGGGGTCAGTTCTTAGCATCTCCATTGGGTGGCTGCCACCTGTAACTCCAGGTCCAGAGAATCTGATATCCTCTTCTGCTCCGCCCCCCCAGCACTGAACATGTGTAGTATGCACACAGACACATAAATAAATAATAAACATAAAAATGCAACATAATATAACTCACAGATTATCATATATATATATATAAAAGATTAATATTAACCAGGCATGGTGGCACATGCTTTTAATCTCAGCACATGGGAGGCAGAGGCAAGTAGATCTCAGATCTTTGTGAGATTGAGGCCAGCCTTGTCTGCATAGCAAGCTCCAGACCAGTTAGAGCTACAGGGATACCCTATATCAAAAAGATTAATATTACATAATAGGCAGTGAGTACTAATAAAATAAAAATTTAAAGTCTTATAGACAATGTTATATTTTCTATCCTCAATTATCTTTCTCTGATTACATATAAAATATACATAGATTTCATGTTCTAAGTGTTTATGTCTACGGCTCTTTGTGACTGTAAAATGAAGCTAAATGACACCATTAGCCTCTCTTGCAACCCCTGTTGCTTCCTTCTTTGCCCTTTCTCATTGTTCTGGTGACACAGTGGAAGCCCAGAAAGCAACTCCTTGTTCCAACATCTTCTCACTGAGTGGTAGTGCTAGGCTTGGAGCCAACTCTCATTCTGTGCTCTGTACTAACATCTCAGCAATGTTGTGGTATATTTTCTTTCTTCCCCGAATTGTTCCAGAAGAGAAGCTCTTTCTTTTGAAATTTCTTTGAAGGCAGGTGTTACTCCTAAGCCAATGGACATTCATTTGTTCTACCAGGTGTTTTAATATATATAATTTATTTTATGTGTATATATATATATATATATATATATATATATATGATTTTCTGCATATATGTAAGTACACTTTTGTGTGCAATGCCCACAGAGGCCAAAAGAGGGCATCAGATCCTCTGGAACTGGAGTTAAGGAATCTTAACTGGGAATCAAACCTGGGTCCTCTGCAGGAGCAGCCAGTGTTCTTAATTGCTGAGCCATCTCTCTAGCCCCACAATCAAGTGTTTTTATTTTGAGAACTTCCCTGAAAAACCTGTGTTCATTCCCTTATCCTTTCCTTCTCTGTTTAAGTCATCCATTGCTACCAAAGTGATGGTAGATGATGCCAATTTGTTACTATCCCCACTGAGTTCATCAGGAGAGCTGAGATGCGCATCTGCAGTTCTGTCGCTAGTAGGGCAGACTGGACTGGAAGCTACATAAAGATGTTATTTGACCAGCACTGCAGCTATGCACGTCGCTGTCCGTATGATGCCTCATCATTTTGTATTCTGGCCTAAGCTGTTTAGAAGTTGACATCAGGCTTCTTACTATGAATGTAGAGGACCACAAATGTTTGGTGAAGGCCAGAGGCCAGAGTACCTGGTCTCTTGATCTGAACTGTAGTGTCACCTCCACCAGAGTATGCTGGTCCCAGCAGGTCAAGAATTTTCCTGTGGTAGTTGGAGTCCTGTACACCTGGGTGGCGAGGAATTGGTATTTCTTTACTGAAGACCAGAACACATTGCTTCTTTCAAATTTGTGTTTATTTCAAGCATAAATGAGAGCATGAGGTGCACATATGCTTACCCACTCAGTCCTTTTCCTTATTGACTAAAGATAGCACAGATTTGCTCTAAACAGGCTTTAGTTACTGCAAAGTATGTAGGCCACCCCTGAAGAAACTTGCTTCATAATCAAGAATTCATGTACCGTTATAGCGGTTCATTTGTTTCAGCTCTCCTGATGTTAGCCAATAAAGGAATTATAGTTTTAATAACTAGTTGACACAGCTGATTTTATCGATTTTAATAAATAATCAAACATGCCTAATAGCAAAAACATCAAACAAATGATTTAAAAATCCCTAAATCCTTGCCTATGCTAATCATGAAAGTCAGTTAAATGACTAAGATAAAAACAGATTAGTGTCATTAGGCAAAGAAAGAACATGCGCTGATTACGGTATATGTCTTATCATTTTGCTTAATAAAAACCTGAAGTGCTGAACGAGCAACCCTGTTCCAACACACTCAGGAAATGCTGCAGCCTTTTATTTTTTATTTTTTCAAATTGCCATCCCAGCATCCCAGGGAACCGAGTCATGGAGTAACCAAAGAGTAACATTGAATTCCTACCTGTGCTGTTGGCTTTCCATCATTGCAACAAAATTCCCGAGACAATGAACTTAGAAAGATTAAGTTAAAGTTTTTCTGGGCACACAGGTTTAGAGAGTTCACCCCGTGATCCGTTGTCTCCATTCTTTTGGGCGTAGGCACGGTAGCATTCCATCACAGGAGCACCTTCCCTCAGGGCTTGGTAGCCAGAGAATGAGAAGGGAGTGGGAGCTGACCTCCCCCTCAAGGTAATACTCCTGAAGACTACAGACCACCCTTGGCCTTGCCTCTTCAAGGCCCCACCACATTCTAATAGGAGCACCCTAGAAACCAAGCCTTTAACACATAGGCCATCGGGGGGCATTCTGGATCCAAAATGCAGCACTGGCCTTCTTTCACCGTGTTTCCGCATGAGTCCTGTGAAGCTGGAGAAAGATGTACACCAAGCCTTAGGGAGACGAAGAGTCCAAGGACCCACCAATAAGGACAACGTGGGAGCAGGATTCAAACCCAGCAACTGGTGCTTAACAAAATCCGTGTGCTTTCCAGCCCCATGTTACCCCTCAAAGTAAATACCAAGTGTCAGCCCTGAGGTTTGTCCTTTGTTGTCAAATCCTTACCGCAGCATAGGGAGAAGATGACTATCATTCTTGACATTGTCCGCGGGTGTTAGGGTTTCTTTTAGATCTTCCCAGTTTCTTTTAATAACAGATTAATAATATCTCATGTAATGTTGGGAATAAATGACTCAGAGAGCATCTACACAGAGTAACCTATTGATAATATCACATGTATCTGTTAGGAGTAACTTACTGTGAAGGGCACATGATATGCAGACTTGAAGCTTAAACTTGTTATTCTTCACCTTGATTGTATTTCAGACCCTTTGACTTAGCAGTAAAGACACCATAAATTGAGTTTTCAAATCCAAAAAATAAAACACAAAGGGAACTAGTTCTGTTAAAATACAATCTATTTATCCTAACCTAAAAATCTCAAGCAAAATAAAATAACTCAGGATAGTGGCCAGTTTATTGGCATAAAGACGTAGACCAGGAATAAGCAAATCATAAGCCAAGTCTCTGCATCAGCTCTATTTGGAATGTTTATTTGAACACAGTTATTTCACTTGCACATTGTCTGTGACTCCTAAGGGGTTAAAACAAAGAACATTAATCTCCTATTTTCCTATGTAGAGCAATGAATGAAGTTCTTTCCAGATCTTCCAAACTCCATCCTGGGTCTTCTTTGAATCCCAAAGATTTCTCTCCTGTTTTCAAAGTACCTACTGATGGTGCCTAATCAATGACATTCTCAAATGTAGGACCCTTCTCCCCAATTACAATATAGCCACTTCATGTGAGACAAATAAACATAAATTTAAAGACTTATTGTTTTCTATTGTGTATGTGTGATGTGTGTGTGTGCATGTTGTATGTACACATGCATATGTATGATCATGCATATGAAGGCAAGAGGTCAATGCTTAGTGTCTTCTTCTCCACGTTAGTTTTTGAGATAGGCACTCTCACTGAAAACTACTGCTCACCAGTTACGCTAGAAATGGCTAGCTACTGAGCTCTAAGGATTTGCCTGTCCCTCCTCATCCAGGGGTTGGGTTATAGATATACACTGCACCACCTAGAGTTTCAAAGGGTGCTGAGTATCAAAACTTAAGTCCTCATGTTTGTGGGAAAAGTATTGTGGCCACAGAGCTGTCTCCCCTGCTCAGTTTAAAGACGTTGAAATTTCAAAAGTGATGGTAACTGGTTATGAAGTGTCTGAAAAGTGTGAGCATTTCAGTTCCACTTCTCTAATAGCAAAGGAAACAAAGAGAGGGGAAAATCTGATAATGCCCATTCAAGCCCCTGGGAGGAATCCAAGAACCTAGACTACAAAACAAATAAATCACTTGCTATTTGAAGCATGGAAACCCGTGATCTCAGCCCGAAAGAAGGAAATAATAACTGCTCAGAAGATGATTTAAAACACAATTGTTAAAGCGAGACCTGTGGAAACTTCTGGAAGCATCTGTGGAATAAACTCCCATTGGCGAAGGGAGCCCAGCGATCTTAAGTGGCAGAGCTCTGGATCAAAGGAACCAGGACCTTTGTGCCAAAAGACAAGGGCAATTTTGTGAATAATCTCCACCCTTTGGCCTGAGCTCCCTCCCCTCCCAGACAGATCAGAAGAGACTGTACCCAGCCCGGGATCCTGAAGGGAAGTAGAAACATGTGACCCAAAACTACAATCATGAAGCTGGAAGTGACCTTCAAGCACTTATAGCTCAGCCTCTAGACAATCTTGTTTTGTCTCTGGATAGAATAATACTCCTCAAAGGCATTAATGTCCTAATCCCTGGAACCTTGGACTTCACGTGGCAAAAGGACTTTGTAGATGGGGTTGAAGATCAAGATCCTGTGGTGGGCAATGACCCAAGATTATCCAGGTGGATTCAGTGTAGCCACTAGAGTCCTTATGTGTGAAGCCAGAGGGAGAGTCAAAACCCTATAGATGTGAAGATTGACTCTGAAGATGAGGAAGGAGCCATGGTCAAAGAATGCAAGGAGATTCTAGAAGCTTTTAGAACACAAGGAAACAGATTATCTTCTGTAGCCTCCAGAAGGAACTGAACTTTGTTGACTCATTTTAGGTGTCCAATCTCTCCACCTGTAAGGAAATGAGTTTACAGTTTGAAGCCACTAAATTTGTCCATATTTGTTACAGCAAAAATAAGAAACAGATTCTCCTACTTGCTTCTTTCACTGTATTTCAAGAAGGGCTCTGGTATGTGCACCAGTCTCATAAGTGAAAAGGAACTGACACCACAGTTTAGAATTTATAGCCTTGAGTATTGTATAGGCAGGGCTTTAATGTGTGGCATTTTCTGTACCTCACTTTTGGCTTTCAGTGGCAAGTTTTGGTTTTGAGAAAAGAATAGCCGTATCTGTTGGAGGAGTTATTCATATAAAGACTAGAATAGTGCTTGACACGTAGTGAATGTGATGATGATGATGACAATGATAGTGTTATCCTGCTGCTGCTGCTGTGGATATGATAATGCTGGTAGTGGTGATATAGTGGTGGTGATCATGATGATAAGAAGGAGGATGAGTTACCAATTTTTTTTTGCTAATTTCTGTTTTTATTTATCAATTATAGATAATAGTAGTTAATATGCCAAGAGTTGTTACAAGAACTGAGATTGTGCATCTAAAGCATGGGGCAGGTAGTAAGTGCTAAGAAAATGTAAGGCACATTGCTGTTATTGTAGTCATCGGGACTCTGGGAGCTGGAGACCAAGAGTTGATGCTTAAGAGTCCCTGGAAGCAATTCTTTGTCTTCATTTGTTTCAAATTTCCTTCTTTTGTCTTCAGGATAGTAAGGTTGAAAGGATTCAGTGAGACACAGTTGCATTCTTATTCTATAACATGCAGCTGAAAACTGGGGTCCATGTCAGTGAGCTCTCAGCAACGAAGGGTACGAAGACACTGTGCAAACATGACACGTCTTCCTGGAAAGTCGACTCTGCTCAAAGGTAAATAATTTAACGTATATTTCTTTTAAAACAAACATGGATGTATTATGAAGGAGAAATGCAAATTTTGCATGAATTTTTAAGACTATGAGTGGATTATTCAACTACTTCTTCATTGCATTATAGAAGCAGCTCCCTCTCCTCCAACTTGATTCAGGAGGAAAAAAAACCTGACTCCTCCTAAGAGGTGAACTTTAGAGGGCTGTGTAGAAGGCCAGCTGGATCCAGAGGCTCTTACATACCTACTGGGAATCTTCACTTTGCCATATTCCACATGTGCTTTTCTTTTGTATTGAATCCATTTACAGGAAGGCCATCTCTGCCCTAGTGATCTTGATCGCCTTGGATGCAATTCAAAGACCCTTAGCAGCCATTGCTTGTCAAAGTTAAAAACAGCCTCCTTCTTCTAGGCTCCATGTTCACTAGGGACACTGATTTTATCCTTGGGACAAAGTATAATTGGCTGCTATAACCTGCCTTCCAGTAGAGATTAGTATCTGCATCCTTGTCTCAACATACCATCAACATATGGAGGCATCTACAAAGAAAATGAGGCACACTGAAGAAGCGGGCATTACACACGGTCAACTCTTGTTTGCTGTAAGATTTCAAAGCAGTTATTATTGCCTTTGGACACTATACATTGTGACATGAGTTCATTCTCTTCCTCCTCACGTCTACCTGCAGCAAAGTCAAAAGCATTGTTGTTTCATTTTCTATGGGGGACAGGTAGAGATAAACACACTAAAAAGAAATCTGCCTGTTACTGCTTTCTCCTGGCCACTTGTATGGCAGAAGTCGACCCCATATTTCCTTAAACAGCCACTGTAACTTCAGAATTAATCCTCAAGTAAGTAAGCTGGAGTTTGATAAAAAGATCTTTTTCTTAGAAGTCATATGGGTGATATTACAAGTTTTCCATCTTTTTGTATCTCCTAAAATTTGTGGCTTTAAAAATTCAGAGCTCTGTGTTTTAGACAAATATCATACTAGCATTACTAAGAATAGATACAGGGATTCTGAATTCCTGCCTTAAAAAGATAAATATAAACTTCGGTAACCAAATCAACAAAAAAAAAGTTAAGACAAAATGAGCAAGCTGTCACGATATCTCAAGATTTGACCAAGCACTTCCCAATTATGTAGGCACTTGCGAATCCCATGAAATGCTGCATGAGAGCAGCACTGAGTAACTGGGAAAGTAGTATTCAGGTTAGCACATTAAATGTTCTGAGAAGTCTTACACAAGGGACTCTGTTTGACTTTGTCTAAGGTGGTCTGTCTGACACTTCTTGACAACTTGTTTGCCAACTGTGATGGTTAGACCTGATTGACAGCTTGTCAGGATCTAGAATCACTCAAGAAACAACCCTCTAGACATGTCTAAGAAGGAGTTTGTTACCTGGGTTAACTGAGGTGGGAAGACACACCCTGTATGAGGATGGCATCATTCTACCCTAAATGTGGGGTTCTAGACTGAATGAAAAGGAGAAAGCAAAAACCACCAGCGTTCATCTCTCTCTGCTTCCTGACTACATATACAATTTAGTCATCTCTGCCACCATGACTTTCCCACCAAGAAATCATGAGCCAGAATAAAAAGCCCTTTTTAATACAAGTTGCTTTTGTAGAATTCTGTCTCACCAGTGAGGAAAGTAACTAATAAAGAAAATATTAAAATATGATGGAATGTGGATTCCCTGAAGACTTTCTGTGAAGGAATCATTTGTAAATCCTGAAACCAGCAGCTTGGGAAATGTATCCTTGTTTCTGCTTATTCTAGGCAGAGGGCTTATGTTCAACAGCCCTCTTCAAGAAATGTCAAAGTGCCTGTGGTAGAGGGGGCACTGGACCAGGGACCCATCCTCAGTGATAAGCCTACTTCTCAGGTGACACTTGGAAGAAATATACACTAACCATAACCTAAAGTCTAAAGTTCATCTTTATACCTTTTTTCCTTTTCAAATACCTCTCTGTTTATCACTTTTTTCTCCCAGAATAAAGCAGTAAAATATTTGAAGAAATGAGGCTGAGGAGATAGCCCAGTTGGTAAAGTTCTTACCTTGCAAGCCTGAATACTAGAGTTTGGTCTTCAGAACCCACGCAAAAAAAGTAAGGCATGTTGGTGCATGCTTGAAATCTCAACAATGTGGAGGGCAGAGAGAGGCAGATCCCTGGGGCTCACTGGTTGCCCAGCCTAGATTACTCAGTGCATTCCAGAAAATGAGAGACCCTGTCTCAAAAAATAAGATAAGGTTCAGGAAGATGGCTCAGTGGGTAAAGAACTTGCTATATAAACATGAGGACCTGAGTTCAGTTTCTAGAACCTATGTAAAAAACCAGTTGTGGTAGCATGCAATTCAAGTGCTGGGAGTTGGAGATCAGAGGATCTCAGAAGCTTGCTAGCCAGTTTAGTCAAACCAATCAATAAGCTCCAGGTTCAGTGAGAGACCCTCACAGTGAGGAAGACACCTGTCAACCACCTCTGGCCTCTACTCATGTATTTAACAGTATATACATAGTATGCAATACACACGTATATCCACATATCCCCATAAAGAAAATACTCACATGCATACATACATACACCACACACACACACACACACACACACACACACACACACACACACCATCTAATTCAACAAGGTTAGAAATAATACCCGTGGTTGACTTCTGGCCTCCACATATAAACAACTCTTCCACAGAGATGAAGATGGGCACACAAACACAAAGAGACTCACACACACAAAAAACAAAACTTCAACAATAAAAGATTTCCATGCACTTCCGATGAGGGAGTACAATTTTAACATCTTATGAGAAATGACCAGGAGTTGAAAATAACCACATGTCTTGTGTTTACTGATTCTCCCACTGGCTGCCACCCATCTGCAGCTGGTGGCAGCTGTGGCAGTGACAGGTCAGCAGTGTTAGGCCTGGCTGCAGAAAGACTTGTCAGAGAGGTGTCCCTGTAGACTTTCCTGTTCCTGGGCAGCCAAGTGCTAGAACTGACTAAGTGCTCCCCTTCTACCACCTCTTCATCTTCTACCTCTGCCTGCGGTAACATGGGTCTCATTCCTCTTTCATTGGCTAATGGGAACAGTAATAATAATAATTTATACTACTAATAATATCTCAGTTGCAGCTACTGTTGATTGAGAACCCTCTGTAACTCCAGCACATTGCAAAACGTCACAGGTATTGTTCCCTATCTTTCCTGGCGAGCCTATGAAACCTGCATTGCTAAGTGAACATGTGTTGTCATGTACCAGTGAAGGAAGTGAGGTTTAGGATGTGTAAGCAGGCTTGTTGGTGCCATAGAGTGACAGTGGTAGAGCTATATCTGCACTGTTGGTCATGCTGAGTGAGGTGTGTGAGCTGCCAAGTTGTAATATTTGTATTTTAGTGCAGGAAGACTGGAGATGATGGTGTCATCACTTTAAGAAAGAATCAGAGTGACTGCAGAGATGGCTTAACTGTTGAGTGCTCACTGCTCTCACAGATTTTGATTTTCAGCAACCATGTGGGGCGGCTCACAACTGCCTATAATTCCAGCTCCAAGAGATCTGATGCCTTCTTCTGACCTCCCCGGCCACCTGCATTTACATGTACATGCCTCCACATAAATATTAAAAACAATAAAATAAATCTTAAAAATAAGAAGGGTGCCAGAGGTGGGATTTTATTTTCCAGGGGACATGACTTTAGAGAACTTCCTCTTATACCACATTGGTAAGTCATGCAAAGAATTATGCTTTTGTGTGTGTGTGTGTGTGTGTGTGTGTGTATTTATATGTATGGTGAGTATTTGTATGTTTATATGTGTGTGCATGTACATATGTATGTATGTGTGTATTTGTGTAGTGTGTATTTGTATGTATATAATACATACATATATGTGTACATATATATGTATATTTGAGTATGCCTTGTGGTGTGTATTTGTGTGTGTATGGGGACTGGGATAGAAGAAGAGGCTCACAGGAACCTCTTTACTAAGAGTTAAGTAAAACATCCTATTATTATGGTTTGCTTGCTATTTTCAATTTAAAATATATGTATTTCTTCATATTTGATTTTCTTTTGTTTCTGCTTAATATATTTGCTTTTCAAGAAAGAAGGTTGCATGGAGCCTAGAAAGATGGCTTAGCAGTTAAGAGCACTGGCTGCTTTTGCAGAGGACCTGGATTCAGTTCCCGGCACCCACATGGTGGCTCACAACCACATGTAACTCTAGTTCCAGTCCATATGACACTCTCTCCTGGCTTCTGCTGACACCTAAACATATGTGATACACATATAGACAAGCAGGCACATGCACATATACATAACTTTTAAAGTTTTAAAGAAGCTACTATGTAATCTATTAAAAAATTCTAGTCAATGAAAATGACAGTGTATCAAATAAATACTTATGACAACATGAAGTGCCAAAATGCTGAGAGCAACTCATTAGAAAAGCCTTGCTTAAATAATGCCAAATTATCTCTACTAGTCCTGATTATTATTATTTTACTTTTCATAATCCCTCTCTTGTTCTATAATTAATTGTCATTAAGGATTCAAATCATTTTCAGTTCAATGACTCAAGTATTTCTCATAAGTGGTGATATTAACAAAGAAAAAAAAAACAAGCACCATTATTATATATTCCATGATTTGGGGATTGTTCTCAAGCCACAAAATTAATTGGACCATACTCTCATCCAATTAACAAGGTTTGAAATGCATTTCTACAAATCTATGCTTTTGAAAGCAATGATTCTGACTTTTAAAACTTGCTTGCAATGGGGACTTATCACTATGCATAGTTAAAGCCTGGAGACATTCCTGTTTCAATATTATTTTCCAAGAAACCTGTGAAATCTCCATCAACAGTTTAATAAAAGTAATCTGCATGAAGAGGCAGAAATACTCCAAGATCTGAACCTGTCCAGGCATCAGATGGAGGTGGGTAGTGAGGGAGTATCATGTCGCCTGCTGAGAGTAAATGCTGACTGGAGGGCAGCATAAGGAAGAGCTTGTCCCTCCCACATTCCTTTGTCCTTGAGTTGGAGTTGGGACACAGGGATTTCTGCCAACTGATCTCTGGTGCAACCCAGAGAATTTAAATGACAGCAGGTTATCCCCCAATCAGCCCCTCAAATCTGCATAGTGTGACATCCCTAAGGACTGTGATATGAGCTTGCCAGTGCAGAACAGACACCTGGTTATTTATAAGTCTTTGTGTTTTCCTGGTTCTTTTGGTCTTTGGATTGGGAACATTTATGGGACTAATTTCATTTCTTATTGCAAAATCTATGTAGCACTTTGACTTGCGTCGTAAATTCCAAAGGCAATTCTAATTGACTCGATGAAGTAAGGGTCCCTTTGGATTCGGCATCTTATTATTTCGCTTTGTCTTCTTGGATTATTTCTCAAGAATATCATTAAAGAATTCACTGATTCTGATGAAGTTTGGTGCACAACTGAAGGGCATGTAAGACTCACGTGTGATTTGGCTTAACTTTCTCATCCTGGCAGGAAATGGTAGCTGCCGCCATTTTCAGATGAAATAGATTCTGCTATTAAAAAAAATTACTTCTGATTATTTGTTTTATGCCAAGGATGTGGGAAAGAATGAATTGCATTCGTTTCTCTTGATATGTCAGGTAGATATTTCCATGTATTTGCTTTTAATTAGAATAGTTGGAAGAAGTAGATGTGAGCTTCTCATTGGAGCATTCCACTAGCTTCCCAGCACCTGCCATGACTTCAGAGCTGCGGAGTGTCAATCCATCTCATCATGTCTCCTGAAGTTGGTTTCCTAAACCTGTCAGTAAAATCCATCAAATAATTTCCCATCTCAAAGGATAGGAACCATACAATAATTCCCTCTAGTCTTTCTATGCACAGAGATGACTTATAGAGTGTAGCCATTTCTCATAACCACTGTTCAGAATAAAGTTGTGAGACACAGTGTTCACAGTTCAAAAGGCTTGACTCGAATCTGCTGTCCTAGGTTTTTTGCTGTGTAACTATCATGGACTTCTGTTTGTCCACTGCCCCAAATTTATGTTTTCCTTTGTTATTGTCTATCTGTCTGTTTATTTCTTTTAATGAAGCAAGGTCTTATTTAGACCTTAAACTCTCTATTTAGCCCTAACCAGCCTTGAACTTAATATTCTGCTGCCTCATCCTTCCAAAGAGTTAAAATGAGTGTACACCACCACACGCTGTTGCCTGTCTGCTGAAACAAAATCTGTTTTCCATTTCATCTCTTTTCGTGTCCATTTTTATCTCTGTCCCTGTGTTCATGCTGAGCCTTCCTTCAAGAATTGCCCCTATTTTCAGTTCTTTTTCCTGTTTAAATCTGACCTTTTATCCAGATTAATTTCAGCATTTCCTTTCTCCCTTTTTCCCAACTGTTATCATCTACACTGGTCTGCCCAAATTTCAGATCTGCTTCAGTCACTAGCACAGTTCTGTCTGGGGTTGATTTCTCACTACATCTCTTTCACTTCCTCAGGTCCACTGAGAGATTTTTTGACTCCTAAAATAATGTCTCATACCTTTATTGTATTCCACAGTGACTGAGACAATTCTAGACATTCAGTAGCACAGCTAATGCATTTTTTTTTACTGGTTTTCATTGTTAGACTGTGTCAAAACCTCATCAATTTACTGTTACTTTTAGTGAATATATATATATATATATATATATATATATATATATCCATTTCTTCCATTCGCCACAAATTAAAAATGAGATGGACATATCCTTTCTGATCAGAGTAGAAGCCACAGGCTAACAGATGAGAGAAGGTCAGCTTTTCAGGAATAACAGCACAATTATCTGACATCTATGGCAGTTGTTCCTGTATGTCCAGGTGAAGTGCAGGACTGGAGAAAGGAAGCTTGACTACGCAAGGTGCAGGCTGGTGAACAGCAGAGCTTTTGCTGTCAAGGACCATACCAGCCACTATGTGCAGCTTGCTTCTGCTGCCTGGTTTGCTTTGCTCACATCTTGGTAGTTTTCCAGAAGTTCCCCAAGTGATGCAGGTGTGAAAGAGGCAAAGGGAAGCAGTAGGATGTTTCATTGTTGTTGAGTGGAGATCTGACCCCACATCTCAACACAGGCCTTGCTGGCCACAGTGGATCACTTTGGTTTGTTTTCAGAAGTAAGAGCCTAAGCCAGATGATGAAACGCCCCCTACCTATGTGAATTCCAAATCTTCACATTGATGACAAATAAGAAGAGTAAGAGGAGTGACGACACATAGCAGATCAGGGAACATTTGGCTCATCTGATCTGTGCATTCAGATGGATGAATAAGTTAGAAAGAAAGAAATACAGGCTACTGAGGTCACAAATGTGTCCTGTTCTTGGCGGAATGGGGGAAGAAGGTGCTGGAAATGGTCCACTTCCCATAGACTCCACAGAGGCCTGGGATCTCCCGAGGTACAAAGCCACAGTCCTAACTTCACAGTGTTTGATAATGGGGCATTAGTTGCTTTTCTGTTGCTATGCTAAACACCATGACTGAATGAAACTTACTGAAGTAAGAGTTTAATTTACAATTTCAGAGAGAGAGTCTATCATTGGGGAAAAGGCATGGCAGCAGGGGGCCAGAACAGGAAGAAGAATGACCACATTTTATTCACACACAGGAAGTAGAGGAACAGGAATCAGGGCAAGGCTATAACATGTCAAAGCCCACCCCCAGTGACATACTTCACACACAGGAATTGGAGGAACAAGAATCAAGGCAAGGCTATAATGTGTCAAAGCCCACCCCCAGTGACATACTTCCCCCAGCAAGACTACACCTCCTAAAAGCTCCATAACCTCCCCCCGTACAGCACCACTAGTTTGTGACTTCATGTTCGTGTACATGCACTTATGGGGGACATTCCTCATTCTGCTCCCACAGATGGCAAATGAACTAAATATTGAGACACCTTGTTGCTTGAAAATATCTTGCATAAAGAATTCCTTGGGATGAACTGGCAACCTCTAGTTGGTCTTCTAATATATTTAATTAGCTAATAACCATCTTAAGTTAGAAAAAAATGGAAATCCTCTGTTTCCTTTTTTTCTTTCTTTCTTTTTTAAAACAAGGTCTTGCTTGGCATGTATTCCAGGCTGGCTTCAACTTCACAGTGATTGTTCTGCTTCTGCCTCCCAGATCTGGGATTCTGGTATGAGCCTTCATGCTCAGCAGGAATTCTACTTTCAAGAAGTTAGAAGAGACCATAGGAAAGAGAGGCGAATAGTCTAATTAATATAACAGAAATGATACACTCTGTAAACTTGGTAATCTATAACAATGGAGAAGAGGGAAGGACTGGAGAGCCTCCACCGACACAATGATGTGCTCTTCATTCAATACTGTATTTTGCTAGGTTTCATTCATGAAAGGAAACGGTGACTTTGGAGGACAATGATCACTGCTGCTCTCTGGGCATGAAATCTGTTCTGTGTTAGCACTGGAGAATAGGGTTTCTGGGTTCAGTATCCTAATCTAGGCAGTTGTTAGCTAATTGAATAGCAAGCAACTTGAAGCTCAGCAATTGCTTTTTCTTACCTGGATCTTCTTCATTTTCTCTTCCTTCCTGCCTGTCCCTAGTCATCAGACATTCTGACCTCTGCTTCTTTCTTTTGACTTGCTTCTTTCCCCATGAAATCAAGATTTCCTGGTAACTATTTTTTCACAAATAACAGATGATATTGTTCTGTCAGTCTGAAAAAATGGCAGACTGAAGAAGCATCAAATCCATGTTCCTGGTCAGACTAGACAAGTGGTGTGGATTTGGATTTTCTATCTTATAACATCCTTTGGGCAGAAAATTTTTGGTCATATAATTGATCATATCAGAGAGGTGCCAACGGAAACTCCAAAATTCTTTAGAAGTTGGTGTTGGTGAGCACAGAGTAAAAGGATCTGATGCTCTCTGAGAACACCACACTGATTACAAACATGTCAGCCTAACAATGCACTTAGAGCAAATACCTTAATAGATCATAACTGTGCGATTGTGTGTCCATGGCCTTCTATCCCTGATGATTTTTCCTTTTCTCTTAGCATAAAGAATATCGATCAGCTTCAACAAAAGAAACATCCTTGGATAACGGCTCATGCCTGTGAGTTGGTTTGAGGCTTCAAGTCT
This sequence comes from Eospalax fontanierii, assembly GCA_035773235.1. Classification (NCBI taxonomy): domain Eukaryota; kingdom Metazoa; phylum Chordata; class Mammalia; order Rodentia; family Spalacidae; genus Eospalax; species Eospalax fontanierii. Next base: position 69,097,660 of record CM069526.1, read on the forward strand.
GTGCTGAGCCTTGGGGGCACAGTGCTTAAAATGAACCAGTAGGACCAGTTCCCAGGCACCCTGGGAGTTTGTAGAATGGGCAGTCTGAACCCATTTTAACCTACAAGTTTGTGACCCTGCACATGGCTCTTCTGTGATGAATCAGGCTGTGGAGGCATTTTTATTTGCTGTAATTTTCTTTGAGGTTGAATGTTCATAATGATTTATTTCGGTAGTTAGCTAAAATATTTTCGTGCTATTTAGACAAAGTAATGGAGAGGGCAGCATCCTGGACTTTGAAGAATGGAGATGGGGAATCGAGCTTCAGCAAAAATGTATCATCAGCCATGTAGAAAGCTAGAATTTGGTCGAGACTAATTAATTGTGGCTCAATTTTTGTTCTAATACCCTTGAAGACATCAGACGTTAATCTCTTTTCTCTCGTTTGGAGAATCTCCTGAAAAATTTAAGTGAGCAAAAGGTAGACTAAATTGGAGGGTTTTTGAAAGCTGTGATTGAAATTTATCATCAAGCTTGCGCCACACTATCCCTCAATGTACCAACCCACTAATTTTAGAAACCTTCCCTCTTTGCCATCAAAAATCAGTTTAATGACCTCAAAGAATTTTTTTTTTAATTTGAATAATAGTATTTGGAAAGATTTTGGTGAGAGGTGGAGGGGTTGGTTGAGAGCAACAGTATACTGGCTTATTTCAGAATAACGCTGCAGAGGTGGATCTCTGCATTTATTCCCTTGCACTATCTATTCTTAGACCCATCCATCCCCAGATGTTGCCATCTTTGGAGCCATACATCATCAGAGTGAGGTGCTCTTATAATGTATTACGCTAATACATTGTGCGAAGGACAGCGCTGATGATAAATTTCTTAAATGATGGTGCTGTCGAAGGCTAACGACTCTAAGAGCAATGCAAGGTAATGCAGTGATTTCTTTTCAGGCCTGAGCGAAAAATATAGAAGACATCTTTAAGCCATTTCCACTTCGGGTAAATGTTGAAATACACAGGATTTAGGGGCCTTTGTAACACACTTAGGCAAGTTAGGGCAAAAGTGAAAGGTTTGCCTTTCCAATTAAAAATCATTGATGATTTCCTTTTTAGAGTTCACAGGGTGGTGGTGGTGGTGGTGATGTTTTGCTTTTTTTCGACATCTCATAGACATGGGAATGCCTTGTTTGATGGGAAAGAAATGGCACCATTGAAGCCATGTTGTTTCTTGGTCATAGGATTAGTTTCCTGTATCTTGGAGTACAGATTGTTTGCACAAAGCACTTTGCTCTGGGCTGCCAGACACATTTAGAAGACGGCTGACCATGTGTTTATAGTCACAGGTGGGCCACATGCCAGCATCTCACACATGTCGTTAGATGGAACATTCCTGTCTGTGTCAGCCTTGTGTCTCATCCATGTCCAATAACTCCCTGGTTCTTCATTTGGTGGGAAAGAAACAAGCCAATACATTTGCCAATGTGAATGAGAAAATTTTAAAAAGTAATAGAAATAACAGTTATGAATGAATAATTTTAGAGACAGAATCCAACATTTTAAAAGTCTTTTTTAATCTAGTCTTAATATAGTGGCCTTTTCAGATTTTGATCTTCATTGTGGAAGTGACTGAGAAACTGAGACCTGGCCTCTTTCTTTTCAGTTTTCTTTGTAATACTTTTCTTTAAGTTGGAAGGAAAAATACATTTTGTAACTTCGAGCCACAGAATTATAGAATGGATCTTGTTCCATCATCCTGGGGTGGTTTCTGAAACAACTGTAGCTCGGCCTCTTTGTAGCCAAGAAGTCATATGACACTGATCCTTCCCAGCAAAATGTCAGGTAGTGTTCTCCTTCATTCGTGTGTAGTATAAAATATTGGGACCCAGTGGGTTAGAAAGATGACTCTGTGGTTAAGAGCTCTTGCTGTTCTGGTAGAGGACCAAAGTTTGGTTCCCAGCACCCCATCAGACAGCTCACAACTACCTGCAACTCCAGATTCAGGGGATATGGCACCTTCTTCTGACCTCTGCATGTGCCTGCACCCATATGCACATACATACAGAGACAAGCACACACATATAGAACATTAAATATTAAAGATATCAAGATCTATAGCTATATAACAATAGTATTTGTAATATCTGATGTTTTCAGAAGGATTGTGAACAACATTAGCAAATACTGTATAAAAATCTGTTGTGCATAAGTTGATGATCATTTCTCTCTGCAGAGACTGTTGAGAGGAACTGTGTTGCTATTGGTCTCTAGAACTTATCTTTTGCAAATTACTCACTGGGACTGGTACACATCGTTTATTTTGACAAGACTATAAGACAGTTCACTGAGGGAATGTACAGTGTATTTGTTTTTTTTTTTTTAGATTTATTTGCTTTTATTTTATACATGTAAAGGAGTGTTTTGCTTGCCTGTAGGCATGTGCCACACATGCATGCCTAATACCTGAGGAGGTCAGACGTGGACTTCAGATTCCCAGGAACTGAAGTTACAGACAGTTGTGAACCACCCATGTGCATGCTGGGAACCAAACCTGGATCTCCTGCAAGAGTAGCAAGTGCTCATAACTGTTGAGCTCTCACTCCAGGCCCAAGGATAATATTTTTTCCATAAATAGCACTGTTCAAACTTCAAACTGAAAATCCATATGGAAGAGTGAAGCACATGTAGAATGCTTTCATGACACTGGACTTGGCAACAAAGAAAAAATAGCCAAGAACTGCTTTCATAATTAAAAACTTGTTCAGCAAAGGGTACCCTTGTGACTTAACAATAAAACAAGTAATGCGGTATAAAAGTGCGTGAATGGGCTGGGGGTATAGCTCAGTGGTAGAACACTTGTCTAGCATGTTTGAGGCCCAGATCTTACTTCAAAAAAGAATAAGAGCAAAGAACTTGAATAGATACGTTTCACAAAAGATATGCAAAAATTCAAAGCACATCTAAAAAATTATTCAAAAGTATTATTTTATTGGTAAAGGAAGTGCAAATCAATACTGAGATAATGAGATAGTACTTCATACCCATAAGGTTGGCAATTATTAAAAACAAAGTGAACTAAAGTAGCAATGATTGTCCAGGATGTGCAGAAACTAGAAGCCTGTGAGTTGCTGGTAGGCTTTAGGCTTGTGCAGCTGCAGTGGAAATAGCTTTTCAATCCCTCCAAAAGGAAACAAAGAGTTCCCCTGTGGTTCAGCAATTCCAGTCTTAGGAGTATACCCAAAGGAAGGAAAAGGAATATTCAGAGAGATTCTTGGACAATGTTCATAGCATCCTCATTCACGATAGCCAGAAGGTGGAAACAGCCCGAGTATCCAACAGAAAGAGCATCTATAGACAAAATGTAGCTGATAAGTGCAGTAGAAAAGTATTTAGTCAGATAAGGAAACAAAATTTGGACACATACTAGCACTGAGGAAACTTGAGAATATCCAGTAAGTGAAATAAGCCAGACACAAAAGAAGAAGCTGTATGTTAAAGGAGGTGATAGATAAATTCATAGAGACAGAAAGTAAAAGCAGGGCCGCTAAGGACTGGGAAAGGAAGAAGATAGAAAGTTATTATTTAATGACTTAGAGTTTCTTTGGAGGATAGTGAAAAGCTCTAGAGAGAGTGGTGATAATTATTCATCACTTTATATACAATAAATGCTATTCAACTTTATAGTCCAAAATTTTAAGGTTATAAATTTTATGTCATATATATGATCTATACATTCAAATGGGGGTAAAATGCTATTGGCCAAAAAAAAAGGCTAAGTAGACATAGAAATGAAAAGCTAAGTATAGACATTGCTTAAGATTATAGTGACTATCACTGTTAACAGATGGCAAACGTCTTTTTAGGGGAACATGAAATCCTTACTTTAGGTGTACGTGTAATTAGTGGGACACTGGTTATCTTAGCTAAATGGAACCAGCCCAACTTATGAGAGACTTTGATTCTAAAGCATTAAAGCATTGTAGGCTGATGGGATTTGAAATCACTTCAACATATTTTCATACTTAACAAATATAACCATTAGTGCAGTGCTGGACAACAGGGTTTCTGCTTAAAAAAAGATTTGTTGGTTGGAATGCCTAACTTCAAAACTCAAATGCTGCATAATGATTCTAAACTAACTATAAAGTTTGCTTATAAGCTGGGTTTTACACATTTTTATGTGCAATGCACATTTTTCTTTGTCATAGTTTTATAAGAGGGAAAATAATGCAAACTGACATGCTCAATCAAAGGCACTGTGATTCCACTTTGAATTTATAGGAATTTGGGAACATGATTCTTTTAGGAATGAGAGGCCATGATTTTGACCAGTCGATTAACATTTGTAGACTGCCCCTCTGAACAGCCACCCGTATTTGTATTGAATTTGTGTCAGAGAACGTCAGGCAAACAGGAGGAGAAGGGTGCAGGAAAAAAAAATATCTTTCAAATTAATTTAAATAAGTCTGGAGTAGAGAAGACACAGCCACTTGCTCAAATTACTTTTAAAGTAACTTTTTATCGATTGAATTTATAGCAACAACGATTTTAAAGAATATAGTAGCAATATAAATTATATGCTAAAGCTAAGAATGACTTACACACACACACACACATTTTTAGTTCCTTCAGTTTGGAGAATTTTTTTCTTTTTATAATACTTATTTTTTAAATTTCAAAAGCTAGGAAGAAAACAACTTTAAAGTCACATTTTGAATGGAAGCAAAATTTCTTAGTCATGTTCAACACAGGGCTGCAGACCTTAAACTCCATGTGAACAAGTTGGTATCTTATCTTATGTGTTCAACATGCTGATTTTGATAATAATGCTTTGATATATAAGACTTTAATGGGTTGGTGCATTTAAGAAGCATTTGAGGAATTCTGGTATGGGCCACCTACTAGTCTGGTACTTCCTCCTGAAGGTCAGAGCCTAGTGTGGAGAGGACAGAAAACAGAATCATGATAAACATAAGCAAGAGCTGCAATGGGGTCGTGCACAGAGGACTCTGGGTGAATTCCTTTCCTCAGATGACTAAGAGAAAGTCTTATGAAGAAGGTATGCATATCAAGTACTCTGGGGAATGCAGCCCACATTTGCCTCTGTGGCCCAGGCAGGAGACACTTCTGACACGGTGACGATTGAGCTGTGCCTCTGATTTTCTTTGAGGACTTTCTGTGAAGTGTCACAATCTAGAAGTACAGAATAAAATTGCCCAGAAGTAGTCATGTCCAAGGGAAACGGCCCGATGGACAGTGGATGGAAACCAGTGGATGGTCAGTGGGCAGACAGCTGTCCAAGACCTGGGGCTTCCTTCTTCATGATGCAGTGGTGCCAGTTTCTCCTTCTTCTCTCCACTACCCACTTCACTCTCCTGCTCCCTGTGAGCCCTTCTCACAGAGCCCGTCTGCTCTGATATGGGGTCTGTCGTTAGGAAAGTTCAGAGTGAAGTAGAGCTGGGCACACTTTCCTTTTCATGTGACCTGTTAATCTTTCTATTCAAAGCAGCCCGGTGTGGACCCTTTCCTTGCTTCCTCTCTCTCTGACTGCTGCCGCCTCCTCCTTGTCCTACCCCCTCCATCCACCTCTTTGTCCTTCTCTTCTCAGCTGTAAGAATGTTTTCTTCCTCTTCCTCCCTCCTGCACTTCCTTCTTCCTTCCTTTCCCACCCTCCCTCCTTTTCTTTGTCCTTCTTTCCCTCCTTCCTTCTTACTTTTAATTTTTGGTGTTGGGGATGGAACTTAGGCCTTGTATGTGCAAGGTAAGAATTCTACAACCAAGTTAGATCCTTGGCTCTATCTGGTCTCTACATTCTTATCAGTTAATTGATTGTCTCTGAATGGGGTGAACTCTGACAGCTAAGTTTTCCCCTAACTTGAATGATGTTTGGAGATGAAGTTTGCATTGAGATTCGTGAACTTTCACTAAAGTAATCTGCCTTCTATATAAAGAGTGGGCCCTGTCCAATCAGTTCATACATGAATTAAACATAGACTGACTTTCTATAAAAGGAGGGATTTTTCCCATAAATTGCCTTTTGAGTTCATCTACAACCCTCCAGCTTCTTAAGTCACACTGAAAATGTGAACATGTCCATCTCCATGCTTATGGTTTTGTGACATAGATCATTATAGTAAATCTCTGTACACACACACAGCACTGTTTCTCTGAATAATCCTGAATAACCAATCACGGTGTGTCTGAGAAGTAGCTGTCATCAGCCCAGAGCAAGTCTACAAAGACCATCGGTGTACATTTCAGCATCCTCCCAGGAATCGAGTAACATCAGAGAAAAAGAATCTTAGCAGAGTGCAGATCTGCTTCAAGAACACACATTTGAATGCCCCTTCATTGGGGTGCTTGGAGGATGCTTCTGAAAAAAAAAAAAAAAAGTAACATTAAATTTATATTAGCTGTAAGTTAAGTTTATGGTCCTGCACAAATTCTTCCTCAATACATGTCAGTTCTTATAAAGGTCCTTTTACAAACCATTTATTAGCATGGCATCACAGCATAGTGATTTACACATTCGGAGTTTTGAAGTCCAAAAGATACATAAATTCCAGCTCTACCCTCACCAACTAAGCAAGATTTGCACTAATAAATTAATTTCTTGGTTTTGAGTCAACATCTGTATGAGGACTCTTGCAGTAACCACCTCAGAGATACATTATGAATATTAAAATTAAAATTGAATTCAGACATGGAGAATGGATATACATCACCAGCATATACTGAACTCAATTGTACTAGGCAGTTTGTTACTAGAATTCAAATCATTATTAGGCTAAATCCTCACCACTGAAGATCACTAAAGAGGATACTAATTTGCTTCCTAATGAGGAAACTGAAATTCAGGATAGTTATGATGTGAACAAGGTCACCAAATTAGGAAGCAAAGGAGCTGATATTAAAGTTTTACTTTTCTCTGGGTATGTGTGCATTTGTATTCATGGGTGTAAGCACATGTTTGTACATGTATGCATGTAGATGCTAGAAATCAACCTTGGATATCCTGTTCCAATGCCATCCACCGTTTTTTTGAGATAGCATTTTTCACTGGCCTGGATCTTACCAATTCTGACCGGTTCCACTAGACTGGCTGACCAAGGAGTCCCAATGATCCGCTTGTCTTCCCCAGTTCCACTAAGCATTACTCTTTTATGAAGTTTCCAGTTCTGGGGATGGGGATGGAACTATGGTTCCATCCTAACTCAGTGATCTTCCCAGTCCCAATCTATACTTATAGCATCATTCTGGTTGCCATACAGAATAGCTGACTGAGGTACTATTCAGCTTCAGGTAGACTTGGTTGTCACTCTGGAAGGATGAGGCCCAGTCCCAGGATCTATAGTTCTAGGCTAATGCTATTGACTTTCATAGCCTTGGGATACCAAAATTAGGAAGGCAAGGTAGCAAGGTCAAGGTCACATGATGGAGAATGCTTAGCCACTGCTTCTTGACTCTGGAGCATCTCCTTCTGTCGACCTTGTGCTATTTCTATCGCATGCCAGTCACCCTCATTGTATAATGTCTTTGAGAAGTGGATACAGGAGGATTCTTCACTTCATTTTGATAAGTCATAATCAGGATGCAAATCAATGTCTCTGGGGCAGGAGAGGTCATAAATGGGAAACTTACTGCACTTTTGAGTTTCCACAGATTTCAATGATTTGGTCCAAATCCAGAAACTGTCTCGAGATAATAAAAAGGCTGTTGAATGGTAACTGAGCAAGGACTGCTCAACTCTCAGTGAGCTACTTTGCTGGTACCAGAGGCATTTAATTTTCACAGTCTTGTAGTAAATTTAAAGGCAAATTATAAAAGTGAGGCTCAATTTTGGTAAGGCTCAAATTTATGTGCACCAGCCTTCTTCTAACTAGACTGTGGGGGAAGCTGGCTAAGAAAGTTTCGATTGAAAGACCTTTGCCAAAGTGTCCTGAGTGGAAACTTCCAGTATTTGAGGAATTTCCAATGACGCCTTTTTGTATACTCTCAGGCCTCGTATTAGCCAAAGGTTAGGAAAAGTAGCCTGTGGCTGCTGCTGGAAAATAGGTTTTAAAGGCTGAGTGAAAAAGTTAGGAGCCTAGTCACCTTGTCTGATTTATTTGAGGAAACTGCTTAGTGTCTGTCTCTGCATTTAAATTTAATTATTGCTTAATTTCACAACTTGCCTTTCAGGGAAATTCATATACAAGCATGAGGATATACATAGTAATTAGGATGGCTGAGCCTCAGTTTCTTCATCTGCAGCATATGGATGTTAGGAATTATACCATAGTGATGTTATATGGAATCAACTCAGCGATGCTTGTCAAGCCATGTGTCATGTTGCCTCATGAATGAGGTACTCGTGGCAACAAAACTAATACTGTAGTTATTAACAGGAGAAAGCCCATCTGTTTGGAGATGAACAAAAAAAATTGTTTGTAATCCACACATTGAGAAATACCAAAGTCTACAGGTTTTGAATTCTGAGAACAGTTGCCTACCAGTGCCTAGGCTCAGTAACTGCCAATAGGATCTCCTTTTAAGATGTCAAAAATAGATTTTCTGTGTACACAGAGCTTTTTCCCACACTAGAAAAGGTGAGGACCTTTTTATCATGAGCCAAGGTTCCATTTTTACAAGTGATTGCACATATCTTTAATTTGAGATTTCAAATGAGCAGTGTAGAAAGAGAAAATGAATGTCTATATTCTTGAAGACTAACCTGGGAGAACAAATCTAGATTTTGAGATCTCATTAGAGACTCTGCATTATTTAAATTTCTAAAATGAGCTCCTCTAATGTGACCTCAAGCTGATGTCTGCATCTGCTTGAATAAGAGTGTCCAGTAATTTCTTCCAGTAATGCCCACAAAACAACCTAGCATAATACTGTTTTATTCACAAATTTGCTGCCTTGTCATAAGATAACAAATTATACTAGACTTTTCATTGGTGAAATAGAATTCAAGGCATTTTTTGATTTAAAAACATCGTGAAAAACTATGAATGTGGCATTATGTGCTTGCTAGAGATTGCGCAACCGACAGCGCATTGTACTGGAACCTTGCCTTATTTTTCTCTTTCTGCCACCCCCTCCTACCATTTCTCACCAGACAGAATAGGTGAAGAGGTTGACTTATAGATCTCATTTCTTCTGTTTTGCTGCTTGTGAAGTCTGCCAACAGAATCCACCTTGACAAAGTCAAGGACTGTGCGTTTAATGTTGAACTGAGTGAATAAATTATGCATGAAATTGTGCCGGAGTCTCTAGTGTGCAGAATTGCTCCTTTTGATATGAAAGGTTAATTCAGAAAGGAGTCCAAAATAGCTGGAAATTGTGGGGATAAGTGGAGAGTATTCACTGTTGTGAGCTGTTATTACGAGAAATTGCATTCCCTCTCCGGCTTCCCCGGAGATTTCTCTTTGCCAGTGAATATAAACTGTACTCAATAGAATAGCATTTAGGAGTAACAAGAGTGTATGTCCACACACAATAAAATATTCTAATGGTGTTTTAAGAAGAAGTTGTACTTTTTCATGTATATCATGCACCCCAAGGAAGAGTTTCTATTGCATTTAGGTCAAGAACAAGGCATATCAAAAGTAATGAGTTTTGAGCATGTATATATTACAAGAGGTTGCTTGGGACTCCCATTTCTGAGCTGGGTCTGGTTCTGCCTCTGATGAGTTATGCAAACCTGGTTTCTGACAGAGCCCAAAGCATCCTTGCTTAAAGAAGGAACCACCCTAAACCATTCTATTGCTACATCTTACACATCCTGCTCTAATTTAATCTTCAGTAAATTTATGGCACTCTTCAACCTGTTTCACTTAAACGTCTCTTTTACACATATCCTTATATCATTTTTATGTTAGTTCATTATTTTCAGCAGGCAAAAGAAGTTAGTTGGCTAGAAAGCTAAATTTTACTTAAAATACACACATATTTTTGGAGCTTGTTAGAGATTCCTTTTTGTGTTGCTATCACACGGGAACAGAATTGTACCACCAGACTGTGGAAGTTGTTTATTTTTGTCTCTCTTATGTACATTCTCAGAAACCATCTCCTTCATCTCCACTGGGTACCAGTAGGTTTTTTTCTCTAATTATAAAGTGATATCATTGCTGACCTGGGGTAGTTTTCATTTTAATTCCGTCCGAGTGTTTATAAACTGTGAGACTACATTATCCTGCGGGGAACATCCAGAGAAAAGGCTTCAGCACTTCATGTTGGTTTTAACAATTTGATATTCAATCAATGTATTAAAATGTGGGGGGGAGTGACCAGAGAAACATGTAGATTCTTTATCCTTCTGTGTTTTACTTATCTATGTATTTTACATGGAAGGGAAATTCTAAAAACTCTGGATTTGTGATGATAAATACCTATTGTATTATTAATAATCTAACAAAAGTTAGAGTGAAAAATTGATCTGATCATTATTTTAGGTCTTTTAATACTCACTTTAAAAATGCTTATATAGATATGTGTATATATGTATATGTATATGTATATATATATATATATGTTGGCATAGAGAAGATATCCCTACACATTTTGCCAGATGCTAGATTAAAATAGAGAACAAACATGAAGGTGCCTGTGAGTTCATTTTACAAGTGTTATTTGTTGCTTTGTGGTATTACTAAGGAGCATTTGAAATGACTAATCCTTTGCCTACCCATTAATGCCAAGAGTCTTAAGTTTCTTTATTTTGCTGTCTGTGACTCATTAGTCTGAGTTCTGGGCTGCTACATGGCTGCCCATGGAACTGTTCTTAGGGCACAGTAGGATACTCTATGCTGGCAGGGTTGGGCAGTAAAATGTTTGTGGAGTGAACCCAGGGATCTGAGACTGCTACAATGGGAATTCAGTCCCTAGGCGGTGTGGAATTGGACTTAACATTCCACTGATTACAGTGGTCCCTGCCATTGTAGCATTATGTCCCATGTATTTAAAAGTACTACAAAATAAGGCAAACTCAGAAATAGATACTATGTATATAGTACATAGTACTATACGTATATATGTATATATATATATATATATACATTTGAGATGAAAATTCCATTTTTATATTGCAGATTATATAAAGACAGGAAAGGGTCCAAGGTGAGGAGGGTGGGAAGTAAGAGAGTAATGAGAGGGAAAGACAGAAACCAGCATGTTTCTTTCACACAGGTAATCTAGGTTTAAATGTATGTACATATATGTGTAACAGCTGTATTTGGAAATGACAAGGACCTATTTGAGAGGAGGAAGGAAGGAGGGATGGAAGAGGCTAGTGAGGGGTGAATGTGAGCAAAGTACAACTGAATATGCATATGAAATTTTCATAATTAAAACTGTTATTCTGGATTCTGCCTGAAGATTTTAAAAATTAATTTAAAAATATTTGGAGTAAGTTGAAAATGCAGTTTTTTGAGTCAGGGTCTAACTATATATCTCTGGTTGGCTTGGAATTCCCAATGTAGACTAGGCTGAGCTCGAATTTACGAGATCCACCTGCCTCTCCCTCATGAGTGCTGGGATGAAAGGTGTGTACCATCACACCTGGATTGAAAATGCATTTTTACAACAAAGATTCTAATAACTTCAGCAAATCAAACTGAAAACCATCAAATGACCAACTCTGTTGCATTGGGACCAGAGACCAGAGGTAGCAGAGAAGCCAGTGAATGGTGAGAGTTTCCACAATGCACAAGATAAACTATCATTGTTTCACACACATGGGCACAAATGAAAGAATCACGAGATCTTTTGGGGGATATTCAAACTAACATGTATACATACAGCTGTTTTATTTTGGGTATAGGGCATATAATTTTACATATAAAAGTAATCATTTGAACTAGTTAATATGGTTTTAGATAGTTGATATAACTAATTAAATTAAATCCATTTAAAATATTTTAGGTATAACGATGTATAATAGTATACATAGTAAATTTAAACACACTATTTAAGTATTTTATTTAAATTTACAGTGACATAACATTCACTTTTAACCCAGTCATTTTCACAGGCAAAGAGTCATGCAAAGAAACAATTTAGAAGCAAATGGAGACTCTTTTCTGCAAGTAATTAATACCTTTAAAAGCATGTTTGAAATAATTAGTTAAGCAAGAGAATCAATCTCTTTTAAAAGCCTCCAATTCACTAGAGGCCCATTCAACAGCACACACCTGCTCACCCACCGTCCAACGCCCTGGCACCATTAATGTCTTTTTTTTTTTTCAAATCTAGCCCTCTTTCTCTTTGGGGAATGGAAATAGATACTTATTTTCTTAAAAATTTATACATTATTCCTGCCCCATAACGTTCAAAAGCATGCTGCGTTCATTTCTCATTATGAGGTGACTAGTGTGTATTTAGAAGTGTGGCTTAAAGCTACATACAGAAAATGCACATAAATTGAATATATTGTTTATGAAATATTAAATGGAAAGATACTTTTTTCCAGTTGTTAAGCACAGATATGGGTGTTTATTGCTCATGTGTTACTTTGGGAAAATCTAAGGTTTTATTAGCTCTTCTTTAAATCATACAAATTATTCCCTGTAACTGTTAATGATCTTTTCATTTGGTAAGTTTCCCTGATAAAGGCAACTTCATAAAAGAATATGTAAGTTAAATGAGGAAGAAGCAAGGAATGGTCACTTCTTGATCATAAGTGATTTATCATCTTAAAGCATCACTTAGGGCCAATAGAAAAAACAATTTTTGAAACGCAAGTTGTCTTTAGGAAAAATACTATGAAAAGATTTTATTAGTGTTCAATTGTGTGGTACTGGTATCTATATATTTTGGAAAGGTATTTCATTCTAACAAGATCCTCTACTGCATGAAAAGCCATTTCTCCTCTTCATTGGCAAAAGTTCAATCCTTTTTGGTTTTCCCTTTGCAGTGGATGGAACCATCTGAAAGGAAAACACATATTTTGGAAAGCACAAATTTATAGGTGAATATGACTGTTGAAAATATGAAGCTGAAAGAGAAAACAAAAACTCAAGTGATGAATGCACATCTTCTTGGTGAAGAGTTTGGAGTTCCGATGACTGGTCATTAGGAATGATCATCTTTCCCCCTCTGGTGAGAGAGCCCATTTTAATCCACTAATGCTGTGTATTGATTTTGGAAGCTTTGCAAAGTGATATGTGTAATGGGTATTTTTGCAGCTGGTACCAAATTTATCCAATGCTAATATTTATTTTATTACTCATAAGGTACTTGTACTTATTTTTAGGCATGAAAATTAATATTCACCCTTTAATCTTTTAAAAAATCAAACCTTACTATTTTGACATCTGAGAATCCTGTTTCTTTTATCATTATATGATGTATTATTTTTCTGTTGCCAATTTAACCATCACCACAGATTTGGCAGCTTAAACAACACAGATTTATTATTGTATCGTCCTGGTCTCTCTGGGATAATCAAGGTGCAAGCAGAACTAAGCTTCTAACTAGAGGCCTAGGGGCTATGCATTTTGGTTTTTTGTTTGTTTTGTCTGATTTTTCTTTATTTATATCTCGAGGCTGCATACACCCCTTGGCCCACTGTCAAAGCCAGCTATGGTGAATTTTTCTGGTCCTTGTCCCATAGTTACCATTTTCCCTGGTCCTATTTTCTTTCTCTGACCTCCTATGGAAAGTCTCTGTTACAGACTCTTGTGACTAGGTTGGTCTCATGGGTAATCTAGGATAAGCCCTTCCTTCAAGGTCTTTGACCTTAGATGCATCTGTGAAGAAGTTTCTTTTGTCAGGGAACATCACATATTCATATGTGCAGGGTTCTAAAGATATGAATGCAGATATATTTAGGATTCTGTTATTTTACTTACTATACTCCAAAAGAGGGAGAGAGTGAGTAGCAGTTAGCATTTCTGCCATTGTCTTTTTTCTGGTTCTGCTTCTGTGCCTTTTACAGAAGTTAGCCCATTTATTTTGTCACTGATGTATGTCTTAATCCATTTGTGCAGCTGTAACAGAAGGTCTGAGATTGGGTAATTTATAAAGAAGAGAAATTTATTCTTTTACATTTCTAGAGGCTGAGAATTCTAAGACTTCCTTTGAGCTAACACTTGTTAGGCTTCCAACACTTGAGTTTGGAGGAAGACATGCAAGCTACAGCAATATATTATAAAAATACCATTCTTTGCTTGCAATTAAGAGATATATTTCAGTTAAAGGCTCAGACTCTGGATTTATTCATCCATCTATTCCTTCATTCCAAAATTCCCTATTGTGATTATTTGTTGCTACAGGATGAGAACACAGTGGCAGACAGTACTGATGTATTCTTTTTATACTTGTTTTTTTGAGTCTCAGGAAGTGGCTAGGCTGCCAAGGAAATAAAGTCAGGTTCATGCCCTGGTGGCATAGCTCATTGACTGTGTGATGTAGTCCTGGGTAGATGATATCATAAACTGTGTTTCCTCCAACAACAGAAGTTGGTAGAAGTTACCCTGAAAGGTTGGCCAGCAAAGTTAGATTAGCTGTTGCACTAAATGTTTAGTGTAGTCCTTAGCATGTAAGAGTTAAAATGAGGTTTTAAAATTACTATTATTTGGTACCTAAAGAATATGTAGATCTATTTTGATGAAGAAACTGCGTTTTTTATAAGAACAGCATCAAATAGCAAAATCGATTCTAAGAAAGCGAAACTTCCCCCAAACTCCCCTCTGTCATTCGTCATGCTCATAGAGTGCTATCATTACCAATATTGTTGCTAGTAAGTACTGAACAAATAATGTTATTGGTATGACTAAACCCCTGTATTAGTTACTTTTCTGTTGCTTTAACAAAAAAACATGACCAAATGCCACTTGGAGAAGGAAAGGATTTTTTTCAGCTTATAGTTCCAGATGGATAAAGTCCATCATGGCAGGGAAGGCATTATGGCAGGAACAGGAAGCTGGCTGAGCCTACTTCCTTCCCACAAAGGAAGCAGAGCAAGAAAGAACAGGAAATGGGGTCAGGCTATAAACCCTCAAAGCCTACCTCCAGTGATGTGCTTCCTCTAGCAAGGCACCACCTCCTAAAGGTTCCATAACCTCCCCAAACTATGCCACTAGCCGAGGACCAAGTGTTTAAATTCATGAGCTTCTGGAGACATTTCTTAATGAAACTACCTCAACCACCTTGACCATCTTTATTATGCATTGGGTACTATTTTAATAACTTGCCTACATTTTTAAAAATTTTATATATACTATCGTATTGCCCGCATGAACTTACATAAGTGCGTCTGTGTCATGCAATGCCTGAGGAAGTCCAAAGAGGGTGTTGGATCACCTGGAACTGGAGTTATGGATGGCTGTTATCTGCCATGTGGGTGCTGGCAATTGAACCCAGGTCCTTTGCAAGAGCTACCAGTGCTCTTAACCACTAAGCTATCTCTCCAGTCCCATTGCCTACACTATTTTATTTCATCAAGTCACAGATCTCTGGTAAGGATTACTTCTGGAATCTATTTCACAGGTAAGAAAGCAGAAACAATAGGATTAAGCCTTACATATGTACAAAAGCCTAGTGATAGCCAAAATTCTAACTCAGGCATCCTGTTTACAGTGTTCACTGTTCTTTGGAAGGAGGCAGGACTTGGGATGCGTTTTCAATGGTGCTGTTGAGAACTTCTGGAATTTTAGACCTAGATTGCAGCAGTGCCATTGGGAAACTGCTTTCTGGTTGACTGGATAATGTGACCGGATACCTCATTGCTGGCTCCCATTGATATGGATTGAGTCTTTCCCATCGCCATGTCTTCTGGACTTTGATAACACCTACCTCCCTTAAAAAACAAAGCAAAAACAAACACAGACACACACACACACACACACACACACACACACAAAGATTAGAGGTGGAGACTGTGCAGCTCTGGCCGTCTGGAATGTCCTCTGTAGACCAGACTAACCTCCAAATAGCAGTGAGCCTCTGCCTCCTCGTGCTAAGATTAAAGGCACAATTCTGCCATGCCTGGCAGAAATTCAAGTAAAAATAACAAGTCTTTTTTTCTATATGGTTAATCTTTGATTAGACACTGTGTGCCTAGTTGGTGTTGTTAGGGGTGATACTCTATACGTTCACACAACACTCTCAATCATCTTGGGAATCACAAATAAATTACCACAACACAGCAGGTGGGCCTGTTCTCTTTTAGGTCTATGGGCATGCTGCTTAGAAAACTCAGGGCATCTGACACACCCTCCTCATGTGGTCTTGTCTGATGGAGAAAGACTTTCCAGAGGAGATGCATTCGGAGTGAAAAAAAAATCCAAGATTTTCTTGCCAGTACTTAAGAACATTGCATACCGAGACCTGTGGATTTTTTTAAACTTGTTTATTTTTTATATATTTTTTTATTGTGTGTGTCTGTGTGTGGGTATGTGCATGTGAGTGCAGGTACCCTCAGAAACCAGCATCTGGAGTTACAGGAAGTTGTGAGTTGCCGGATATGATTGCTGGGAATTGAACTTGGGTCCTCTGGAAGAACAGTACATGTGTTTAATAGCTGACTTTTCTCTCCAGCCCATGGATGGGTGTTTATCAGCATGATGAACAGGACAAGCTTTGGAATTTAAAATGGCTATTTTCAGATCTTGACACTGCCATTTATCTTACCTCCTTTAAGCCTTTGGAGTCTGCTTCTGAAAGATGAGAAGTGTACCCTGTCTTGGAAGCTTGGTGAAGTCAGTGAATAAGGCTGCTGGGACAGTGTCTGGTGTACGGTCCCTAGGGGAAGCTTATTAATATTCACTCTCATCACTGTGGTCAGTGTCCTCCTTATAGTAATCTTTATGATCGCTACCATATTTTAGAAATAAATAAATCTCTCATAGCACAGCAGGTCGTTCGGGAATTTTGGGGATGTGATTGCTGAATTGTTAAGCAACAGTACATTGGTCTTAATTTTTAAAGCTGGAAAATTTTCAGACACTTTATAAGTCCCTGTGATCTCATAGAAATATATGTTACTGGAATTGATGTGTGAAAAGAGCAGTTTGTTTTTACCCCAGTTGAAAATGTGCAATGACATAATGTAACCCTTTAAGATAACAGAAGCCAGCTGCACCATTCATATTCAAATATGAGTCACCTTCCAGGGAGACTTGCAAGATTCTATGTGCCAAGCTGGAGAAGTAAAAATTGCCAGCGAGGAGGGAAAGAATAAATTCACACTTGGAAAGATGTATTATAGCCTAGAGGCTCCATGTAGCTGATTCTCTTTCAGAGCAGAAAATGTCACCCTAGTGGCCAGAGAGAAGAAGCACAGGGTCCTGGCACCATGGTCTGAGCTATTGAATCTTGGAGACCATGTCACATTTGGTTAGTACTTCCACCTAATTAAATATATGTTGTATTCTTTATAAATGGATCATAGTTCCAGGCACAATTATAATCTACTATAGTTATTTTTTCTAAAAAATACAATATAGTTGTTTCTGAAAATCCTCCACCCTCAAGACTTCCAGTGTCTTCCTGGGCAGCAAAGGAGCTCTTAGAAGTAAAATGACAACCCAGATTTTATCAGTAGGGACAACAAAAGTGAAGCCTGGGATTTCAAAGGATGCCTATCTATGTGAGTACTTGCTGAGAAGCTGTCAGAAGAGCCATGTTTGAGGTACTTGAGATTATTTATTATTATTATTATTATTATTATTATTATTACAGCACTTGAAATTGAACTTAAAGTATCATGCATGTGAAGAAAGTGCTCTGTCACTGAGCTACAACCCTAGCCCATGAATAGTTTTTAAAAATTAATTACATCTGTTGACTGAATTGCCACAAAAACAAATAGATGAAGTTTAAGGTTAGTTTCAAAAATTGAAGGATGCACATTGGGGTTCTCCTCATAACTTAGCCAGATTTGCTATGGGTCTGTCTTTGTGAACATCCAACAGAATGATAAGTCAGAGATCAGGGATCAAAACTAAGACACCACTGCGACTGAGGTAGTTTAGATGGGCCGTGACATGGTACAGTCTTTCTCACCAGAAACAGCAGAGGCAGTATCCATAAAATGAAATATTTTGTGTTATTAAAGGGGTTACTTAGAGTTATCTTTATGAACATGTAAAGATGAACCATATGTACAGACACATACACACACCCTATCTGTAGATCTGATTGCAACTGATGTGGTTCATTTTGATGAGAATCCTGTTGTGTAGTTTTACTTGGGTTAAGAAATGGTGGAATTTCTTTCCTATTTGACCTGTTTCCAGTTCAATTAAATTAACACTTAATATTCATTTTTGATGGAGTTTGAATTCTCAGCTTTATAAAAAGTCATACTTAATTTTATTTAAGAGAATTCTAAGTATTTCACTAATTTTCCTAATTCTATTTATTCATTAGAAAATCATAAAGCTGCTACTTATACTAATATCCCCACTTTAACAAGGCTGCAGTCTTGTTAATGATCGTAGTCTCTTGCTTGATCTAGACGGCTAGTCTTACTTCAGTATGACCCAATTGCAATGCCAACTGTGTGTTTTGCAGGAACTAATGGCAAAGAATGCCTAGTCAGTTTGAGCAAAAGCCTTCCCATTTCTCTTCTCACATCACCTCACCAGCTTCCTCTAGTTATAAAATAATTTGGGAGTAACATTTCCTCCACTAAATATACGTGAGGAAACATTTTATAATTTCACCATTAAATGTTATTTGTGTTGCATCTAGGCTGTAACTGTATTAACTTTGGCACAAACAGGAGTTAGGGGAATGCTATTCCCTCTAGTGTAATTTAGTGAAGGATCTTTTAGAACAGCATTCTGACAGCAGTGTTACAGCCATGGTACATACACAAATATTCTTATATTTACAAGGGAAGGCTTGTGTGTATACAGTAAGGGACATTACAGCATCTTCACCCAATTCACAGGACTCCAGCAGGATCCCAGTCCTATAAATTGTAAACACTGAAATATGTCTCTAGAACTTGCCAAATGTCAACTGGGGAGGGATGACAAAAGTCTCTCAGCTTGAGGATCTCTGTCTTAAACTGATAGAAATATTCCACAAGACTAATGAACATTATTTGAGGTAAGTGAGAACTTATCCCATTTATGGCTATTGTTTTCTGCTTCACACATATTGAAGTGCATTCCATGTTTACTAGAGAAAAGTCAGAAAAAGAAAATAAATCCATAATAAGCAAATCAAAGCTATGAAATGCAGAACACAGTGCCAAGTCACCAACTGTTCCGGCAGTTGCAGTTCCTCATTGCTCCCTTAGAGGGAGCCCGTGCCTTTCCCTGGAGCTTCCCCTCCTGGCCACTCAGTTGTTTGTGCCCTTGGGCTGGTGTGCAGGCCTCTGTGGTCACATGGATTCTTCCTTAGGTCAGTTGAATGGACTCATACAAAATAGAACAGAAAGGCAAGACAGCTCCCTGCTAAAGATATGAGCCCTGACCAGGTCTCAGGTAGAGGACCTTAGCAGAGCTCCCAAAGATTTCCCATACATTTGCAATGCACATGGGGCTGACGTGTGCCATTCCCTAAGGCATTTTCGTTACATCATCTGTACATTCAACTTTTAGCATTTTAAAAAAATAATTACATTATATGTTTATGTGTGAGTATAGGTGTGTGTGTGTGTGTGTGTGTGTGTGTGTGTGTGAGAGAGAGAGAGAGAGAGAGAGAGAGAGAGAGAGAGAGAATGAATGTTGGGTCAGTGGACAACTCGAAAGAGTCAGTTCTTTCTTTCCACCATGTGGGTCCTAGGAAACAGAACTCAGGTAGTCAGGCTTGGTGACAAGTGCTTTTGTCCTTGGAGCCATCACCTGGCCCTATTTTACAAAATTTTGATGGAATCACTTCCTTTCCTGTTTGAGGAAAGGGATCCTCCCTCCTTTCTCACTGTGGTAAATTTCCAGAGGTCTCCTCTGCTTGCTTTGGTGCATTTCCCCAGTTGCAATTAACACTAATGAGAACTGTGTGTGTGCATCCACAGCTGTACAGCCCCATATGCTGAGAGTTTAATTTCTCAGTCTAGGTATGTCTTGGATACGGTACAGTACTTGTTATTATCCGTTAATACCAGAGTGCACCAAAACACCCTGCGAAGTAAATATTTAATATTTCACACTCAGTGCCTTTAGTTTTTAATTTACTGTGTGCTTAACAAGCAAATTGTACATTTCTTCTTTTTCTCTAGCCTTAAAATTCAGCTCATTTCATTTTCTGTAGCACTTATCTGTGAAACACACACACAGTTTTATTTTCTTACATTGAATATTGAACATTTCCAGGTATCGGCAAAGACATCAACCAATAGAAGTGACTCTCTGAAATCTTGCTTTAGATTTTAGTTTTAATTTCAAGTATACTGATAGCTCCCCCAGTCCCTGCACTTTTAATTTAACCTACTGTGCTCACATTCTCATATTTCAAGAGTGACAAGTGAAGGCAGAGGAGGGAAGGCTTTATGTAGTGTTGGACTTGGCTTTACTCCTTGAAAAGCAACCTTACCCATCTCTGGACCTTGGAATGCAGCACAGAAAAGAAAAGAGTACAGCACATAATTTGGTTCTCCAAATAATTCTTGAACTAATCAAATAAATGTGTGCCTCTCAACTCCTCCATTCCTCCTGCTTGGCTCTTTTGTCTGTTGATTTTTGCATCCTGTCTTGTCCTGTCCTTGGTTTGACCTTCAGATCTGACCATTTGTCTTTAAGGCTCTCTGCTTTGGCTCGGGCTTACTCAGGCCTTCAAAGGTACACAATAAAGATGTTTTCCCTTATGACATTAACCCCCCAATGGAAAAGAATGGCTTCTAATAGTACAAGATTCATGTTAGCTCAATGATGTCCTGAAACCAAAGAAGGTAAAATAGCCTGATGGGATGTGAGATCAGCAGGAAAAGCGGAAGAGGGGAGCTCACATCTTGGTGAGCTGGTGAGTGTGAGGCCAGTCAGCTGACAAGGAAACATCCCCTTCATTCCCACTCAATCAGAACTATGTACCCAGTTATTCCAAGAGGATTCAAAACTATTGCTTGCATTTAGTTGAAATATCTCTAATTTCCAATGCAACACTCAATTCCTAGTTCCTAACATCACTATCTGTCATCTATTAAGGAAATTAGAGAGTGAAATTTGGGTATATGAGAGGTTACTATTAATTTTTATGTGTGATATTGGTATTGTAGTTTTATACATATATATGTGTATGTATATATATATATATTTTTTTTAATGTCCTTATCTGTTTGAAATATCCATGGAGGTCTTTACAGATGAATGGTGCAGTTTTTGAGGTTTGCTTCAAAATAACCCAGCGATTAGGATTCAGAAAATCAGATATAAATGGACTGAGGGTAAATAGAACAATATTGACTATCAGTTGATAATTATTGAAGGTAGTTGATGGATGAATGTATGCAGATTTAAATTTGCATATGTTCCAAGTTTCATAATAAAGAGTTGAAAGATAAAAGCCCAAGGACTGGTTTGACTTCCCGCTACCAGAGTTTGCTTGGGTCCATGAATTCTTCTTGATACATCTGACTGAGCTGTGTTTTCAGTCTCTGTTACATTTGGTTGTAGTATTCTTAAATGTTTATCATAAATGTATCATGATAACATTGAGAGTGGTTCATCATTCTACAGTTCTGGAATTTTCTTGAACAAGTGCATGCATGCTCATCCCATGTTCTCTGTAAAGATTTAAATATCTAGTCCTACATCCGCTGAGTTTTCATCCTTCCAAAATAATTTATGATTCTCCCCTTCCATAAAGTGCTCAATTTATCAGCATGTATTTCAGTGATTTTTCATGGAAATTTTCTCCTGTGGCTCATTGTTCCTTTCTTAAGGCAGGTGGAATTTTTCATAAATTCTGTACTTGTCAGGAGTTGGAAAAAAGGAGAGGTTGCTGAGTGTTGTCACCAATTTACCTGCTTTTTCCTTCTTTTATTTTAGGATCCCAGCCAGGTTCCGTGTACTCTCTGTGGATTCTGTGGGGACAGTGGGAGTCGGACATCCCTGAACCTAGTGAGGACATAGAGCCTTCATTGTGTTCTGGATGCTCACTCAGCCCCTTTTCAGTTGGAAGCTTCCATCTCAGTTCCTACTACTTCAGTCCACTCCATTCTTGCTAAAAGTGATGCTTTGCTCTTGTGGGAGAAGAGAGAACTCTTGTCCCATGATCTTTTGGGCAACTCTTGTGTAGACTGAGTCAGGATCCCATTTATTCCCGTCTTTGTTAAACCTCAAAGTGTTGCAAGAAGGAAAGAAGGACTCTTTGGAATTGCTTTTGCATTTTAATCATACTAATCACAGATTTAATAGGTACCAACACGTACTAGTCCATCCGGCCTCCTTGTGTTTCTTTATCAGCAGAGTTTTATTAAATGCATGCTATGTCAGGCACTGTTCTACTCCATGGATTTTATACTATACAAAACAGACAAAAATCCATCCCTCTAGTTATTGAGGAGTGATCATAAAAGGAATTTTAACATTGGGAGGAAAGATTTAATAGTTTCTTAATAGCTACAGTTCACCGTTTATTAGGGTATTTTGTATGATGTATATTTCTCCTTTCTTTTTTGCATATGTCTCTTGAAAGAGAACCCTTCCCCCTTTCCTCCCCTTTAAGACCCATTCAGTATTTTCCTGAGGTTTCTCTCTTTCTCTTTCTTCATTAAAAATGTTAATGGAAATATGCTATCTAGGTTGAAAATGATTTAACATAGTAAAGTTAAATAACATTAAAATTCAAAGTGTTCTATAGAATGTTTATATTTCACATCTAACACTTTTATTAGGTGTTAAGATACAGTGCAATTTAAATTAACAAAAGATTCTCATTTGTGCTATGTAATAAACAGCTCTCCCATTTTCTGCCCTTGGTGGGACTAGCCTGGAACTGTTTGGTCCTATCAACAGCATATACTGTCCTTTTGGCAGAAGGCTGGATTTTGATGCCAAACTTAACTGTCAGGATTCTGGAATAAATGCTGAATTTATATAAATAAACTAGTTTAAAGCTACTATAGAATTTAGTCAACTGATCAGCTATAAAAATAGTTGCAACCAGAGTAGGCATTTATCTATGAGTAATACATAATCTGTGTCACAAAGAGGCAGGCAGGACTTGTGTATGTGATGGTTGGCCAAAGAGCCCTGTAGAAAGAGAAGGAGCTAGCTTCTAAGTGCTTGTGCAGCCAACCGAGGTTTCCTGTTCACTAACTTGCTCACAAAACGACCTGGTCCAATGTTAACCATGTGAGATACTATTTTCTAAATGATTTTAATTTTCTTTAAAAATCTTTGTGCAGGTATCGTATATATGTTTGTGTTCATGTTGGTGTATGTGAGTGTGGGCACATGCATGCAATGATGTGGGTGTGTAAACGAGAGGACAGCCTCTGGTGTTGGTCCTTCCCTTCTTCCTCATTTGCGACAGGGTTGGTGTTATCTGATGCCACGTCGGTCAGGCTAGCTGACCCTTGACCTCCTACAGATTCTCCTAGCTCCTCTTTCCATCTCGCCTTAGGAGTGCTGGGATTTTAGGAGTGTACACTGCTGCGTGCAACTTTGTCAGTCCTGGGACTCTGTCTGGACTTAGGTCCTCGTGCTTGCATGGCAAGTACTTTACTTGCTGATTCAACTCCCTAATTCTCTCTCTCTTTAACTGGACAGAGGAGCTGAAGGCCATGAGTTCTTCTCTGTTTCCATCCCATCCTTCTCTCTTTTTGAGTGATTATATTCTTTTTAAATTTATTTAATACTAAAAGGGTGAGGTGATTTTCTTTTATTTAAAAAGAATATTCCTATATACACTGAAAACATTTTTGGATTATTCTTGTTGGCCTCTAACACAACACTGAAAATTTGGCACCTGCAAGCATAATTCAATGAAACATTGTCTTTGCTGTGTTTCAGGGCATTTAGTTTTGAAATAACAGCATTAGAGTCTTTTGGAAATAACAGAACATGAATAGAAAATTATTTCCCTTGGAGAAAAAAAGCTGCAGCTAATTTTTCCTCTGGCTGATTTGCTGCTGAAATCACACATTCATATAAATGCCAAGCCATACATATGCATATACATATGTATGTGGATGGGAGTGTGTGCATGTGTGCATTTGTATGTGTGTTGTAAAACTCCAGTATTCAATAAATTGGAGAATTTGCCATTTTAAATCAATACTCACTCATGCTGAGGTCAGGAAGTAATGCATAATGCTGGTGTGTTGCTCCTATGTTTCATCCAAGATTTCAATTAATTAAGTTTTACAATTCCCCCATGCGGTAGGCAAATCCTGTCATTATCTCAGTTTATGGATAGGAAATTTAAGAGTAAAATCCTGTTCAAGGTCGAATAAAATTCCAGATCCTCAAAACCAAAGCCAAAGGAAAATCCAAGACATTTATTTAGTATTTCAGCTGAAGATAAGTATTTGTTGAGTGAACAAAATATGAATATTTTGGAAAAGATGTTGAATCTGAAATAGTCAAAATATCTCTTCGTCCCCCATGCTTACCCCAAATTGAGAAGAATACTCTAAATTATGAATTTCACTGAATCTCATTGAAGCCGCAAGAAAGGAGTGGTAGATTAAGTCCAGTGTGGAGGCAGTTAAAGTTCAGGCTGTGGAGGAGGGACACAGGTGACCAATGTGAGCAGCTCCCTTCCTCCAGCCCCTACTTGCTGAACTCAGAGCATCTTCCCATGAAGACTGAACATGGCTGCTGTCTGCCGCAGCCTCACAGCTGGCATGGAACTCTTTCTGTTTTGCCTTTCTGTTGAACTTGCAATTCTACTCTGTCTTCACTTTAGTGCAGTAAAAGTTGCAACTGATTTGGAACAGATTGGGATATTCCTGACAAAATCTCCAGATTTAAGAGAAAGGACTCCTAAAATATCCAAAGAGTTTTCATGAAGCTATGGGGAAAATTCTAGGTTTATACCCTTTGAAATATTGTAATGTATGTCCTGGGCCCAATCATAGTCCATCAAAACCCTGTGCTGACTTAGTGACCTTGAGTCTGGAGGGAAGTAAGAATGTTATTTAAATGGCTATTAGGCAGTTGTTACTGCTCTCAGCCAATTTTCCAAAGGTGATAATTGTGACATGGATCTTCTCAAGAACTGAATTTTTATGTATAAAATTATTTTTGTTTATATGTGTGTGTTTACCTGTTTGTATGTGTACCATGTACACACAGTACTGATGGAGGCCAGAAAAGGGTGTTGTATTTGCCTGGAATTGGACTTATAGATGGTTGTGAGCTACCAGATGTAGGTGCTGGTACCCAAACCCAGGTCCTCTTTGAGAGCAAGTGCTCCTAACAATTGAGCCATCTCTCTAACCCTCTAAGAAACAAGTTTTATCTGTTTCATAATTACAGTCTTATTTGTTTTTCTGTGGAGTGGGCTGACATGCACTGACCACTTGCCAGTGATAGCATACACTGTGATGGAAGCCTCAGATAAGAAGACTCTACAAGACATCAGGCAGCAAAATAGCACGATGATTAAAATGACTGAGGGCCCACAGCTATCATGAAATGGAGTATGAATTGGAGTCTAATCACTAGGATTTCAAACCCTAACTCTGTGGAAACTATCATACATCTTTTTAGCAAGAAGATAGATATGTACCTATTTTATAAATTTGGGAGACCAGGGAGCTTAGCTAAAGTGAATGATTTCCCAGGGATTTAGTTCGTAAGCCTGAGCCAAGTCGATTCTGCAACTTTTCCAACAAGAAAGTCATTCCCCCAGACCACAAACTTTAGGGTGATAAAAATATGCATTGGTTAAAAGGTTTTTCTACATATTATTTGGTCAGGAGGCATGCTGCTTATAAAATAAATAACATTTGATCTTGAATCAATAGAAATTTAGTTTTAAAATATAGGAAGAAAACATTAAGTAAGCATTTTAGAGAGTGATCATAAATTCTGAATGTGGCTACTATGTAAGTTAGAGTAACCCAGAAAACTAGAACCAGTTGGGGGTACATAGAGAGATAGGGATATAGCTACAGATAAAAGTAAGTATAGGGAAAATGATTTGTTGTAAAGAACTGGCTCACAGACTTATAGAGCCTGACAGGTATATAGTGGACACTCTATATGCCAGAAGTCTGGGAAAGCTTAGACCATTTCAGTTCAAACTCAAAGAACTGAGAACTAGGGGGCATTTTTGAAGATGTGAATCCTAATCTGAGTCCAAAGACCAGAGAACTAAAAGCACTGAAAGAGTTGATAGTCACAGCTCAAGAAGAAAAAATGAATTGCCTTCTCTGCTTTGTGTCCAAGCCCTCGGTGGATTCAGTAATGTAAGGGTTTGAATGTGGAATGTCTCCCACAACACCTTAGGGGAAGAGAAGTTTATTTTAGCTCACTGTTCCCTGGTGAAGGAGGTATAGTAGTTATAATGCTGAAGTCTGCCCCAAGAGACACATTTCTGCCAGCCAGGTTTCACCTCTTGAAGGTTCTATAAGCTCCATAACATAGCGCCAAACAGCTTGGAGCCAAGTGTTTGTAAACATCAGCCTTGTGCACTTGGCACAGTTAGAACACAGAGCAAACCTGAGTCTCAATCATCACTGAGCTTATGTTTTAATGGAGAGACATAATGAAATAGACAATAAAGAAAAAAGTACATTCAACAGGGCCACATGAAATTGCCAGTATACCCCAGACTCACCTCAAGCTTCTACATAACCAAGGATGAGTTTGAACTTTGAATTCTCCTGCCTCTACCTCCCAAGTGTTGAGATTACAAGCACATGCCACCATGCTTTGTTTATGCAGTGCTGGAGATTGAACTCATGGCCTTGTGTATACTTCTTATCAGGTTTAAGCAATGATAATAGTAACTAACACAAATCATGGCTACTCATGTTGTGCTGAGGGTGTTCTTCCTTATATAGACTTAGGGATTCAAACACTAACTCTTCTGGAAACACCTTTACAGACACATATAAGTAACATGTTACTAGTAGCAAGGCCTTGAAGAGTGCTGTACAGATCTGTAGAAGGGAAAGGTCATTACCTGATGGGTCTGAAAGCTGGGGATGTCTTTGTGGAGATGACTACTCTTGAATTCAGGAGAGAAATGCTG
This sequence comes from Eospalax fontanierii, assembly GCA_035773235.1. NCBI lineage: Eukaryota > Metazoa > Chordata > Mammalia > Rodentia > Spalacidae > Eospalax > Eospalax fontanierii. The sequence continues at coordinate 69,124,728 of CM069526.1, forward strand.
TTTACTGAAAATTTGATGTGGGGGAATCACTCTATTGAAAGATGTATTATACTTTGTCTCGATATTGATGTACTCTTAATGTCAAGCACTGTTCTTGGAACTGGGGCTACACTTGTCATACTATGTCACACCATTCTGAGTCATCATGGAGTGTGACCTGGAGAGGAAACCAACAGTTCAGTCTTATTGTAAATTCCACAGTATGAGAGTTCAGAGTGGGGGAACTTGCCCTAGCCTGGGTGTCAGGGAGGAATGACTACTCAAGGGAAGTATTCTTTAAATTAGTAAATGTGAAAAAGTCAAGAGATGTGTGAACCACAGTTATTGGCTCTATAACTCATATAACAGCAACTTTTAATCGTAATAACTTATTTTTATTTGTTCATGTGTGTGCATATCCATGTGTGTATAGGTGCATGTGGATGTGGATGTGTTTGCACATGTGAGCGTGAGAGGTCAGCCTTGGCCATGGTTTTGAAAGAGGCAGACTCTTGATTTTGAGATAGGGTCTCTCATTGCCTGGAACTAACCATTAGGCTATCCTGGCTGAACAACTAACCCCTGGAATGCGTTGCTCTCTATTTCTCCAACACTGGGATTATAAGTGTGTACCACATGTCTGACCTTCTCTCTTGGGTTTTGGGACTTGCACCCTCACATGTACATGGCAAGCACTTTAGGAATTGAACCACCTCCTCAATCCTGCACTGACTTTTAATCTTCCTTTACTAATGCACATATTTCTCTGAAAACTCTCCTATCACGAATGGTTACAGTTCAAATTAATTTAAGGTTGTTCAGGGGAAAATACAATGAGGACTCAATTCTGTTCACTACTTCCTATTTAGTGTCACAACTTGGAAGAAGGTGCTGGTGGCACACAGTGGGCAGGGTTCAGGAATAATGTTAAACACCTTCTTGTACAGAGGACAGCTTCACACAACAGAGTTATCTGTCCCCAAAAGTCCACAAAAAAAGGTTCAAGGAAGCCTGTGATAGACACAGGAAAGTAACTTGAGCGCTCATGCTGCAAAGCTCAGGGTGCAAACGACATTGATGGGACACTCAGACCCAGAGTATGGATCAAGGATGCCCCCATTCAGGTCAGTTGGGGTTGTCTGAACTTGGTAAGCAGTGATAAAGTTGTTTGAAGTTTCTGGCGAGGGGGATGAGGTGGGGAGAAAGAACTATATTCTAGGAAGAGGAGTCTAGGGCCTCTGAGTATGCCTACAGCAGGTCACGGGTGTCGGTGGTGTAGACTGACAGCTGTGAGAGTGTAAACTAGAGACAAAGAGAAAGGACAGAGGTGTGTCTGAAGACCCAGCTGTGGGAAGAAGAGATGGGAACTTGAGCTGTAACCCCAGCCCTCAGGATCAGACATGGTCAGAAGACGGCTCTCTGGAGAGAGAAAAGGCATTTGGGTAGGTGAGTTGGGGCAGGACCTCCAGTTGAGACTTCCAAGAAGATGAATGTGACCAGGACTCAGTAGCTCAGAGTTATGAACAAGTGTCGAGACCATTCTAGTTAACATCTACTTTCTACAGCCAGAGGTCCCAAACTGGCACCACACGAGCCCCATCTGGATCGCAGATGTGTTTTGCTTGGCCTGTGGAGTGTGTTAAAATTCTTTTCCATTTCTAACAGCATACACACTGAGAGATGGCCTGGTGGAGCCCTGATTTTAGCTTGTCTTGCAATACTAGAGCATCCGGCAAGCTGGGTTTCCGTTTCTGCATGTCACAGTCTGAGTTGAGCCCCAGTTGCCCCCTGTAGACAGGGCATGGCACCCTCTAGCTTGTCTCACCAGTGTTCTCTTCCTTCATTTCATCAAACTCATTTCCTTACCTACCTGAGGTTAGAGTTCCAATGCCTAGGCTAGGCTGGGCTTGCACCCTTTACATGTCGTTTTTTCAAGTGTGTGTGTGTGTGTGTGTGTGTGTGTGTGTGTGTGCGCGCGCATGCGCACGCGCACGCGGATCTATCTATGTGCGAAGGCCAGAGAACAACCTCAGGTGTCCTCCTCAGAAACACGGTCCATTATTGGAGACAAGGTCTTTCATTGGCTTGCAGCTCACCAATTAGGCTAGATTGGCTAGCCAGAAAGCCCAAAGGACCTACTCCCTTCCACCACTCTAGTGTGTGTCAAACATTCTATATTTTATGTAGACTAACCTTAGATCCTGTCTTGCTCCACAGGCTGTCACTTACATCTTTGAAGAGAGTCCTTTTGAAGCTGGTTCTATCACGCTCTGCCGTGGCCACACTCTGCCCGCCTATGCCTCCTCACTGTTACCTTCTTTCCACAGATGACTCATTGCTTGTGCTAGATGGATATCCCCTACCTGGCCACATCCCCTCTTGAGTCTGACACCTCTCAACAGCCTTACTCCTTTGAATCAATCACCTTTACTCAGGAATTGAATGATGCTTAGACACTCAAAACACATTTCCCCACTCCACTGAGACCTTTGCACAGGCTTGTTGTGGAAACCTATACCTAAATAGATAGTGCCTTGCTTTGAGGCACTTCTTCTCCTGGCCCTGATTTTTTTTCTTCACCACATTAGACATTACTTGACATCATGCTACATGGAACCACATGAGACATAAAATTATGCACTTTCTGCATTTTATCAAAAGCAGTTGAAGGACTGGGGGTACAACTCTGTGGGTCAAGTGTAGGCCTAGCATGCACAAGGCCCTGGGTTCTATTCCCAGCACTGCATAAATCAGCTGTGTGATTCCTGCTCATAATCCCAACACTTGGGAGGTAGAGGCAGGAGGATTAGAAACTCAGCTATAGAGAGTTTGAAGCTCCTCCAGGCTACATAGGCAATATCATATAACTCTGTTTGATGTACTATTTTCTCTTTCTTTCTCTCAGTCTCTTCCTCCTTCCTTCCCTCTCTCTTTCTCTCTCCCTCCCTCCCTCCCTTCTTTCCTTCCTTCCATCTTTCTTTCATTTTTTCTGTAGCCCTCCAGCTGGCCTAGAACTTGTGATGTAGACCAGGCTGGCCTCAATCTCACAAAGATCAGCCTGCCTCTGCCTCCTGAGTGCTGAGATTAAAGGTGTGCACCACCGTGCCCAGCCAATGTACTATTCTCATCATTGTCTATTCTCTTTCCTTTAAATCACAAGCTCAGTGAGGACATAGAGCCGGGTTTGTGGTGTTCTACCTGCAGCCCTAGGACTGTGCCAGGTACCCAGTAGGTAACAAGCAGCTGTCAGATGGGAAACAGTGACGTATCTGCTTAATGAGCTGTCTCATGCTACTCTTTGCAAGTTGATTTTTCCTCCCATCTCTAATGTTTTCTTTCTGTGCCAGCCCTTGGTGTCTCACCTCACTTCTTCCTCATAATTCCTATCCTTCCATTTCTGGGTAGGATGTGGGTGACTTCCACAACTGCACTGTGAAGTGTAAGCACAGTCCAAAGCAGGCTGTGAGTATCAGCCCCACTCACAAGTTGGACATTCGGTTTTGGATGTCCAGAAAATTGCATCTCTAAAATCTGCATTGTCTCTTATTCCTGAACAATTCGTTTTCATTTCGTTATTTCCAGATTTCCATCCTTGGTTCTGGTGTTTACTGACACCCGGCACTACGTGGAAAGCTCTTTGTCCCTGCCTTTTTGCAAGGCCTCTCATGGGGACCACTCAGGCCCAGCCTCCTCCACCACTGACTTCCTTTGTAATGCTTCTCACATTTGTCTAGTTCTCTCTTTCCCCTTGACAAATGTCTTCATTGATGCTGGAACCTTTTATCTCTCCGCCTCCCATTTTTCCTCTCCTTCCTGCACCTTGAGAACACATGAACTTTTGTATAATGTCTGAATAGGGTCATTATTCTGCACAGATTGTCTTTCCACTCACAGACAACTTTGGGAAGATTTTTGTGTTTTTCCAACCTGATTTCAAATTACATTTCCTTTGATTGTCTTTGATCCTGGAAGACACTGACTTTTACTGGTTTGCTTGTTCTCCCGTGAATGTGCACTACCTACCCCCAATGGAAGAAGCCATGAGTGCCTCAGGAGGTCAGCTCATGGGGTCCTCATCTTCACCTGCATTGCTCTTCCTTTATCTAGGCATGATCTGTAGGCTTCCTCCACAATCATAGCTGCAAATACCTCACTGAGCACTGTATTAGTCTGTTATGTGTTTCTGTAACAAAATTCCTGAGACTGTATTCTTTTTTAAAAAAAATTTATTTATTATTTTTATTTTATGTGTTGCCTGCATGTATGTAAGTATACCCAGGTCATATATGCCTGTGGAGGCCAGAAGAGGGTGTTGGATTCCCTGTAACTGGAATTACGGACAGTTCTTAGCTGCCATGTGGGTACTGGTAACTGGACCTGGGTCCTCTGCAAGAGCAGTCAGTGTTCTTAACCACTGAGCCATTTCTCCAGCCCTGAGGCTATATTCCTGGTAAAGAAAATCTTCTAGTTTCAAGGTTGAAAGTCCAAGATCATGTGGCCTCCACCTACCCTGTGGGGAGGATCTCTTTCCTTATAGTGTTCGAAGCACATGAGAGAGAGAGAGAAAAAAAAAACTCATATGGGGAGATGAGAAACAAGAAAGAAAGACTAATAAGGGTCCAGGTTTGCTCATGTGATAACAACCCTCTCTGGAGAGAACTACTTGGGGTCTCATGAGAACTAAGCTAATCTCTCCTAAAGGGAAGTACTCAGTGACTATTGCTGTCGACTAAACTCTGCCTTCTACAGGTCCAACCACTACTCAACACCACCACACTGGGGCAGCAAGCTTTCAGCACACCATTAGAAAACACATGCAAACCGTATCCAAGTCCTAGCAAGCAAGTCCTTACTTCACATAGATTTTCCCACTACATCCCTCCTACATGGAAATTCTAGATTGTCTCTATCCTTTGCAAATCCCGTTTCTAACCTGTCATCTTGTTTCTGAATCTGATTCCTGTCATGGGGGACAGTACAGAGGTGGTTCAGAACACAACTGACCTGAGCGTGAGTGTTAGTGTCTATATGTCTCTTACAGAATTTGCATAGGGAAAACATGGTTGCTTTGAGGGTTAGTTAAGGCAGTATTTGTAAGGGACTTAGCTTGACATATCTTAGGCACCTTTCCTATTCTGATATCATTGCTCATCATTACTCAAATACTACTGTAGCAGATATCTTTTTCTATGAGGTTAGTTCTCTTCTCCAAATTCCTTTTGTGCTTCTTATCTGGGTTATTCAAAGTTCACTCTTCTCACATTTTATGATTATGTGCTAGGTTGTAATCTCTAAGAAGGACAGACCTTATTCACATTAAAAAATATTTTATTGTGTTTATTTTATTATTTATATTTATGTTTATTAATGTATTGCCTGCGTGTATATAAGTGCAGCCATGTTGTGTAATGCCTGTGGAGGTCAGAAGAGGGTGTCAGGTTCCCTGGAACTGGGAGTTAAAGATGGTCATTAGCTGCCATGTGAGTGTTGGAAAATGAATGTGTGTCCTCTGCAAGAGCAGTCAGCACTCTTAACCTCTGAGTCCTCTTCATATATTTTTGAGTCTCTGTTCCAACTGCCAAACCTATGTGGCTTTCAACAAATATCCGTGGGATTAAAAATTAAATTGAGATTATAAATGAAAGAAAAATCTGTGTTAAAATACTGTACCAACACCTTTTAAGTAATCAGAATTAGAATATACTGAGTTTCTTATGCACCTATTATGCCCTGCTATCAAAATATAGTATAAAATACCCCAAAGTGTCATTCTCAGACAACCCACTTTAAGTAAGAGCTTGCAGCGCAGCATTTGGCCAGAAGATGGTGCAGTGTTCAAGCGATGACTCGTTGAAAGTCAAAAACCATTTTAAAGGAATGCGATTACACTCTGATCAAGTTTATGAAGAAATGGGAGAAAGTGATGCCATTTCAGCTTTGACCCCATCCTAGAGCTCAGCAAGTGTCACCCGTTCATGTGGCATCTTCCTTCTTACTGTCTAGGGTAATGAGCTGGAGGGTTCTTCTAATTAAATATTGTTGTACAGCAGAAGTGGGCTTCCTGTACGTTCTTATTTGTGTTTTACCCGCCAAGGGAAGAAAACTGTTAGAGGCAAGGACCAGATGTAAGAGAGACACAAAATCCGCGGAGAAGTCACAGCACAGTCGTGCTGGGGAGTCATTATGACAGAACCCTCGTATTTACAGAAATACTTTAAGCCAGTATGTCTTCCTGGGAAAAATATTTTGTGCATGGTGTAGATGTGCAAGTATTTGTCCTGCCTGCGTCCTAAAATTTTATTTATCTCTTAAAGAATTATAAGAATGAACTTTTTCAAATTATTAAGCTATCCAAAGATGACCACAACCTCTTATCATGGTCAATAGCATCCTGAGGCAGGTAAGTAACAGTGCAATTGGCTTAAATTTCCTGTTTATATTGGTCAGACATCATGTGTAGAAGACTCAGGGTTGGTGCCCATCTGCTCTCTGGTATCCAGTTTGTGTATCGCATTCTTGTTCTTTTTTTTTTTTTTTTTTTTTTTTTTGGCTATGTAAAGTCTTCTGAAAATTGAAAACTAATTTATTATCATGTAGTTATTAGCACAATCACAAAAGAGGTCACTGGTCTTTCCTTTAATTTCTGTCACAGGCTGCAGGCTGTATTATGCTAAATCAAGGATACAGGAGATAATTAACACAGCAACTCTGGCAAGTTTAATAGGTGAGTGATGAACAGTTAGAGTTGGACTTCAAAATCCATGTCTTAATTACCACCCGCCCAGTGCTGTGAGGAGTCTGAGGTGGGAATCTGTGCATCACGGGTACCCCGGGTCAGACCAAAGTTTTCATGAGTTATCTGTAAAAACTGTTATTAGAATAAGAAATATCAGGCAAGAAAAGCAAAGTTTTTGGGGTGTGTGTGTATGTGTGTGTGTATGTGTGGGTATGTCATTCTCAGGCACCAAATACCTTCTGAGACAAAATCTCTCATTGACCTGGATGGAGATCTAAGCTAGACTGGCTGGCCAGTCGTCCCTGAGGGATCTGCTTATCTCTGCCACCCCCTCCACTCCCCCCCCCCACCTCCCAGCTGTGCTGGGATTATGCATGGCCACCCCACCACACCTGACATTGTTACACAAATTCTGGGGATTGAACTCAGGTTATCATACTCACAGGAACTTTACTGACTAAGCCATATCCTCAGCTCCCTCTGCTTTTTAGCTTTTTAAAGTATGAGAAATCTTCAGCCATTCAATTTGTAGCTCTTTCAGAAGTAGCCACTGTACTTACTGCAAGGGTCCTCACCTGTTAACCTTCCCCTGGGCCCCATCGGGGACATTTGGTACTGTCTAGAAGCATTTTAGATTGTCATGTGTAGGGGAGAGGGTATATTGCATGTTTAGTGGGTAAGGATGCACAGCAAGGCTTACACCATAAGGAACTGGTCCCTGGTGTCCCAAGGCTGAGAAGCCCTGCCCTAGAAGCCTAGCACTTTAACTCTTGTTTTCCTCTGCTTGTTGCCAACAGGTGTCACCATACACCCTGTTCTGTTTGCTGTGATATCAAAGAGAGAGCCCATAAACTCTTGTAACATATGGAACAAAATCCCAACTGCAAAGCTTTTGTGGAAGGCTGGTGAGCTGAGGCCTATGCAACCAAAATTGATCAATTACACAAATTAAGCATAGCCCTTAAGGAGTTTATTTTATTGGTCTGGACATCTGTTGCAGTATTGTCCAAATCCAAAACTCAAATGGTGCCTCGGGTTGCCAAGTTAGGCAAGAAAATCTAGAAGCTATAAAAGTACAACTGAAAACCCTATATTAATATCACGCCCATCTGCTGAATGTTACATAAATATGCAGCCTTTTATTTTCCTTGGGAATAACATTTATTTTTACAGTGCCCAGTTTGACATTCTTATGACATTCTGTTCGGTTTATTACGTTGTAACTTTAAATGTTTCTTCAAAAATGCATTTATAATGTTGTTGTTAATCTTTTTTTCAAGGGCCTCTACCACCTGTTTTACGTATAGTTAATAGAGAAGTCCTTTTCTTATAGGAAGAATGGGAAATCTTTGGACAAAGAGGCTCAGAAAAGATTTCAAGCAACACTTATGTCGTGTAAAGGGAAATTATGTAACAGTCACGAATACTGATATTCCACCCTGCTCTTTTATAAGTTGAAATGCAATCTCCATTTTAAACTAAATTAGCATCATTTCCAAACAGAGTATCATATTTATATCAGATTTATACAACCACATCAGATTACTATTAACATGTAAAATAGTCTCTTTTATGCTGTGAGTGAAAAATAGATGGAAGAGAATGATTTGATTTCAACTTTAATGCCAGGGATTTAAATTAATCAAAGTGGACATGTTTAGGTTGTGTGTGGTTCCAGTGTTGGCGAAACAGCAGGTAGGGGCAGCTTTACCTTAAGAACTCGTTGTGATCCTGGCATGAAGGAAACCTTGCAGTTATAAAAGTACAACTGAAAACCATGGTGTTTCTGTCATGTCCATCTGCCGAATGTTAAATAAATATGTTGGTTATTTAAATATGTTGAGTAGTTAAGCCAACTAGAAAATTATAGGATATATGTAAGAAAACTTAAAAGCCATTTTTCCTCATATCCTGACCCTACCTTTGTTTTCACTTCATGTGTTCAAAGAGACACTTGCAGTAGGTAATGACTGAATGAGTTTTCATCTAATAGTCAGAAAATAAATCTAGAATGGACAGGAACGTTTAAAAAGCCAAAACAAAAAAAATAAACAAACCAAAATAAAGCAAACCAACCTTGGCACAGGCTTGTGGTATTTTCTATTTTAAAGGAAGAAAGTATACACATAGAATTATATCAATCTCACTTCAAAGAACATGTTTAATTGCAAAAGTAGTACATGTTCACTAGGGGATACTCAGTAGAAACCAAAAAATATGTTAAAGACACATCTGGTTTTTTTGTTTTAAGTGAACATACATGATCCCTAATTAAAAGGTGTGTGATTCAAAGAAGGATAACATTTGGGTACTGTTGTTTCCTTACAGATAGTTGAGATCTGTTGTTTTATTCTAAATTACACCTATGTGTGGGGGTGTTTGTGTGCCCTGGGCCTGGGGTAGAGTTCAGAGGACAAGTTGCAGGAGTCAGTTTTCTACTTGCACCCAGTAGGTTCCAGGAATTGAGCTCAGGTCATCCTGCTTGGCAGTAAGTGCCTTTATCTGAGGAGCCATCCCACCATTAGTGGCATTTATAACAGAGTACTTACACAGCCTCATACTTGGAATTAAAGAAGTAAAGTTTATCTAGATAAATCCCCAAGAAATTAGTTTTGGGAGAAATACATCTGCACTGTTAAAAAAGAGAAATTTTGGAGGAACGGAGATATGTAAGGTTCCTAATGAAGCCTGAAAAGTAGGTGCACCGGCTATTTGCTGTTTTTGTATTGGGGGTGTGTGTGAAATAAATGAAATACTTATTTTAGAGTTGTGCCTGTTCCAGAAAGCAAACAGCATAGCTTAGAAATACAAGGTCACCTTTGATGAGCTTTCAGGCCACTGTAGCCTAATAAAAGTGTGAGTTGAGGAACTCATAAAGGACCCTTCATCAGGGCCATGCAACATGATTCCCACATAGCCTGGCTGTGGGTGTCTCTATTGTCTTAGAAAAAACAGTTACACAGTTACTCCATGGGCTAAATAACAGATGTGGAGACTGTCACAAAACGGTCTGTGGTAGTGGGAAACAGTGTGTAAAAAGGTACCTATGGCTGAGAACTTAGTAGTATATAAATATCTAGTGACCCACAGGGTTTATATTCATGCACCAAGTTAAATAGGTGGGTGTGTAGGCAAGAAAGGAACTGGCGTTTGAGAGCCCATCTCTAAACTAGTCAAATTAAAAATAGTTCCTTTACTCTCGATAGTTTTAAAACCAACAGACATTTTCTTTTCCTGATCTAGAACCACTGGGTTGATTGAAGTCATAAACTCAGAGTCTATCTTTGGACTCCTGAGGTAATTTCTGAATCAGCAACCATTTCTGAGACCACAAGACATTTAAAAATAAGATCAGAAATATTGACTGAGACTCCCTGAAGCCTGCAAGTGAAACAGAGTTGCCTCAGCTGAGGTTTACAAGGGAATTTCTCCCCTGTAGTTCATGCACAGTGAAATGACATGATCTATCCCAAGGAATAACTTAAGGCCTGATTCACTTAAACAGCTCCAAGTGATTTATCATAAATGTGCGTATTTGGAAGGTTCAGCTGTAACTGCTTATGGGAGGTGCCGGGGTTAACTACCAAAACTGTACATAACTCGAATCCTGTGTATGGCAATTAATCAAGAAATTATATTCCCTGACTTTGTAACAACCTACACAGAGTACTATATCCATGGTGTGTTTAAGTAGAGGAAGAGGAGAGATGAAATATTTCATCTAATAAAATGCTAATGGTTTTATTTAGAGGAAAAATATTGAATTATTGTGGTGTTAGATTTATCTGTATAAGGGTTTCTCAAGCGACCGTCAATAAGTACTTGTGACAGAAAAGCAACTCTTTCCTGAATACGATATTCCAGTTCATTAAATGACTTCAGGATAATAGAGAGACCCTTGCATAATCCTGGCAAGAGAACCCAGGAATAAATAGTATAGATGCCCAGGTGACTCCTGTAGGCCTTGATTCAATCTTCAGGAGCATTAGCTAACCAGCAGCAGGTTGGAATGTGTTTTGGATGTATCAGTAGAACAAGGAGCCATGAACACTGATTGTGGGGGACCCTCTCTGCTGGGCATCCCTTATGATGCCTGCTGAGTTCCACTAGGACTCTGGTTTCTGCAGCAAAGATTGCTGGAGGCTGCTGTTGTGGTTAGGATCTCAGAAGTAACAACTCTGCTTGAGATCCCCTTTACAAATTCACTATCTCAAAGCCTAAAAGAAGCACCACAAGTTAAAAGAGAAAATAGCTGGCAGAGTAGGTCTGTAAAGTCATTTCATTCTTGTGGCGAGGAGGTTCAGATGCTGGATTCGAATGCCTTAGTTTTCAGTCATTACCTTTGAAACTCCATGAACTGTTTCACAAGCATTTATATGTGTACTGGCCTAAGGTGGAAGACTGCAGTATTATCTGACTTTTGTCTTTTTGGATCACATACTGCAATTCAGAGTTAGACTAAATGTTTGCCATATGAAAACACTCCTGAAATAGCCTGCCACGGACTGCTTTATCATAAGCTGGATTCTCTCTTACAATGGAACCGTGATGTGGAGACCAGTTATACTTACCAAGAGGGGCAACTGGCATATACAGTGTGAGGCTCTGCAATCTATCCCCTTGACTTCATTTGCCTCTTGTAGCACAAGTATGTGTGGCGCACCCCTGTCCCCCAGCTTACTGGAGAGCACATAGAGTCTCCAGTTGCCAGGCCCTGTTGATATGCAGCCCTGTGCCCAAGACTTCATTTAATCTCCAGGTAGGAGGTACTGTCCTCCTCCCTAATTTACAGATAAGCAAACAGTTCTGAGCGGTTAAGCAGTGTCAGTCTTAAGGTTGCAATGGTAGTGCAGAGTATCCGCCCATGTACAGAATTCTAGCCACTCATCTTTGTGCGTGTGGGGGAGACTTCATCTTTGCCTGGAATACAGGGTCAGATCAACACACGAAGCCAAAACAGAATAAGGTAATTAGAGAAAACTAGAGACACGGTCTTTATCAGGTCTTAGAAGATGATACTGTTTAAATTAGACTTTCCTCTTGTCTGAGTTAATGGAAGGATGTATTTTTCAAAACCTCTCTAAATGTTTGGGTCTGAATTTTAGTAAGAATCAGTTCCATCCTTGCAGAGTGAAAAATTCAGCCTGTTTAAGAAGACAGACTTATAAAAGTCATGTAGATGTAGATCTTTTTCCTTTTATTTTAAAGTAACCGTGGATTTCTAAGAAGCTGCAAAAACAGTAGAGAGTTTTTTTTTTTTACCCAGGTTACATCAGTGGAGGCATTTCACATAACCATAGCACTTATCAAAAACGGAACTTACTGACACAGACTGCTAAAGTCATTATAGATCTCAAGTATATTTTGGTAGATAGTAGCTGCTCATTTTTTGGTATGGTTCTATTAAATTTGGCTGCCTAGATTTGTGTAACTACCAAGACAAATTATTTGTTATTAATCTTGACATAAAGGAAAAAGAAAACAACTGTTTGAAATAATCAATTGTTTTATAGTATGGTACAACCATATTTGTGGTTACTTCACGGAAATTCTTATTCTTAAAATAATTCATGTTTCATGAATTATTAATATGATATAAAAATGGTTATGGATAGTCCAAAAAGTTAACATTTCTCTGTAGAAAATGATTCCCCACAGAGTTTGTAAATGATTCCATTAAAAAAAATAAGGATCCCATATATGTAGTGCTTAAAAATTTCTACTTAGATTTAATTTTAAAATATTAAGAGATGGAAATAAGAGGCTCTTGTGTTTTTGTATATTGCTAACGAAAGAGCAGTCAGTGGAATACCAGCAGTTATATTACAGGACACAGTGTCATGTTCGCAAGGGCCATTATTCACTACAGTTGTATGTTTTTAATTTTCTAGTCCTTGTTTTGTGGAAAGATATGAAGGTAGACACCCAACTTTCAATACATTCCCCAAAGCTGCAAATGCATGAGTTTAAAAGGGGGTTAAATTTTAATGAAAACATAGCCTTTAGTCAATGTGCTTTAAATTATAATTTTAAAAGCCAATCATGTTCTCTTTTGACTGACATGTGGCATTTTGGAGAAAATTTTAAATCCTCCAAGTCTGTAGAAATGAACTGGGGGGGGGGTAGGTACTGTATTTAGAACAGAGAGAAAGGGATAGCTCATGGAGAAGGACTGAATTAAAATCACTTGTAATTATGCACACAAAGAGGAACCAGCACAGGGCAGCCATTTATATGTACATCTGCGTCTTTGCCTCTGACCCCAGATTTCTGGTTTCTGTCTTTTCTTTAGAAAATCTTTAGTTAGGCATAGATGTGCACATTAGAGAAGAGATTGGGGCTAATGATTCAGGAATGTGCTAATTAATTCTCGTTACGTCCTATGAATTGAACGAGATGGTGAAAGGTTGTGTGCAGACACATATACACTGTACACTGCTTGGCACACAGCATTTTCTTCTGTAGGAAAGTTATGTTGTTTGGATGTATTTCCCCCTCTGTATTCTCATGCAGGTGACAGCTCCCAGCATCCTAAGTACTGACATTATGACTTACAGATATGATAAACAGAAACATCGACTACATTTTCTTTAAAGAGATGTCTTTCTGGCATTGAGAAAATCATTAAGTGAGCATATACCTGTTCCTTCTGCATTTCTTAATTTAGGCCTCAGGATTCCTAATTAGCAGTTGGATTGTATCCATTCTTATTAGCCCCTTGATTATCACTGATGATCAACCTTTGCTGCACAAAGATATGTCATCTGCTGGGGATACTCATGGGTGATTTTTTTTTTAAGGTTTTAGCATTTGATAATAGGTTTTCCAGTAGCTTGAAGGGTAGCTTTTAACATTTGTTTTCCAGTTGAAGTATTGCCTGAGTTCTGTCCAAGCCCTCTATAGTTAAAGAAAAGGCTTTTTGACACTTAATAGACAATGTTGTGGCTCTTTTCTCCTTCAGACAAATGTGTAGCATTTAAACAGCCACATTGTGTGATCGTAATTGAGACACCTTGCAGAAATGGCAATTAGAGGGTGACTTGTGTCAGAAATATTCTGAACAAATTACATTTTACTAATTTCTTAAAAACTTTCCAAACTACCTCACTTTCTCCACCCCCACCCCATTCTTCCAAGTACGGAGTAGATTGCATTTTTCGGTCATGTGAAAGTTAATTCCAGCTTTTCCCTGGGTTTTACAGAACTCCAAGACGATTGTCCAGATTAAAAAACAGTTAAGATTTGAATCTTCAAAAGAAAGCAAAAACGCCGTCCAGGACTTTCTGTTCGGCCCTAGCTACCAGCTTAATTTTTGCTGTAATCTGCTTCCCGGTTTGTTCCTCCTGCACAGAGAACTTTCCACGGCCATCCTCTTACCATCACGTGGGTTGTTTTGTTGTTTTCCTTTTTGTCTTTCCTGAACTACAATTTATTTTGTGCTTCTTCTCTATTCTGTGAGACCGTGAATAATTCTCAAACAAAGGACAAGTCTCCGCCAGTCGGGCGGGGGGGAGGAGGGAGGCTCCAGAAAAGAAATAAAGATGGAAGCTTTAACCTCAAAAACAAATGAGTTGGGAGAAAGGAAAAAAGTTAGGAAAAAATAGAATAGCACGATGAAGGAAACAGAGAAAAAAGACAACAATTTAGCAAGGGTTTCCATACAAAACAGGTGTCTGATGGAACTTGGGCAAAACAAACAGCAACAAACGTAGTACTTCAGGGCCAAATACTTCACACACATTTTAATTGCCAGGCTACTTTCATTTATGAAATACACATGCCGTGTTACAGATTAGATTGTGGAGCAAATGCTTGCATGTTGAAATATGAGTTATTGATGGGTAGTGTGAAAGGGTACAGTCACCCTAATGAGCCTCATTTTGACTTGGGCTGAATGCAAAATGAATTGGGGAAAAAGAAGGAAAAAAATAAAGAAAAGACAAAGTTTAAGAGAGCTTTGACCTGTGTGGAACATTGAGCTTGCTGACATTTCTGATGGTGAGGAACACAGGACATTTCATTTAAAAAGTTGGAGAAGGCAGAGGAAGTGTACTCTCTTTGTTTCACACTGCCCCATGTCCAGGTGGAGTTGAATAACATTTAGGATCCCAAGGGCCATTCTTATGAAGTCAGTACCAGTGGCAGGTGTGAGGTGACCTTGTTTTGTACCTAATAGTGTGTGCTTACAAATGTTTGAGTATGGTGCCACGAAATACTTTGAGCCCTTGTCATTTTCAAAGTGGGCATACGCTTTCGAGAGGCCTTAGAGACCTTTAAACATGAAAAATGAAGCATTTAAATCCAGGGAGATTTAAATAAAGGTTTGGAGAAAAATAAAGGTTGAATTCCATTTATCATGGGCCCACTATTTGCTGGTTCTGTGCCAGCCACAGGGGATATGGCTAAGACATGTGGTTCCTGCCCTCACAGGACTTACAGTCTCTCAGAGAGTCAGGCTAGAGGAAAAAGGGGCAGTGAAGTGTGAAATGGGCGAAGGGCTTCCGCAGGGTAAGGGCTATGAGCTCTCTGATCTTCCTCCTCTCTCCTTTCCTGGTCTTCTGGCTCCTCCTCCTTTTCTTTCTCTTCCCGACTTTGCTCTCCTTCTTCCCAATATATCACTCTTTTCTAAGTTGAATTCAGTGGAGTTTATTTTTTATTAAAGGGAGAAACAGTCCAATTATGATTTAGAAAAAGGCAGCACATGCAGCAATATCAGCCATAGGCTTAGAGAGTATGGTCTAGATTCAAATCTTGACCCAGCCATTAATGACCCTTGCCCAAAAGATATTACCTGTTTTTTAAATAGTGTCAAAGATATTTCCATGGAGATTGGGGGTGGGAGGGAGACTGGAAAGAATGGCAATAATACAAATATAGTACCGGTATATGAAATTATAGAAACAAAATCCTCCTTTGTAGGAATACTGGAATATTAAATGGCATCCTATAAGCAAGTCCCTGGTGGCCTGCCCCTAGGTAATATGCGCACTAAAATTGTTAGCTGGTGTTGCATCACATTCATTATTATTATTCCTAGTATTAGTTTATCTTTTACATCCTATGACCAATGTCTCTATTCTAAGATGGCAAAGAAATATTAATCAGCTGCAAATATTTTCTCTGAAAGTGACTGACCAGCTTTGGCATTTTGCAATTCTTATACTTAGATGAATTTTCCCTACCTACAACAGTTGTAGGGTTTTTCAAATGATAAAAATAAACCAATTTTAGTGGGCTAATCTTTTAAATAAGCCATTAAAGAGTCTGCCATACATTAGCTACAATTGTTGTCCTTTTAGGACTAAAACTCAAACAGACTTCCAATTAGCCTGCTTAGGATATAGAAATATTTATTAATATTTGCTAATTCAGAGAGATTGAGACACATCTCCTAGTGTGCCTGTGAACAATAATGTTTTGAGACTTCCTGGTGTGTCTTATGAAAGCAGTCTTACTATATTATAGACCAACTCTGTATATATGGTCTGTAAATATATACCCACATAATTTGGTAGCAAGAAAGATGAGCTACAAAAACTGAAATGAGTTTTAAATGTCTCCTTCATCTCCTCATCTTCCCATCAGTCTTGAAGAGCACTTCAGACTCCAGAAATGTCCACATGGCCATCCTTACATTGTATCCCTCCCTAGTGTTAAAATGCACAAGGTCAAGGCAGGCAACACAGCTATTCGTAGCCTGTAGACGTCTTTCTTTCTGCTTGCACAGTGCGGTTGCCCCTGCCTCTGCCCCCAGCATCACTGAACGTTCCCTCTTCTGTGAATGGACCATTTACTCCTGTCCCTTCTGTTTTGCTTGTGTGGTTCAATCTCTCTGAAATGTCTTTTAGGCCAAAGTGAAATCTTACTTATCTTTTAAGGTCTGGTTTCAATATCATCTATCCTCTGATTTCTTTCCTAGTGCTTCGGGGAAGAACTAAAACGGTTCCTTCTTTGTACCCCATAGGTCTTTGTTCCTGGCCCTGGCACATGATAGCTGCACAAGTGTCTTTTCCCTCTTTTTCACTAGGAACTCCTACATGGTGGGGTCTTTGTCTCCCCAGTCAGGTTGCAAGACAGACCTATGAACAGAGAACTGCATTGTGATCTGAAGTGGTATAAAGCAGTGGTGTGATAGCTGTGTGCTGATGAAAACTTACTGAGGAAACATGCTTTTCTCATGTAAGAACTAAACAGTCAGCCTGAAGCTCTGGTGTAATTCTTAAAACCTTGATGCTTCCTCGACCTTCCTATCAATGTTTGTGCTTTTGCACAGGTTCTGTAAGAAAAAAAAATTTGAGAAAAACAGCTAAAACCAACCGAACAAAACCTCTCAAATATACAGCATAGCTAATGTTAGGATGAGCAATTTCAGAGTGTGCTGAACTGTGACACACAGCAGGGATGGGGCTTGGTTCTCCAAACCAAATAAAGTATCACTGAACATTAGCTGTAAGCTAAAACTTTAAGTGCCATTTGTTTGTTGAGTTTTGCCACTCTAAATTGCTCTGTTTGGCAGCAGACCTTTAAAAGTATTTATAGTTTAATTGGTATGTAGTTTATTTTAAATTATATTAAAATGAACTGCTTATATTAAAATGACATGCTTTCCCAAACCTAATATCCCTTAAAAACACTGTTACATGATGGGGGTGTGCAGGGAGGATTCAAAATGTTGTAGGACAGCCAGGGGAAAGACTCAAAGACACAGCCCAAGTTCTGCAAACTGGATAATGCCGAACACTTGGAATGAAGTTATAAAATTGTCTTTTCTTTTATATACTCCCCGAGTTTGGGGTTTTGGAAAATGTTTTTCATAATTGTTATTTTGGGGTTCTGGTCTTTTTTTGAACTCACTCGTAGATAGTACAGCAGTCTCATAGCACCATAACCTTTATCCATATAGAGCCAGGCACGTCATTCTACTGTTTTAAGTAGAACTTTAGAGAAAGAACGCATTGCTATTCCTAAGCAAACTGGGAGAGTTTAAAAACATTATTTTGAAATGTGCTTCCTTTAAGTCAGAAGAACTTAATTAAGTTCCCAGGGTTAATTGTTTCTGAAGTGTTAACGTGTCATTTGTCTGTTCAAACTCCAAAGCAAATCTAATACGGGATTTAATAACCTGTTTATGTGAATAGAAATTTGGGGTGGGGGTGGCGTGGGAGAAGAGGGAAAAAAGCTAATAAGCTTTTTACTTAGTTAGTGGGTTTCAGGAAGAATTCTTCCTGTCTTCATTTGAAACAAAAGGTAAAGCCTATGTTCAAAACTCCTTCTATTGGGAGGATAAATTGGGATGACAAGGAAGTTTGGGAACAAAACAGTATTTTTATACTTTGTTCATTTCATATTTATCACTAGCTTGTTTGCTAATTTTCATTTGCAAGAGGCAATTCTTGCAGCTAACTGGGTGCCTCAATGGGCCACTGATTTCTTTGAAGTGACAGTCTGTAAATATGCATAAAAAAGGGATGCAATTAGCGTGTGTGTGGTTCAGTGCAGCCTGATTCCATTGGCAAGTTTACCCACAGTGTTGATAAGCTACATTATCTAGAAAATTGGCCGCTGAAAAACAGCCCCTCTGATTGCCAGCAAAGGTTCCAGATAACAGGGTGCTGAAGAGAAATATAATTGAGGTTGAATATATTAACCAAGGTGTCACATGCTCCTTACAAGCTCTAATTTATCAGCATGTTGGAATTTTTATTAACATTTGGAATGCATTTCCACCACACTAATGAAGTGGAATTGGCAGTTCAGGTTTTAGTTATTGTCATTTCTGAGAAGTTAAATGTAATTTCTCGTTAGACACAGTTATGTAAATATATTTGTTCAGGGGCTAAAAAAAATTATACATTTTGCAAAACACAAATATGTTGTTAAGGGCAGCGTGACAAATTAGTGATGGCTCATGTCCCGAAAACCAACCAGGAGTCAGGCTGTATTCTGTGCAGTACTTCTCTTCTTTGTGGGGGGAATTTATAAGAAAGGAAGGAAGTTTAATTTCATTACCACTGCGACCCGATCACTATTGTGAACACTATTCGAATTAGCCACTGTTTTAGTAGACTAGCATGCTGAAAAGAACTTTGTAATTAAACTATTTTTGTAAATGAAAACCTGCTCAAAGTAGAAAGAGAATTATGTATTCATGGAAGATATCTACTGAGCCTTTTAAAAAATTATTATTATTCTTAGAGATACCTAAGACTTCAGTCTTTCTTTTCCAATTCTAACAAATAGGTTTTGAAAGACAACTGTGGACAAGTGAATTTCTGTGGGTTACAAATAAATTGAAGTGTACAAATTTCAAATGACTTCAAACTATGTACCTGTGTGATAAAATGATACGCTATTTAAGGTGGGAGAAGATATACTGAAACTTGAGGACAACAGTTTATTAGGAATGAAAGAGGAGAAAGGAATCAAGGTATCAGAAGAAACACACAGGCAGCTTCAATTGTGGATCTCCTGAGATGGAAATATGCATGCTCATTTCATTATTATAGTTCATAATTATATGCAACATATATATACATGTTTGCACATCATATACAGCACATGAAACATTTTATCAACACAATAACTCAATTTTTATTGACTCATATATTTAGGTTTTCTATGGGAATGCTTATGAATTGCAGTCTGCAGAGCACTATGTATTTCTAATGTGCTTACTGTTAGTCTCTGATCTTAGGGAATGATGCAGGCATCTTCCCTCTATTAATAATAGGCAGGAGGATATGGGCAGTGACTCCTTTAAAATGGGTAATGCACACGAGATACTTTCAGATTTTCTTCACATTCTCTTCCTTTTAAAACTATTTTATTATTTTTATTTTTATGTGTATGAGTGCAGTGTCTGCATGTATTTAAGTGCACCCATGTTGTGCAATGACCACGGAGGTCAGAAGAGGGTCATATTCTCTTCTTTAAAAAATTATTTTATTAATGTGTGTGTGTGTGTGCATGCATGTTTTAAACAGGGTCTCATGTATCACAGGCTGGCCTCAAACCAACAGTGCTAGGGATCTAACTTAGAGCCTCATGTATCCTAGGTGAGTACTCTACCAGACCTCTGCATCGACATCTTAAAAACTCCCAGCGTCTTCTGTTGTCCTATCCATCTCCTAAAAGCATTCCTTTTTTCCTCTTCTAGCTAAAAGAACTCCTGGTGACATTCTTTATCCCTACTTCAGTTCCTCCTTCATGTCTTGCATGTTACATTCTCATCTTCTGCCCCCAGATGCAATCCTCCAATATCTATCACCAACCAGATCACTTTTGTGTTAGGGTATGGGGCTGGAGAGTAGAGGAAGGACTGCTGTTCTTTACAGGGAACTTCTGTTCCTCTGCTCTGGCACAACAGAGTCTCATGCTTCTTCAACAGGTACTCTTAGAATACCCTTTGTGGTAGGTGTGACCAATGGTTGTTTAACATGCATTTTACTCTTCTTCTAATGTCACTGGTTGGATAGCTAAAAGCGATGATTCCCAGACTCTCTTGCAGCTAGGATTCTGGAACAAGGTTAGATTCCTGAAGGTATATACAGTTTCTGTTTGGGTATCTTAGTGCTATTTGCTAACTTCTTGGGTATGCAGTCACAGGTATAGTGATCTTGAAATTGGATATTTCCTGTATCACAGTATCTTTGAACTCAGCAGTTCTCTGGGAAGTTTCCAGGTTTCTTATACTCATGAGCAAGGTGGATGTTGAGGTTTCCCTAGGAGGCAAGTTTGTCAGTATAGCTGCATTGCCTCACCCACTGCTTAGCTATTGCCAGCAGTTTTGCAAGCTCTAATTTCCAGGTTGTTAGTCCATTTCTGCTCTAGAGGTTTAGTTTTGAACAAGTGAAGCCTGACCAATGCACCTGCAAATCTGGTTAGGGTAACTCAGTTACAGGGCCAAGTTCCAAGTGAAGCAGAAACTGATGCTCAGAGCACAAAATTAAACAAGGAGACCATTTCAAAGTCTTGTAGTTTTCTCTTTGAAATCATGTACCAGGCACCTCCCTTATGCCACTCTAGTGCCACTCTATTGAACTCCAGTTCAATAAATTAAACAGGAAATATTATTATAAAAACAGTTGTATTGTTTCTACAGTGGATCTTGACAGTATATAACCAATGGGCCCAGACTGATACATCTATAAACAAGTTCACATGGAACCAGCCGTGCGGGTCTAGCCCATGCCAAGGTGGCAAAATTGCGATGGTAAAGCAGAAAATGTCTATCCCTTTACTTAAACAGTTGTTGATTCTTGCTCTATAGCACTGTGGATGTCACTTAAGGTGTGTGCTGAGATTGTCCTTTAGGTCTTCTGAATCACACAAGCTCCCTGGAGTGGAGTAAGCCACAGCCAATCTTAAGCATTTCAACCCAGTTCTGAATTCATTGATCATGTGGATAGCTTGAGATCCACTACAGTGGGAGTATTTACAGCAGGAAATGGCAAATGCTACAAATCCTGCCTTCCTAAGCCATCCCAGGAACTGAATTATGCTGCCTCCATAAGGATAGGATTACAAGAGACTAGTGTTCCTTTAAGAACCTGTTAGCCTCAGCATAAGCATTCTCAGCTGCTGTGTAGTCTGTAGATGAGAGCCACACGTGGGCTTTCCTCAGAGCAACCATAGCTTGCCAAGGGGAGTATCAAACACTAGCTTCTTAGCTTGGAACACAACTGCTTTTCCTGAAGGTGGACTTTGCCGGGGACCTTGAATTTGATGAGCTTCTTCAACACCTTGCTTCACGTTGTCCACAGCGAGACTGTCCTAGAGTTTACACTGGGGTAGTGACTGAGGTAAGATTAATACACATAGAGTGCAGAGTGGAAGATGTGTTCCCAGACAGGCAGGCAAGCTGCTCATCTGTACTGGGAGTAAAAGGAGGCCAGTGCTAGCTAAACTTTCGTGGCTTCCCAGCCCAACGTTCCTGTCCCTACTCTGGTCCCCACTTACCCCAACAGGTACTTGAACTCCTTCAGGTGCTGCTTCTGAGCAACCAAGAGTAAAACTAATGAAACTAATGATAGATGGTTATTACCTGTTGCCTCCTTTAAGAACTAAAGGAAAAGCATGTGGGAACTACTTGGGTCAGTAATTGAAACACTATTAGGAAGACAAAGAAACACAGAAAAATTAGACAGAAGCTTTTGTTCCTCAGTGTGCATTTCTCTCTTCACCTGAAGCCATCCTTGTTACTGTTTGCTTAGCTAAATGGCACTGCTCTCTCCATGCCCATCCCAAGAACCCCTTCCTGTGTGGAAACACTGGCTCTGGCATTTGATACACATTTATTCTAAATCACACCATTTTCTAACTTATGGCTTAAATTCCTGCATATGAGAGTTTTTATTATTTCCTTTGTGCCTGCATCTTATAAAGTGTTATCTGTGTGGTAGCATACTTAATGGATTTCTTGACATACTAACACTAATATAATGATACTCCAAACTTAGAAATATGGAAATTGGCAATAGATGGCTATGGAAATGTATTTCTTGGGCTTCCCACTAAGTACTCAATAAAAGGACGACCCAGAGCCTAGAGCCCATTTCAGTGTCAGCCCGCGGAGGTCAATGCGCGAATACACCCTACGTATCAGATGCCTGCAAAATGTTTCTCTGACTCTCAGCTGACTTTTATCTGTTGTGTTCACAAATGTCGTCCAGTTCCTAGCTAGTCCAGCTCAAGGATTCTGTCATGGTCTACCTCATTAAACAGTTCAGTATCTGTATTTCTCATCATTCCTTAAAGTCTTGAACTTGTTTATTGAAGCTCAGTCTTCCACCCTCCCAGTACAGTAAGCTTGATGCAGGCAGGATCCTTACAGGCTCCACGTTGTGTATAACCCCCCTTGCACCTGGTGACCGAGACAACTTATAGAGGTAAGAGTTTATTTGACTTACAGTTTGTGAGAGATAAGAATCCATCACTCCCGAGAGGCAAGGCAGGAGGCAGCTGGAGCAGAGAGCCAAGAACTCACATTTTCAAGCACACACAGGAAGCAGAGAGAGCAAAATTAGACGTAGGCAAGGCTGTGCATCTCAAAGCCCACCCACAGGGACATGCTTCCTCCAGCTTGGATACGCCTCCAATAGGTGCCATGATCCTCCTGAGACAGTATCTAGAACTGGGGACCAAGTGTTCAAATACTTGGAGCCTATGGAGGACCTTCTCATTCAAACCAAGCCAGTGACTGTAGCTGTTGTAGTTTGAGGGGTGAAGGTAAAATGAACACAAATTTCATTTTCTTTCTTTTGTCATGAACAGGAATTGGACCTGGGACCTCACACATACTGGTGAAGTGCTCTTTCACTAAGCTATATCCCCAACTACTACAAATTTCATGTTGATTCTCTATAGTATCATGGGCAGAAGATTAATTCTTACCATAGGTTCTAGCAACCTTGGGACAGAGTTTCTTTTATTGCCTTATTAAATCAAGACCATATACATTTTTTACTTAAAAGAAGTGTGTTACAGCTTTCTTTTGGCATATTTGAGTTGCCAGCATCATTATTGAGTGCTAGGACTGTTATTAATGTGGGGAATACTGGAACACATGCCTTGTGATAATGCTAGAGTCGATCTGGAAACCTGACATGTAAAGTGGGCAGGTGGCATCTATAGCAGGGTTACATTGGCCATAGGAATGATTTATGTTTTGGGTAGGATAGAATGTGAGGGCAAAAGACTTAATCACACTAAGTAGAAAAGAACCTGGTCTAAAACTTATGAATTAAACTTACTTTCAGATTCTATTTTCTGATTGTGGTAACTTAAACCACAGAAACTGTTGCATATTCATGAGATTAATCCTCATGTACAAAATACAGAACTCACTTCACACCTGAAATTGACATAAGTCCCTAAATTCTTGATTTCAGAAATATTCAACTCATAAGGAAAAATATGAATTTAAAGGAAAAAGTATAGCCCAAATGATTAGTGGGACACTCAGAATGGCTTTATGGATTGACTCAGTTAAGACTGGCTCTGCATCTCAGCTGTTACACCAGGAAGGGACAGGAAGCCCGATGACTATTCCTTTAGCATAGCAGCAGGGCTACTGGGTTAAAGGTGTTGGTCATTTCTATTCTAATGTTGCCGTAACTTCATGAAGACTTCCGAAGCCACTCCCAGCAGTGTTCCCTGGAGGCTGTACACAGGCAAGTGGGTTTTCAGCGGTCTCCCGTGCTTACAGGCAAACAGGGTGACTTCTCTCTGTGATGCAGTGCGCTCCTGCCTGAGGTTTAGTTTCAAGATTCTCTAAGCCACAAACTGAGAATTAAAGCAGGATCCCAAGCTCCAAATGAGAACCCAGGGACACCTGCCCACTTTCCACAAGACCGGGATAATTCAGCCTTTGGGCAGCAGCATCTGTCTCTTGGCTGACTGGTATGGCATTCATAAAACAATATCAAAATAAATATCTTTCACCAAAACCATGCAAATACCCACATTCCTCGGGTTTAGTAGATAAGTCATGTTTAGTAACTACTTCATGTGACTTTATTTTGACCTTGGGAAAAACAAATGACTTAAGGTCACTTTTGCTTCCTCCAGTAATAAGATCATTGCATTACTGCAAGTATACTGTCTTTCACTGTTCATTTACCTTTCTGTCTTTGGCCCCTAATAATATTGTCCCTGGACCAAAATTCCATTCATCCATCCATCCATCATGGAATGGATGTTTAATCCTGGCTGTAAGGTAGAGAGGCAATTGAGATGGGCCTGATTCCTGCCTTCTTAAAATTTATGTCCTCCAAGACACAATAAAATCAAAATAAACAACTGTATGATGTAATTTAGACAGAGTTATGATTAACACATACAGTATCCTTAGGAGTATTTGCCAGGAGGATAGAAAGATGACCAGGCATTTAGGGTAGTTAGTAGATGATAACCAGGAGAAGACATCATTTTTCTAGCAAATTGATGGGTAAATAGTTGTTCTGAAATTTTGAAGAGGTCATTTAGGAGGAATCATTGTTGGTAGAGTCTCAAACATTTTTACTTTGAAAATTGACTTCCAAATCAACTTAGATTCTGGAACTTTATATGTATGAGAGCACATATGCATGTGTGTGAGTGTGAGCAGGTATGTTGGTATGTTTAGATGTTTGGGTGTGCATGTGTGTGGGTGCATGGGGAGGCCAGACTACCTTCCTTTTGGAGACTGAGCCTCTCACTGGTCTGACACTGAGTAGATAAGGCTGGCTGGTCAGAGAACCTCAGGGATCTATCTGTCTCTGCCTTCTCAGGGATGGAATTATAGGCACCTGATATTAAGCTCAACTTTTCTTACATGGGTTGTAGGATTTAGACTCAGATCTTCATGCTTGTACAGCAGGCACCGTAGTGACTGAGCCCATCTCCTCAGCCCTAGATTCTGGGTCTTTTATTGCCTTCCCTGGTACTCATTTGTTTAATGCTTAAAGGGAATACAGCATAGTCAGAGGCAAAAGTGCAGAGAATAAAAACCCGTTTGAGTCCAACTCTGCCCCTTACTTAGCTATATGGGCAGTTGTCTGCTTTTCTCTTATCCTTATTTGTGAAACAGGGCTCCTTGTGGGTGGAGGAGCAATTGCCACTCATTAACAGCAAGTCCGGGTACTCATGGATCATGTATAGGCTCTGAAGCATTTAGTGGACTCTTCCCAATAGGTTTATGGGCTAGATGTTTTTGCTAGCTCCATTATTCAGATGTAGGCATTGAGGCTAGAGGTTAAACAACTTGCTCAAGGTCACACTGACTAGCCAGTGATGGAGCTAGGATAAAAACCCAGTCTGGCTTCTAGACTGTGTGTCTTTCTGTACAGCAGTTAGTCTACTGAGAAAGGCACTATAATAGCCTTCACTGCAATCCCCTTGGCTCTGGGGAATCTAGTTCTTCAAAGATCTTGATGGTCTGTGGTGATCCTAGGGTCATGTGACTTATTGAAAGGAAAAGCATTCCCTTTTACTAAAGAGTTCAGGATTGTGACTATTTGCGAGTTAGTTGTCTTGAAAGGATTTTATTGTTTGCCATTTGGTTTTCATTCGGAGGCCACATGTGACTGTAACATAAATACTTGTGAAGGGATATCATTACTCCGAAGCCTGAAGTTTACATGTTAGCTCCCTGTCTTTACAGCCATTGCTGCGGGTCATTTCCCTTCTTGCTTCAGCTCAGAAGTTGGAAAAATCATTCTCAGACACAGATTTCAAGTTCAGCGACAGCCCCACCTTCTAGCAATTAGGGGATGACTGAAGTGGACTTCTTCCAGCTTGTTCTGTCTAATCATCAACCTTGCCTAGCCCTGCTCTAAAACAGTTTCAAGACTGTGGATTCTGTTACTCATGATGAATTTCATTGAGAGCTTATTGCTGTTGAGGGCATTGAAGTAGACCCCTGCTTCAGACAGTGACTAACTTTTTGCTGTCTTTTGTTGAAACACTTCTTGACTAACTCTTGTATACCCTCAGACCCCCATTTTTACACATTGTTAGGAATGTACCATTCCTTGACCTCCTTCCTTAAATTTAAATCACATTCTTGAGATGTCATCCCATTTTACTTAGATTTAGTAGAGTGTGAATCAGTATCTTTCGACTCCTTCCTTCTTCTCATCCTTCCGTCTCTGCCTTTTTTAATAAAAAATACCTCATTTATTGTTTTTATGTTTATAAGCATATTGCCTACATGTATGTAAGTGCACCAGATGTGTACAATGCCTGTGGAGGTCAAAAGAGGGCATTGGATCCCCTGGAACTGAAGTTACAGACAGTTGTTAGCTACCATGTGAGTGCTGGGAATCAAATCCAGGTCCTCTGGAAGAACAGCAAGTGTTCTTAACCACTGAGCTATCTCTCCAACCCTCTTTTTTTCTTTTTTCTTTGACAATATATCAAGTAGCTCAGACTGGCCGCAAACTCACACCTAGCAAAGGATGAACTTGAACTTCTGATTTTCCTTCCTATACCTCCCAACTACTGGGATTCCAGGTAGATTACCAGCAAGCCTGGTTTATCTGGTGCTGAGAATAGACACTAGGACTCATGCAGGCTAGCCAAACACTTTTCCAATTGAACTACATCCCCAGTCCTTAAGTTTTGCGTCCTCCAACCCCATTCTTGAGCCTTTTGCCTCTACTTCCATAGTTCTGGGATTACACGTGTGTGCCGCCATACCTAGATTATGAGGTATGGGCAGTCATACTCAGGGCTTTCTAGGCAAGGCACTCTACATACAGTTGAGCTGTATTCCCGACTCCCATTTCTGTCTGTATTTTCACAAGAAGCATTCTCATGATTTTCTAGCGAAACTATAAACTATATCTCAAGTAGGAACTCCAAAAATATGGCCTGGATAAGTGAAGGAGTGGAAAAGAAAAGCATTGAGTTATCTAAGTTGTCCCAGCTGCCTGAAATCACAGCCAGAGACCTAAGCATCTGGTGTGCAGTACGCCAGTGCATGGGCTTTAACTGGACTGCACCCCACACACCTTCCACCTCGATTCTTGCATCACATTCACTTTGTCATGCCTTGTCCTCCATTTTGGGGGGTTGTTCTTCAGCTTGAGATCAATGAAGACCCTGCAGTAGAAGCTACCCCAGGAGCTTAAGGGAAGGGTGATGCCTCAGCACTGTGTGTCAGGAGTGACTCCAAGCCGGCTGCATCCTTTTCTAGAGTCATAGAAGGATAAAGTGGTGAACAAGAATGGATTTGAAATAGAAACCACAATTGCAATTGACATTATTTTACAGAGCTGAGACAATCTTTCATTTAGGTGTGTTTAAATCATGCAGCCTGGTTCTGTTTAGAAGGAAAAGAAAATAGTGGCCTGTGAATGATTGAATGACATTTGAAGACATTATTTTCTTTCTACTTTCTCAGGAAATATGCTGGGACTGAAGAGGGAATATTTGTTCCTAAGCTAAGAAATGGAAGAGTTGTATAAGGCCTGCCCTGTGCCTGTCTGCACTTCCCATGATCCCTGCCCTTGCGTTGAGTTGCTCATGCAGGCACCTCCCCACACCACAGAGCTTGCTTCCTTTCATTCTACATTTCAAATTCAAGAATCATAATCATGGGTCCCACACACATTACTTATGAATACCAACAGCTACATAATGAACCAACATGCATTGAGCACTTACTGTATTACAGGCAAATGATTGGAGCCATTTACTTTCTGAACAAATTTATGAGCTATGTACCATCTTTATTCTCAATGTGCCGATGGCAATGGAAACATTGTATTGTTAATCAACTGTTCAGTTGATACATGCATGAATGCTTACCAAGGTATCTTACTTTTCTGTTGCTGTGATTAAAAATACCATAACAAAAGCATCTTATAGAAGGAAGAGTTCAGAGGAATAAGAAGAGTCCATCATGGCAGGGGAGGCATAGTGGAAGGCAACAGGCATAGCAGCCAGAGCAAGAAACTGAGCGGAAAACACCAAGTAGAGAGAGTGAAATGGAAGTGGAGCCAGGCTACAAACCATCAAGGGCTGTTTCCTGTCATTGCTTCCTCTAGCAAGACTACACTACTTAGAGAGTCAATGGCTTCCCCAAATAGTGCCACTGACTGGGGCCCAAGTGTTGTAGTTGAGCCTATGAGGGACATTCTCATTTGAACCACCACCCAAGGTTATAATACTATCAGTCGTGGATAAAATGTGTGTGCTATGAAATACAATGTCTTAGCTAAAGTATAGGTATGTCAGGAGAGGTCTGGAAAGAGTTGATGAGAATAAGGTAGGTATCAGGGATACAGAGATGCTGTATTGAGGCAAAATAGACAAAACATCATATTTGGAAGTAGCATGTTTCAAGGGCTTCTCAAATCAAGCCATAGAGGTATTTTTTCCCCAGGTTATGTGTTGGTATACACTTACCTATATATGGATTAGATAACATAGTTTTCACTAAGCTTCTTAATCAGAAAAATTTGTTTTTGAAGAATAACACTGAACATTCTAGACTGTTCAAGTTATTGTGTTAGCTGCTTTCTCGTTGGTGTGACAAAACACATGACAAGTCAGTTAAAGTAAGAAGGCTTCATTTGGACCCTTGGAATCCATGATAGAGGGCAAGGTTGGCAGGGTGACAGTTCATGGCTGTGGCAGCAGTTGTGTAAGGCTGCTTGTTCAAATCTGGGTGGATGAGGAACCAGAGAAAAGTAAATTCTGGCACTCTCCAGATTTTTTCCTTTTTAATCACTCTGAGACTCTAGCCATGAGATGGTGCAGCCTGTAGCCAGTGCAGTCCCTGCCCCCATGCCAATGAAAGTTCAGTGGAAATGTACACACACACATACACATACATTGTACATACACATTCACACATGTATTATAATACCCTCTGCAATGCATAGACTCACTAATGCCTGGGACACTTCTTAATCAATCAAGATGACAGCAGTTCTCTAAGAGCTGACTATGGGTCTTGTAATAGCATTGATTTCTAAGCAAGAATTTACCATGGATACTGCATCAATTCTAAAATCTCTCCAAAAAATTCTTATTGCATGCAAGTCATTTCAACAAAAGGTCAGTCAGTTATCACTAAGAAAGAAAATCAACATGATATTCCAATGACTCCCAGAATAACACAGGCAATTGCCACAGCCCTTGACTGTCTCTCAGATCTTGAAGGTAGGATTTCATTGCTGAAGACAGGCCACTCTTTGGACACAGGACTTTGAGCAATCAAAATGGACTCACCTGGAAGTCTCTTTCCTGAAGACCAGCTCCCGTAGTATCAGAGGACACTATGCAAACTGCTAAGGTAGAAAATTCAACCAACTGTAAAGCTTAATAAACAACAATGACTGACCCAGCACACTACTGCTATTGGTACAGTAACGGCACTTTGATATTGGGGGTAATTGACAGTTGTCTAATTGGAATTAAGGTCTGCTCAATAGGAGGGACCTCATGTGTGGTACTGTAAATATAGCCAAATACACATGGCTAGAGAGATCCTAAAGATCTCTAAAGGTCCTAAAAGTTCCTAAAGAAAAATCTGCTTTTGCCACATCCCTAGACCAGTGTAATTTCTTTCTGTATTTTAAATATGTGTCCTTATATTTAAAGACAAGTGTACCTCTAAACATTCATCAAAGAAGCTTCATTTTACAACAGATGGATACAAACACAGAGTTTGACAACTGGTCAAATGCAGAGAATAATTGTCTGTGAAAAGTTTATCCCTAAGTGTCACATTTTCACATCAACCAGTACACATAGGATGAATGCATCTTTCAGCTCTCACTAATAAGATTTTCTTATGTAGCAGATACAGAAACTTACAACCAACCAATGTGCAGAGAACAAGAGGCTGCAAAGTGCTTATCTCTGAATAGAATCTGAATAAAGCACCCATGTCAAACTTCTGTCTTCCAAGGCTCAGGGACATTATGGAAGCGGGGCATAAAGATTACAAGAACTAGTGGTAGTAGATGACCACGGGGAATAGTTTTTCCAGACAGTTGGTCAGATAATACATATGAACTCACAACAATGGTGATAGCATGCATAAAGTCCCATGCAAGCTCAAAATAAGCAAAATTCCAGCATAAAAGTGATGGGAAAGTGGATGAGAACTCTGAGCTCAGCCTAAGGAAATTTTGGCTACTGATGGCTGCTGGGGTTGGGAGAGATGGTCTCTTACAGGGATGGGACTCACGGTAGGTTTACCAGGCTCCAGTCAGTGGATGGATTCATCCAGAGGGACATGTGGGGACAAAACTCAGACTCTGTAGCCTGTATTATTATGTATATATAGTAGTACATTGAATTGGCAGGAGACAGCAGGGAGAGGTGCTGATCAAAGAGGGGATGTAATATCACCAAATTTTATTGTCTGAAAAATCACAAAAATTAAATAAGAAAGAAAGTCAAAGAAGAAAGCTTTTTTTTTTTTTTTTTTTTTTTTTGGTACTGACCAAAATTACCTCCTGGCACAGGCTAAGGAGCACAGCACAGGCCCTGTCTTCATTCTTCCTATCTATTCAATAACTTCTCTGGGGACCCATGACTATTCGCTTCTGTGCTTTGTGTGAGCATTGTTTACTTTTATTTTGACCAGCACGATAGAATATTATTAAAATATCTAATGTTCAAGAATTGGAAGGAAAGAAAAATACAGAGATAGAAACCTGATCTTGCATTGTTCAGAATTTCATTCTAGCCTCCTGAGGTGGTTCTCCCTATTGGCCTGGTTGAAGAAGCTTCATGGGCATCTTGCTTTGGGTTCTCTGGCAATAGTCCTGTCTGTGCTGGCTACTCAAAGGAGATTTCCAGTCCATCAGTCTAAAATAGATGTATGCTCAAAGTTCTGCCAGGCCTGATAGAATTTTCTGTCCCTTCTAGAATTGACTTATTGAGATCCTTAAGATCAGGATGCCAAGTCCTGGGCTGTGTATTGTTCTTGAGCTCTTGCCAATGTCCTTGTTGAAAAATCTTTCATATAATTGGTCCTCATAGTTATTTCTGACAGCAGATTTAACATTTATTGATTGAATACTTTTCTGTGTGAAAAGCAGTGTCATATCTTTTATATGCATAGGATTCATTCATTTAATCCCTATGACAAACCCACTAGACAGTATCAGTCCCATTTAACTGAGGGGACAATGGAGGCATAGAAAAAACAAAGTAGTGTGGCTAGAGTTATGGCTCAAAGTTTTAAGAGGACTGGTTACTTCTGCAGAGGACCTGGGTTTGGTTCCCAGCACCCACATGGCAGCTAACTGCCCTTAATTCAGTTCCAGAGGATCTGATGCCCTCTTCTGGTTTCCACAAGCATTGCCCAATGCAGGTGCACTTACATACATGTAGGCAAAACACTCATGCTTATAAAATAAAAATAAATTTAAAAGAATGGTGTGCATTGACTTGCAGAACATCTTGCTGAGTCTCCAATAAAGCCCAGAGGAGAATCCCAGAGCTGTCTGACTGAGAAAACTTTGTCCTTCACCTCTTTCTCTGAGGAGGGTCATTCCCTTTCTGAGTCTCAGCCCACCTTGGCTTTCCTTTGCCTTTCTTTTGAAGGACCCTTAGGGTTCCCTGCATTGACCATCTTCTCCTGATCTCATCCATATTCTGTTTCTCTGGAGAATGCACATTGACCAGTGGGTACAGCATCCTCTTCTTGTATAGTCAAGCTCAAAGTTGTAAACTCTGACCCTGCTGGGATGCCCAAGTTTCAACCTGGAATCCTATCTGTGAATATACTTTATCAGTCAGTTATCACATGCAAGTGTTTATTTTAGTAGTACTAGCCAGGACCATTCACTTTGTGGCAGATTCTTGCCATCCTGGGAATCACAATATGAAACCTTCCTGGTAAGTCCACACAAGTGTAACTAAATCCCATATGTAAAGAAACAGCTCTTGTGACTTGACGATCTTGGGGATTCCTTTTACTTGGAGTCCGTGGAGTAGCAAAGATGTGCTCACTGGTACACTTGGTAACATGGTTATTTTCCTATTGGATAGAAAACAAGAGAAATGAGAAAGGCAGCTTTTCTATTCAGGAAGTGTGGTGGATAGGGGAAGACACCATCTTTGCCATTGATCATCCAAGCTGCCTATGAACTCAAAGAACTATAGCAGATGTAGACTACTACAACTCTAAAGAAAGTGGTGTTCTTGACCATGGAGGTGGTGTGTATGAGAGCATTAGGGAGAGGCAAATATTAGAAACCTAACCCACTTTCCTGTAAATTAAAATGGTACTTCATTGCCTCACATGACTAAAAAGTCTAAGGACTAGCATTGCTTCAGGCATGGCTTGATTCAGAGGCTAAAATGATGATATAAAAAATTGCTTTCTTTCCATAGTGTGAAACTGCTTTCCTCTGGCATGGCTTTATTCACAGACAGGTTCTCTTCACTTAGGATTCTAGATGCCTGAGACTTACAGCCTAGAATTCATGTCACTCAAAAAAAAAAAAAAAAAAAAAAGACAGTGCCTCCTCCAAGCTTCTAGCACAAATTCAGTAATAGGCTTGGGTCTCATTCTGACTTCTGATCTGTTGTTCTCTTTGGTCATGATATACGTGATATATGTATCTTGACAGATCAAGGCAGGTGTCCACATCTAATCTCAGAGCTAAGACTATTTAGTCCTATTAAATCAGTCACAATGACTGATTGGATGGATTAAAGAATGGCTTCCAAGGGAGACTGAGATATTACCAGAAAAGTAGAAGGAAGACAAAGCAACAGATATTCACCATGGAGAATCTACAAGTCAAACTGAGAAGATAATAGATGGAAGGCAAGGTGAAGAGAGAGAGAGAAAGACAGAGAGTGAAAGAAGAGAGAGAGGCCAAGCACCCCTCTGGTCAGTCTAGAAATCATTGTGGAGAAGTAGGACAGCAACTGTGATATGTTCATTCTGTTCATACAAATGCAGTGTCATGGTTTGGTCTCCTCAGTTTCCTCATTTTTGAAATATGTGGTAACTTCTCCATCATAACTTTGCTCCAAATACCACAAGGGACCTCATGTAGGGTGGACATGAAGCCACTCCAAGCTGTTATAGTAAGCCTCTCTAGTCACAGATTTACAAACATCTCCACTGAGATATTTGCTGATGAGGGCATACACATGATCCCCTTAGGTCTCAAATGAAGTTGTGCAGGGAATAATAAACTTGAGCTGGGTACTGAGCAGATGACAAGGCAAACTGACAAACAGCACTTTTTTTCCTCACAAACTTGCTCATGAGATCCAAATTTATGACTCAGCAAGATGCCCAGCACGTCAGGGGCTCTGATGAAGTCAAAGTCAAATTTCAAAATGTGTTTTCCTAGAAAACTAGGACAATAAAAGCTGGTATTTAAGAAGCTTTGCAAGATTTTCTGTCTATATTTGTTATTTTCTAAAAAAGTTATATTTAGGAATCTCCTGAAATATCCAGACAAGACTAGAAAACCTTTCTGAAAGAGGCAAAGTGCTATGTGTAGAAATGCTAATATAATATAGTGATCAGCACTGATTAATGGATCTATTCTGAGTCAGGTTCTAATGCCAGGTAGGCATTGACATAAGCAATATCTACAACTTTATGGAATGAATATGATCATTATTCACAATTATGGTCTGGAAACTGAGTCAAACAGAGGATAAGTAGATAGCAGAGGCTCTTCAACTCAAAAATAATGAAGTTAGAGTTCAAACTCAAACGGCGTGCTGCAGTTGCTCCCCTTACAGAAGTTGGAGTGTCCTGTGCACAGACAAGCTGGACTTGGCATGTCAGCGTTTTATGACTGTAGCAAAAATATCCGAGATAAACAACTTACAAATGAAGGAAGGTTTAACCTACCTCGCAGTTTTGATTGATTGGCCCCATTACTTTGGGCCTGTGATGAGGTAGCACATTGTGGTTGGGAGGGAGCCCATGGTTGGGCCAGAAGTTGAATTTGAATTTGGGTATTTTCCCCATCACTATTTTATTTTTTGAGACAGAATCTGTCTCAGACAGAACATCGAAATTGCCTGTCCAGAGTTCTGCCCTTACTCTGGCGTTGTGCATACCCAACACCATTCCTGGCTTTCTATGTGGGTGCTGTGGATCCATACTCAGGTCCTCATTCTTATGCAGTTGGCACTTTAAACACTGAGCCATCTCCTCGTCCCTAAATAATTGTCAGAACAACTTCAAGTCAGTGTTTCACTTCCTTTTTTTTTCTTTCTGGCTGTTCTGGGGATGGAACCTAGTACCTTTTGCTTGCTAGGCAAGCACTCTGCCACTGAGCTATAGCCCTAGCCCTTGACCTCACATCTTAACGGTCCCCATTTAAAGGTTCCACTAGATCCCAATAGCATGTAGCTGAGGACCAAACATTTCATATCATTTTAGGTGTAAACTGTAGCATGTGGACACTCCGTAGTTGTATTGTTAACAAGGACTTTGGCCTGTACGTGGGGAAAGTGCCCATAAGGACAGCACTTACTTCTTTGTATTATGCAGACAAATAATAAGGTGAGATTTTTAAGGTGTTTAGGCCAAGGTCAAGAATGTACATACTCTCATAAAAATGCAATGTTATTCTAATGATAATTATAATTCACAGAGTATTTTTTAAAAATAATTGTCCAGGAGCACCTTTAACTCCTGTGGGTCAAATCTCATGGGCAGAGCATAGGACCATTTTTCAAGCCTCATGTCTCTCTCTTTTGATGGATTGAAAACTTCTATTAAGCAGATGACTGCATGGATGTTCCCATTTTGCTGGCCTTACTTTTATTGAATGATTTCCTATTATAGGAAGGGAATATCCCATAATAATGAAAAATTGACATAGTTATTGATTAAATCCTTTCTTAGGCTCTTTTCCTTGAATCTCCCCCATTAGTTAAATATGAACAGCTCTGAGATAAATGTGGAAAGATGAGGGTAGGTGAGCGGGGCTACCGCTACCTTCTTCCTCTTTAAGAACAAAATATTATTTTGTTTTGCTTTGTTCAAGTCCAATCTTCCTAAAAGATCAAGGGAAGAGAAAAAGTTACCCAATTACTGGCAATAAATTATTTTCTTTTTCTCTGGGACATATGAAAGCTGAGGGTGGCAAACACCATCTGAGAAATGTTCTTTTTATTTTGGTAGCTTAGCATCTCCAGAAAAATAGGTTAATTGGTTCAGAGTCTTGCTCTTACTGTTAATGGCATTTAGCTTGTGAAACTGAACAACTCATCTCAAGACAGAATGTTCATGCAATCGATATTCTGGTTGCTAAGTGTGTGTTTTGAAGATATCTTTTGAATTAATTTATTCGAAGTTAGCTGGTGGTGTTCTCCATATAACCTGTAGGGGGAAACCTCAACCCATGTCGTGAGTGAAGAACCATGTTCTCGTTCCATTCATCTTGCATACTGTATCTAAGTTAGTACTTTTGATATTTCTTAAGGAATTTTTTTTAACATTTATGTAGAACACCACATAATTGCAGAAAAGATAATAGTCACATACCCTAGGGCCTACTGTACACTTATGTTAAAAGTACAGCTTTTATTGGCAACTAAAGTAATAACCTTTCCATGTCAAATTGCTTTAAATTAAACTTAAAAAAAAAAACAACACTAGCTGATACCCACACTTAGTAATTGTCAGACGTTAGTATAATGCAGAATACAAAAGCTGCCTAAATCTTAGATTTAAAAATAATTATTTACTTAGATAAAATTTGAATGCAGTAGAGGATTAGAAACTCTCCCACTTCCCTTTCTTCTGAAAAGGCAGGATCAATGTATATGTTAATTTAATACTTAGGCTTGACATGTAAGTGGGACTGTAACTCAGGTTAGCCTCTGAGAAAAAAGGTCTCTGTTGATTTTTGCTTTTCTATCCATCACCCACCATGTACAAATGGGGTGCATCGACACTTTGGGCGCCTTTGTGTATCGTACTTCATGTTGGGTGACCTAACATTTGACCCCAAGGGGAAAAATGCATGTCTATTTTTTATTAGGCTGCAACGTGATGTGATCAGCATAATTTTCAACTATTTCAGGGCACGTTGGGAGAGGAGTGTCCTCATGATGCATGTGAGAAACCCTCAGGCAGAGGTCATGGTAGCGTTTCATACTAATGCATTTGCAGCTCCTGGACTACTTTCTCTCTCTCTCTCTCTCTCTCTCTCTCTCTCTCTCTCTCTCTCTCTCTCTGCTCAACTGGAGAGCTTTCAATTAAAAGAGGCACACGCTGGTTTTAGGTAGATGGGGCTTCACTTGTTTTAGAAAGTCTTCTCTGAAATTGGGTACCATTTGGATGCATGTGTTTTCTAAACCCAGAAAGAATGTTTGTTAACTGAGAGTTTGTTAACTGAGAGTTTGTTAACTGGCATACTGAGAGTTTTAAGTACAACTTTATTGATGGGGATTAGTTAACTTCTTGTTAGCTGTTGGCCTTCCCAAACCCAGATCATGGTTACTGTGAGCAGCTGCCTTCCAAATTCATCAACCAAGCCAGTTGAAAGCAGCCACTTCAATTCTGAGGAATGCTGAGAGATATATAGTCTAAGAAGCACTCAGGCCTCTTGGGACTTTCATTTGGTTGGAACATCTGGCATTCAGGCTTTCAGAAACAGAATAAGGTGCAAATGTTTGGTGACATCTCCAGAAATTTCTCCTAAAATTTCTCTGCAGTCAGAGATTCGGACGACAAGTACTTCATAGATTCATCATTTTAAATTGTATTCCTCTAAAGTCTGAAGATGTGAACTAAAGATAGAAAAAGACAGTGTACATATGAGCATATCTGGAGGAATAATAGTCTCCTATCTTAAGCTGAATGCCACTTGCCTGCCTTTGGGGACCCTGTCTTCTGTCTGCATTTAGTTTCTGAATGAAGTAAAAGAGATTAGATTTTTTTTAAACTTCTTCCTTGCTAAACCCAAAGCCATAAACCTCAGACAAATCTAAGAATACAAGTGTAAGATATATGCCGGTCCACTTTCCTGGGTGACTTTGGATTTGGATATGATCTTCTCTGATCTCAATTGGCCCATATGCAAAATAATATGTGCTCTGAGATTATTCAGTGAGATGCCGGGGGGATGGAACAGTCAGTAGAGCACTTTCCTCGGATCTGATCCCTGGAACCCACATAAAATAACCCAGCATCCCAGCACCATAGTGTGACCTTGTAATTCCAGAGGTGGTGACAGATGAATTGTCAAGTTCCAGGTCTTCTGCACACTCATGCACATAGGTGCACATACATATGTACACATGCAAAAAGTGCATAAAGAATTCAAGCAATGAGAGGAGAACATAGATGAGATCTGCAGATATGATCCTCCTTTATAGCTGTCTACACACTTGTCACATGCACGACAGGCACTCCGTCTTTCCGACAGCTGCCCCACTCATTCCCACATCCCCTCACCACCCGGGCTGGTTTTTACCTCAGACACCATCTACTTTCCATTTTGTCATCTCCCTTGACCCCACTCTTGGCTTCTCACCTTTCTGAAACATTCCTCTCCTTGTTCTAAGATCATATAACATGACTCTCTTGACTACACCACCAATCATTCTACTCTTTTACTTTGTTCTGTTGACGTTTAAACAGCTATTCTTTGTTCTACCTGAGGAAGAACCATTCTCCTTTGCCCCCCAGTTGGGGCCTGGCAGATTCTCATTTTGTTTTCTGTTCCACACTTAGGATACTGCTGAGTGCATAGTCTGTGCTTGATGTATATTTGATTGATTGTTTTTCAGTGACCTTTTCTTTTAAACCATTTCATCACATTTTGTCCTAAACACAGGTATGTATTCCTGTCTTTGTGATGATGACCCCCCCTCCCCCTTTATTTGTGAAAGGGGACCCTGGGCTGAGCAAGTGTAATGATTTGCATTATAAAAGTCCCACTGGGGGACGGTGCACTCTCTGTCTTATGGCTTTCCATCAGCTCCATGTCCCTCATATTTCCTTTTGTACTTCGGTCACAGGGCTCTGTGAGGAGCCGTGAGATGGAACTATGAAAAAAATTGGAGGAACTAGGAGGTGAGCAGACAGAAGCCTGGCCTGGTTGTGTTTCCTTATTGATCATCAATATTGCAAATCTTCTACTACAGATTAGAAGATCCCATAGCCAGGGACTCCCTTTTCTGTGCTCTCAATGCCCTTTCCTTCTTCTCTGAGCAGCACTGGACAGGTGATAGCTGAACTCTTCAGTATGTGGATGGACACATATGGAGAGCATATTTTATTCTGGGCAGTGAGTCAAACATCTTGGATGGGTTAGTAGACCCAATTCTCACAACAATGTTATTGGTACATATGTTTATGATATATGTGTGCAGGTACGTGTGTGTATATTCTTATTTGGATGTGGTACATGTGTATAAGTGCATGTACATATCTGTGTGCATGTGGAAGCCATAAGACACCATCAGGTAATGTTCCTCTGATGCCATCCTCCTTTCTTAAATATTTTTTTGAGACAGGGCTCTCTTTGGCCTGGAATTTTCCAAGAAGGCTAGTAAGCCCTAGGAATCTATTTGTCTCTGCCTCCCTAATACTGGGATCACACATTCCAGCACACCGTTACGCTGACTTTTATATGTGGGTTCTGGGGGTTGAATTTGGGTCCTTTTGCTTGCAAGTTGAGTCGTGATAAATTATCTTGGTGGTTAAATTGACTCTATCTTGAATCGATCAAGATATGAGCCACTGGGCACACTTATAAGGACTATTCTTGATCAGCTTATATGAAGTGGGAAGACTAACCCTAGATATGGGCACCACCTTATGGTGGTAGCCAGATAAAAGGAAATCCAAGGGAGAAAGCTTTGGGTTTTGGTCTGGTTGCCTTTGCGTCTTGCTGGTGAGTTCATCTACCTTGTTTATAGGCTTACCTGCACTGTTTGCAAGCTCATCAGCCTTGTTGGGGGATTCATCTACCTTGCTGACACGGCTGCTTCAGTCATTCACTGTTATCAGAACATAGCTTCTTTGGGCTTCCCACCTGGACTGAAGGCCAGTGGTTCTACAGGAATCCTCCAGGCCTTCATCACGATGTTGGGGCTACTGAGGCATCTGTTCTTATGAACTGAGCAGCTACTGGTTTCTGTCTCTCTTGTGAATACCGTGAGGACAGAAATTGTCGAACTACTCAGATCACATCATGTAAGCCAATCTAACAGACCCTCATTTAATATATACTCTGGAGAACAGCTGAACTGAACTCTCTCCTCAGCCCAGTTTCTCTTATTCATAGATGAGGAAAGAGAGGTTAACTAAAACTAAGCAGGGACCAGAGAAAAACTCATGGTACTTTGAGCAGTGATCAGCTTGGGTTGTCCTTTTTTTTTTTATTTAACCAGAACAAGAAAGGACAGTGTGGTAATTTGGAGACAGACAACACCACTTTGTGATTGACCTGTGCCATGACCATGGATGGAAGCAACTGCCTCTGGGTTCATTTCTTCCTCACAGAACATAGTGTGTGCTTGGTTTCTGTCCTGGTGACACTGGAGAATGTCCACATGGATGCAGGGATGGGTAGGGCTATGGTGCACAGAGGAGCCCTTGCCAACTGTAGAAAGAAGGGATTGGAATTGTAAAACTCCATGAATCCCTTGTGATGGGGTGGAATGGGCTGATCAAACTGAGACTCAGAAATAACTTCTGAGAAGGGAGCCTTTGAAATGATGCCTGGAGTGGAACCATATTGGCCTGCTCATTAAAAAAAATGTGTTTTCTAAAACCAAAGCTATTTGATTGTTAAATGAGTGATTGAAGTCCTCAGTCAAAGCTCCTAGGTGCCTTTGGGGGATGTTTTGTAACCCTAACCTTCTGTAGTAAGTCTTCTGTGTTTTATGCTGTGATATATAAGGAAACCACAAACCTGACTCCTGAGGCCAACTATCCCGAGGCACTGCCTTTGACTTGGAAATCATGTAACCATCAGCTGCCAATTTGGTGCAAATTGTATAAAACTCAAGTTGAGCATGACTGAAATCCTCGTACCATCCCTGACCTCTTACCTCATTTCTTCTTAGCCCATCTCTATTCCTTTACTCTTCAGAATATCTTGGGATTATGAGTACTGTGCATCCCCACCACCTTATCTGTTGCTTAGGCCACCAATATTTCATGCCTGAAGAAGTTTAATAGATTCAGAGGTCTAATTTCCATCTGTTTTACCAGGATCCCAAGTCATATTCACAAAATGCAAGGATGGTCAGATGAACACTGTATCACTGCCCAGTAAACAGGTGTGATGACATTTAATTCTCTGCCCTCAAGACAAAGATAAAGTAGTGCTCACAATGCTCTGCATTCATCACTACTCTGACCTTCCTCATTGCTCCCCAGTATCCCAGGCCTATTTGTAGTCTATTTCCTCCTGTCTCCTTTAAATGACTCCTTCCTGCCACAGGGCCTTAGTGTGTACTCTTCTTGCAGTCTAGAATTCTTGTCTATAATAAAATCTTGCTTATCCTTCTGATGTTAAATGCCATTTAGTTTCTATCCAGGTTAAATCTCCTACAATAGCCCCTCATAGCATAGAGTCAATGCTATTTGTTTTAATGATTAATTAAATATTAAAATATATAAAAATGCTCAGACTATTTAGTGTCTCCCTCCCAGCATCTGTAAGTGATAACTAAGTATGTTAATGGGATACTGTACAAATAATTTCTCTCCTCTGCTACATTGGAAGCATGACAGAGTACCATAAAGTAAGTAATTTTACTTATTGTATCTCAGTGGCTCTTCCTGACACATAATTTATTAATAAATATCTAGTTAAGTGGCTCTGGATAACAAATTACTATGGACTTTGAAGCCCAAGCAAACCATGGATTATGTCAGAGTTTTTGTGGTTGGGAGTTCAGTATGTTTTAGGAGGTGGAGTACTTGGGGTCTTATACAGCATTGAAGGATGCCACATGTCAGCCAAGGATAAGGGTGAATGGCTTCAGATCTAATTCTTGACTTGCATGGTTATTGGCAGGACTCAGTTCCTAGTGGGCTTTAGAACTGAGGGTATGTGAATTTGGGTGGTTAGAGATGGAGGTCCCCAGCAGTTCCATGGCACAGAGGTGCTACCACATGGCACCTTGCTTCATTAAAGCCATTAAAAGAGAGTATGCTAAAAAGAAAGAAGTCACACTGTGACTCATCAGGGAAAATGATGCTCTATCAATTTGATTGGACAGAAAACACAGGTTCCTGTTCACGTACAAAAAAAAGTAAGAGACTACCTAAAGTCACATGCCCTAAGAGGCTGGAATCATCTTAGAATCTGCCTACAAGATCAGTATAGTCATGAATCATTACAAATTTCGGTCTATGAAGAACCATCTATGCAATGATATATGCCATCTGTCCTAGTTTGCTTTCAGTTTCTGTGACAAAACACTCTGACCAATACCAACCTGGAGAAGAAGGGGTTTATTTAGTTTACATCTCCTGGTTCACAGTTCATCACTGAGGAAGCCCAAGGTAGAAACTCAGGCTAGGAACCTGGATGCAAGAGCCGAACCACAGGCTATGGAGGAACACCGCTTACCGGTTTGCTCCTCTGACCCTTGCTCAACCTACAATCCAGGACCTGCTCAAGGGTGGAATCACCCACAGTGGGATGGGCTCTTCCCTGTCACTCATCAGTCAAGAAAATGTTTCACAGACATGGCCACAGGCAAGTCCAATGGAGGCAATTCCCCAGTTGAGGCTCCCTTTACCCAGATGTGTCAAGTTGACAACTAAAGTTATCCAGCACACCATCTTAGTTTGTATAGGTTTATTCTGTGACTTTCACATGACAGTAGAACCAACTATGTGTTTCTCAGACCGTGCTCTAGTCACCAAACAACTCAAGGCTATAATTATCAACAGCGGTATGCTGTTACTGTCCCCTCAGCAGTTCAGGTTGGTAATGAGGTCACTGAATGGATGTGTAGCAGAAAGCATCTTCCCAATCCTGTTCTTTGTACTATTGGTGTACTGAGATGTGGAGAGACATCCATGGCCAGATGAGACTCAGAAAATCCAGGCCGAACAAAGTGAAAATAGCTGGTGACATTTTCTGAATTAAAAATACCAGTATGACTATTGGTGATCCTAGAAGACACAGCAGTATGAAAAATGCATCATGAAATGCATTTCCTTCACTCACAGATCATATAGGGAATGTCACATTCGAAATATGGTAATCCCTAAATTGAAGGTAGCTGCCACTCCAAACAGTGTTTTTATATAACCCAGATTGACCTTGAACTCATGATTCAACTAAGTCAGCCTCCTAAACTTTGTGACTACAGGCATATACCATTCCTTGGCTCAAGCTTCTATGCATAAAGCTGGCAAGAGTGAACCGTGGCAAGCCATATTTTGAGTATATGGCTTTGGAATGTTCCTGAAATGGCTGGCATTGCTGTGCTCTAAAATCAGCTTCATGGGAGAAACAAGCTCCCCTCATTGTTTTCTAGTCCTGGATTCACACTGCCTCTCAAGAGCAATGTCCAGCTCTAAGCATGAGTCCTTCTTCCAAGGCCTGCCATATGAAAGTGGGCATGAACCAGAGTAAACCTTTGTTTACTTGATGCTAGCTAGAAGTAGCTACTCAAAGAAAGTTCTCTCCATCTCTGTGAAAAGCAGATTCTTTACGTTTCCCTTGAATTTTGTGACTTGATTTGCTGCCCTCCAGTCCAAACCCTAGTTTTTTCCTAGTAGACCCCAAATCAAGATGTCTTTGTATTGGCAGATATTGAGTGCCAAGGCCAAAGTCACTTATTCTAAAGTGCCTAGAATTACTGCAGTAAATTGAAACTCCACATACAATTTGTGTCATTAACCTCTCAGGGATTATATTTTTTACTTTCTCCTGTGTGACATATATCTGGTCATGCAGTCATTGTGAAGCAGCGCTTAAAATGCATAATCCTCAAAGGTTACTCACAGTCATTTTAAAAGACCCTATATTCATCTCCAAACCCAGAACCAGGAGATAAGGCTGAAGGAACGGCTGAATGGGATATGGGAATAAACAAACCATCCCATAGTTCTTAAAATACAGCACTTACTGAGCACATTTTTATCTCTAAAGCTTGAGAAATGAATTTATTAATCCTCACAACATTCTCTGCATTATTATCACCACATAATAAATATGGAACTGGGGTTGAAAGGTTAAATGGGCTTC
The DNA here is from genome assembly GCA_035773235.1 of Eospalax fontanierii. NCBI lineage: Eukaryota > Metazoa > Chordata > Mammalia > Rodentia > Spalacidae > Eospalax > Eospalax fontanierii. The sequence goes on from CM069526.1 coordinate 69,168,108, forward strand.
TCTCCCCTCCTCCAGGACTTTGGTATTACTTCTGAACTAAACAGAGTCAGCTGAACTGTATAGAATTCATTTTGTATCCTATTTTGCTTGATTTGCCCACTTGTGGATTTTTTTGGTAGGGTCTAAGATAAAGAATTATGATAAATCCCAGACAAAGTCAGCCTTGTGCCCACTCCATTTTGGAAAATGGAAATTTTCTCTGTTGCTAGTGTGAATTCTTGCAAACTGACTTCGTCTCACTTCTATATTTGCTGTCGATCTTTTCCCATTCTCTCCACTGTGATCTGAATGAGCTTTCTTTTTTATTTTTTAAATCTTACTCAGGGGGCTTGGGAGATGATTCAATAAAGTTTTTGCCGTAAAACCATGAGGATCTGACTTTGGATCCCCAGGACCCCAGTAAAATATTAGACAGGTCCACTAGATCTGTAATCCCAGCGCTGGGGAGCCAGAGACAGGAGAATCCCTGGAGCTTGCTGGCCATCCAATCCAGTAGAATTGGTGAGTTCTAGTGAGAGAAAGCCTGTTTCAAAAAATAAGGTGGAGAGTTACATCCAACTCTGGCTTTCATAGGCACGTGTGCAGACACAAACATGTCCGTAAGCATCTCTCTCTCTATCTCTCTCTCTCTCTCTCTAATTTTAATGAGAAATGCTTGAACCTACATGTTATAAGGAATATTATAATGAATTCTTTGAATTCTTATTTCTTCATTGCCCTGAAATATTGCCAGAATAAGATCAAACTCCCAAGTCCCTCTGTAGAAATCAGCCTCTCTCAAGTACAATTATTGTGAATTCCTTGCCTTTTTTTTTGGTATTTCACTACATCTAGTGGCTTCAAATGGTTATGCCAAATGGTGTGATAAGCTTTCTGCTTTTCTCCAATTTTTTGTTTTCTTTTCTTAATATTATATTTAAAAGATTCACCTTTGATATATGTGGCTCTGGCTAATCTTCAATGCACTTAAAACTTTAAATTGTACCAGATACAGTGGCACAAGCCTTTAATCCCAGCACTTGGGAGACAGAAGCAGGCAGATATTTGTGAGACTGAGGCCAGCCTGGTCTGCTGCAGCTATAGGGAGACCTTCTCTCAAACAAACACCAAAACAACAACAACAAAAAACAAGCCTTATTACATTACATTTATTTATTTGTATATGTATGTATTTATTTAGTGTATGAGTTTGTGTGCGAATGGCAATCAAAAGACCATTTGCCTAAGCTGATTATCTTCTTTTACCTTGTGGGTCTTGAGGCTTGAACTCATGTTGCCAAACTTGGCAGCCAAAGCATTTGCCTGCTGAGACATCTTACTGGTCCTCCATTCACTTAATTATTCATTGTGCCAGACCTTCACTTTTTTGTTTATTTCTTATTGATAGACATTTATGCTGTATCTATCTATCTATCTATCTATACACATACATACATATAATATGCTAGTGTTAATTGTATAAACATTCTTTTTTTGAGTTTTACAAAAGAGTATATTTGAAAGGTAGGCAAGCATGGATATTGGAAACCCGTCAAATCCATCTCTGAAAGGACAGGGTTCAGTGATGTTTATGATATAAAGAAGCAGGCTGGTCTCAGGTGTGGGGAAAGGTGGTTGGAGGGGCTGTAATCACTCGTCATTGTATGCATAACCCAACTTCATGATGCATCTCAGAGAACAACAACATAGTTTCAGTTTTCTAATGTCAAAATATCCCCCATCAAATACCTGTGCAGGCCCAGCTGAAGAACTGATGACAGCAAAACTGACCCTAAAGTCTCTGGAAAGTAAATGAGTCAACTGTAATGGCCAGCAACCATGCACTAGAGGTATTAAAGCAAGCTAGTGGGAGATTAAAAAGTATGTTATGGGGTGTCATGTGGCTACTGTGATGAGCACAGCCACATCCTACTGCTGCAAGCTGGTGACACGCCCCACGATGCTCTGTATCCTGAACCTCACTCCGAAGCTAGACCCCATAGAGATGAAGCAGAAGATGCACAAGGATGTGATCTTCTCCATCCAGAACTTGCTCATCTACATGGCCCTGCTGTGACTCACTCCATATATATTAGAGAAATTGGACAACAAATGAAGATTTGGATTCACATGTGCATGCATGATATGCAGACCCTGGTTACAGTTTCTCAACTTACCTTCAAATGAATTGACCCAGAAATGTGTAAGACTGAATGGAAATAAAAATTCTACTTCTTAAGAACAAGTTGGGCTCGTGGTAACTGATGTTCATAGCTGAAAATATGAAATAATTTGCAAAGTACAAAAAGATGTCTGTGGTCACAGTGTACAGTTATACCTATGATGTTCTGCCTCTGTCAGTGCTGATGGAATTGTAAATAACCTCAAAGCTGTATGCGGAGATTATGTTTGAAATGGTGCCGTGTAGGCAGTCATTTCTGTTTGCATTTTTACTTCTGTACTTCTGTCCATTGTATATTTGTGAAAGAGTCTGTTTGACGGAAATCAGGGTACACCCACAATGACATTTAAGCATCAGTCTATATTTTTAATAAACATAACTGATGGGAAAAAAGTATGTTACACCTCAGCTGCATGGCAAACAGAACTTGTCAGATTTTTAAAATATTTTTTGAATCATTATGTGTTTCATACAGAATATCACAATCAGTCCTAACCATCTTCATTTCCCTTTCCCAACCAGCACCCCCCATAGACCCCAACTGAAACCCACACATTCTTTCATCTGTGCTAAAGTCTATTGTGTCAAGTTAGTGTCCCCAATTGACCTCAGTGCTGGTTCATCCACTGGGGTCTAGTCAGCCTACCTGGAGTCTCTTGCTTTAGGACAATTATCTCATCCTCACCCAACAGTAGTCAGTTGTCAATATTTCTTAAGGAAAGGTTGGGGTCTGCTACCACTTCCCCAGTGCCATGCGGGGTTTTTGTCTGCTTGAGCTTGCATGGGCCTTGACTCTACTGAAACGATTGCTGTAGGTTCATATGAGCAGGATCCCAGGAGCTTGTAGGATTCTATTTCCATATGCTCATGTACCTCTTCACTGGCTCTTACAGTCATTACGCCCCCTCTTCCACAATGGTCCCTGAGCCCTGGGTGAATGAAACCCACCCAGGGACCCACACTCTGCAGATTCCTAATCTCCATGATTTAGCTATTTGTGACATTTTGTGTTTCTGTCCCTTTGTTGCATTTGGGAGCTTCATTAATGGGAGTTGAGAGATTCATTTATGACTTCTTTACCCCTTGTTCTATATTTCATGAGCCTTGGATGTAGAGGCTGCATTGTAGATGTGCTACTTAAGCATGGGCAATTCACAGACAAATCTGTCTGTGACCAGTTGTGGTACTCTGTATTATTCTCCATCTTGTGCAAAAGAAGCTTCTTTTATGAGTGGAATACTTGATGGTAAATATAAGGTTATATATTTTGCATTTAGTAAGAAATTACATTAGCCTAGGGATGTGACAGTCCTGGGGATCATTGTAAGATCTATGACCTCTTCAGCAATGTGTATTTGGCTATGATTACAGTACCACACATGAGTTTCCTCTCATTGAATGGGCTCTAAGACTAAAGTCCATTGAAATCAGGTACCAGACAAGGCTGTCAACTAGCTCCAGTGTTTTTTAATATAGTGTTTGAAATCCTTGCTGGAGCAATAGTACAAGAGGAGGAAAGTAAAGGAGATCTCACTGAAAAGAAGAAATTAAATTATCCCTTTTTTGCAGATGACATGATATTATAACTAGGAGATGCCAAAATTCTACCAGAGAACTCCTAAAAATGATTAGAACTTTCAATAGAGCACAGGTTACAAAATTAATCTGCAAAAATCAGTGGCCTTTCTACATACCAATACTAAGCAATTGCAGAAGGAGTCCGAGGAAACCCTCCCACTCACGACAGCCTCAAAAAAGTATCTAAGAATAATCCTGACCAAAGACATTTAAAAATCTCTACAATGAAAATTTTAGATCTTTAATGATGAGGACACCGAAAGGTCTGAGTATAAACATTCTTAAATGCATATGTTTACATGTACATTTGACACTTTAAATCCTCTATTGAAAGGAAGGGAATTCTTAGAACAAAGGTTCTTACTATCTTAATTGTCTATTGACATTATCAAGTTTTTCTCTGGAGTGATTATACCAATTACTGGATGAAAGTTTTGGTATCACCCTGTTTTTATGATACTCGGTATCATCAGAATTTTACATCTGATAGGTTAAACAGTAACTTGTATTTCAAGTTCCATTTTTTTTTTCTCATTCTTGCCAGGCTAAACTTTTTTTGAAGTGATGGTATGATTATGTAGGATCTGTATTCTAGAAATTTCCTACCCATAATTTTTAGTTAGTTTCCAACTGGGTTGTCCTTTAATTAGTTTGCAAATGTTCTTTAGCTGTTTCGGAGACCAGTCATTAGTCAGTGATACCTGTGGTCAATATTCCGAATGTCTTCTATAACTTGTTCTTATTGCTTCAGACTGCTTGATTTCTTCTATACCTTTGTCTCCACCTACTACTTGTATTCTACTATGTCTAGCCTTCCAGGTTCCTGTCTGTGTCATTTCTTTACTGGGGAGGCATTTATCTCTTTTTTGCCTGGTTAATATTTGTTGTCATTTTATAACCTAATTTCTTGAAAATGTTCTCCTGCCTCCCAGTTTCTTATGTTTCGTACTATTCTGACCTATGAAAACCCTTTGGCATCTCTCCTCACAGAAATAACTGTTCTGAAGAAGAAAATTGTGTGTGATGGGATTGCACCCACACAGTTGGCTTTGGGCATGTCTCCTGAGTGGCTACCAGGAATGGGCGGTGGAGTGACTTCCCAGGACATGTTCAGCCAAGGCTCAGCTATGCAGCTCAGCTCTTATATAAACATTCTACTTAATTTAGTATTAGCAGTATTACCACTGGGCTCCATATCATCACAGGGTTTCAAACCAGAAATAGTTTACTCCAATTTTTACCCCAGAAATGAAAAGTCCCAAAAGTAGTTTGGGAGAGTCTAGAAAATATCCACATCCGTGGATATTCCACCCCCATTCTTTCTCAAGTATTTCTGATTTCCTCTTCAGTGTGAATTTGAATCTGAGACATATGTCAGCATATTCTGCTCTCTCGTGTGAATGACAAGGGTGTGCACTGGGACATCCATTATTTTGAAACTGGGATTTAACCCAAGGAAAGGGGAGGAGGAGGAACCCAACATACCCAACTGTGTGTTATTTACACATTTCAATATTTAATTTCCTGTCGGCATTATACACGTTTTAGTATGCAGATTATTTGCCCAACATAATTTATCAGTTCCATGTTAGATACTATTCTCCTCAGGGTACATATTGTTCATATTTAGAAATTCTTATTAATCTCAAGAATCACATTGTTTATCCAACAAAATTATTACAGCTTTGATGAAGCTTTTAAAGTGTAACATGTAAATCACTATTTTCTCACTTTCATAAGCAGCTGAATTTTTGATCTGGTGGATTATTATGGTCTAGAAGATATTTAGTCTCAGGCAGAGAAAATGCACAAGATGGTACAGTAATGTGTAGATGAGGCTATTTAATTAGAACTGCTGTTAATGACAAATTGCCATCATGCTGGTTACCCCTTCCTCCAAATTGCCTTTCCCAAGGAGATAAATGAGTGGTACTGGCCGTTGATGCTATAACTAGGATGGGGCTGATGTTTAAAGATATAAATGTTACAGTCACTGATGGTCGGATGGAAGAAGCGAATGAAGATTTAAGTATTTACAAACACTTAGTTTCTAAATTGCATGTTGATCGCTTTACCTAGGAAAATATTGGGGACATGTTCAAGAAGAAGAAAAAGAACTGCATTTCACCGCATTAGCTATAGTGAGGTCAACCCTAATACATTCATCATATGGATGATAAAGATAAACTTGTCTATTAGTTTTTTAGTTTCTTTGAGAAAATAATTTGATTTCCTTATCTGTGAGTTATATTTTCACCTGAGATACTGAGAGTTTTCCATGAAGCCTGCTCATGGACTAAAAGTATGGTGTGTCTGGAAAAGATTGTGACTTTTCCCAACATTTTTCACAACCATACTTGTCTTTTGTCATTCTCGTACCTGTGGTGTGTCAGTCAGACTCAGACTTGTTGCGTCAGTAACAGCACGCCTGACATAAAATTAAAGGAGAAAAGATATATTTTGTCACATAGCTTCCCAAGTTTCAGACTGTTGACTTTGATTCTGTTGATTCTGGGCCTACGGTGGGGCAGAACATCATGGCTCTGGGGACATGTAGCAGAAGTCACTCCCCTCTTGGTAAGAGAGGAAGCACAGAGACAGAAAGGGTCCAGAGCCCTTTCAAAGACACTCCCATAGTGATGTACATCCTCCCTCCTTCGGAAGTTTCCACTGCCTTCCAAAGCACCAAGAGCTAGGAACAAGCGTCTGCCACATAAGCTGCCAAGGACGTTCCACATTCACATCACAACTCCTGCGGCATTAGACTTCTCTGTCTGCTTCATCAAAAACAGCGCACAAAGTTACATGGCTTGAGGAAAACTAAAAATTGACCACAAAATTAATCCTGAGTCAGGACTTTATATACTATGCTTTTCTGCAAGGAGACAAAATGTGAAAAGAGAGAATAGTGACCAGTACAAGTTGTATATACCAGAGCAAGCTAGGATGATCTGCTGATCTTCTGAGACTAGAATATTAGAACTAAATAATTCTGTTCTATTCTATTCTTTGAATCAGCAATTTCATCTTCTTTTTTTTTCTTCTCTATTCTGAATAATAATCATACAACTTTCAAATAAATGCCCAGAAACTATTATTCAGATGAAATGCAAAAAGGCAGCCACAAAACTGTTGAAAGTATGTGTTTACCGGCTGGTATAGGAACCCTGGCAGAGGACACCCAAAAGCCAGTTTGTCAGTGTCCTCACATACTAGTCCCAGTTCACCTGTAGTCACTTTCCTTAGTCTTGAGAACTCTCTCACTCTAAAAGGCTGTGAATCTCTGGTTGTACCCTTCACAACTTGTCACCTAATTTCTTCTTGAATTCCTCTGGTAGCTGAGAACTTACGACTGTGCCACACAATGGGCTGCTGCCGTAGACAGCTCTGAACACAGATAACTTCTTATGGGTGGAGAGACTTACTCCACTTCTTCCATTATTGGCAGCTGAAACAGGCATCTAATCTTTAAGGAGGAAAATGCACTTGAAGAAATCATCTTAGAAATTAAGAGGTTGCTATAATTTCCTGTAACTATCACCCATTCTTGCAAAAAAATGAACATTATTAAATTGTGATAGTTACTAATGGAATTTTTAATTCTCTTACAATTAAGGTCACTGAATCTTTATGTCTTGCCCTTCATCCTGAGACTATTTGCATGAAAATAAAGACTCCAAGTTTCATCATGGTCTATTGATTCATTTAAGCTTTTTTTTTTTTAAATCAGAGATTTCTAGGAATGTAGACTTAGAAATTTCCTAAGCCATTTATGATAGAATAGAAAACTTAGTAGTTTTGAAGTCAGAACACTTTGGATTTATTGTTTGGCTGTTTATTAACTATGTGATGCTAAGCTAGGAGCTTTCGCTTTCTCTTTCTCCTCCTCCTTGTCCTCTTCCTGCTCTTCCTCCTCCTCTTTCTGTTTTGAAACTGACATCAGCTTAACATCAAACTTGCTATGTAGCCAAGGATTATCTTGAATCCCTGATCCTCCTGCCTCTACCTCCTGAGTGCTGAGAATACAGTTATGTACTACCACATTTGGTTTATTGTAGTACTGGGGATTGAACCTAGGCTTCATACATGCTAAGTAAGCACCCTACCAACTGAACTACATCCCCAGGCCCTGAACTTCTCTTCTGAATGTGAGAGTCCAATTAAGTCATTAGATCTCTGCATTTATGGAAAAAGAAATACAGATAAGCAGCAGAGTGTCACATGCACCTCAATCTGCTTTTCTAAGCTGTGAAAATATAGACTATTTACTCACTCCCTGTCACCCTCAAGCTTCTATACCTGTCAAATGGAACAAACAGCTTCTGCCTACAGGAGCGTTTTGAAGATGACTAGAGATGTTGCATGTATCTCTAGAGCACCTGACAGGCAGCGGACACTCAGTTAAGGTTGGCTGTTAACATTTTGATGATGCTGGGAGGAGTAAGAATTCTGAATAACAGGTCAAGTTTAAAGCTGTTAGGATCACCCACACCCTTAATTTTCAGCATGGAGAAAAGCCTCCATAAGAGTAGCTGGATCACAATGTTCTGGAAGCCATGGCAAGCCTTCCCAGTGCCAACGTTACATGGAGCAAGGAGCTTAGAAAGCATTTTGGAAATCTTTAAAACAAATAGTTCTGCTACAGAACAAAACAGACAATTGATATGCATTTCTAAGATGCAGAAATTTTCCTTTAAGCTGGATGCTACAGCCCTGGGTGTGTATTTTTGTCTGTGGGTGGTTTGGAAAATTTAAGATTCACCATTTATTAGGTTTTTCTTTCTTAGCTGTGGGTTCTTAATATGAGCCAATCCCACAAATGTCAGATCTGGGTTCCTCCATTCCTCACTTCTGAGTAGCAAAGCCCGCACTGATGGAGGGTCTCAATACTCTAAATGAGGCCGTGATTAATTAAAATTAATGATGATGTGTAAATTCAAGGAAAGCACAGTAGGAATTAAAGGAACCATTATTGCAAAAGGAGATGAAAACAAGTCTCCTCAGAAAGTAACTCTAACCCTTTTCGCTATGAACAACCAATCTATTCAAGGAGATATTTTCTTTTTTTTTTTTCCCTCTTATAGCTTCCTGACAGAATCAAGGGAAATGTAACCCCAATTTAAAAAGATAGGTGCACTTGTCAGAAGGCAGTCTTTGCATTGACTAGTTCACTTGCTTTCCTGTTGTAACAAAAAAAGTTGTTGGTTTTATACTTTGCTAAAAGCAAAAGGGACATAAAATAGCAATTACGTTTCCCCATTAGTCTCTCCTTCTTTGTGTTGGGGGCATACCATGGCAGAATAACCATCTGTGATTCAGAGATAATGAGCCGGGAGAAGCCGTAGGTACAGTTCAGATGCCAGTACTTTTGTAGTGAGGACACAGAACGGTTTTAGTTGGGAATTGAATATCTGAGGGTTGGACCTCCTCCCTTCCCCTGAAAGTGCAAAGACCCCAAAGCGACTGTTCCCTCCACTTCAGTGTTTGAGTGGCATGTCGAGATCTTTCCAGCTCGAGGTGCATAATGCATTGTGCCGGCTGACTCCCATGTGGAAGAGAGCACAAAACTTCCTTATGCATGAGGCATTTTTAGCAAATTGGACCCCATTTCAATCTTGATGAAACTTGATGACATTTCCAACTTGCAAGTGCACAAAATGAAAAAGCAAATTTTTAGCTATTTATGTGTCAGAACATCAAAAGCTCAAAAGCCATAATTAAGGGTGTCAGCATGGTAGGGAGACCATATTTCCACTCTGCTGAGGGATCTTCTGAGTCTCTCCTCGGAGGTGAGAGCTAAGAGCTGCTGCTCATCCTAGACACAAATCAAAGAATTTGGATTTCATGAGCCCCAGCTGAGATACAGCTTCTCCAGTGCAACCTTGTCATGTTGGTATTTCGTGTTTTTCATTTTTTGCTTGATAGGAAAATTTGGGGATCATCTCTATTGTTGAGTTGTTGTCTCAGATTACTTAACATTGTCCTTGGACTGCTGTTTTAGAACCCTGAAGGAAAAATACAAGAAAACAATTTGAGATGGTATTTCAGTTCCTTTTATTGTTGTCTTTATAATATATGCAATTCACTTTTTAAAAATCCATTTGTTTTTGCTTTTTATGGATGAGTGTAATGCCTTCATGTATGTAAGTGGACTCATGGCATTGGATTCTCCTGGGACTGGAGTTTCAGACAATTGTTAGCTGTTACATGGATGTTGGGAATCAAACTCAGGTCCTTTGAAAGAACGGCCAATGCCCTTAACAACTAAGGCATCGCTCCATCCCCAAATTCACATTTTAATACAAATTCTACTACATATACTGGAGAGGCTTTGATGATATGTCTACTTAATACATATATAGATGTATTTGGACATTAATTTGATAAGTGTCCATTTAAACATTAAAGTTAGAGCTTCTAAATTTTCATGGTGTTTGTCAAAATGATGATCTGATTCACCAAGGGTCACCAGAAAGCAACCTGAGAGCCAGCATTTCTGACTGGTTCCCAAGCTGAACTATGCTGATAGTTCTTGAGGAAAGAGTCTGAAAATTCATTTATGGTCACTGTAGCCAACAACAGGTGTCCTTATCTGGGCTATATGTGTTTGGTAAAAATGGCCTTTTGAATTTTACAGCAGAAATATTATTAAAATTAGTCCTTTAGTATTGCTGCTGGCTGTTAATGATTCACAAGAATTCTTGCCTAATAAGAGCTATTTTCCAAAGAGCTCACATTGAATTGCAAATACCACTTCCAGTCTGAGTGACATCTACAATTCAATTCACTCATATCTCCTGAGTTAGGGACAGGACAGCTCCTGGAAGTGTTGGATACTCACTGTGTATGTTGCATTGTCTTAAGAGCTTTGAAGAGGCATGCCACTAAACATAGCACATATCTGCCCCCAAAAAGTGTAAATTTGTCAATGGAGGCAAGGCAAAAGTGATACTATAGTTCTTAAAAAAAGGACTTATTTTAAAGCTTAATTAGATTTGGAGAATACAGGCAGGAAAGCTCATCTAAAGTCAAAACTCAAGGGAATCTTCACGAAGAAGGTAGCGTTTGAGTTTGGCCTTGAATCATTGGGATTGGTTCTGTAAAAATGAGGATGTGGGGTGTGGACTGCGTGAGCACAAACTAGAGGGAAGGAAAGTTTGAGAGACTGTATGAGCTAGGAAAAGCCACTTATGTGTCATAAATTGGGAATCATTTCAGTCTGGCTGGGATACAGATTTCGTGCAGAGAAATGGTTGACTGTAACCCTAGGAAGGAAAGTTGGGGTTATGACTAAATGACCTCACCAGCCAGTGGAAAGCATTTGGGTTTAATTTAATAGGCAAAGGGGAATTGTTCTTTACTCAACCCACTTGTTCTCCATTCTGCTTTCAGAAATTCTCCTTTAGGTTTTTTTTTTTTCCTTTCAATTTGAATTGTTTATATGTGCAAATTGACATTTTAATCCTCCTCAAATTTCTTTTGATAGTGTAGAAAAGAGATTAGGAAAGGAAAGTAGATTTGTCCTAGGAATTAATAGGATATAGAGGATGGGAACAAAGAAGATTCTATATACCAACTTCTGAGAGGTGACTCTGTCTCATAAATTGGAATGGAGGGATAATCCAGAGATGTGGAGAATTCTAGCTGCCATGTGTTTGGATTCATGATTCTTAAATTAAAGTTATACATGAATGTATTAGTTGGTCAGGGAAGGGAAAAAACAGAACCCAAAACAAACAGTATCCTCCTGGATTATCAGTTTCATTCTGCGACTTTCGCTCTGCCTTTTAAAATATAGTAGAATCAATTATATTTATCCTGTTAATTTACATGGCAATTAATAATAATAATAATCGGTCCAAAACAGTAGTTTGGTTTTGATATGCTTTCTTCTTGTTATTTGAATGTCAGTGTTTAACCAACCAACCAACCAGTCAACTGTTTTTTTTTTTTTTTGGACAGGGTCTAGTAGCAACAGCGCATCCTATTGGCGACCCATTGAAATTTCAGGTGTAAGAGCAAAGGTCTTAACTTTTAGAGTGAAGTCTGAACATACAGAGGCAACTTACATGCTATGAGTGGGCTTATCCAGTCTCAAGCCTGGCAAAGATAATCTATGCCATTGTTTCTCAAGTCTTAGGTTTATCATCCTCCACCTAAATTCCTGTCTATAAACACTCCTCCCTTACAGCTAGCCATGCTCTCATATAACGTGTTATAGACTACATGTTTATGACACTTCTAGGTGACACTGAAAGATATGGAAGATAGAATTCAAAGGTTTCACAAACTTCCTAGATGTCTCTTAAAAGAAAGAATAGAATAAATGAGAGAGAATCTGCATTATAGTTGATGTAACTACTTAGTGCAAGACATGTGTCTTCAGACTGAAGAACTGGTAACTCATAAGCACAAACAAGACTGATGAGAAATGTCATCAGTCAGCTATAGTGCACCAAAGGCAAAGCGAAGACCCTTAAAACAGCTAAAGAGAAAGGATAGATTACCAACAAAGCAGCAGTAATTCCACTAAGAGTAGAATTCTCATCAGCAACAGCAAGTGTCAGAAGACAATATCTGAAAAGTGTCAAGGGAAATAACTATCAAGTTAAAATTATATATCAACTGATGTATTATTCAATATTAAAAGCGAGTCACCAGGATTTCCTCACAGGACCTTGCTAAATAATCATCAGTTGATCGGTTCCAACGGTTACAGGGAAGGAGAAATTAAGGTGTAGAAAGGAAAGAACGACTAGAAAGCAAGAAGCCATTGTGAACCAAGAGTTTGGAAATCATGTGAGTTTCCTAACTGGAAGTGACTGAAGTTAATTTGAGAAGACTAATGTGACTAAGGAATAAAACAGTATAGAACTGAAATACTGTGGATGAACAGAGTTCTGGTATTGCTGAGTGACATAAAGATTGTTCCACATTTTGTTAAAAAAAGCATGGCAAAATGTAAAGTCTTCCACCTGACCAAGAGGTATTAGAGAAAGCAAAAGAAATGTATAATAATTAGACACTACAAAATAAATGCAAATATATGATTAATAACCACCATAAATATGAGTGCCTAACATTGACATTTAAGATTCTGATATTTCTTGGGCTGGGGAGATGGCTCAGTGGTTATGAGTACTGGATGCTCTTGTAGAGGACCACGGCTCATTTCCCAACACCCACATGGTGGGTAACAGCTGTACATAACTCTAGTTCCAGGGAATCTGACGTCCTTTTCTGCCTTCCTCCGACATTTCATGACACTGTGTACACTTGCATGCATGCAGGCAACACACTCATACACATAATAAAAATAATAAAATATTTTGTAAAAGAATCTGATATTTCTTATACTTTGTTTTAAAATTTTGTGTTTGTGAGACTATATGTATGTTTACATATGTGAGCCTGTACATAGATGTCAAAGGTTGACATCAAGTGCCTTCCTTATCACTGTGTTTTGAAACAGGGTCCCTCTTGAGTGTGGAGCCCACTGATTCAGCTAGACTAGCTAGCCAGAAAATCCCAAGGATCCTTCTGTCTTGGCTTTCCCAGTCTGAGAATACAAGTACACAATGCTGTGTCTAGCTTTCAACATGGGTGCTGGGGATCTGAACTCAGATCTTCATGCTTGGGCAGCAAATACTTTACTGACTGAGTCACTGCCCCAGCCTCAGGAATCCGATATATAAATTAGTATTTAAAAGACCCAGTTCCATACTCTTTCAGAATAGACTTTAGACACAAAGCTACCTGTGACTGTAGTGGACTTGATTTCCCTTTAATTTCTTGAGGCATCAAATAGTCCTAAGTCCTTTCTCCAGATAGACTGCAAAGCTCATCCACATATAACAAATGTGAAAACTAACAAATACTTGTATTAAGGTACAACTACTTAATTAAAATTTTGTCACGATTAATGATGAAATAAAACTGCAAAAGATAAACATGTTAATTTGCTGTTATTGCTATGACATCATCAGTTTCTTATTTTCTCTAAACAACTTTTCCATGTTAGTCATCTGTTGACATTTTGATCATGTACATAGTTCTTAAAAGCTACATTAAATAATGGGCTTACTTACATTTATGTAACGGCACACAAATCAAAATCAAATTCACAGTTATACATAATCTCTATATTTACTAAGGAAGTATTAGATGGTGTTCCAAAATTTAGATTTTTGGAAATCACTATATATTTATGTAAAGGAATGATTTGTATTTTCTTGGCCAATGGTTCATGTGACAGAGGCAATGGGGCTGGTGTTAAGGGATTTCATCCAGTGTACTCATAAATGTGAAGTGATTTATCTCTTGCTCTGAGTTTGGGGAGATAAATATATTTACTGTTGTGCTGTAACAAGTGTTAAGGACTGAATATCTGTTTCATCCCTATCAAAACATTCACCTTCAGAAGCTCAAAGTCAGTCAGTAAAATGGCATTAAGCAGTGGAATCATTGGGAGACAAATAATTTAGATGAAGTCATGGAGATGGAGCCACATGAAGGAAAAACTGAGCTCTCCCTCTTCCTGCTTTATAATCACAAGGCAAGGAGGTAGGGGTCTGATTTGAGGAGATTGCTTGGTTGGTAAAGTGGTTGCCACCCAATCCTGTTAACCCAAGTTTGGATTCCCAGCACCCAGATAAAAAGCTGAGTGTGGCAGTGCATCTATAATCCCAATGATGGGAGACAGGAACAGAGGGATCCTGGAACTCATTGATCAGCCAGTCTCACCACACTGCATGTTCCAAGTTCAGCAAAGACCCTGTCTCAAATAATAAGGTGGAGAGTAGCAGAGGAAGACACCTAATGTCAACCTCTGACTTCTATAAGCCCATGTTCACTTGGACATAAATGTCTTTTGTTTAAGCTACTCTCTGAGTTATTTTGTTACAACCATCAAGCAGACTAATACTAATAAAAGGCTTCCATGATGAGATGGAAGGATCAAGTGGATCAAATTGGAGGTATCAATTCATTTGTCTCAGTTCTATTCTCACCAAAAGAAGCATACTAGTAGGACATGGAGATGGAGGATTCATGTAAGCCTGAATCTCTAGCATGTGCTGTGTGCTTCACTACCTGTATTTATTATTTATTTATTTTTAAAATACTTTATTATTTTTATTTTTTGTGTATGAGTGTATTTCCTGCAAGTGTGTAACTGCACCCATGCTATGAAATTCCTGTCGAGGTGAGAGAAAGGTATCAGATTCCCCTGGAACTGGAGTCACTGATGGTTGATGATTGTTAGCCACTATGTAGGTGATGGGAATCGAACCTTGGCCCTCTGCAAGAACAGCCAGAGTCCTTAACCTCTGAGCCATTTCTCCAGTCCCTATAACTCTGTTTAAACCCACGTCTTGCCTTATGTTTTACCAAGCAGCAATGAACATGTAACAAGGTGCTCACAGCTAAAACCTCTCTCTATAGAATAAAGGAGAAATTAAAACAGAAAGTGAAGTAGACAATTGTCAGCTGTTTACTCAAGTAGGGATTAAAAAACAAATCAAAGGTGTTTTTAGTAAGATTCTGTGGATAGAGTTTGTCAAGAGACCTATTTCCACTAAAGTGGGAAAGGATCATTGAGTTTCACACAACAGTACTTAACATTTTAGTACTCCTTGGTGCCTCTGGATAGTTCATTCTCATCAGACATATTTCTGGACAAAGATAATAAAAAAGGAATTTGGTACTTTTGATAAATCAAGACATAAGACAAAGATTTTCAAGAAAATATTTTCCAAAATGGCCAAGAAATAGTAATAAAAATGTAAAAAACAAGAGCTGGGATATAGATCAACAAGACCCTGAATTCAGTAATCAGTGTGTGTGTGTGTGTGTGTGTGTGTGTGTGTGTGTGCACATGCCTGTGTGTAGGAGGGGGTCAGACTATCCATATCAACTAGGAACATTATTGAGTCAAGTATTTGATGCTGAATATGAAGAGGACTAAGTTTTATGTCACACCACAATTTCTCTTGTATCAGGTAAACTTTTCCTTCCTTCTTCCCTTCCTCCCTCTCTCCCTCCCTCTGTTCCTCCTACCCTCCCTCCCTCCCTTCCTTTCTCCCTTTCTTCCTTCCTTCTTTTATGTTTTGACGCAGGGTCACCCTGCAGCCCCAGCTGACCTAGAACTCGCTATGTAGACCACGCTGACCTCCAGCTCACAGAGATCTGCCTGATTCTGCCTCCTGAGTGCTGGGAATTAAAGGCATGCACCAGCACACTTTGCCTTAGGTAGACTTTGACAAGACTGAAAAAATGTCTCATTACCTTCTGCCCCTCACTACAGTCATTCACTACTTACTGGTTCATATTCAGTAGGTGCCTACTATGTAGAGCCAAGCACAGGTTTGAGAATCTGCGATGTTTTCCTCCCATTAGTCATCTCAGAAGACCAGTAGCTACTGTTACTGTCTTCATTTTCCACAAACAATAAACAGCAATATAGAGGTAAAAGGTAAATAGTTCACCAAAACTTGTCTCTTAGTTTCTCACAGGCTGTGCATGTAATTATTCTGCTATGTCTGCCTTAATTGGTTCAACAAAGAGATTTTCAACAATGCTGAAAATTTATACATCTGAAGACTCTTCTTTATTATTTTCTTATTTAAGCTATTTTCCAAAAATTCCTGTGTTGATGTACATAGTCGTATGTCACATAAGATATTTTGGTCAGTGCTTGGCTGCATCTATGATGGTAAATGCTCACAGCTACAGGGGAGATGGGCTGTGCCATCTAGGTTTGCTCAAGTCTACACTGTGATGCTCAGTCTCCTTGTTTCTCCATCCTTATGCGATCTAGGGCAATCTGTTAAATACAAAGCCCGGCCCTAGGCTGTAACTCACTGATAGGGCACCCACTCAGCAAATGTGAGGCCTTGCATTTCCTTCCCAGCACCAAGACAGGGGAAAACAAAAGAAATGCTTGAATTAAGTGAGTTCATATCTAAACTTTTGCATCTTGTCTATAGACATAAAGCCGAGAGAGCCTGATGGAACTTTCTGGATTTGTTTTTGTTTATTTTGTCATCTAAGTGTTTCCTATTATGATGTACTTAGAGGTCTTTATAAAGTAGAATTGGTGAAATTAGTACATAAAGGAGATATAAGGGCCATTGGAATTAATTCACCTGTGTCCCAACCTCATTTCCCATCAAAACAGATGAAAAACTGCTTTACTTAAACATGACCAGCAAACAAAATAGACTCCAAAATAACGTTCGACAGAAATTATAGATTAGACCCAGTTTTCCTCAGCAATGATATCTCAATATTAGGTTCAGGTTCAAAGAAGAGCTTGCAATGTTCTCTAGATGAAAACTTCAGAATCTTGTGTTATTCGCATAACAACACTTCATAAATCTTGTATTTTTGGAATATGGTTGAGAAGTTTGTGTGTAGAGTCTTCCAGGCCCAAGTTTCATTGCAAAACTTTTGAGCAAATCTAATCGCCAGGCCAATTTTGTGACACTATCTTCAATTTTAGAGCAGAGGGACTTAACAAAGGTAATGAAATTGATGTCAAGAGAAATGAGAGCACAGAGATATAAAGCATCTCACATTTATCTGAGCACAAATATTGGAGACAATCGCAAAAGGAAAGGAAGAAATGACTAAGTTAATGACTTGTTTTTAAGTTCTAGAGATGGTGCTGCTCCCCTTTTAAAGAAGGAAATAGTCTCTACTGCCTTTTTTCATTTTGTCATATTTTATTTTGATTGAAAATATTTCCCAGGATTCTATGGTGTTGCTATACTCTATGCAGTTTCCAATAAATGATCTATTTATTTACATAAAAGGAAAGATTCGTTAATGTAAAGCAACAGGAAAGACATTTTCCTGCCAATTTTCTAATGAAAGCCAATGACTTTTTTTTAATTGGGTTATAAGTTTCATTTTCTCAAAATGAAAAATGCATTCTTAAAATGAAATAAAAAGTATCATATTATCAGTATTTCAGGCCGCAATGAATGGATACTTTCTCTGAATAGATTCTTCTGAATGGCCGCTCTATAACTACTATGTTTTGTGAGAAAAGTATATTAAAAGTAGAAACAGCATCATGAATGAAGAAAAGAGATCGAAACAAAGTGGAAAGTATGTAATCTTTAAAAAGGACCATATCAAGGAGAATCTCAGAGAAACTTTAAATGGAGCGTCCCGTAACCCCAAAGCTTTCCCATTTCCTATTCAATGAGTAATTTACTTTTTAGATGAGATTCACCAGCATTATTGCAGGATAAATGTAATTGAAAACCATTCAAGCTCTAACTTGACTGCATTTGAAAACCTGTGCATTTGGTGTTTGACCAGGGCTCCTTCATCCTTAGGAGTTTTGAGAGAAGGCAAAAGCTCTCTTCTAAAGAATAAAGAGCAAAACCCTCAATTGCTTTCATGTTTCCCACAAAGATGCTAATAGGATGAACTGAATGTCAGGAATAATAAGACAAAATGATGGTGTACACCCTGCGAAGAGAAAATACAACATCTTTTTATGTAAACTGTCACAAGAACCTCAAGGAGACTCTTTGCTCTTTTCATGCCCTGATTTTGAACTGCTTCATTAAAAGTCATTTTGTTTTTCAGAAGGATAACACCCACATTATTCTATTAAAAATTTTTAAGAGAAATCTTCAATTAGGAGGTTATTGTTGTCTGCAGGATTTTTCCATAGTTGGTTGGTAGCTGCAAGTGTGATCTTCCAAATTTGAATGGAAATACGACATTCATCATAGCTTAAAATAGACAAAATGTCTTGTCTGCTTGAAATGCCAGTGAACTTGGTATTATTTATCAGATCCTTTGAAAATGTTGGAATTTTCAAAGGAGAGAATTTTCAAAAAGGAGGGAAAGAATCATTTCTTTCTGCCTTCAGTTGGTTGAAAAGTTAGATTAGTTCTATTTACAGATCCCTTGTTTCATGCAGTGTTTTGGTGTTTGAGGGCTGAAAGGAAGCAAAGAACCAGGGAGTTCAGCTCAACCCCTGCACAGCATACTTTGGGTTGGACTGGGGAGAAAGTCTCTCAGTTGTTTCTCAGTGGTCACCAAGCTTCTACTCAGGCTTCATCCTGATCCTCTGTTTTACTGTGGACTGGTCTAGACTCCATACATGTAAACCACTTAGAAGGGGAAAAATGTAATCAGGCAGTTGTGATGGCTCAAATTGGTAATTATAATCCCAGGGCTTGGCAGGCTGAGGCAGGAGAATCTCTATGAGTTTGAGGTAGGCTTTATCTACATATTTAGTGTCAGGCTATATAGTGAGACTGGTTGAAAGGAGGGAGAGAGAGAGAAAGAGAGAGAGAGAGGAGAGAGAGAGAGAGAATATTCTCATAAACATTATTAGTTTGGTGGAACTGAACCTAAATTACCTTGTGATTAAAAAGAGATAGGAACACAGGAAAGGCTCGGAGAAGCTCTTCATTCTGTTCTACAAAAGAGAAATTGATTCTGCACTGCTCCCTGCTGTATTTTCCAAACCTATTTAATCTTGGAATGAATGTCCCTCTCTTTATGGTTTATGGTTATTAACATCTAGTTGCTTTCTTTCTAACTCTGGTCCTGGAAAAACTTCTTTGATAGCTAGTTCTGCAATTAAACCTTGAACAGTAGATATTGAGAAGAAATTGGGAGTTAGAGAGGTTAAATAACTCACCCAATGGCATATAAGTCTTAAGTATTATAACTAAAATTTTATGCCTAAAGTCTGAAGGCTTTTCTGTATGTCGCTGTGACCAGAAAACAAGAAGAGATACATTGATTTGAATATTTGCAGTATTTCTAGATAGGCTTAACAATGGGGGTATAATTTTCAGGTGCACATAGTTATCTTTTCATGTTCCTAGCATTGTTGCTTTCATTAAAACATCCCTCTTATTATACATGTTTGCAAAGGTTATTGAATGTATGGCAACACATAAGAATTAAGTATAGATAGCATGCATAGAACACACAGCTTTGTAATATGTTTGTCACAGCATGAAGTAAGTAATGTAGATGCATTATTGTGGAACTAGCTACAGTAGTCAGAAAAATGCTGTGTCAGTGGAGCAACAGAAATGGAAGAAGGACCTTGCGTAAGTGAAGAAATATTTGAAGTGTTTGATTTTATATGTAATATTAAGAACAAAAAAATCCATTTGAGTACATTAAATTGTTCCTCTGAGAGTGATAACAATATGATTTTAATCTATGGATATGTAGATAACATACAGTATACACTTGTATTCTCTTTATATACATGCATTCTTGTGACAGGAAAAACATGTTTGTGGAATATATATATATATATATATATCCAATAAAAACAACCTTTTTTGCTGAATTATTATAAGGTCCATTTCAGTCATTTTGATGTAATAGAATTTTAGATTCCTTTAATAAATGTCCAGTGCATTGATTTATTATTATTATTATTTTTAATTTCCTGCATCAGATCTAGGACTTTGATAAATACCACAGACAACCCCGGAGCTGTAGGACGGGCTTGACAGTTCTTCAATAAAGGGCTGTGTGGCTTTTTTGTCAGTGTCTTCCTTCCAGTGACAGCTTCTTTGTTCTTTTCTAGTCAGATTTTCTGGTTAACACATCAAAAGTGTATCTGTGTACACGAAGTACGCAGAAAACAGTTCAAAGAGGTAAGAGATTCACTTTTAACTCTTCCCTACATTTTCCCCCACACTTGTCACAAAAGACGTCTCTTGTGGAGGCTTCGGAACAAGGTGAGGAGTTCAGACTGAAGCCCAGGGATGTATGGTGTGTGGGGATTAGTTATTAGAAGGGACGTTGATCAGGGAAGTCACGGGAGGAACTCACATTACTGAGAGCTAATCTGAGATGAGGAATTTTAACTTTCCCAAGACAACTAAGCCTGACACTGGCTTTCATATTTATTCATTACCATGGGTGGGGTCCCGCTTCTGGGAACATCACGATGACAGAATCTGCCTACGCTGTACATGCAGCTCTAAGCTGTCCCAGCAGGAATTCCTGCACAAACGTGAGGATTCAAGTTAGCCCTGTACCTGTGCTTAGAAAAATGCTCTTTCTTTGAGTCTTCAAGAGCTTTCCTAAGTTGGTAATAGACTATCAGAAGTCTAGGAGAATAGCTTGCAGCACCCAGTCCCCTTGTCAGGTCAGGAATGTTTCCAGGATTAGGGGTTGCTATGGCTAATTTTGGTTGTCAACTTGACACACCTGGGAAGGGAGTGCTTCTGCTGAAGACTTGCCTTCATCACGTTGGCCTGTGAACACATCTGTGGGGCATTTTTTTGATCAGTAATTGATGCAAGAGGGCCCAACGTACTATGTGCCGAGGCCATCCCCAAAGGAGGGCCTATGCTGTATAAGAAGCCAGCTGATCATGAGCCTGGGAGCAAGGCAGTAAGCAGTGTTCCTTCATGGTTTTTGTTTCTGCTCCTGCCCTGACTTCCTTCAGGAATGAACTAGAAGCATAAAATGGAATAAACCCTTTCTTCCCCAAGTTGCTTTTGGTGGTGGTATTTATCATTGCAACATAAAGCAAATTAGAACACAGGTATAATAAAGCGAAGGTCAGACAGAAGGCACCCTCCCTCCTTTCTCCTCTTTCTGGACCTACCACACATCAGCCATGAGTATTACGAATGTCTAGAAAGACCCCTTACCCCGTGGGGCAGAGTGACTTATGTTGAAATAGACCACTTTCATTGTATCATATATATATATATATATATATATATATATATATATATATATACACCAAGTGAAGCAAAAGCAATACATTAATTTGGAAGAATTGTGACATTTGATGTTTTGACAAAGCTTCCAAGTAGTCATCATGAGAAAAGCAAAACTGTTTTTGGACTCCCTGACATACTTTCTGATTGAGCACGGGTTTTCATTTTCAAATTCATGTGCTTTTCGGCACTTCTGGGATTTGAAATGCCAGCTCAGGCAAGTACCATATGCAGAGCAAGCAAACCAGGCAACCCTGAGTTTCCTGACTGTCCATGCCTTTCTGCGTTGCTTCTAGGCATACAAGACCGGAAGGGGACATGAACTGCTGGCAGACTTCTTGGAGCCAGCTGAGTCAGCCAAGTGGCTTGATGCCTTCGAGTTTCAGATTTGTCATCTGAAAGTGGGGTTCACACTCAACATTGGCCTTGGTATTTGCTGGGGATGGTTTGGGGGGGCATTGTGCATGTATATGCCATTCAGCACCAACTTTAAAGACGACTCGGGGACTGGTCATTGTTCAAAAAGAGTCTGCATAGACAACATTTAATGACTGTATTAGTTACTTTTCTTAAGGAAGAGTTTGTTTTGGCTCATGGTCTGAGGGTACCATCTATCAAGACAGGGAGGACACGGGAGCAGGAGCATGAGGCGCTGGTCATGTTGTGTCTTCAGGCAAGTGGCCGGGGGAGATGAATGCTGGTTCTCGGGTGGCCTTCTCTGTTTTGTTAAATCTGGGACCGTGGCCCATGGGAAGCTGTCACTCACATGCAGCATGGGTCTTAAGCTCAGTTAACCTTTTCTAGAATCACTTTCATAGATACACCCAGAGGTATGCCTCTGTAGCAATTCTAAATCCAGTGATGTTGACAGTGACGTGAATTAGCCATCATAAGGAGTATCTGCAAGTTTGGCATATCCTGCTTCTGGGAGACAATAAATGTGGAAGCAGTAAACAAGAGTTTTAGCCAAGGAAAATTTCACTTTCATCTGTACTAATCAATATATAGTCAGGAGTGTGGTGGCCTTTTTTTTTTTTTACAGTTTTGTTATGAATTTTCAATTATTAAAAGACGTAACAGACACAGGTGTGCTTACTAACAAGTAATCCTAGCAGGAATATTTACAGCAGGACGCCTTTAAACTAACATTAAAAGTAACTAGGAAAACAAATATGAAGACACGCTGTGCATTTTAGTAAAGAAATCTTCTACCCTGCAAAATAGCATTTAAATTTATTTCAGGCATGTTTTCTTTAAATTGTTTTCCTTTCAGAATCATGACTTCAGAATAGATAACTATTTTTAAGATTATGGTTTTCGTAATTTATTACTTTTTTATGTGTATGAGTGTATGGAGTGCATGTGTGTTAAGTGCAGCCTTGTCATGCAATACCCAAGGAGGTCAGAAGAGGGTGTCAGATCCTCTGGAACTGGAGTTTGCTAGCTGCCATGTAGGTGCTGGGAATTGATCCCAGGTCCTCTGTAAGAGCAGCCAGTGTTCTTAACCACTGAGTCATCTCTCCAGCCTCCAGAATAGATAACTGGTAATAGGGACTGGTTATATTACCTTCAAGATAGGATTTTGGAATTTTTTTCTCTTATGCTGTAGCTTTCACATGACACAATCAATAGCGATAGAGTTCAATCTGAATTCTTTTCCAGATTGATCTATCCTTTTTCCCCTTGATTGTTTATTTAAACTTTTCTTTTGTATAGGATTTTTTTCCCTCTCTTGGATGTTCCATAGGGAATATTCAATTGTGAGAAACACTCTTTTTTGTGATTACTAAACTCACTAGTCTTCAAATTTACCCAGGGTGCTCAAAAATGATATCTAAAATAGTATCTACTTTCTAGGCCAGTGGTTCATACCTGGAACTACTCATAGGGACAGCTCAAGCAAAGAGCTCAAGAACTTACTGCTTCAGAGAAACTGGGGAGGGACCAAGCTTCCAC
Source organism: Eospalax fontanierii (assembly GCA_035773235.1). Taxonomy (NCBI): domain Eukaryota; kingdom Metazoa; phylum Chordata; class Mammalia; order Rodentia; family Spalacidae; genus Eospalax; species Eospalax fontanierii. Next base: position 69,191,535 of record CM069526.1, read on the forward strand.
ATTTCTAGCAAGTCTTCAGATGCTGCTGAGGTTATAGGGCCCTAAGGATCAGACACAGGGGACTAATGCTACTAGACATGCTTTTTTAGGGAACTTTAACATTTAATGCATTCCAAGATTATCCCATAACTGAACTCAGCCTGGAAATCAGTGTTTAATGGTGGTACCTCTATCACAGTCACTGCTCACATGTCATCTAGATCCAGGCTAGGAAACCTTTAGAGAATATTCAAAATTATGGGGAAACACAGATCTCCTCTTATTGACTAGCCTATGTGATGGAAGAAGAGGCCAATGTTAGACTTTGGAGGACCTTGAAGAGTCTCTCTTCAGTATACTTTCAAGAGGATAGCAGAGCCCATCATCTGTGTGCCTGAAATGAGCACCCAGCATGTGGAACACAGTGGCTGTAGAACCTGTCTCTATTGATACCTTTGAGCAGCATGGCTGTTTCTATGAAGCTCATGTATTTGAACACTTAGTCTCCAGTAGGTGGCGCGCGTTCGAGTGGTAATGGAACATTTTGGAAGTCTATTACTGGGGGCTTTGTGAGTTTAGAACCTCACCCTAAATTCTGCTTGCTTGCTTGCTCTGCTTCCTGTGTGTGGATAAAATGTGATCATTCAACTTCCTGCTCCATTCACCTGCTCCCACACCTTACCCTGCCATTACAGACTCTAGCCCTCCTGAACTCTAAGCCACAATAAGCACATTTTTCCCCTGGATTCCTTTTAGTCATGGTATTTTATCACAGCAATAGAAAAGTAGCTAATACAAAGAAGATCAGGCATGTACCAGGTGACTGAATCTAGATTCCACTTTCTCCTGCCCTGAGCATCTCCCATGTCTGTAGTTTCCTGAGAATCACTTCATCTTCTGAATTCATCATGAGCATTCCTTGATTGCTTGCCTCTCTGACATTTTGTCCTACTCACCACTGTGGTTCTAGCACACAGCACAGAGGTTGGTGCTTAAAAATGCTCTGACTGAAGGAGTGAGGTGAACGAGTACTTGACTCAGAGTAGATACTCTATAAATTGATGTTGAATGAAGTAATGCACCAAAGTGTAATGTAGAGTTGTGAGTAATCACAGGATTTCATTGTCTGGGAAAGATAGATAGATATAGATATAGATGATATAGATATAGATATAGATATAGATATAGATATATTTGCCTAGTAATTAGGTTCTGGAGAATCACATATACAAAACTTTCCCACTGTTAACAGTTTTCTCTGGTATGTGAGCATTTCTGCATGACTCTGTGTGTGTGTGTATGTGTGTGTGTGTGTGTGTGTGTGTATTTCATTCATTTTTAAGATTTTATGTATAGTGGTAGTAGTGTATGAGTAGTAAATGTTCATGTGGGTGTGTCCACATGTGCTCAGGAGATATGCATGCATGCATGCTACATGCATGCATATGCATGTGTGTAAGGACGCCAGAGGCTGAGTCCAGGTGTTTCCCCAGTCATTTTCAATCTTAGTTTTTGAGATAAGGTCTCTCACTGAACCTGTAGTTTACCAATTTGGCTAGACTGGCTGGCCAGTGAGCTCCAGTAATCTGCCTCTCTCTGCCTTCCCAGTGCCTGAATTTTTACCTGTGTGCTGGGGATCTGAAATCATGCCTGTATGGCAAGTGTTTTGCTAACTAATCCATCTCCCCAGGCCATGACTGTATTTGGAAAATATAGTACCTGCCAAAGTTGAAGTTCAGTTTTGAAGAGACTGTCCTAAAAGCCTAAGTATAGACATTGCAAGTGCCATCTAATACAAAAAAGAATCTGCTAAAAAGAAAGTTTTGCATAATTTTTTAATTAAAAACTTAAATTTCTCTGTGTTATTTGGACTCTATGTTTTCTATGGCAAGATTGATTGTGCAAATCTTAACAAGGCAAAAAAAAAGATTGAAATCAAGTAAAGTTAAGTGGAATATTTTGAAATGTCAAAGATGGATAGCATATGTTGTAACTATGTGAGTGACGGCTTTAAATAATGACAACAATGGATTTTAATCAGACTAGACCAGTGGAGTGTTCCCATGTACATTTGTGAGAAGTTGGTCTCTAAACCCAAATTTCCCAGATAAAAATACCACAAAATGTCATTTATTTTTACTCCAAAAGAAAAAAATATATTTATAAAAAAAAGATTTACTGTCACTATTAATTTTATTATTTTTAAATTTGTTATTAAATTTTTTCATATTTCATCCAGAACATCTTAATTAATCTTAATTATCTTTATATCTCCTCCCCCACTGGCAACCTCCCTTATCCCCCCCACCACCACTGGAATTCATACATCTGTCATTTGTGTCAGGTCTATTGTGTCACATTGGTGTCCCCATATATCCCTCAGTGCAAGTTCATCCACTGGGGTATAGTCAGCCTATCTAGAGTCTCTCCGTTTAAGAAGATCAGCTCTTCCTCATCCAGTAGTAATCAGCTGCCAATAACTCTTCTACTAAGATTGGGCCTTGCCCATTTCTAAAGTTCTATGCTGGAGTTCTGTCTTCTTAAGTTTGCATATGTCTTGTGCGTGCTAACACCATTGTTGTAGGTTCATATGAGCAAGGCTCTAGGAGATTATAGGACTCTTATTTCCATAAGGGCATGTACCTCCTGCCCCCTCTTCCTCAATGGTCCCTGAGTTGGAGTTTAATATAGGTGTCCTGCCCAAGGACTCCTGACTCTGTAGACTCTTGTTCTCTAAACTTTGGCCAGTTGGGGCCTTTGGTATTCATCATGTTCTGTTGTATGAGGAAGCTTCACTGTTGAGCATTGAGGGATGTATTAGTATTCATTCTACCTCCATTCTGTATGCTTCATGAGCCTTAAGTGTAGAGGTTCTGCTATTATAGTTGTGTCGCCTGGGGCTGGGCATCTCTTAGAAACTTATTCGCTGTGTGTGACTAACTGTGGAACTGTATAATATTTTCAAACTATTTCAAAGAACCTTCTTTAATCAGCAGTGTATGGTACATTTGTCTATAAATATAAGGATCCATATTTACCATACAGTAAGAAATTTCATTTGTCTAGAGATTTTACAGAGATAGGGTTTTTCTCCAGCATCTGTGACCACTCTATCCATGTGTATTTGACTGTATTTACAGTACCACTCATGAGTTTTCTCTCATTGAGGGGGTTTTAAGTCTATAAAATCAATCAGTGGTTCAACTCAGCTGTAAAGTCTAATAACCACAATGACTGGCACAGCAAACTATTTCTATTGACACTTTTATCTAGGGTGTAATCAACAGTTATCTAATTGTCGTGCTTTTTATATGAACTGCCATTAGAATGTAATGCCCACATTTAGGGTGGGTCTTCCCATTTAAAATAATCTAATTAAGAATATCTCCCTCATTTCAGTTAACTCCAGATCCAGTCAAGTTGACAACCAAGATTAGCCATCACAAGCCCACCCCGTGTCAGCTTGACACCCAACTGTATCTCTTATGTCACACTTAATTTTCAAATGAAAAAATAGCAAGTGATAATTCCACCAACAAGATTTAACTATCTCATGTACAGTCATAAAAGCATTATATGATTAGAGGAGATTTTAAGGTCATTGAAGAATGCTTAGTCCTCTAGTCTCTCATAACCTAAATATGATACTATAGAATTATATATATCATATAATTAACACTTATCTCAATTACACATTTTTTAAAAAGGAAACAAAACACAAATATCTGCTTAATATATATGTATATATACACAAACATATTCTTTACCAGACAGGACAGGAACACTCATTTCTGTCACGACCACCTCATCCAGCAAGGAAGATGCAACACCAGACTCTTCTTTAAGCAGTTTACTCAGGAACCTTAAACAATCTTCTGACCCCGGGAAATCCCGCCAGAGACTTAAATCCCCTCCTGCCAGCCAACCCCAAACTACCACGTGGTGCAAGCAGATAGGCGCACATATGCGGGAGCAGGCCCAGATCTCAGCCACAGCCAAATATGGAGTTGTTTACTCCAGAGAGCACTCCGGACGGTGGAAGGCGGAAGCAGGCGCCATCTTTAAGACGCGGCAATCCGCAGCTCTCTACACATTTCAATTATAATCTACATTTGAGCAACTGGTCACATGGCCTTTGCGGATATTTATAACTACCTTTGTGTACTTCCTTCACCATCAGCAAGCACCTCTACAGGTCTTGGCTCTTTTCCTGGAGGATGGACCCACACCTTCAGCCCTTAAGGGTCTGGGCTACTTCTTGTCCTATCTGAATTGTGTTTGTTGCAGTTTCCCGCTGACCTTAATCACAAGACAGAATAGCACCAAAAGACACTCTAAGGTATCTCTTGTCCTCTTTATTGCTACTGTGGAGCAGTCCAATTTCCCCCTGGTAGTCTGGATCAATCATCCCTCCCAATACTGTTTATTCCTTTCTTAGCCTGTTAACTTAAGAGCATCAGAAGCCCAAAGTGGCCAGGGGAAAGTCTTAGCTTCCAGTTCAATGGAATGTTTCTTATGTCTCCTGGTAGAAGCACTGACCCCTCTGAAACCAAACTTGTAGGCCAGCAGAACACACAGCTGCAGGTACAGGAGGCAAAAATTTTCCTAGTGGGTCACTAGGGGTGATACTGAGTGGAGCCATTCCTACTTTCACCCCTTGTCTCCTAAGCCCATGAATCCTGGTATGGGAGAAACAGTACCATGTATTGAATGCTGATTCAAAGCATATACTGCCTTCTGGAAGACTCTGCTGCTGTTCTCCAGACTATTGGCCACCTAATTGGCACTGTAACTGTGTCTTTAAGAGGCCATTCTACCATTATATCAAGGTAGCTGCTTTAAGATGGTGGGAAACGTGAGAAGACCAGTGATTTCCACGATCATGGGCTTACTGTCACAATTCTTTGGCTGTGAAGTGATTTTCCTGGTCAGAAGCAATGTTGTATGGGAAACCATGATGGTGGATAAGGCATTCTGTCAGTCCCTGGTACATTTGGCAGAAGCATTATGTGCAGGAAAGGCAAATTCATAACCATAATGAATGCCTATTCCTGTAAGGACAAAGCGTTGTCCTCTCCATGATGAAAATGGTCCCGTGTAGTCAATCTGCCACCAGGTAGGCCTCTGGTCACCCAGGGGAGTATTGGGGGCTCCATGTGGGTCTCTGTGGTTAGCATATCTGGCACTCAGCAGCAGCTATAGACAAAGCAGCCTTGGTAAGAGTCCATGCTGTCAAGCCCGTGTGTAAACTCCACCTCTGCCACCATGGCCACTTTGTTCATCAGCCCATTCAGCAGTAACAGGGATAGCTGGAGAAAGAGGCTGACTGTCCACAGAATGGGTCCTTTGGTCTACTTGATTATTGAACTCATTCTCTACTGAAATCACTTTTTAGTGAGTATTTGCATGAGACACAAGTATCTTCACATCCTTTGCCTTTAGAGAGATCTATCCACATACTTTTCCCCAAATGTCTTTCTCACCAATTTTCTAGTCATGCTCCTTCCAAGTCCCTGACCATCCAGCCAAACCATTGACTACAGTCCATGGAATCAGTATAGAATCACACATACAGCCATTGTCCTTCCAAGCAAAATGCATGACCATGTGGACTGCCTAAAGTTCTGCCCACTGTGAAGACTTTCTTCACCAGTGTCCTTCAGGGTTGTTCCAGAAATTGACCGTAATTCTACACCTGTCCACTTCTAGATGGTGTTTGCATAGCATTCAGAATTATCAATAAACCAAGCCCTAGTCTTCTCTTCCTCAGTCAACCAATCATAGGGCACCCACCATAAAGCCATAGGCGCATGCTTGAGAGCAGAAGGCTTTATAACCGGAGTAGAAACCATAGGCATTGAACAACTTCTTCATGTAACCTGATCATGTATATACCACTTCCATTTGATAATGGATTGTTGCTGTGCACATCCTACTTTATGGCTTGTTAGGTCAGATAATACCCAACTTATGATGGTAACTTGGTCACATAGTAACTTGGTACCGATTGTTACCTGGTACCAAACATGGTAACGATTGTTAATCGTTTGGTTTCTACTAAGGCCCTATAGCAGACTAAGAGCTATTTCTGAAAGGGAGAATAGCTGTCTGCAGGTGAAGGTAAAGCCTTATTCCAAAATCCCAACATCCTCCGCTGTGATTCTCCTATGGGGACCTGTCAGAGACTCCAAACTGGATCTCTAACTGCCATTGACATGTCAAGCACCGTTGGGTCTACTGGGTCATATGGCCCAAGAGGCAGAGTTGCCTGCATGGCAACTTGGACCTATTGAAGAGCTTCTTTCAGTTCCAGGCCCCACCCAAAGCTAGCTGCTTTCTGAGTCATTTGATATGTGGGTCTTAGTAACACTGGTGAAGAATGTGCTGCCTCCAGAATCAAAAGAAGCCCACTAATCATTGTGCTTATTTCTTGGTGGAGGAAAAGACTAGGTACAATAACTTATCCTTCACCTTAGAAAGAATGTCTCTGCATGCTCCACACCACTAAACTACTAGAAATTTCATTGAGGTAGAAGAAGGACCTTGAATTTTGGTTGTATTTTTTTCCTAATCTCTTATGTGCATATGCTTTACCAACAAGTCCAGAGTGGTTGCTACCTCCTGTTCACTGGAACATCATCAATATAATAGACCAGTGTGATATTCTGTGGAAGAGACAGATGATCAAGATCCCTTTGAACTAAGTTATGGCACAAGGCTGGAGAATTAATATACCCTTGAGGAAGAACAGTAAAAGATGTACCGCCAGCCTTGTGAGCTGAAAACAAATTGCTTCTGGTGGTCTTTATGAACTGCAATTGAGAAGAAAGCTTTGCCAGATCAATAGCTGCATACCAGGTACCAGATGTATTAATCTCCTCAAGTAAGGAAACCACATCTGGTACAGCAGCTGCAATTGGAGTCACTACCTGACTGAACTGTCACCCTCCCTGATCCATCTGTCTTTTGCACAGGCAAAATAGGAGAGTTAAATGGAGATGTAGTGGGAACCACCACCACTGTATCGTTCAAATCCTTGATGGGGCACTGAGTTCTGCAATCCTTCCAGGGATATGATATTGTTTTTGGTTCACTATTTTCCCTAGTGGAGGGAATTCTGATGGTTTCTATTTGGCATTTCTAACTATAATAGCCCTCACTCCACGGGTCAGGGAACAAATATGGAGATTATGCCAACTTCTAAGTATTTCTATCCCAGTTACACATTCTGGAACTAGGTAAATTACCACAAGATGAGTTTGGGGACCCACTATGAGTCAGACTTCAGCCAAAATTCCATTTATCATCTGACCTCCCCTACTTTAACTTGAAGGCCACAGTACTTTTTAGGGTCTCCCTGAATCCATGTCAACTCAGAGCAGTATCAAATAGGCTTCAGAGTGTCTGATTATTTTCTTTTCTCCAGTGTATGGTTACCTTAGTAAAAGGCTGCAGACCTCTCTGGGGAAGAATGGGAGAAAGACTAACAGTATAGCTCTTTGGGATTGTGACAAAGTCCTTCCTCAAGGGAACCCAGCCTTTCCTTCATCCAAGGTGTTCTGGGTCTATAAACTGTCTCCAGCCTGGAAATTGGTTGACTTGATGTTACAATCCAATGTAGACTATCTGTCATTTGTTCTAAAGCTTTCTGTTTATATACATCAAATACAAACTTAGTATTCTTCCTATGTATTTGGTCCCTGGAAACTTCGTGATTGATTAGACAGTACCAAAGGTCTATCCAGGTCATGCCATTATAGGCATTGTTTTGCCTTTGCTGCCCATTACAATAACTACGCTCACCTTGCCTTTGGCGATTCAGTGCTGTCACATGACCAAACTCTGAGGTCCTGTTAAACCCATTATATTTAATTTACTCAGCTCAGCAGTGGCATCTCCAACTCCTAAGATCTAGCACAAAGAAAAGAACACAAACAAAGCTCTTCAAATATGCTGGTGTCTCTCTCATTAGTTTATGTCTCATAGCCTCATGGCCTCTAGGCTCTCCCACTGTGGAGGATTCGATTTTACACAGGGAATCCACAGAGCATTCCAGTTTGCCCAAGCATTAGAATCCATCCATCAATATGAAGCTAAGAAATATCAGGCATCTCCAAGTCTTTCTCAGTGGGCCATCTTTTCATAAATACTTCAGCCAACCAATCATAGACTTTTAGGACCTTTTCAAACTCTGCGAGCTTCCATATTAAACCCAGAATCTCCATTCAGTGGGTCCATGTTGGTAAACTCAGCCTGACCCAATTTTATGTTCCTTCCACTATTATTCCACTACCTTAAAATCTGTTCCCACACATATTCCCAGACTTGTGCTTGAATGAACTAGCAAACTCATTGAGTTTCTTAGCAGTATAGTGCACTTCCTTATGGCCCACACTTTATATCTCACCTCTCCAGGTCTGCTTAGGCTTGAGTCTGGTTATAGGTCTAGAGGCAACAACTGGTGGGCTCTGAGGGACATCAGTTTTGTCTTGCTAGGTGGGATTAATTCCCTTGGACAAAAGTGGGAAGGGTGTGTGTGCACGGTATGGGGATGCCCTCTCTGTAGAGAGTAGAGAGACTAATTAATCAGGCATATAAATCCTTCAGTGCCTCAGGGTTCAGAGTCCTTAGTCTCATTAGAATTCCCCCACATATCTTCATCCCCAAGTACAAGAGCCTGCTCTGTCCCTACCAGTGCCCTCACTTTTACTGCTGACACTCTTCGAGGCTGGAAATTAAATTTTCCTTGTAAGTCAGCCAAATGTATAATGAGGGCTTAGGCTTGATGTTCTACAACTTGAACTCTATGGCTGCTAAAGAGAAGACTCTTCCAGGGCACATTCAGAAACTTGTAGACTATTGATGGGAATCTGGGGTTGGTTCATTCTTACCCTCCATCACTTTATCCAGCCAAACATTAATTTCTTTATTTTGTCCCAATTGTCAAATGTTTTTATATGTAAAGTCTCTAAATTCTTTGCTTCATAAGAGGTGAGTCAAAAGACTTAAATGTGTTTATCTTCCTAAATTTCCTTAAATAGTTCACACCATGCTACCAGGGGAGTCTTTATTAACTGTAAATCTCCTTGAGTTGGAGAGCCTGCTCCAGATACCACCAAGACCATTAAAGAAATTGATCCTTTCCATTCTGTTTTTCTAGAATCAGTGTCCTGATACAACAATCTGTATTAGTCAGGGTTCTTTTAAAGAATAGGAGCTGATAAAATGAATATATATGGATTTATTAGATTAGCTTGCAGGACAGAGTCTGAGTAGTCCAGTGATGGCCACACCACACTGGAGAGGCTGAGAGTCTGGTAGTTGCTCAGTCCACAAGGCTGGATGTCTCAGCAGTCCAAATCTGGAGCTGAAGGCCGATTCCTCAAAGGCTACTAGACTACAATGGACTCTGAAGAAATTAGTTCTACTGTCATTGGAGGAATGCTACAGCAACAAGGTGAAACTGTCAGTGAGAGAGAAGGCAAAAAGATTAAAAGCAAATTCTTCCATGACCTTCTTATATGGCTGCCATCAGAAAGTAATGCCCAAATTTAAGGTGGGTCTTCCAGCTTCAAATAATCCAATCAAGAAAGTCTCTCTGGGGTCATCTCTGGAGAGATAGCTAAGTGGCTAAGAGCACTGACTGCTCTTGCAGAGGACCTGAGTTTGATTTTCAGCACCCACATGGCAGCTAACAACCATCTGTGACTCCAGTTCCAGGGAATATAATGCCATCTTATGACCTTACTGGCACTGCAGGACACAGATGTACTCACATGCGGTCAATACACTCATACACATAAAATAAAAATAAAATATTTAAAAATCTCTCTAATTTCAGCTAATTCCAGATTTAGACAAGTTGACAATCAAGATTAGCAAACATAGGTATGATGTGTGAATGTTAGAGTATGCATCCACAAAAACAAATATAGCTACAATGTCACTACATGACAGACTCTTAAAGGATGACCATTGTATATATGGGCTATGATGACTTAATATTCATTATGCAATATGTGACTATAGCTTTAAATTGAGGTGGTGGGACAGGGGCAACCTGACCAATGGATACTAGCCCGCAAGGAATCTAAAAATAAATTTCAAGGTTAAATATATTTGGGAAATACTTCTCAGATGCTTTTTTGATCTTGTCAACAAATATTACATCGAAAATCTTCTGTCAGAAAATCAGCTTAATAGTTGAAAAATCTCATAATTTAAAAATATAGTTTGGTAAAAACAAGATGGTTCATAATAGGACTCCAATGATTAGAAAATGATATCTTATGATTAAATGACTTTTTGTGAAGCCCCCATCTTTTAGGATGCTTTTGTTGCAGCTGATTACTGTTGGGTGAGGAAGAGCTGATCTTCTTAAAGCAAGAGACTCTGGATAGGCTGACTAAACCTTAGTGGATAGCCTTGCACTGACGAATGTCTGGGGACACTAACTTAATATAATAAACCTTAACTCAAATGACAGAGTGTATGAATTGTAGTTGGGGGGGGTGGCAATGGGATCATGCCATTGGGGAAGAAAGTATAAAGGTGATTAAGGCTGACTGAGATATTCTGTATGAAATACACAAAAATTCAGTAAAAATGTATGTTGTGTCTGCCATACTGACTTGACAATAATGATTCACTACTATTGTTATTACCATCATAACTGTTGTTATTATTAACACATGTGTATTCATGTGAACATATGCCCTGGTATATGTGTGGAAGTCAAAGGACAGCTTGTAGAATTATTTCTCGCCTCCCACCTTTACATGGGTTCCGGATTTTGAAGTTAGGTTTCCAGTTTTGTCTGGCAAGTAACTTTACCTCCTGAGCTACCTTGCTGGCATTGATTTGACCTTTTGATAAAAGTAATCTCTTTTGTAAAGTGATGCTTCCCAAATGATCAAACTAGGATAGTTGTCAAAACATTACTGAGTTATCTATGAAATAATAGACTGTGGTCATCGAGTACTTCCTGAGTTCCAGGTTTGCTGTAAGATTTGTTTCCATATGCATTGTTTCATTTCTGTAGCAACCTTGGGAAGTGAGCCTGGTTATCCCTAGTCCATGGTGAGGATGCTGAAGTTTAAACAGAGTTAAGTAACAAAGCATGAACAGAGAACAGGTGGCACAAACATAGGCCTCTTCCCGAATAAATGAGGAAAAATGGGGAGAAGTTTGGTATCTTTAGCAAGTAAGTATAGGGAGTAAAGAAGGGAGTGGAACCTTGTTCTAAATGACTTGGGGGTCATCAGGTTCTGTTTCCTGCACCCAACCAGTATATTCTATTCAATATCTGATAATAGATATCAAAGATCAGGAAACTAGTCCAGTTAAATAGATGTCCAAGCTGTATTCTTTTTCTGTAATGATTGGAAATATACATATTTGTATGTGTTTATGAGTGTGTGTTCTTCCACACTGTCTTCTCTTAATAGGATGTTCCTCTTTCCCCACATCCTCTCCAGCATTTGATATCATTTATTATTTTGGTCTTAGACAATATGACTGGGGTAAAATTAAATCTTAAAGTAGTTTTAATTTGCATTTCCCTAATTACTAACAAAGTTGAGCACCTTAAAGATGTTTCTTAGCTATTTTTATTTCAGGTCTCATGTTTAGATCATAGTATTCCTAATATTAAAGACAATCCTTTAAAAAGCAAATGAATATTGTAATTCAGCAAACATAATATGGCAGGAATTATACTGGGTGGTCTATGCAATTATTTCACAAAAAATGATATGGCTTCTGGGAGGTCCTTGTCATTCTCAAGATTCTTGGGCCTGAAACTGGGAGCGCAGTTTATAAGGAAACATGGGACATTTGAAGACATCATAAGTTATGGTTAACAGGCCTAGATAAACTTTCAGTTAGCAATTAAGATGAGCAACCTTTAGGGAACTTTCTTTTCCAGCCTTTGAACTTTGGCTTCTGATGCTCCCTGAGTCATGTACCCATCTCTACTGTCCAGATTCTGGGGACAGAGCACCTGATTGTTTCAGGCCATACATTTTGGGGAACATACTACAATTACAGGAGTACATATTGGCACTAGAATTATGGAGGTACCATACGAATCTAAAATTTGTGGAAATATCTTTGAGAGACAAACTTGGGGGCATCAAGACACTGCTGGTGCAGACCTGGTGGGCACAGAGATAGTAGGAGCCTGGTCACCCATAAAAAGACACAGGTTTTATAAACAAATGAGAAAATGGAGATAGAAGCTGAAGGTCAAGGACCTTCCCCACAGAATGATTCATCAACATTGTCACCTGTAGTAATGTGAGAAACACAAAATGTACTGAATGAACTCCTTTACTTTTGGATTGAAATTTAAAGAAAGCACAGAGGAACCAAGCCTTGATAAGTTTCAGAGTAAAAGTTTCTCACATTCCATACTCTCAGATTCAAAAATAGTTTCCAGGTAGAGATCATGCCCAGAATACTGTCAAGAAAGTATTTTATAAAGATAAATGCAAGAGTGACACCAACACTATGTTTTAAGGACTCATAATGGTTTACAGTAACATCTCAAAAAAACAAAAACAATAAAGCTTTTAAGGATCTTAAAGACTATTTCCTATCAACTTTACAGGAAACCCAAGACAGAGAAAGGCTTATCTGGAAGCAATTTGTGCCCATGACTTTTGTCTAATGTCATATGAATCTGGTACATGCAAAGCATTAAACATAATTATAACAGGACAGAATAAAAAGAACAGAGATAGTACAAAGCAAAAAGCCGTCTTTGGAGTCTATGGAGAGGAAGCCCACTCAGCTGCTAATATGGGCTACATTTTATGGACAAAGAACTGTAACCAGAGGATGAAAACAAGAGCTATGGCAAAAAAAAAAAAAAGAATTCTCAGGGGTAAGCTTTCATCAGTGAGATAGTGGCATGAACCTGGTTGAATTTTACTGTCACTATTGAAGTAGTAAAGATGTCTTGTCTCTCTCTCATGCCTCCACTTTATGGATAGGCCTAGGCCTAGGCTGTTCCATACATGCTCCATTACTGAGTGTTGTTGGATGAGTTTTGAGTAGAGATAATTGATGCATTTGGTTTGCAGTCTTAAGATGGCAAGAATCTAGCTAAGGGGGAATAGCTAAAGACGTGCATCTGAAGAGTATCATCTGCTCCCGGACCAGGTCCAAGAGTTCCTGGACTTAACACTGATTCTGTAATCAACTTGAGGGTTTCAGAAGAGGGATTCTGCATGTGCTAAGGTTGGGACTGACTGTGGCCTAAAGCAAACTGTGGCAGATTGCATTTCCAAAGTTGTCCATACAAATATACATCCCATCTTGCATGCTATTCTTATAATGTGATAATGACAGTTTCCTTATTTCCTCCTCTTGAAATTGGGAACTTGGTGACTGCTTTGAGCTATGGAATGTGGTGGAGGTAACAGCAGCTGGCTTCGGAAGTTAACATCTCCAAGGTGTTATGGCTTATGCTTTGCTTTGTCTCTCTTCTGTGGAAGCCAGGCAACATGCTTTAAGGAAACTAAAGCCTTGTCTAGATTTCAGTCAATACCTTTAAATAGGCTTGTGGATATTAGCCAACAAATCCATGAACCATGTATGTGGATGAAGCTTTACGATACTGATCATTTGTCCTCAAAAACCTTATGGATTCAAGGATTCTGTCTTAGTTTTATTTTTCTTGGCTGTCATAAAATACCTTGACAAAAGCAACTTAAAGGAAAAAGTGTTTATTCTTCCTCACAATTCAAGGGTATAGTCCATAGTGGCAGGGAAGTCAAGGTGACATAAACCTGGATTAGCTGGGTACATGACATTCACAATCAGGAAGCAGAGGGCGATGGATGCTGCTACTCAGCTCCCTTTCTCTACTATCTAGGATCCCAGCCAGGAAATGGCACCGCCCAGAGTGGGTGGGTCTTCCCACCTCAATTAACACAAGTAAGATAACACCCTACAGGCACACTCAGGGCCCTTCTCCCAGGTGATTTTAGATTCTATCAAGTTGATGATTAGCACAAACCATTGTGAATTCTTTCTCAAGCCCTAGATAGCATAAAATAATTATATTCCATCCACATGCCTGATCTACAGGATTGGGAAGCCCCCAGAGCTACGTGTTTCATGACTCTGAATTTTAGGAGTTTGTTACCATAGTGCATACACTGGAACTCTGCTTAGTTCAGAAAGATCATGAATGATCAAGAATATGATCATTATTTGTTTACCATTGGGAAAGAAAGGGTGCTGCTTTTTTATGCAAGTAACAGAAGTTTGAATTGAAGTAGTTTATAAAAGAGTGGATATGATCATCTCCTTTAATGGGCAAGCTGCACTGGGTAAGCTTCAAATATTTTGGTTCAATTAACGATGAAATCAGGTTCTCTGAAATCTAAGTTTTCTATAGAGTCACATTATCTAGAAGAAACTGGCTTTTCTGTGGGTTTTTGTTGCTCTGTGTGGAACAAAGACATGGGATAGAAGTGATTCCCTACCTGAAACCAACATTAAATTTGCCTTGGTAAATCTCATTGCTGGTTGAAAACCTTTATTGACTGGTAAGAATACAATTATCATAGTAGCTTTAGTTAGATATCTGTCTTGACTAAATAAAGCAAAGTATCTTTATATACCCCATTTTTTTATTATTGAGTTTTTACCTGTTATTGATTGAGGTGGGATGCACTAATCACTGAGAGGAAGACCAGGAATTGGTCATCTCAAGATAACCTATTATCATCTTGGGACCATGAATTTAACTGTTGTGCTTATAGTCAGAACTAGAAAATAAGAAGATGTAGTGCTTGAAACTAACTTTGCAAGGTAGTTCATATAAAGGCAACTCTAACCTGACTTTATTTCTTTTCTGAATCTGCATTTGCAACTAGGTGAGTGGCACTTGTTAATGATTTCATCTGGGAATAACTGACAGGAACAAGTATGTTAACTACTGTGATATATGATACAATAAATACATTCTGTGCTGTTCCTCTTTTCATGGTGCAAAGCTCCTTTGAACTTTTAAGTACCTGAAATAGCAAGTGTCTGTTTGTGTGCTAAGAGGTGTTAGCTCATGAGTGAGAGCTCCTGAATAGCTTCACAGGAGAGGAGCTGAAGGTTAAACTGCTCACCAAAGGCCAATGATTTGAGCAGTTGTGCTCAAAAGGAGAGCTTCTGGGTTGCTGGACAATGGAGGGTGGTCTGCCAGGACAGCATGAATGACTGACCCCTCCTGTGCACCTTGCCCTACACATCACTTCTACCTGCCAATGTCTGAATTGCATCATTGTATAATCTGGTGAATACTGTGTTTCTCATATTCTATGAGCCATTCCAGCAAGCAATTCAATCTGTGGGGGTTCTTCTGGGAGCCCATAATATATAATTGGTCCATACAGGTCATGGCCTAGGCCTTGTGACTGATGTCTGAAGTGGGAACTGAGACTGTCTTATTGGACTGATACTTTCATGTGTGGGGTCTGACACCATCTCCTTTTAGTGCCATAACTGAGCTACATTTTAATACAACTGATTCTGTTTACCAATGAGTTAATGTATATTGAAAGCGAGTGTTGGTTATAGAGGGAAAAATAGTTAAGTTTTTCTTTGTTCGGGCCCAAAAACACAATGTAATTGGTGTTCTTGGGTAAAGCAGTTAAGAATGCTGATTTTGGTTCAGTCAGACAGGTGTTTCCTCACCTGAGGTGTGGAAATAGTATTTTCCACCTCCTCAAGGAGGGGCAAATACCAATGAAATATGTGACGGGAGCAGAATTCTTGGCACCTAGAAAGTATTCGATAAGTAGTCACCGGTGTTGCTTTTGGAAAAAATGCTCATTATATTATGACCTAGGAATTGGACAAAAGTTTGGAGTGCTACATGGATATATCTCTGCTCTCCACGCCTTTTTGGTGATGGTGGTTGGGAGGATAATGTTTACTTACAAAATTAAGTAATTCCTGATGAAAATGTATTGATGGTAGCAGTCTGCTGAAAGACTAAACATCTTTCATCTCGCAGACTTTACAGTCACACATAGTTATGCTCAGCAGTACAACAAAGGTATTTCATTCTTTAAATACATAAGACCTAACAGTATATCACTGTATATAATTTAATCTCAGTAAAATGGGAGAGCATTTTATGACCTATTTCGAACTTACTGTTATTTTATTGCTTATACGTATGATACATATTTATTTGTAAAACAAGTCTATATCTTTGACTCTCTACTTGCCTTTCTTAAGTTACAGGAAGTATGTGACTCATGAGTGGCTGAGGGTGTCAGTTATTTATCTTTCTAAAACATCTAAAAATGAATGAAGCTTGAATTGAGTGAGGAAGCTCGTAAATTAAAAAGTGAATTCTCAAAGAAAACCCGGGGAAAGGTTTGAATATGAAATTAAAGTACATTTCACCATAAAGTGCAACTGTCAAGGTGGCATGAGCCCAAATATGATGTGGGGTTGGATTGAATTTGTATTTTTATCTGCACCGAAGAATTATTTTTAAATTATTGATCTCAGAAAGCTTCAATCTATATTTTCTTGATAGCACGTCCATCAGGTGTGAAGGTGTTATGAACGATTTAAGCCCATGCATTTATTTGTCAATAAAATGCATGCTCTGTTGTTTTCTTTCTCAGTTGTATTGTTTTATCATGTCGATATTTCATAAGATAATATGACTGTCTAATGGGAATAGCTATTACCACTGTTGATGTTCTTTGAAAATAGCAATCCATATTTTATGGACCAGAAAGAGGCAAAACCTCTACCTTTGACCTTATTGAGTGTAAAAGTAAGTTAATGTAAATGAAATCTACCTCTTATTTCACCCATTCACAATTAGCCTCCAGTGGCCTTAGGAATAAATGCTGTATCAGGTACCTTATTCAATCTGGACTTGGAAGAATGATTTATATATCTCAAATGGCAGTTGGGGAACAGAAGCACGTTATTACAAGTCAGAACAAAGACAATGGCGTTTCATGGTCTTTTTCTCACGAAAGTAACTGTTGTATATTGTTTTTGGACACTGGAGATCAAAACACCTATTGTAGAAGGAAAGAAGTGCTACCCAAACCAGTGTCCAGGGAACACCATGGTGAATGTTAGTGTGAACCCTTCTAGTCTTTTTTCTAGGCAGACATATTTCTTTCCTGACAGGACCATCTACAAATTAGGTTTAATAACCTATTTTTTATCAAACAGTTTTAAATTTTTCATGCTAAAAAAACTACAAAATTTGTCAAGAAAATAATAAGCTAAAGCAGCTCACTTTTACAATACAATTTTTCTCCATTTAATACCTTCCTTCTTGTATGTATTCACTTGAGCATGTGGCTTATACTGATAGGTAATTTGCTTGTATAAAATACTCTGTGTTCTCTAGGTGTTTTAAAAGCATTGATTTGTTGGTTGTCAAATATTTGACAAGTTATAGTTAAGTATGCTTTTAATATAACTGAGTTTTTTTTTTTTTTCCTACAGTACAGCTTCTCACAAAATTCAAATATTTTAATCAGAATTCCATTTGGAAAGACGGCTGACAGGAAGATTTAGGTGAAGCCCATGGCTACCTCTGTAAATATGTTTGGGCAATATGTTAGTCAGCTCCCCAAATAGCAGCCATTGGTTCTTTCTGATTTCATATGTGGTGATCTTTTCTATTGAAGAGAACTGACTTGTAGCCAGTGGGCTGTTGTGGCTTTGTGAGTTCTGATACTAGGCCATAAAAGGCATTACAGCTTGTACTCACCATCTCTTCTTTTGTGTCCTTACTCTGGGGTCTGGGAGTGGCTGTGTCATAATGTAATTAAGCAGACCTACGGGGAGGGTTGGATCCACGTGTCGAGTATCCAAGGTCTTTGGTACTTGAGTAAATCCCTGGAAATGATCCGATGGCCCCAGTCAGGTCTTCAAGCATCTGTAGTCATGGCTAACGATATGCTGAAATTTCTTGAGAAATTGTGAGGCAGAACCACTAGTTACAGTAATTAATCCCAACTCTACTATGATCCCTCCTCCCCCTAGTCCTGGGAGGTGAGCCTAGGGCCGCACGCTTGCTAGACAAATGCTTTGCCGCTGAACTGTAGCCCCGTTCCTGCTTTTACTTCTTTAGTATTTAAAATTTGTTCCATTAAAATATATTTTGACTTTAAAATTTTTATTTTATGTGTTTTGCCTGCATGTATTGCAGCAGTATTGTGAACTGCCCATGGAGACCAGAAGAGGGTGTTGGATCTCCTGGAATTAGAGTTAAGGATGGCTGTTAGCCAATAAGTGGGTGCTGGGAACCAAACTTGAATCCTTTGCAAGAACAGCCTCAGCTCTTAACCACTAAGCCATGTCTCCAGGCCCCATTACTTCTTCATTTTAAGACAGTGTCACACCAGGTTGCCAAAGCTAGACTTGAATTTGCAGTTTTCTTACCTCAGCTTGAAGGGATTATAGACCTGTACCTCAGGCCTCGGTGGTCTGAAGTCTTGATGGACAGATTTATTTGGAGGTAGGCCTCTAAATTTGGAGGAGTAAATACCCATCTTATAACGTAGAACTTCTCCCAAGTGAAACGTAAGCAGGAAATGTATTCTGAATTAATAGGAACTTATGACAACACTGTCCTTTTTCAATAGTCCAGGTAATGTGTAACTACTCATGCTTGCTTATTTAAAGGATGGACATTTTGGCAACCTATACAAAGGCAGGCACTAGTATCTTTATTGGTAGAAAATATTTTGTCAAAGTTTTATTTAAATCTAAATCACTTCCCCTATCTTTCTTAATATTCTTTTTCTTTTCTTTATTTTTTATATGTATGAGTGTGTTGCCTGTATGTATGAAAGTGTACCAGTGTCATGCAGAAGTCAGAAGAGGGGGTTGGAGCCCCTAGAACTGGAGTTACAGATGGTCGTTAGCCACCATGTGGATGCTGAGAATCAAACCTGGGTCCTCTGCAAGGGCACTCTGCAGGAGCAGCCAATGCTCTTAACTGCTGACCCATCTCTCCAGCCCCATCAGCTTCCCCTACCTTTGAGATTATAAGAAACAGTTCTTTCAGAGTAAATGGCCATCAGCATCAACTTTTCAGTGACAGTCTATTATAGGCAGTCTGGGTGTGGTTAGTTGTGCTCTCCCAAAGTTAGTGTGGAGCTTTGGTACCCAGTATTGGGACAGAAAACTTTAAGAGGTGATTCCTTTCAGTGGAAAGGAGTTAGGTAATGGGGACACTTCCCTCAGAAGGAATGGACAAATTTCTCATGAGGTACTAGACCATTCTCACAAAAGGTTCTTATAAAAGAGCAAGCCTGACTCTTCACTCTCTCTCTTGCCATATGAGCACTCCCTCATCTGTGTTCCCATCACAATGCCATCTGCCATAATGTGATATAGCCAAGAGGGTGCTGGCCAGAGCTCAGTAGAACTCAGGCCTTCAGACTGTGAACTATATGAACCTCTTTTTTTTTATATAAAGTTCTGGCCCTCAGATATTTCACTGTAGCAACAAAAAATGAAATGGTACAGAATATTTGCATATATGTGGTAAAATATTTGTCTGTTTTGAAATGTATATGTATTTTATTTTTTCAGATTATTTTGAGTCATATATAGTTGATATGATTAGGAAAATATGATGTAAAGGAAAAAAATCAAAATTCTCCTTCTTTGTCCCCAATCTTATGTTTTAATGGTAACAGATTAGATAAACCATTTGTTGTAGACCATAGATCATAGATGTTAAAAATGTAGACATAGACCATAAACATTAAAAATTATATAAACAGGTGGAGATATGGAGATATGGCTTAGCAGGGAAACGCACTGACTAATCTTGCAAGTGCCTGATTTCATTTCCCATCACGCACATGGTAACTAACTACTATCCTTAAGTCCAGTTCCGGGAGATTCAACTCCCTCTTTTGGCCCCTGTGAGCATTATACAACACAAGTGTACTTACATTCACACAGTAAAATACTTATACACATAAAATAAAAATATTTAAAATTATACAAATATAAATCATAACAATTTTACATTTTTTAACAAACATAAAACCACGCTCTCAATATCACCCTGTAAAATGCTACTAAACTATACTGCATACATTCTTTTCAGCAACAACTTAATAGTCTAGAAACGGCATTGCCAAACTATCTTATGGGATAAACTCTGTCATTTGCCTTTTTGAGTGTTCTTTAAACCCAGAATATCATTCACATTTTAAAGGTGAAAAATTAAAAGAATCATATTTCCATCTGTGTGAAAATTATGTAAACTATAATTTGCAGATGTGGGTACACAAACTTGACTCAATAGGCCCTAATATATATTACTAAATGCATGAAGTCTTATGGGTGGGCAATGGAGAGATGAAGACATGGAAGGGGGGCTAAATATGGGTAAGGTGTATTGTATGAAATCCACAAAAAATCAATACACATATATTTAAAATGTAATTTTCAACGTGCACTAAATAAAGGCTATGGGAAGGCAGTCTGACCATTTGTTTCTGTGCTAGCCCAACTCCAATGAAAAGTTGCAGCTCAAATCCCATCATGGCCCGAGGCAGTAAAATAGATAATATCTGCAACTTACAGAGGAATTGTGGCAGTTCCAGATTCAATAGAAATACAATATAACCTGGTGCTGGTGGCCTAGGCCTGCAATCCCATCTGCTTGGGAAGCTGAGGTGGGAAGAGTCTAGGTTCAAGGTTGACCTGGGCAGCAGAGGGAATTCAAGGCCAGCCTAGTCTTATGGAGACTCTGTTTCAAAATAAAGAAAATAAAAAGAGCAATGAGCATAGAGCTCTATGATAGAGCACCTGCATGATATGTGTGAGGCCCTACGTTCAATTCCCAGGGCCATTCAAAAATGAAAATCAGTGCGGGTCTCAAGTAAAATTACAAATTTTGGGGGGGAGTCACACTTAAAAAAGTAAAAAGAAACCTGATGAATTCATTTTAATATATTTTAACTCAATATATTGAAGATATCATTTCAGTGTATAGTTAAGGTGTTATTAATGAGAATTTTACATGCTTATTAAAATCTTTGTTATCTGGATATCGCAATAGGCACATTTAGTTATCGCAATAGGCACATTTAGTTAGTGGCTTCTGTATTGATTAGTGTCATAGTGTAAATATATGGTGCTTTATTAGTGTGTAATTTGTTAATAGACATTTAGGTTGATTCCAGTTTTTTCTTTCCTCAGAATCTATGATGTCTTTATTTTTATTTATATTAAATATACTTACTTCTAGAGAATAAAGTATATAAATTATAGAATTGTTATGTGAAAGACATAGGTGATATTAATCTTTCTAGACATAATACTTTGTGTTCTGATTTCATTCTGTGTTAAAACATTATGTCCAAAAGCAACTTATGGGAGGAAAGAGATCATTTCAGGTTATACTTCTTGGCCACAGTCCATCATTGAGGAGAGTCAGGGAAGGAACTCAAGTCGGGAGCTAAAGCAGAGACTGGAGGAACGCTGCTTACTGGCTTGCTTAGGTAACTTTCTTATATAGCCCAGGCCCACCTGCTTAGGGGTGGGGCCACCCATAGTGGTCTAGGCCCTTCCACATCAATCATGAAGACAATCTCTCACATACATGGCCACAGGCCAACCTGATCAAGGAAATTCTTCAATTGAGGTTCCCTCTTCCCAATAGACTCAACTCTGTGTTGGGTCATAATGGCAATAAGAACAGCCTCAGAGACTCATTTACAAATAATGTTCTACTGGATTCCAGGCATTCATTAACCTAGTCAATTTCCCATAAGAAATTCACCAGAACAATATCTAATTTCATCAGTAATATATATATATATATATATATATATATATATATATATATATGTATATTCACCCATATTCCTGAAAGTAACCCTAATGAAACTCAAAGGTTCACCAAGTTGCACTTCGGTGGTATCCTCACTTTTAGTTGCTATTGGTTCCTTACTGGGATGAGTGGATGTTTGTTCATGTCTCCCCAGGAGACATGTAACACATTGTGTTATACAGTACTAACAATCATGAACTAGAACTTTATAAACTGTGAATCAAAATAATCTTTATCTTGATTACCTCAGGTATTTTGTCACAGCAACAGAAAGTTAACAGTTTCCCAAATAGTTTCAAATATATTATTTCTCATAATTTGTCTACCCTATGAAGGACTTGAAATTAAAAGTAGAATGGTCTTCCCTAAGATAACAATAGCTAAAAGTTTGATCTAAGACTTACTCCAAATAAATAAAGTGTTATAGTAGCCTGTTGCCTTCTGTTTGTTTACTAAAAAATACTTGTCACCTATTCTATACCAAGTACATGCATATTCCTGGGTTTTCACTTGAGAATAAGACCAGTAGGTCCCTGCCCCAGCTAAAGCTTGGGGGATATAAAGGTAGTGAATCTGTGAAGCACCTGTACAAAAGAAACATAATTCAATAGCTTTAAGCATGCTTGAGTCCCCATTTCAGAGCAAAGAAGCTCTTCATCTCATTAGTAGGATTGTGATCAAGTGATGATAAAAAAAGACAAGGACTGGAAATGATCTCCATTTGCCTTCTGAAGGAACCACTTAAGCCTCAAGTACTTGAAGTCATTGAGCATTTAGTTCCTCTCTGTTTGCCTGATCAGTTATACCGGAGAGATTTCAGATCTTTATACTTGTTGCTTGGACATTTTAAGGCCCAACGCCATCTCAACCAGTTAAGATGATGAACAAAGTGCAGGTAGGATTCCTGTGCTGTGTTAAAAAGGAATAGAGTCACTCCTTGTGATGTAATATCTGTACTTGGAATTCTGACAAAGGCCTGAAGTTTAGCACAGAAGAAACCTGTAACCTGTTTTGTTTGCTTGCTTTGTATTGTGAGTGAAAGGGTCTGTCTGTAACTCAGGCTGGCCTGGAACCCTGGCAGGCTGACTTTGAACTTAAAATATTCCTCTTATCTTTGCCTCTGAAGTGTTGGGATTTTAGGCATGAGCCACTACTGCTGGCTAACTTCTAAATAAACAGAATCATAATTCCCACATGTGAATACCTGCGATGGTGACTAGTAATGGAAGTATTTTAGTTCTTTATTAAAAAATTCTTTACAATTTTATTTTGATATATTTTTATGTCTGAGTGCTTTGCCTGCATGTACATAAATGCACCATGTGCATACAATGCCTTCAGAGGCCAGAAATGATGGATTCCCTTGAACTGAAGTTCTATATAGTTGTTAGTGGCTATGTGGGTGCTGGGAACCAAACCCAAGTCCTCTGTAAGAACAGCCATGGTCTTAGTCACTGAGCCATCTCTCCAGCTGTAGTATTTCAGTTCTGATATACCCAGCAAAAATGTTTTAAATTCACTCATCTATTTTGCATACTTTCAGTTTTCTGATTATTCCTATCTTTGTGATTTGCCCCATCCCTTGCATATTCTGGGCGCCAGGAGGCTACACTTTATGGATCAATCATATTATACTGTATTTGGCAAATGGAAGCTAGCCACAGAGGTGAGGGGAGGACTGAAGTAAAGTAACACCACTGTGGTTTGCCTGGCTGATACAGAAAGTGTCCTCTTCTTCAAGGTCAGCTACGTGGAAACTTGCCTTCCCTATCAACTTTCTGATCAGAGGGCAGGTTTCATGGTTCACTAGTCTCCCTGTGCTTCACTATTTCTTACTTATTTCCTCAAACTCTCTCTTTTACTCAAATATAATATTGGGTGTGGGGGTCATCTACTGGAGCATAGTCATCCTATGAAGTATCACATACCCTTGAAGAAAACTGACACTACATCAAGAGCTTCTAAGGGAAATTGCTTTTTGAATCCTCTTGCTGTTTCTTTGATCACCTTTCTGCTGTCCTAAAAGGACAGTATCTGCTTTATTTGCTTTTAATTGTGAAAGAAATTATTTTTTTACTTACAAACCTTCAAAGTATACAGACTGTGAACTATTATTATGACTCGTGTTAAACATTTTTGGAGATAATTTCAAATTGCCCTCAAAGTGAATGTTTTTGTGGCTCTGACAAAATAAGGTCAACAACTAACAAATGGGACCTCATTAAACTAAAAAAGATGCTGTACAGCAAAGGAAATACTCATTTGAGTGAAGAGAAAGCCAACAAAGTGGGAAAAAAATCTTCATCAGCTATGGATCTGACAGAGGATTAATATCCAGAGTATATAAAGAACTCGGAAAACAAAGAAGCAAGGAAACATATGATCCAATTAAAAATTGGGCTATTTGGGGCTAGAGAGATGACTCAACAGATAAAACCATTGGCTGTTCTTGCAGAAGACCTGGGTTTAAATCCCAGCACCCACATGGTGGCTAACAACTATCAGTAACTCCAGTTTCAAGGGATCCGACGCCCTCTTCTGTCCTCTTTGGGTACTGTGTGACACAGGTGCACTTACATACATGCAGGCAATACAGTTATACAAATTAAATAAAAAAGAATAAATAAAACTTTGAGCTATGAATTTTAACAGAGAGCTTTCAAAAAAAGAAATAACAATGACTAAACACCTTAAAAAGTGTTTGACAACCTTAATAACTAGGGAAATACAAGTCCAGACTACTTTAATATTTCATCTAACCCCAGTCAGAATGGCTAAGATTAAGAGAACAAATGTTACCAAACACTGGAGAGGATAAGGGAAAGGGGGAATCTCATTCACTGCTGGTGGGATTGAAAACTGTTGCATGTATTGTATAAATCCGTGTGAAGAACTCTTAAAAATAAATCTACCATATGATATGATCATACCACTCCTTGGCATATATCTAATGGACCTATCTGCTACAGAGATTCTTGTACAGCCATGTTTGTTGCTGCTCTTTTCACAATAGCTAAGATTTGGAAACAGTCTAAACGCCCTTCCTGATAATGAAACTATGGTACATTTACACAATGGAATTCTACATAGCAGTAAAGATAAACAAAATCATGAAATATGCATGTAAATAGTTAGAATTAGTTAGAATAGTTAGAATTAGTTAGAAGGAGTTAGAATCTGTTAGACTAAGTGAAGTAACACAGACTCAGAAAAACAAGCAGCATATATTCTCTGTCATTTGTGGATCTTAACTCCAAATCCCTAGATGTGAATATATATCCTGATGTAACCACTGGACCAGGAAAATGGAAAGTTTCTATGGAAAAAAGGGAAAGAAGGAGCTCAGCTTGAGACAGGGGATAGAAGAAAACAGGTGTTATTAAGCGGGGTAGGGGAAGGGGAGGTACTTTTATTGGGGAAGGAGTTAAGAAGTGTTATTTAGGGAGAGGAGAGATAAATAATGCATAGATGGAATGAAAAAACTAGAAGAAAATGTATTAGTTCAAAATCCTACTGAAAAATACACAAATAATAAATATACGAGTTCATGTACTGGCTATATAACACAATAAACCACAGTGTTAGGCAGGAGAAACCTCCCTTCATGTTGTTGGTAGTACAAGAGATTCCCAAAATAACACAGATTATTACCACAGCCCTTAATTGCCTCCCAGAACTTGAAGGTAGGACCCTATTGATGAAGACAGGCCACACTTTAGACTTGGAGCAATTGAGCTGGGACTGACATGGAAACCTCCTCACTGATACCTCATGGTATCAGAAGAAACTATAGAAGCTGCAAAGGTTGAAAACCAATTAATCATCATACACAGCTGTAATGCCAAATAAACAACAATGGCTGACTCAGAAAACTATTGCTATTGGTGCAGTATTAGCACTTTTATCTTGGGAATAATCAACAGCTGTCTAATTGGATTTAAGGCCCATTCACTGGGAGGGAACTTATGTGTGGTACTGTAAATATAGCCAAATACACATGGCTGGAGAGGTCGTAGATCCTAGGGAAAAAACCTACTTTTGCCTCATCTCTACACAAATGTAATTTCTTACTTTATTCAAAATATATATCCTCACACTTACAGATAAGTGTATCTTTCGTCCTTCATCAAAGAATCTTTTTTTTTTCAACAAACAGAGATTACTATAGAGTTCCAGAACTGGTCAGATGCAGAGACTAAGTGTCTCTGAGACACTTAACCCTAAGTGACATATCTTCAATGTAAATTCCATATATAGGATTAATGAGCCTTTTAACTTTCACCAGAGAAGTTTTCTTATGCAGCAGATAGTGATTAACATAAAACTCCATAACTGGCCAATGTTCAGAGAACAAGAGGCCACAGTGCTCATCTCGGAATAGGATATCTCTTTCAAACCTTTCCCTCCAAGGCTTAGGGATTATTGTGGAAGAGAAAACAGAAAGATTGTAAGAGCCAGAGGCGTGGATGGCTACAAGGATGTCTTCCAGACATCTGGTCAGTTACTCATATGAACTTAAAGCAACGGTGACTGTGTACACAAGACCTATGCAAGCTCAAACCAGATAAAATCAAAACCTAGACATGGGTAAGTGGGTAAGAAATTCTAATTCATTCTAAGGACCTTTTGGCTATTGATGGCTACTAGAAGCGGGTGAGGCAATGTCCTATAGAGATGGGACTCTTGGTGGGTCCAGTGGATGGACCCATACTGAAGGACATTTGGGGACACAAATCAGACTCTAAAGGACATATTATAGATATAAATATGAGAGTACTTTAAATTGGGTGGGGGCAGAAGGGGGAAGTGTGATTAGGGTGAAAGATTAAATGCCATCAAACTACATTGTATGGAAGTCACAAAAATTGAATTAAAAAAATTTAAAAACTGGTGAAAGATTTATTTTGGCTCATCAGTTGAGGGGTTTCAGTCCATGGTAGCTGGTCTCTGTGGCATATGAGACAGAACATCATCGTAGGGATCATGTAGTGGCACAAACTGGCTCATGCTATAATGGACAGGAAGCAAAGAGGGAGGAAGGCGGTCGGTAGATAAGACAAGTTACTGGAGTTGTCAGGGATAGAGCTTGGGGCTTGGCAGCCCAAAGAGCGAGGCTCCAGTCACTTGCCTCAAGAGAACTATTGAACATGTAAGTAACAGTGAAAAGCTGAAAAAGGAGATTTATTCAACATGGCCTTGTCAAGGAGGGGAAGAAATAAAAGGTCCAGTGACGTCCCTCCCCAGGCCCATAGTCAGGGTCCTGGCATGAATATTGAGTTTAAACAGAGGGCAGGATGTGTGCACAGCTAAACAGACCTGGGCAAGGTGTGGGCCCGTCTGTCATTTGCTCAATCTTGTCTTGGCTTTAGTCTCTTCTGCAAGGTGGTCTGACAAATTGTCTGAACTATGTAAATTCTCTGGGAAACAAGTCCCTCCTCCGCCACTGGAAGTCATCTTTTTCCTTCTCCCAGCATGAGACTGCTAGGGAAATTCCAACTTCGTAAGTCCAATTGTTGTTTTCTTAGCGCTGAAGGGAGGGCTCAGCATCTTCCTTAGAATGTCTTTGTTCTACCAGAGTGGTTACAGACATGCCTTAACAGCACATAAACCAGTTCTAGCACCCGTGACCTCCTTAGTCCCCATTACTACCCCATGCCTTCATATTACCAATCCATCAACTAATGAATCCATTGATTGGGTCAGAGTCCTCATTTTCCAATCAGTTCCCGAGAATTTCATGCTTAACATCATATTAAAGAACAAACCTTCGACACATGAGCCTTCCAGGGTTCTTTCTTATCCAAACCATAACACTTAGATCTGCCTTAGTGACTGGAGTGAGTGTATTGGTATTACTTATGTGCATCTATAAACAGCTTATCTGGGCAGAAGAGTCATCAGAAAACATTTAGAAAGGGCAATGACCTTTTGTGAAGATATCTTATTAAAATGTTTTACTTTTTTATCTTAACCATAATTTTTCTCATTAAACAATATGTATTATTTATTAATAAGGCCATTCACAGGGACAGGCAGCAAATTGGCCTTTACATTAAACTTTTAATGCTATATCTGTACTGTACATTCTAAAATGCTGTATGAAAAGGAATCCTCTCCTTTCTACTCATACCAAGACAACATTAGAAGGCTCCAGTATGGCAATATGTATTCAAGGTCCCTTTCTTTGTAAAAGTCATTCTGACCTAGATGAATAAAATTTATTCCTCGTAATACTGCTGTCTTTCAATTCTCAAGTGACTCAGAATTTTGATATGTATATATACTTAATAAGTCTGTATGCAGTTCTAGTTCATGTTTCTCATTAAAGAATCCTGAACTTTATCCACAGTATCCTCTGTGGATGGCACAGAGCAATCTGGTGATATTCCTTTTGGCTTAAATATCTCCAGTTCCTCTCACCTGCAGTTATAAAGAGAATTTAGAGCCCATTGCACACTGTCTTATATTCACCTCTAGGTTTTCTTTCTTCTCTTCTTTCCCTGTATGAAGCAGTAGCATCAAGCATGTGCAGGTCACATAAAACCCTTTCCCCTCACCCACTGCCACACACTTTCACAAGTTCTGTTCACCTACCTGAAGAACTTCAGAATCCATGAAGCCAAACCTGCCGAATGGAAGGAGAGCTGGACCAGTGTATAATTGTATTTAGAGATTTCAGCACTCTGTTCTTTGCAAATTAGACAATTGGCAGAGAGTCATCAGGGTCACAGAAGAACTGAAAACACTACCTATCAACTAAACATTTACACCCAAGGCTTGTAGTAGAAGAGAAGATCATAAATACTCTAACCTTCTACTTTGCAAAACTAGAAAAATAAGAGAGGTGTTAACCCAAACTAATGAAGGAAAAATATAGAAGGAAATCTCTGAGGTTAATCACAAGAATGGTGTTTTTAGTAAAACTAAAAGGTGGTTCTTTGAAAATACTAGTAAGATTGATAACCTTTTCATAGTGTTGACAAAGAAAAAGAAAATACCAATTCTTAATAGGAAAAAAGTATCACTGTAGATATATTAAAAGGATGATGAGGAGACACTACCAAACATTTATTCCATAACTCAGAAGTCTTCAGAAAACAACTGTCACTGCATACACAATTTGAAGTCAATAACTTGAACAGCCTTAGATAATTAAGGAATTTGAACTCATAGATAAAACATTCTGAAATAACAATGTGCAGACCAAAATACCAGACATTCAATGAACAAATAAAATAAATTATACCCAATCATTTCCAGAAAAGATAAGGATTTCAGAACATCAGAATTACCTTAGCATTCATACCAATGACAGTATCTAAAGACAAAAGACAAACAACTTTCATAAATAGAGGCTTTTAAACCCTAAGAAAACATTGGGCAATAAAATCTGACTATTTTTAAAATTTAGTATATTATGGTCAACTGGGATTTGTGACTGAAAACCTGTTTCAGTATTTAAGAATCTATATAATCTATCAAATTAATAATCTCTATAAAATCACTATGAAAATATCAGTTGATGCAGAAAATGATTTGATAAATTTCAACATTCATTTATGATGAACTCTCTCAGCAAAGTAAGAATGTACAGAAACTCCTTCAGTTTGATATTCCATGAAAAGCTTACAGGGCTGGGTGTGATCTTTAATCCCAGCACTCAGGTGGCAGAGGCAGGTGGATCTCTGTGAGTTCAAGACCAGCCTGGTCTACATAGTGAGTTCCAAGCCAGCTGGGGCTACAAGGAGACCCTGTCTCAAAAAGACCAAAAAAAAAAAAAAAGGCTACAGATAACATTGTACTCATCAAGCCACCCTAAACAGAAGTGTTTTCCCTTTAGGTGAGGGAAATAAGCCAAGAAAGCTGCCTGTTCTCATTTTCCTTCAATATCAAAACATCAAACTACAAATCCTAGCCTGTGCAGTGAGGCAGGGAAAAGGAATGAAAGCTTCTAATATTGAAAAGAAAGAAAAGCATCACCCCTTCACAAATGCTATGATGATCTGTATAGTGAGAGCTCCCAGAAGTCAGTCAGTCTAGCAGAGCCATAAAACATACCATCAACACAAAATAATTTATCTTTTAGATAAAACCAGTGAAAAACAAGACCAAACACCTAAATTACCATCTATACGATCTTCCATAGAATGAAATGCTTGCATAGAAACTTGACAAATGATGCTTAAGATTTGTGTCTTGAAAATTATAGAACTCCAATGAAAGAAACCAAATATACATGGAGATACATCATATGTTCATGGATTAGAAAGGAAAATTTAGGATCAATATAGTTTTCCAACTCAGAATGAAATTGCTAATTCTTTCCTAATCGATCTATTAATTAAATTTGACATCATTTGAAATACCAGCATAATTTTTGTGGTTATAGAAGAGTTCATTCTAGGCATTTTCACAGAAGGGCAAAGGATCTCAACCTGTCAAAAAATTTTTTTTAAATGTCTGTCTTCCAAAAATAATTTGTAGAAAAAAAATCAAGGTGGAGGAATCAATTTACCCAAGTTTAGGACTTAATTATATTGTTTCAGTAATCAAGACAGTGTGCTATTGTCAGAGAGATCATATGCAGAAAAATGAAATGGAAAAGGGTCCAGAAATAGACAAGCATATGAGGATGCCAAATGATTTTGTAAAGGTGTAGAACAAGTTTTGAAGAAATAGTCTTTTCAGCAAAGGGTGCTAGAACAATCATCATACATATGCAAAGAAATTATTCTCAATTTGAATATTTTCTTTTATATGAATAGTAACTCAAAATAGGTATAGACAGAAACAGAGACTCTTAAAACTTCTAGACGAAATCATAGAAGAAAATCTCTGTAATCTGGGGTAGCCCAAGGTATGCTGCCATTAGTAAGTAATTCATGCACTAATAGTTATATTTTAGATATCATCATAATTAATATGCTCTTTAAAGTGGTGTTAAGAAAGTGATAATTAAGGTATATGTTGAGACAAAATATTTTTAAATTTCATATACCTTGTCAAGGGACTTTCTTGAATATGTAAAGAACCCCAAAATTCATGAGTGAGAAGTTTTGAAATGAGCAAAAAGCTGTACAACTCACAGAAAAGGATATATGGAAAGGTATTCAATATTATCCTTAAGTGAAGTGCATGAAACCAAAGATGACATACTATATATCTTTTAGAACTATTATAATTAAGCATGCTAACTATTTAAAGCATTAGAGAGATTTTTGAAGTAGCTGAAATTCTCAAATATTATTGATGGAACTAAGTGTTGTTCTTTCTTTAAAGATTTAGGTGAACACCTATTATGTTACCTATTGACTCCCCTGTAGGCAGTTTCTTTAGAGAAATGATAATCTAAGTCCACATGCAAAATCTGTACATAAATTTCTATAGCAATTCTTCTCATAATCACCCCACACTGGAAATATAAAAAAATGTTATAATCAATACTAACTGTATAGAAAAATGTGGTTTATATATTCTTATAGGAAAATATTACTTGAAAGTAGAAAATATGAAATAACAGTACATTTGACAGTCTGTCAGAACCTCAAAGCATTATGGCATATGAAAAAGTCAAAGTCAAAGTTAATAGGCTGTATGATTCCATCTACAATATGTACCATATATGTGCATATATGCCTATGTGTGTGTGTGTCCAGCTAATTTATCAATTTTAGACCTTAAACTGTCAGACTAATTTGAAGTTTTGTGAACCAATCCCACAGTAGAATCAACTGTGGTGGGAGGAATTTTCCCAGCTTATTTCTTGTAGGTATGTGTCGGGAGTCCCTGAACTCAGTACCAGCCTGAGGGGACTGAAGGGTCTCCCGTGGGGGAGGGAGTGAGTAGACACAAACTCTAGGAGCTGAGCAGAAAGCAGGCCAAGCCAAGCGGGTGGTGCTGCAAGCTCATTTATCCAATAGGTGTAAAAGCTCTTATAGGTCTGGATAGCCAATGACCTTATGGGGTGGGGTCTTGAATACAGCCAACAGTAAGTTTGTCCCCAGGTAGGCAGGTTCTTTCCAGGTGCCGGGCAGAGGCTGGTCTCAGGACTAGCCAGAGCAGAACACCACGCCCATGGGAGCCATTCCTCCATTCCTCCTGGCAGGTGGCCTGGCTAGGCCCATCATGCATTGTGCCCTACAGGTGTGCATATTTAACTTGAACAATATTTGTGATGACTTTGATGTAGTATTTTCACTCCAGTTTTAGTCCACCAAATTCCTTAAACAGTTCTGGTCATTCAGACTGACAAAGCAGAGTGAGAAGCTATGAAGTTTTTCTCTAGGATGATGAAATCACTTGCAAACTCACAGTTACAGTTATTCATGGCTGAAAACAATCCTGTACCACTTTTGATCAGCAGATCCCAGTGTGCTCTGACTAGCAGCATCAGCTTCCTCGTGGAGTTCATTGGAAGGAAAATTGTTGTGCTGCTCCCCAGACTTATTATGAGCATCCTTGGTCGGGGGTTAAACAATCTGTGTTTTTGTTTGTTTTCTCGATATATATTTTTATTGATTTTCTGTGAATTTCATATAATACATCTTATACAAATTTAGACACCCTCCCCCATCCACACCTCCCCATAGTCCACTCCCCCACCAGATCATACATTCTGTCATATATGTTAAGCTTTTGTACCCTTATGTCCCTTGGTTCAAGTTTATCCATTGGTGTGACAGCCTATCTAGAATCACTCCCCTAAACAAGATGGACTCTCCCTCACCCAGCAGTAATTAGCTGCCAGTAGTTTCTCCGCTAAGGCTGGGGCCTGCTGCCCATTTCCCCAGTTCTGTGTTGGATTTTTATCTGATTGAGTTGGCGGGGGTCTTGTGCGTGCTGTCTCTATTGCTACAAGTTCCAAGAGGCCTGGAAGATTGTTTTTCTTATGTTCATTACTGTGTGTTAAATGTGGATCCTTGTATTTACAGACAAGTATACCATTCACTGCTCATCAAAGAAGCTTCTTTTTGCAGCAGGTGGAGACTATTACAGAATTCCACAACTGGTCACACATAGAGAATAAGTGTCTGAGAGATGCCCAGCCTTAAGTGATATATGTGCAGTGGAACCTCTATACCTAAGTATCATTGAACATAGTGGAACAGGTGGAACAGGGATGGAGAGAATACTAATATTATGCCTCAACTCTGATCAGTAATCTGTGCTTTTTAAAAAATATATTTTTATTAATTCTTGAGAATTTCATACATACATATATTTGATCATATTCATTCCACAATCTGAGTTTTAACAAGTCTTCAGGTGATTCTGATGCAAACTAGGACTCGGCTGATGCATGCTAAGTTTTCTCAACCATCACATGTTAACTTTGCTTCTGACTTATTTCAAGCGGGATTCTGGACAATCTAGGAATTCACATCTGTTGTCAGAAGCTTTGGTCTACTTGGTCATAGAAGTTCTACCCTGCTCACTTCTAGCTTGAGACATTAGAAAACTTACAATTCCATCCCAGGTCTGTCCATATCTTACTTATAAACAGCTCCAAATTATAAGCCACAGTTCAGAAAATAAAAACCGAAACAGTTTCCAGCTGGATTTGCTCATTCTTAGTGTGTTTAAGAATCCATTTTATTTCAAATTATGTGTTCAACTCTAACTTCCTTTCAAAAGGTAATCATTTTACTCTGGACACCCTTTTTTATTTTTTTTTTTAATTCCAATTGCTAATAATTGTCTCACAGTGCTGGCCAGACAGAGCTCAGAACATCATCATCTAATTTAAGGTCTCAGTGGGTTGCCATAACACAAGTGCAGAGGGTTCTAGAACAAAAAATCTGTTGCCAGGTGAAGCTTTCTATCTGAAACTCGAATGTGGCGTGTTGCCTCATCCCTTAAAGAACTGTTAGAATTAAAGGCTGGTGAACCCTATTTCAGTTTGAGTTAGTTGAGTGTCTAATGTTTATTCAAACATCCTGGTTTCAATAAAAACTCTAAATGTGTGTTGCCAGCACTTTTCCCATTAACTTTTAAATCCCTGTGTGTTTCAAGGGAAATGCAGTTCGTATGTTTCTGATTCATTTACATCTAACTCATCAGAATATTATTTCACTAGATCCAGTTCTTATCCAAGTATCAGCGTAGCTCTTGAAATCTTCAGCTGTAGGATGTTCCTTACAACACTAAAAAATACAGAGCAAGCTGAAGCTTCAAAAAGTTGAACCATATTTGGCTTTGTTCCTGAACTTGGCCTCAAATACTGTATATTTAAATTTGTAATAGATTAGCAGGATTCATTTTACTGTTCCAGGAAAATATGAGTATTTGTTCAGTGCCCTGGACTCAATCACAGAGGGAGTGGGAGGTGGCGGTAAAGAACGAAAGGGAATGACACACAGCACCTGTGCTTTAGTGTGGGTAATGAGGAGGCTTTATTTCAAAAAACACCCATGAGGCACTGAGCTATGTGCCCATTTGATGGTGAAACTTGGAAGACAGAGAGGAACCAGTGGCTGACTGCTGTCCTCTGAAGGCCATTCCTAACTAACCTCTAAGAACACAGAACTGTATGAATCACTTTCCCCTCCTTTTATCAAAGTGGAGGTGAAAACATGACGTTTCTGTGCTATGAAATTAGCAGCAATATGGATAGAGGAAATGGTTCTTGTTTGTTGTGAGCACATCTGTGTTAGGCCCAACAGTGTTAACAAGTACCAGAAGTCTCAAATAGCAAAAGGAGAAACCTGGAGTCAGAAAATGACAGCAGGTACACGAGGTATAATGATGACTGAAAGATTAAAGCACCTGAATCTATGGAATCTGGGCTCTGGAAGGCGGGATCCCCTGGTGCTTACATCAGGCCCCTGACCACGTAGAGATGCTCCTCACCTGCTTCACTTAACCCAGGTTTCTGTTGCACTGGGCTGGTTCTGGGTTTTGCACAAAAGCAGATAATTAGGAATTATTGCATCTTCCAGGGCAAAGCTGTGTCAGTTACCTTTCTCATCACTGTGACAAAATACTTGGCAAAAACAACTTAAGAAAGAGTTGATTTTGACTCACAGTTGGAGAGTACTGTCCGTTACAGTGAGCAAGGAATGGAGGCAGGGCTACAAGGCATCTGGTCACAATGCATCTGTGCTCGGAAAGCAGAAAGCAGTGGCTCCTGGTGCCCAGCTTGCTTTCTCCTAGCTTGTGCAGTGGTACTGACCACAATTAGGATAAATCTTCCCAGGTTTGTTAATCCAGTCCAGAAACCCCTTCCCACACATGCCCCAGAGGCTTGTCTCTAAGGTGATTCTAGATGCTATCAAGTTGACGGTACTAACCATCACAAGTTGAACATTGTTTGTTACTTTCAAGTTCAGATGCTACATATTTATGTTTTTGCTTTTCTCCAGTCTCTAAGAACTTTATTATTCTCGACTGTGAAATGGGCCCAGTTGTTTTTGCCCTGCCTATCTAGATGCTGTTCTTTGGAGAATTAAACAAATTAAGACATTTGGTGAGTGATAAAGTCCTGAATGCATTTAAGCATTGTACTTTCTTCAAAATTTAAATTTCAAATAAGAAAAATGGAAGATAAAGATTGCTTATACTCTTGGTATTTGTCCATCCAAGTAAATGATTTCTTTTTTCCCAAACTCAATTTTATTTATTTCCTGCCATGATTGACATTTTAAACTCAGAGCCCTAGACTTTTCTTCTTTGAGTACATGAGACAACTGTTTCTATGACTCAAATAGATCCACAATTTTTAAACACTATTATTTTTTAAAGAAATAAGTTTACAGGGGAAGGAAGCAATTTTAAATAAAATCAGATTATTAAAAATAGTGTTAAGGATATTTTACAGCTGGATGTGATGGCACTAAAAGGAAAGCCAAACTGTGTTTATGAAATTGTAAACAGAAATAAAAATCTGTGTTTCTCTTTACTTTCTCCTAATTGTATTATATTTGTGCACTTTTGACTAAAAATGTTTATAAAAAAATACAACTGTGGAACCTGACACAGAAATATGTTTATACTTGAGATTTAAAATGAATTGAATGCTTGCAATATCATTTTTTAAAAAAGTGTCACCTAGCAATTCAAGGGAAGATTTAAAGATATTGTTTCAAGTGTATAGTTTTGAGCATCGACTGTCCCCAGAAGTCTAGACAGCAAAATGCCATTTGATGCCCATTTCATGTTTGGATTTTCCTTTAGTAAAACAACATACAAGTTCAATGAAATATCTATTACTAGTGAACTTCATTCTAACGTTCATCTAATCAAAAGTGACAGTGTATACCTTCTTCTGTATTTTCTTAACAGGTACAGTTTTCGTGATTTTTTTCTACAAAACATACAGCACTGGCCTGGAATCTTTTGTAGATGCCCCCAAGGTGTTTTATTCTCTAGCCCTCTCTATCACCATCACTAAAAGTGGGTGGCAATAGACTATTTGCCCCTTGGGATATTGTTAAAATAGGCTGCCTTTATGTGTATTATTTTCTTAGTCAATGAGCTTTAGAAGACAAAAGCTATCAGTCTGCTACTCAGTGGCTTGCTTCAAACACAAAAATACCCTTAGGGGAGCCACGGTGACTGGTAGAGTAGAAGGTATTGCTTCATGTTTAGACTTCTTCCCGTGAAAATGAATTGGAAAGTTAGAACTGTCATAGCATGGGGCACTCCAAGGGGAGTGCCACAATCAATTGGAAAAGGGAAATGTGAATTTGCAATAGCTATTTGGTCTTCCCACTCCAGTGGCAGAAAATGTTAAAATTGTATCTGGTCGGAAGCATTCATAGTCACAATTGAATTTCAGTAGAAGTGTCTCACACAGTGCGTAAATGAATGCGGAGTCGTCATTCCATGGGCCCTTTAATGAATCTCAAGGACTTGCACAGCCAACACGTTGCCCCTAGAAGGAATATACCTTCTAGGGACAATAGAAGGTATATATGTGTGACACACACATATATTTTTTCCTCCCAAGGAAATGATCTCAAAGTGAGGGGCATTATTCTTTCAATGTAAGTGCCCTTGGGATGTCAATGAAGTATTTTCTAATCTCCACCCCCAAGTTTTTTAAAAAATGACTTTACAAAGTCAAGAACAGTTTTTAATATGGTTCTACTGACAGTGTATAAGCTTTGCTAAAGCTGTCACCACATCAATCAAATGTCGACTTTATGACAGCTTTACAATGCCAATAAAAGTTTACCCATTAATGCTCAGATTTTCCATTTGAAGAGACTCTGCAAATTTTAGGTATTTTCTACGACCCCCATTCACTGTAGTGGACATCAATGAGGCATATTTTTATAGAGGGTCAAATTTCCATTGTATCTGCTGAAACCTAGGTAATTAATTGTGAGATATAAGTGTATATAAATGTGGTTATGTTAATCTGGGGAACATAGAGAGAATACAAGAGGGGTTGTTAATACCCTGAAAGTAATCCTATAATTATAGTACACTACAAAAATACATTTCGTATTCCTAGATTTCGACTCTTAAGATTTCTTTATTGTGGCAACATATTCTAATGGAATATACACGATGTAACCATTTTAATGTGTACAACACAGTGGCATTAAATACAAGCATTTAATATTTGTCATTTGTGTCTGATTTTTTCACTTAGCATAATATGTTTGAATTTCCTTCACTGTACTGTTTTCATAATGATGTTTTATTTCAATATTAAATGCAGAAGCTCCTCTTATACCACAAAACTTCTTGAAACTGGATCTCTATAAGACAGAATCCAAATAAATTTAGAGCATAAAAATATATGAATCTCTGTATATAAATCACTGTTCAACATGTGCAAATGTTACTATATTATTATTATTAATTACCATTATAATAATAACAGTGACTATGTGGTAGGTGTGATTCTTTGTGCCCTGTCTACATTAGTTGCTTCGTTCCTACAGTATTCATTCAAAGGTGGCCTATTGTTTTCCTCTTTAATAAAGAAAAAACTGAGAAATGGAAGTTCAAGTAACTTACCAGTGTTCACACAGCAATTTACAGGCACAGAGACTAGACTCTTTCTTTTTGCATTTTATTGCCTTGTGTGCATTAGTCTCTGTACCAAGAGAATGAACCGGAGTGGGGCAGAGGGATAGTTTGATTACTCATGGTATTTAAACATTTCCATATCATATTGGTGTACCCTGAATTAGAGAACTCTGAGTTGGAGGGTGGGGAAATAATAAAATTATAATAAAGCAAATGGCCTGGACATCAGTCTCCATGTAGAAGGTTACTCTGGTAAAGTTCTTGATTGCCACTTACCTTGTGGAATCTTGCTGAGTGATGTTTTCCCTTTGTTGACTCTGGCTTTACTTTGATCCTCTAAAGAATGAACATTCAAAGGAAGAATTTGACTCTAGGCTGCAGGGAAGAATGCACGGAAGCCAGCAGGCATCACAGCAGAGTTTGAGAGCAGTCAGGCTAAGTGTGAGTGGAGTGAACCAATCAGACTAACCAATAGTATTCCACAATTAATTTTAAAAATCCGTGTGTTTATATGTTTAGGGTTATACTGATTCTTATCCATAGCTTCTTTACATCAGCATTCTTTTCTCTCAAAATGCCACACTAGGTATCACAATCTATCTTAGATGTGTCATAGATCTGGACCTCATTTTCTTTATTAGTAAAGTGTGACATTTCAACATTGATATCCCGAACTTGGTGGTAGGGGTTTATTCTCAGGGGAATGAAGCCCCTTGCCCTAATGCAGAGTTTCAGGGAAGCCTATGGACTGAGGCAGGAAGATTTGTCAGAAGTTCATGTTAGCATGCTAGAATTGGGCTGTAATGGAAGATGGAACCCTCATTCCTCTTCTTGTTGAGACAGGCACTGGTGATCCATCTCCTGTCCTGTCATCCTAATTTAGGTCATTCCTATTGTGTGTCTCCTCAAATAGTACCTGTCTGGGTATGAAATTTATGTTGAAGAAGCATTACTGCAAGCTCTTAATAAGATGAAGAACTTCACAGTATAGTGTTATCTGGGGATGATATATTTTATATACTCAGACGTGTTTAATTAGGTTTGCAAGAGTCAAATTATCTTTGGCAATAATGAAGCTTTCTTGCTATCCCTTCGTTCATATTCTGGTATAATAACATAGTTGATAGTCAAGAAATATCTTTTCACTTTGGATTATCTTTGTAAATCAGCATCTCCGTGTCTCTATTTAAGAAAAAAAAACCACTAGTGTTTTAATCCAGTTCTTGATGAGGACAAGTGGATGGAAGAACTTATTAAGAAATATATATTGTGGCTAGTAAAAAGACATGATAGGTCTTGAACTCTCAAATATCAAACATGTATCTTTTGGAAACAGACTTAGTAAATCTTTAATGAGCATTTACATTGGAGCATCACTCAAGAATTTTTTTTTTAACCTTTGCCATTCACTCCTATGTTTGAGGTGATTTTGATTTTTGACTTCAGAGTTTGAGCAATTTGGTCAAACTTTTAAGCCTCAGATCCAAGACTCAAAAGAAATCCTCTGTCCATAATTCCTCTTTTCTTCTAAGAAAAAAGATCCAAGTTTCACTGAAGAAAGCCCTTTCCCTACCTGATGACTAAAGCAAACATTGAATGAACTCACCTGTGGTGCCTTTGAGCTTCATGCCATAAAAGAGACTTTGTCTGTGGTTAGGATCACCTATTTAGAGCCCTGGAAGAAAGAAATGATCATATCGATGATTCTGAACTTGATCCCAGAGCATTGAAGTCCTTCTAGTAGACTAATTCATTCTCTTCTCAATTTTTTAAAAAATATTTTATTTATTATTTTTATTTTATTTTATTTATGAATGTTTTGCCTGCATGTGTGTAAATGCACCATGTGCATGCAATGCCCACAGAGACCAAAAGAGGGTGTCAGATCCCCTGAAACTGGAGTTACACTCAGTTGTTAATCTCCATGTGAGTGCTAGGAATAGAACCCAGGTCCTTTGGAAGAACAGCAAGTGTTCTTAACTGCTGAATCATCTTTCCAGTCCCTCTCTTCTGAATTTTAAAAAAATATTTTGTTCATTATTTTTACTTTATATGTTTGAATATATTGCCTGCATGTATGTAAGTGCACCAATGTCATTTGATGCCTGGGGAGCTCAGAAGAGAGTGTCAGATGCCCTGGAACGGGAGTTACGCTTGATGGTTAGCTACTGTGTGGGTGCTGGAAACTGAACCTGTGTCCTTTGCAAGAGCAGTCAGTGCTTATAACTGATGAGCTATCTACCCAGTCCTGGATTCTTCTCAATTTTAGAAAAATAAATTTTAAATTATGTGTATATGTGTGTGGTTTTGTACACATGAGTGTAGGTGTTCATAGAATTCAGAAGAGGACATTGGATTCCCTCAAGCTGGAGTTGCAGGTGGTACTGAACTGACTAACCTGGGTGCTGGGAACTGAACTCTGTTCCTTTGAGAGAGCAGCAAGTGCTCTTAACTTCTGAGTGTTCTCTCTGGCCCCAATTCAGTCATTCTCTTAATGTACTTACAAGTTGAATATTCTGAGCTCAATGCATCTCCGAGAGACATATCCAAGGTCAGTCACATGCAGTCAGTGACAGTACAAAGCCAGGAAAAGGATGTTACTAGCCTTCATTCAGCCAGGGCAGTCATGGCCTTTTCATTGACGTTTTTGATAACTGCTCTTTGATAGAAGCAAGAGTGAAGAATGAAGCAGAAAAATGAAGGGCCCATCAAGAATGACAATCCAGGTTGTTACCTGTTTTAATGATTAAGAGAAAAGAAGGGGGGCAATTTAGAAATCATTTCGAGAATTAAATCCTTGGTGAGAGCAGTTATTTCCTGTGATAAAGACAGGTCTTTGGATTGAAATTCTGAAGTTTAAACTCAAGGAAAATGTCTGACTTTTTCGTTTGGAAGAATTATAGGGGTTGAAAGAAGAGCTCTTATCGTGTATGCTTCTATTTTAAGAAGTGGAGAATTGCTAGGTCTTGCTTATGAGGAAGCCTACAGTCATCCATTGCTTCATTCACAAAAGCTCTACTGACTGTTTGCGCCATACAGAGAGAGTTCAAGAACAGAGGGTGTCAGGTTCCTTTACCATTTACCCATTTGACACACTTAAATTGTTTATTGTATCTTTCTGTCAGTGTTCTAAGGTAGAGGGTAGGAGACACAACTTCCCACAGTCATCCTCAACAGCCTGAGGAGTTCTCCTTGACGTTTGGGACCTGAACTCAGACCGAACATTTGTGGCTTTGACATAGAAAAGAATTTAGGACTAATCAGTTTACGAAGCAAAGTTGGGGGTTTAAAATAGGCTTAAGCAGGAGGGGTAAGACAAAAAGTCACTGGGAAGAAAATAAGACACTCAAGAGTACGTCTGTGGGCTTCCCAGGGGAGTCACCTTCACTGTTTTTACAATAGTCTTTGGGGTTTGAAGTTACTATCTTTAAATAGTTGCCAATAATCCTAAATGAGATCCCTAGGTGGTTTCTGAGGGGCACCTGACAGAATTGCAATTGATGAGGTAAAAGAAGCCCCTAAGAAGGAAGATAAGATAGCTTGATCGTAAACAAAGTCAACAGTCTTGTTTGAGATCCTCGGGAGATGTTTGGGCAGAATGAGGCTCCAGCCAAGGGCACAATGCACAGGCCTTTAGCCTGGGTCATTGCTACTTTGACATAAAATATCTATGTATGAAAAGCGTAATAACTTCATCCTGACAGCCTTTCCTGCATCTGTGGTTAATTTGGCTGACATTTTTGTTTTCCAGTTGGTGAGAGTCTTCATTCAGACTCTGAGGTGAGGGGCTCCTTTCCCTTTGCATGCTCCCGTAATGGTCCTGTTTTACTGCATAGTTCATTTGCTTAGTCATTTCTACTAGTCTTAGATGCTTAGTCCTCTAGAAAGTAGAATAATAAATAGATGTGGGTTTCATTAGCCCATGACCAAAAGAAGATATAACAAAACTTTTACAAATATTTTGAATATATTTTAGAAACTTTCCTTTTCCGTAAACATTTTCATTTATTTATCACACAATTATAGAGTATGGATTGATGTCAATATATATCTTTGAAGATTTAATGTAGTTTTAGGTAGAAAATATGTATGAAATCACAGACCAATGTGGTTACCAGGACCGGAGAGTAGAAGGATTTAGGAGATCCATCTTACCAGAATATCTTCCTAGCATCCTACAAGGTGGGCATGTTGCAGAGTGAGTCAAAATACACATTGAAGGAAAGATATGTGGTGATAGGGACATTCGGGCCTGTGGATACACAAGTGATGTATATGTGAGAGCTCTTAAGTCTTTGAAAGAGGGGTTACAGGATGGCTGAGTGGTTAAGAGTACTGGTTGCTCCTTCAGAAGACCTGGGTTCGATTTCCAGCACCCACATAGGGGCTAACAACTATCCAAAACTCCAGTTCCGGGGGCTCCAACTCCTTCTTCTGACCTCTGGCAGTGCACGAAATAGGTGCACTTGCATATATGCAGGCATTACTCATATACAAACAATAAAAATAATGCAATATTTGTTTAAAAGCCTTTAAAAGAGGAGTATTTCTACTTGAGTCAGAGGCTCAGGAGGGGCTTCTGGAACTTCAGGAGCACACACTGTAATGGGAAAAAGAGGTGGAGTCTTCAGGTTTTCAGGTGAAGAGAATGGCCCTTTATGAGAGCGGGAATTACTACAGGTAGCAATGGAACCAAAATTGTTGGACCAGAAATCCTTTTTTAGAAAAGTCTGGAAATAATTTGAAAATGTAGGAAATCATCCTACATGTTACTCAAAGCTTGTTGTTGATGGATTCAGTCTTCACATATTCTCTTCTTTTACATTTATTTGTGTGTGTGTGTGTGTGTGTGTGTGTGCGCGCGCGCGCATGTGTGTGAGGAGAGAGAGGGAAAGAGAGAGAGAGAGACACTCAGGCTTAGTAGCAATCACCCTTTCCCACTGAGCCATCTTGCTGGCCCGTGTCCTCTTTAATTTGCATGATGGCCCTGCAAAGAAATGCCATTTATTAAGCCCGTTTCATGGATGAAAGTAAGAAATCTCAGAGAGGTAAAATCAGCTAAGTCACACAGCTGGAAAGTGAAGGTATCCTATCTATCTGACATCAGAGCCCATGCTCCTATCTTCTAATAAAGTTTGTTTCCAGGGTGGGTTTAAAATCAGATTTTGTACCTTTAAATTTTTTTTAAATCGTATTTAAAAATACATATAAACATTGAATGTTGAATAAAATTGATTGAATTGAAGCTTGTAAAAAGATGAGACAAAATAAAAATTTCCCTTAAATGTTGCCCTCAGGTGTTTTGTCATAACAATGAAAGCTGACAAGTACACAATACCTTATTGTCTGTAGTCACCTTACTGTCTGCAGAGAACTGCTTGTTCCTGTCTCTCTGAAGTTTCCTCCACTGATCACCCTTCCCTTCTCTTCTCCTTCACCCCACTCTCCCTGGTTGTGCACAATGACTTAATAACTATAACTTTGCATTACATTTTACAATGAGGATGTGAAAACTCTTCAGCTTTGTTCTTTTTCCAGACAGTTTTGGCTAATAAAGAGCTTCTCCTTTCTTATGTATAGATAAGATCAGCTTTTTGACTTCTGAAAAAAAAACAAGCAAACACACAACCATCCAAGCAATGTCCTGACAGAAATCTGAGCAATACCGTATTGAACTCATCAATCACGTTTGAGATAATTTCCACTGAACATGTCTAGAAATGGTTAAATTTATATCGAAATATGTTTTTATTGTTATAGGTAGTTTTAATTTAATTATTTTGATCTTTTAATGTCCTTGGGTTTAGAAATACAATAATTTTTATAGTGGTCTTAAATCCTATGACTTCACCAGTATTTTTTTATTCTTTTTTTTTAATCTTTCATGAATTTTTATCTTTAATGTAATTTTTCAAAACTTGCACATTTAAGAATCCAAAGTTAGTATCTTCTTTATGAAAGAGAACATGTGATATTTTGCTTTCTTTGTTTTAGTTACCTTACTTAGCATGATTGTTTCTAGTTCATCCATTTTCCTGCAAATTTCATAATTTAGTTTTTCTTAAGAGCTGAATAATACTCCATAATGTAAATATAACACACCTTCATTATCCATTCATCCAATGATGGGTGTCTAGGTTATTTCTATTTCCTAGTTACTATGAATAGAACAGCAATAACCTTGGATGAACAGGCCACTCTGTAGTAAGATAGTCTTTTTGATATTGGAGTTTCCACAGAGGTCACGAAACTAGTAAATGGTTATGGAAGAGTGGAGTTTCACGGGACGGGGGATAGAACGCAGCGGTATAAAGGGGAAGGGGGACTAATGGAGTAGGAAGAGCTAAATGAGTGGGGAATGGGAGGACAGAGCAGAGGAGGAATTATGGGGAGGTATAAGAAAAACTCACAGAAACCTAGAAGCTTCTTAAAGTCTGTACATATGCAATATAAAAATAGATCAAAAGGAGTTACCCCAAACAGAGGGATGTTGCTTCTCTCCCACCACAGGCTAACAAAGGAAAAGCACAATGCCAAGGATGGGATGGACTCCTCTCTGGAAGCTGTTGAGCAGGAGCCTTATAGGGGAGAATACTGGCCATTGCCCCTGCTTTTGGTTACGTACCTGAACTTCATGGTGCTGAGGACACTATGACTTGAAAACTTCATCTCTACTGGCTACATTTCATAGTTCTGAAAGATGTTATGCATGCTACTGGAGAATAAAAGAAAACATTATCCTTAT
The DNA here is from genome assembly GCA_035773235.1 of Eospalax fontanierii. Taxonomy (NCBI): domain Eukaryota; kingdom Metazoa; phylum Chordata; class Mammalia; order Rodentia; family Spalacidae; genus Eospalax; species Eospalax fontanierii. Next base: position 69,236,093 of record CM069526.1, read on the forward strand.
CCAAATGTGAATCTTGCAAGCTACAGCAATAATTGGCCTGGCAGGATACGCACACTGGCGCAATAGTAGCATGAGTGTTACGGGAGTAACCAGCCATTCTCTGACTGGACTTACAGTCCTCTTCACAAGACAGAGTCCATGCTTGGCATTGATATTATGCCTAGGAACTTGTGCTAGACAAATCACAAGTTATGGGGGAGAGCCTACTACTATTATTCTGCTGACATAGTATTAAACCAACTCTCAATGACTTATTGTTATACCCATCAATGCATCTCTTAGCTCTCACCAGAGAAGCTTCCTCATGCAGCAGATGGTGATCAATACAGAGACCCACAACTAGCCAATGTGCAGAGAATGAGACTGCAGAGTGCCTATCCCTGATTAAGACACCTATATCAAACTTTTGCCTCCCAAGACTCAGGGATCATTGGGGTCAAGAGAAGGTGGAAAGATTATAAGAGCCAGAGGTAGTGGATGACCTTGAGGAAACCTAGTTTTCCAGACAGCTGGACAATTGCTCATGTGAACTCATAGCAATGGTGACAGCATGCAGAAGTCCCACATAAGATCAAGCCAGACAAAAATTCCAGCATAGATATGGGGGAGTGGATAAGAAAACTATTGGCAGCCAATAGCTGATAGGAGTGGGATGGTCAGTCGTCTTTAAGGGTTATGTAGGACCTTGGGTAGTTTATTCGGTCTCCAGTGGATGGATCTGTATCAAAAGGCATTTAGAGACACAAAGTTGACTTGATAGGACTTAAAACAAATACCTATCTATCTACCATCTATCTATCAGTCAATCAACCATCTATTTACTTTCATCTATTTAACTATCCAGTAGAGTACATAAAATCAGGTGAGGGTAAAAGGAAAAGGTTGCAGATGGGGGTCTAAGTATGATCTGCACATATTATATGAAATTTCGTAAATATCTTTGTCTTTCAAAATAATTTTAATCTCTAAAAGATATTTTGAAAGTCTCGTTTGCCTGATGTTAGCAGAACCTGTGCCGTTACAAATTGCACAGTGTAGCTGTTTTCATCTTTGTAACCTATTCATATCTTTGAATCTAAAACATTACGCTTGCAGACAATATACAGTTGATTTCTACTTTTATAATCCATCCTGACAATACCTATCTTTTGACTAGATATTTATTTAGTTGGATGTTGAGTGAAGTTTTGTTTTTTGTTTTTTGTCATTTTGAATCGGAGTCTCCCTGTATACCCAGCTGGCCTGAAACTCCCTATGTAGATCAGGCCAGCCTCAAATTCACAGAATTCACAAGATCTGCCTGCCTCTACCTTCCAAGAGCTGGTACTAAAGGTGTGCACCCCCATGCCTGGCTTGTTCAGTGAGTTTTCAAGTATACTATGAATGTTACTTTTTCTTTTGATTTCCTATATGTTCTCATTATCTCAGCGGCTGTGTTTGGGATAGCAATATTCATTTTCATTTTAAATAGTCTTCGATTAATATTAGCTTAATTCCATTCATATATAGAAGAGTTGCTTGATGTGGCTCCTCTCCCCTCCTCTGTGTTGCTAATGCCATACAAATTATATCTAAACATTACCTTGAATGATTTTTAATACCAGATTGCATTTTGAATTAATTCTATAGGTGGTGAGCAGAAATTTTAGAGATCTCTTGTGCAAGGGAGAGATAATCATAATGAGAGATATATTTGGGGAAGATTTGCTCAGTGGTGGCATGAGGCTGCAGTGTAGCTGGCAATGCAGGTGGTGACAGCAAATGCAAGAAGATGAAAGTTCCCCAATTAAGGCCATAGTTATGCTGGAGAAAAATATGAAGAATCTGCTTTGAGCCTTCAGAGTTCGTTATTTCTAAGTTACAAAGCAATGGGTATACTTGTGCATAGATCTTATGGTTCAGAGCAAAACTATGGAACTTACCAAAGCCATTAGATTTGTATCCCATAAATGCATGAACTCTTTTTAGGGAAGATTATTGAGGGGGATAATGGCCCATATGATCTCCTTTAACTTAAAGAAATTGATTAACAGAGACACTGGGTCATCAGCTTTGCATTGTCTGTGCTGATTTTTAAAAGTTCATAGAAGCTTACTTTTAATCATTGTTAATGTATGTACTGCCATCTGAGGGGGAAGACATGGTGAGAATCTGAGATTCTGACAGAGACCGATAAAAGCTCATATTTTAGCTCTGAATCTGACCAGCTGTGTCATTTTCAGACAATCACCCAATTTTTCTGAGCTACACTGTCCTCATCTCCATAATAAAAGTAATAATACTTATCTCCACAGGAGGTAATATGCAGCGAGCTCCCAGCACAGTGCTGGGGAGATTTTGCTTATTTAATGGTAGATATCAACCAAAGGGGTCACATGAGAGAACAATTTAAGTTTTCAAGAAATAAGTCATCTTCATTTCTGAAACTTTGAGTTTTAAAAAATAAATACTTTAGTTAATTCTTTGAGGATTATATTCAATGTACTTTATACTATTCACCCCAAATTCTCACCTTAACTCCTCCCAGATCCACATCCACTTCTCAAGCCCCCCTTCACCAACTTAATGCCCTCTTTTTGTGTATGTCCTTTAAAAAAAAAGATTAATAAACTATTGATTCTGGTTTGTGCTGTCCACACACTTCTGGGTGTGGGGTCATCCACTGGAGTGTGGTTGACCTTCCAGTAGCCATACCTTTGAAGAAAAATTATTCCTCCTCTCCCAGAAACCATCAGTTGTCCGGTGGGGACTCATGAACCCCTTACCTGCCTCCACGCTGGAATGCTGGCTACCTCGATCTTGTATAGATCTTGTGCAGGCAACCACATCTGCTGTAAGTTCATAAGCGCATCTGCCCTGTCATGTCCAGAAGATGCTGCTTTGCCCCAGTCCTCCTGGACCTCACGTTATTACAAACTTCCCACCCCCTCTTCCACAATGACCTCTGAACCTTGGGGAGTGGGTATGATATAGATGCCCCATTTGTGCCTAAGATTGATGCCCTGCGGGAGTGGGAGAAAGATCTTAAAGAGGTGAGGATAGGAGAGCACAGTTGATATGAAGTGACGGGGAGAAGAATAGGGATGGAGGTTTAAATGCAGAGATGCACGAAAGGACAGGACAGAGGGCAGGACTGGGTAGGAATAACTGAGATTTATGGAGGAGGTAAATTTCTGTTAACTGGCAGCTACACTATTTCTGACTGGATCATTTGAATTCCTGCTGGTTCTGGAGAGTCCCTACGTAGCTGCTACTGAGAGTGAACCAAGATCTACCATGCTGACCTGACCCCCCACGCCCTGTCTGTGCACAGAGAATCAAGTGAATTAACATATGTAGAGTTCTTGGAAGAGTATGGAACAAAGTAGAGTCTGCATAAATCATATTAGAGTTAGTGAACTTATTTTAGTGTCTGTTCAAAATTCCCTTCTTCAGAGCCTCCAGAAACATGAACAGTAAGTTTCTGTAGCAGCTTGAAGGGATTAAGACTTGTAGGAAACTACCCTCTAGGAGCTTGATGGGGAAAAAAATTCCACATGATCTACTCAGAAGGTTCAGAATCCTTCTGAATGAAGTAGAGGATGCTTCTAGGGCTCTTCTTTTAGAATTCTTGCTCAGCTATTTTACCTCCTCCTCAGAGCTGATGGAACAGATCTGTTTCTGCAGTTCAGTGTCATGATCTTATGACAGCTATTATGGTTTGACACAAACTAGAGTCAACTGGAAAGAGGGAACCTCAACTGAGGAATTTGCTCCATGGAATTCACCTGTGACTGTGTCTATGAGGCATATTTTTAATTGCTCTTTGATGTAGGAGGGCCCAGCTCACTGTGGGTGGTGCCACTCCTGGGTAGGTGAGCCTTTGCTGTGTAAGAAAGGGAACTGAGCAAGCCAGGGGAAGCAAACCAGTAAGAAGTGTTCCTCCGTGGACTTTGCTTCAGTTCCTGCATCCAGGTTCCTCTTTGAGTTCCTGTCTGACTTCCCTCAAAGATGGACTGTGCCTTAGAAGTATAAGTTGAAATAAACCCTTTCCCCACATGTTGATTTTGGTCAGTGTTATATCACAGCAACAGAAACCAAACTTGGACAAGCACTGATACTGGCTCTGCAGTTTCTGAGTCATATTTCAATCTGAATATTTTAGAATTGCAACACTGAATACTTACTATATGAGTGTTTCTCTAAAGGAAGAGAATTGATAGAATCTAAGCATTCCAATATATACTATAAAAGGGTATTTCTTTACTTGGCTTGCACAATAGGGTCTGTGTAGTCCAACAATGGCCTTCTGCGTGCTGGAGAAGCTGAGAACCCAGTAGCTGCTCAGTCCACAGAGCTGGCTGCCTCAGCTGTCCCAATCTGGTACTGAAGAAAGTCTGGGAGGATTCCTGGAGAGTTTTCAGTCACATCTGGGCAAGCTGGAATGTGATGATGGGGAGGCGGGCAGTATCAGTGGTGGCGGGGACTACTTCAGCATCAGGAGCAGCAGCAATAGACACGCCTGCAACAAGGAAAAGAGAGGAGGGAAGAAACAGTGTTTTTTCTCTGGACTCCCTTTTCTTGGGGTGACCAGAAATATTCTATTTCTGGCAATGAACTAACAGACCTGCCCAGAAGCATGTATCTTAGTTTAACCCAATTACGATTAAGTTAGCAATCAAGATCAACCATCACACACTCCCAGAAAAAACAACAACAAAAAAAAAAAAACAAAAAAAAAAAACTAGTGAATTCTAAATCACTGAAGTCCAAGATTTGTACTTGAAGCATCTTAGCAGATGTTCCTTTCTTTATGCCTCAGAAGACAGAATATTGAAAGTGGATATGGCAGGAAGTTATTTACAGAATTTTGTTGTCATGATTAAGTTTGGTTGACTTATGAACTGTTCATATCTTCAACATCACTGCTTTTCCATATAAGGTCACCCAGTAATATAAGCTATATGTTCAATGTAAAATTTCAGTTGGTTACATTAAAAAAAATAAAGGAGGTAAAATTTATTTTAATAGTTCATTTTGTTTAATCCATATGGTTAAAGCACTATCACTTTTACATGCAGTCAGTATAAACATTTTATGATTATAATTTGAAATGTTTTATCCTTATAAAACTTCTATATTCGGTCTAGCTGTATTTTAAGTGCTCAGTAGTACCTATTGCTGGTATCTACCTATTTGACAGTGATGTTTTATAAATTTGTAGACTACACTCACCTAACAAATAATGAAAACCTAGGTTGGTAAGGAGACAAATGATTTGTTATTTGCAATATAATAGCATACCCAGCACAGCATAAATAAATAATTGATTTTTGCATTTAAATAATGAGCAATTATAAGATTTCCTGGTAGATGTCTTTCATGTTAAATATAGATAAATAAACAATATAGATAAAAAAATTGACTGTGGTGAGATGCAGTATTTTTCTCTAAATGCAACAGATTTGGTATTTTTATAGCTGTGGGCATCCTGAACCCCAGAACATGATATTCTGGTCTAGTAAGATGCCTTTGAGAAGATGCAGCCAGAGAGATGGAGAAAGTATGTCCAGGAATTCAACTGAATTCCTGATTTTTCTCCGGCAGGAAGATCTGTACCTCCTGCTTGCACAACTTATGGCATCAGCTTTCTAGCTAGCCTAAAGAGCATTTGAAAAACAAAATTACATCATAGATCGTGAGGAACATCAGCACAAACTGCATTATGGCAGAACTTTCAAGATACTGGGCCACATGGGCAATACCTACAGAGATGAATGACATGCTTCAAGAAGTCTATGGTCATCACAGATGCCACTGAGGTCCTTATTGCTGAATTTGAAGGCTCACATAAACAGCTTGTAAGGTGAGGTGCTAACATGCTGACTTTGCACTCTATCTGGATATGAACATGACAATAGTTTTGCATCTTGGGTAGCAACATTATAGCAACAATGCCACCTTCCCAGAAACAGTGTGAAGAGTTAAAAATGAAGTATTGTCTCTCTGGTCCAAGATAGGCACCGTGAAAGATGCCCGTATTTTGGATGGAGTTTTCCCATTCTGTATTTGAGGTCTTGGTTGGAACATAAATTAGACTTGATGAATTTCAGTCACGATGCAGACAAGCGAACTTCAACTGCCCAGAGATTCTCTCCTTCCAGCTCCTGCCCTAAATAAGCATATGGTTGGCCCCTGGAGAGTTAAGGGAGGATAATGCCACAGGTAACAGCTATCACCTCCTCTGGAAAAACAACCCATAACCTAAGGAGCCTGGATCAGGAACAGTGGCTGCCTTTTGGAGAGATCAGTGCATAGAGAATATGTTCCCAGGAAGACTCAAATGCTTAAAACTGGGATCATGATGAGTTCTCAGAGAAAGCTTGGCTCTACACTAGAGCTGAGAATGGATACAGAGCCAATAAGCAAAACAGCACAAGAGATTAGTTCTTTGAAATATGAAGTCATCAGTAGATCCTAAAAGAGCCCAGGCTGGTGAGATCAATGAGTGTAGATAAGAAAGTTGTTAGACTCAGCATTGGGAATCAGCCTCAGCCTATCAATACTCATGTATGGTCCCTCTTTTCTAGCATTAGGCTTGTGGGAGTGTTCAGAAGAGAGATGTTCATTTCCACTTGTCCATGAATTCCTTAGCACATATCCTGTTCAATTTGTTTATAGCAAGCTAAGTTCTTATGCAAACCTTAAGGGGAGGGGATTGGGTTATACTTTTGAGAAACTGTGATTCACAACGTATTTGCTGACGTTTGAATCAAGTTATCCAGCTGTTTTCTCTGTTTGCTAATTTTCATCCAGTCCCACATCTGTGTGTTTGTCCCGGCTTTCAGACTGGTAACAGAAACATAATAGAAATAAGGTGGCTCCTCTCTAAAAAGAGAGCAGTAATTATTCAAGCAGAACAACACATAAGACAACTAAAATAGATAAGAAAACCCCTCTTGTGGAAAGTGGTTATGCACACAGTGTTTAATGTCACAGATCTGGGAGAAGAGAAAAAAGAAATTTGGACAAAGTTTGCATTTGCTTACATTGCTACCTATGAATAATCTTTCAAAGCAAAAAGGAAAACTTCTCAGTTTTAAGATGGAAAATATCATTTGAAAAAGCTTAAAATAAATGTTAAGTATCAAATCCACTATGAAGTCATTGAGTGAAGGCTATTCAGGCACAGCTTTCTGGATATCAAAAAAAACATATGATGTTTTATGCAAGGGGAATTTGTGGCTTACACTTCAAAACACCATGGATCTAGGAGAATGTTTGTATTTCTTATTTGGTATGATTTAGAGAAATATTTCTTTAACATCTCCTTTTCATATTGTGCAATTCACACTAGAGACATGTCTATGAAATATTTACTCATGATTTTTATTTGAAGGGAAGTAACTGGTTGACGCATGAAAGCTTCGTGGTGAAGATTCCTTGCTTTCAAAAGAAAATTGAAGCTAAATAAAAAGATTTCAAGGAGAGCTCAAAGAGATCTCTCCTTTTTTTTTCCTTTGCAAGAAGTAATTGATTTGCACCCCAAAACAGTCTTCCTAGAACTCTAGGTAGATAATGCTCTAACCTTGTCAAAAGAGGATAATAAATTTAGAGCTAGACCATTTTGGAAGGAAAGACTTAAAATGAACTGGATTTTATAGAAACAGAGCACCAAGGGTCTGTTGTTAGTTTATAGGGCCTTGATTAGATAGGTTATTGATTTTGGCTGCTGGTGATATAGTTCATGTTCAGAAGGTATCAAACTCATGCTGAATAAAATAGAAGCAAGCGCTTGAAATAAAAAAAAAACACGAAATGCAGTAAGATACTGGCTAGCAGTCTAGTTGTAGTTCTTCAAATGGAATGGACAACTCTGTCCCATTGCTTTAGCCCTCTGGAAGCAGTTATGTGTATTAAATACTGGAATAACTTGATATTTTAAAAGCTTATATGCTCATCCAAGTAAAATGGTTTTAGAAGACTACCGGGAGTTTCATGATTTTATAGTTAAATCAATACCCAGATTTATGCCTTTTGGACAGAGAAACTTGAATTTAATTGAGAAAATGGATGTAATGAGGATAGACATATTTTGTGCAGATGTAGGGGAGTTTTTTTCCTTTTTTAAAACTTATCTGAAAAATGAAACAGGTACTTTTGATTCAAAGAGGACTATGGTTTTACAGGAAATATGACAAGTGTTGAGAAAGTTTTAAAGATTTGTGACACTGTGGAAAGGTTTCTGAATGTCTGGATGCAGGCAGAATCATTTTCTGTCTCTGAAATTCTTGAATTTAAGATTCATTAATTATACAGAAAAGCACATAATATTTTACTTTATCCTGCACAATTAATGGCCATATGGTATTAAATTGGCAACCAGACTTTAAGAATAACAATTTTAAGCAGACTCACTTGCTTCGTTGATTTAACTTTTTCTTTTTCTGTATTTTATGGAGTTCTATGAAGATATTTGTGTCTTAAATAGAGGTTTTTATCTCCCAAAAGGAAATTAAGAAGTGTGCCATTAATTATTCTGTATAGACAGAAATAGATAAAAATTCTCTATTATGTTCTGGACTCTAAAAAGTCCTGGCATGTTTCAAATGTTAGGAGGATCCTCTCAAGAAAAATAACAGCCAATGCATAGATGTTTTGGTGATCTGCAATTTATTTTCCACTAACCTTATTTCTCTACAGTCTTCGAGCACATTTTTTTTTGCTTTAGGAAATATTCAAATAAACAATTTTCATATACACAAAACTTAAATTTTATTGAGATTCTGTACGTGTAATAGCTACATGATTACACTCTAAAATGCAAGTGAATAAACTGAACTCCTGGAGGTATATGGACTCAAGAAACGTTAAGGAAAATCATCAGAGGGCAGAATTTGGCTCTGTGATATTTTATAATGAGAGTTCCAGAAATAGCTAACTGCTTTCTTGCTGTCCAGAAAACATACATTATTTTTTAAAAATCATTTTTTCATGCAACTTTTTCTCTATCCTCTATTTCTATTAAGAGTTCTATTCTGTCTGACCAATATATGAATGTCCAAATTTTACAAGAAATTTGTATATCCAGCTGCCAAAGATAGATTATCCCGTGGTTTTTACAAGTGTGGGGAGCTGATCACTAGGAAATTTGAGAGCACCTGAGAGTTATGTCTAGAATGTTCCTGAAGCTAACTTCACTGCCATTTATCTCTCTGGAAGATAAAGTGAATACAAGTTTAAAAATATCTTCAGATGTATCAAACCCATACTGCTCAGAGCATTTATAGGTTTTATATATAATGCTATAAATAAAAATACATTTTCAAAATGAGCACTGCAGAAAATGGAAAATCTGAGTATAGTTTTGGCTGAAATAATTTTGATAAAAGCATTAAAAATGGACATGGATGTAATTTAAAAGGCGCTGTCTTTTAGGATATTCAACCCCCAGTTTTTGCTCATGTATGAGTTATCTTTTTAAAAAGAATATAAATGATGTTTATATACAGTTAAAATATATGACCGATAGATATATGTTAGAATTGATTAGTTGTTCTTTCAACCTTTTCTTTTCTTTTCTTTTCCAGGGCTTAAATTATAATCTGGATAAACAAAACAAGAGTCACCAGATATCTAAATATGAATGAATCCCTCATACCTGCTATAGATTTCATGGAGGCTCTTGGAATGTTAGAAAAGCATAAATAAAGAATTAAGTGGTAGAAGCTTCTAGATACAGAACTCTTGATTTGAAGGGTATAGAGGGAGTGATTGGCCTTGCGCCAATCATAATTTGGAAAGTGATCCAGGTGTCCCATCACTTTTTCTCAATAGTAGCTGGCAAATAGGCACGATCGAGCAAGAAATCTCATCTCCTGTGATTTGATTTAGGCAGCTGATCTGATGCATTCCCAATACACTTCTTATTACAGAGAAATTTTGATTAACCTTTGTTCAATTAAGTTTCTTTTTTAATGTCTTTTCCCCTTTATTCCATAGGTAACCACAGGCCAGGTAAAATATTTTTAAATTCCTTATAGGCTAGTTAGTAACTGGAACCAAAACAGATTTTTCCTCCTAAGTTGTTACTTTGTTTCATTAGCGGTCTTTACTTTACTTTTTAGGTGATGGTCTCATGTTGGCCATGGAGTGCTCTCTGCGTCATGCTAGAAAGAGTTTATGGTCCCACCTGCATCCACAAGAAAGAGAAAACAAAGCTTCATTTTTAAGTCTGTGGAAATTCCAGGCCATTAAGAAATGACTTCTGCCAGCTTTCTGGTGCTATATTAAAAGGAGGGGTAAAAAGTTCATTACATTACTTTGCTTTTAAGTCCTGGGTTTATTTTTATAATATTTGAAGAGATATTGTACTTCATCACAAAAATGCTTGGAAGATAGTGGGTCCTTGTTTGGGTTAGAGATGACTTTTGGCTGCCGTTAAGCACGCACAATGAAGAGTGTCCAACCAAGATGGAAAGTTAAAGGCAAACCATACTTTCCAGAACAATTTTTCAGAAAGAATAAAGGGAGGGGTTGAAGAGATGGCTCAGCAGTTAAGAGCACTGTCTATACTTGCAAAAGGCCCAGGTTCAAATCCCAGCACCATGTGGCAGTAAACAACCATCTATAACTCCAGTTCCAGGGGACCAGACCCTCTTTTCTGATCAGACCCTCCTCAAGCATTGAATGACATGGGCGCACTTACACATATGCAGGCATAACATTCATACACATAACATTAAAAATATATATTTTAAATTTTTTTAAAAAATAAAAGAATAGCCATATTTCCCTCTGGGGTTTCTGTGAAATGAACTATTTCTCCTGGACTTTCATAGCCAAAATGCAGCCTGGCAAATTCACAATTTTAGCTGAGCACATTTATTATGCTAAACTGATTCTGAGTTCATTTACAGAAGCAGAGTAGAGAGGTGGTAGATACTTGTAATCCTAGCATTCAGGAGGTTGAGGAAAGAGAGTCATGAGTCTGAGGCTGAGTTTGATGGTAATGAAATGGTGGATTTTTTAGTAGTTATATGTTTATTTATTTTTAATAAACATCACTTCAGATCAAATATCAATTTTACACCTATTATCCTTTTCTTTATTATAACTTAAATTTTCTGGAAATTTCTACTTGTGGTTGAGTTTGTCTCATAGTATATTAATGTTGGTAAATTTCTACTTTTGACATTGAAAGTATTCACATTACAGAATCCAGTGCTGTGGAAGATTCAGGAGAGTGGGCAAATTATTACACACATACTTAATCACCACAGCCCCCTATGTCTTATCTTCTTGGATAACTATAAGCAGCATAAATCTACCATATTATAGACATTCCTGCCCCACTGTGTTAATGTGTTGAAAATTTAATAAACTATAATACAATCTGTTTTTTTTCAACTATTTGTGTTTAGTCTGAATTACCTTAAAATATTGTCTATCTCATTTGGTACAAAACCTAATGGGGAATTATATTAATCAGTTTAGTTTAATTTATTTAAAACATTTAGTGAATGCCTATTAGTGGCTTTCAAAATCCATATTTTTTTAAAAAATGGCTTTTAAATATTTAAAAATTGCGTAAAATTTGTTCATTTTTTCCCAGCAGTGGAAAACAAAATCCATTACAACTAGCAAACACATGTCTAAAATAGACTCTTAAGTCACGTCTTTAGGCTGTGCATTACCCTTAATCTTTTTCACTGTCCCTACTTGACTTTTGTGCTTCTAATAAATAAGCAAATTTATATATGCTCAAACTGAACAATTTAAGAATATATTTCCCCTAAATTGTCAATTGGGTACATTGAGAATGTACGAAAGCAAACCTAAATAGAAGACATACCTAAATGTTTTGCATAATTTGTTTTTATATTCCATTGATAATATGATTCGAATAAAATAATCTCTCTTCAGTTTTATTCTTCGGAAAAGGATAAAATGAGGTTTAGAGGCTCTAATACTCCCAAGCTGCTCTCCTTGAGGTAGCATTTTCTAACCTTTCAGTATGAGAAACAATTTGATGCATTAAAGTTGTAGGGAAATAGCCTAGATGTATTAGACCATGCACTCGACCACATTCCGTAGTTTTATATTTCAGGAGTGTTGGATGCTCAAAATAAGAATGGCTCGTCAAAAGCCATGAAATAAAATGTTCCCATGCAGAGGTACCTGTGTCACCAGCTCCTGGACTGCATCAGACCTTTGTTCAGTTAATCAGTCTCTTTTTGAAGTATCTCATCCTGCCCAATCTCTCATAGATCTCTTAGGTAATGAATAAATGCTGGGTTTGGGCAAATTGTGCTTTTTTTGCTGATTTTATTTCTTGTGAGGCATAAGCCAAGCATTTCTGCACCTCTGTGTTTCTTACAATGCAGCGTGGTGAGAACAAGAAATGACTTATGGTAGGAACTGTATGTATCATTTTATCTTTGGGACGGGAGTTGAAAAGATAATGCAATCATATGCCCTAGTCTTTTAGAGTTGTTTTAAGAGTGTCAGTGACTAGATAGGGAAAGGGTTAGTTACTTTATGAAGTAGGTGTGTCTGAAACAAAAATAAGATGTGCGGAGTACAATGTAGTAGTAGAAAGTTCTAGTAAGGGTTAAGATATTTAGTAATTCTAGTTGTAGGTAGATGACTTTTAAGTCTAAGAAAAAGTTATGTGACCTAGAGTTACTTCACAGTGTCTGGGAAGAATTTTCTTTTCAAATTTTCTCAATATTATGCCTTTTGTACAGACCTAGCTTTATTGCATTCATATGTCTACAATTGTACATATGTCCAGAAGAGCATGACTTCCCATGCTCATGATCTCCTCAGTATCAGTGAGCTAGGTCTAGGACTTCTGGCAGCTCTGTGTGGAGGGATAGCCAATGAGCTGGGGCCATTTCTAACAACAGACCATAAATACTCTGTGGACAACCTAATTTCAAAATCATGATCTGAGCCAATTCTAACACATTTTGTATTAGAGATTACTTCCCAAATTCTAATAAGTACTTTTTCCCAACTCCCCACATATAATTTTAGTGTTTTCAAATTGAAATACATCTTAAAATCAATATGAACACTTAATACAGTAGTTTTTCTTTTTATCATAAAAGATGGTGTTCAATAGGCTTAAGTAATAAGGAGATTTGTTATCTCAATTAATAGAAGTCAGGAGATGAACAGATTTGGCTTTTGATGGGCACAGCAGTTTATATTAGAGGCTTTGAAGCTCATCTCTTTTCTGCCAGTAGTATAAAATTAGATGCACACAAATCTAATCATTAACATGAGTTAACAACCAAGACATCTCACTTTCTTGCCCATGCTGTATGAAAAAAGAGAGTGTGTCTATTCCTAGCCTAATATGCACATCCTTCTTTTCCATTTTGAGTCACTTGAGATCACTGGGCCACCCTTGGAGCAAGCAGAGTTTTCAAGGAAATGCGTTGCAGTGATTGGTTCATTCCTACCAGACTCTGTCTCTGAGGGTCTCATGAATCAGCTGAGTGGAATGAGAGGCAGGTGGTGTGTAAGAGCTCCTTCAGTAAGACATAGGCTGGAGGAGTCAATCAGAGAGGACAGATTTTAGCATCTAGCTGAGGGGAGTGGATATGTGTGAGCTGACTACAAATACACTCCAGACACCAAGAATGTAGACTTATATTTTCTCTTACCATTCTCTAAGTCTCCTTTAGCTAGTACGAAAGGACTGGAAAATAAGTTCCTGATAAAGGCTTAGGATGAATGACTTTATGGGAGGCATGCTGCAGTGTAAGCAATGCTCAGCGCAAAATGTCTAATGACGTTAAAACATTGGATCTGGAGCCTTTTACAGTGAAACCTCATTTGAACAGGTTTCCTGACTATGATTGAGCCACCAAAGAACTTTGTATGTGGTGAATAGGATTAACTTTTTGTTGTTTACTATTTGAGAACACATTTCATTCAGAGAGATTTCTATATCAATTCCAAGATATTAATACATTAGAGGTTAATTCTTCAGGTAAGAATTTGGGTTGACCAAATTTAGCAAAGCAAAACAAAAATTGGGAATGAGACATCCACATCCAATATATTTGTCATCATTTCCATGCTTTAATGTGTTTTCTGTGGTAGAATTTAGGACTGGGTCGCTCAGGAAAGGAACTTTGGAGGCTATGGTTTCTCAATCCATTGCACTTCTCAGGGTTATATACTCAGGAAGCCACTGGGCAGAACTCTAGTTGCTCAAACTATGAAAATGTGCCTGAACAGAGCCTTTGATGTAGTGGTTAAACCCAAGTCACTAGAGGAGGCAGAAAACAGAAGTAGCTTATGTAAGGAGCAGCCGCAGTGCATATGATGACAGTACTTGAAAATGCAGCCTTAACATTTCATCAAGATCTTTACCTAAAATGGATCAAAAAACAGTTTTCTGATATGCAATTTGGGATTGCCTTCTTTCTCCAACTCTTCTGGGAGAGTTGGTCCAAGCGTGATTTCAAAGACAATTTAGTAAACTTACATATTAGAACTTTCTAGTTAACCAATTTTCTAGTCTAAGAATCCTCTACTTCTTCCAGAACACATACTCTGATATCTTGTGATGACAAAACTGCTTGAACACAGTTACTATATGATTTCTACCTGGATAAGACTTGGTTCCCAAATCTGTAAATTCCAAGTATATTTGTTAAATGTATAGCTGTATGAATGTTGTATGAACTTATGCAGTAAGACTGTGGAAGGAAACTAAATTTCATATTTTGGAAAGACTTGATGAAGGCTTACATATAAAAGTTCTCTCCAGTTAGGTGAAGAAGAATATGAAGATCTAGGGGATACAAGCACCCCAACCCTGAGAAGAATTTCCCACATGCTTTCTCTCAAAGGACTGTAGGACCTTCACTGTAAAAGCCAAGCTGGAATATGCAAAAAGAACTGATACAGGGATCAAAATAATCTCATGCCCACACAGTCTTTGTTGTTATCTTGAAAAATGATGGGATATATTTCCATTCATATACTTCAAGTCAAAGAAAATGTCTAAAGAGAACATGTCCTTTAAAACATCTTTACTTTCCGATTTTGATGAAGAGATCGGCTTGATCATTTTCAAGTTGTCCATGCCTTAGACCTGAGAACATTTGATGCTTCACTCTGTGGGTAGATCTGTATGGGTTCTGCCACCTATTCATAATTATCCACACAGTCAGTATTGAATGAGTACCCACATGAACCCATCTCTGACCCAGAAGCTCAAAAGCTAATTAAAATGTTCCTTTTCTGACTACAAGGTCATAATCTAGTAAAAGGGGCGAGTCCCTAAGAGTAACAATAGCCTGAACCCAAAGCTATGGTAAAAAGGGGCTAGAGTTGTTTGAAAGTTCAAAGTGGCTCCCACATAATATCCTACTGTTCCTTCTGTGCTTTTGTGAAAGGTTTGTTGATGATCTCAGCTTGATAGGCCTGAGAGTAATCCTCCTGAAGTCACTGAGAATTTACCCTGGCCATCCCAATATGCTGAGCGCTTTTACAAGCACAGTCACACAGAACAGATCCCAATTTCATTCCCATTGCAAAGGCAAGGTCACATACTGGAAAGAGTAAGACAGGAATTCTATCCCATTCGTATCCATTCTGAACACTTGCTCTAAGGGGTCCATAGTGGTACCTCTAACAACTTTTCATGTAAGGAGATCTTTATTTGTTCATAAGATAGTTTAAAAATTGTTTGAACATATGGACAATATATGTGCGTGTTTGTATGTCTGCAAAATATACAGTTGGATGGTCTCTATATGTACTTGCTGCGAAAATGTATGGTGTATGTATATATCTATAAACACTCCCTCTCCATATGCCGAGCGTTATAGTTAGCAAGATGAACCAGTTGGCCATTGCACATGCTGGCAGGCCTTCGTAGGAGCAGTTGCTGGGATATGTATCTAGCCCTCCCCTCTAGGACTGCTGTCCTATTGTCTTCTGAGGGCTCCTCATAAATGTCCTTGGTTTTTCTTTAATGCCAGCAGTTCTCTAGCCAGTGGATATTTTCTGCTCTTCTCCTATGCTGGGGATGTGTGGAGCGGGGAGGGGGCATTAAAATAATTTCTGCTCTAGGCTTTGATACACTTAAGATAACCCTGTTCCTGGAATCTATAAATGCCAGCAAATCAGCATTTCTTAAGCTACAGAATCCTTCCTGGAAATCATGTTAAAGGATGGACCCTGGCTGCTTGTCTCAGACTGAATGAGAATATAGTGAACCTCATGGTTTCAACTGTGGAGACATTAGCATAAATCTCCCACTAATGCACCTCTGTTCTTTAGTGGACAAGTCTCTTCAACCCAAGAAAATGCATGATATTGAGAGGGGACCTACATCTCACAGCTGGGACTGGGCTCCGTGAAGGAGGCATTTAATGCCCGAGTTTCCAGTTCAGCACACACCACTGAGAAGGTGTTTAGGATCCTTTACTCTTTAGGTCATAAGGAATGATTAGAGGTCTCACGAGGAAAACTGATTTCTGAGCTTCCCATGGAATAATAGCAAGAGCTTTACAACAGAAACAATAGTTGCATCACACAGAGACACACACACTCAACTCTCATCACAAGCACCTTATAAGGGATTCAGAGTGATTAACTTCCTTTTAAATAGTGGAAATTGAGGCTCAAGAGGTTAAGGGACTCTGAGACTTCAAATGTTAAAGCTGGAATGTTCTCAGCATTCTTCCGAAGAACTGACATGCTTTCCTGTGGATATCCTTTCTTCTTTTTTTCCTTTCTTCCTCCCTCCCGCTTTCCCTCCCTCCCTCCCTTGTTCCATCCCTTCCTCCCTCTCTCCATTATTCCCTCCTTCCCCGTCTCCTCCTCTCCTTCATTAACTTAACACTATCCCTTATTTATTGAAGTAAAATTTTAGAAAAATACATTGCTTTACACAGTGAATGTGTGTTTTAGATGCATTTAAGTGGCATTGCATGAGGACTGGAGTGCCTAAGAGAGCAACCATGTCGCAGCAGTGAAGGAGATGGGTGCTCAGGTGCATGGTTCCCCACCTTATCTCTCTTGACCTGTCCAATCACATAAGCATAAACACCATGTTAAGTATACCTCAGTGCTGTCCAAGATCTGACTCATTTTATTTGCTCAAAGTCAGTAAGCTCCCTTAAGTCAGAGTTGGGTTTTGAAAACTAAGATCTTTATTTACCATCACAACACTTTGATTCTAAGCAGACTTTATGTAGAAAAATGACTGAAGATGTCACAGAAGAGAACTCGAGGTTTATATAACTACCTACTGTGTGCATTAGAACATCCTCAATTACTAAATCACACCTGGGAATGGGGTCAAACACTTTTGCTTGAATTTTTGATTAGGGCAACAAGCTTGCTTTGCTCTGAAGTCTTTGTAGATAAAACTTGACTCCAAAGAAAGATATCCTTCTTGAGCAGGTGGAGAAGATGAGCAGTGTATAGTATCAACACTGCTGTAGCCTTATGTTCCTGGTGTTAGGGGATGGAGTGTGTGTGTGTGTGTGGGTGTGTGTGTGTGTGTGTGTGTGTGATGATTTGTCCTCAATGATTTTTAGGTAAACTTACATTTGAATCTTGGATCTGAGGAGTGATAGATAGATAGATAGATGATAGATAGATAAATGAGAGTTGTACTAAGCCTTACTTCTTCATATGAAAAATAAAGTTAGTAATGTCTTTTTAAGAAAGTTTTTATGAAAATTGAACTAAATAATGTCTACCAATTGCTTAGGCTGGTACAAAGCACACATCAAGTTCTCAAGTCCCGAGGTCAATGGAAACTTCTCAGATAATAATAACAACAGTAACAAAACAATAACCATATTGATATATATATATATGGATAAATGGAAGTCATACACATGCAAATAAATACTTTACTGTGTAGATGTTTATACACTTACTCATTTATTCGGTTTATTTATACAAATCTTGCTGTGCATTCCAGGCTGGCCTGAAAGTTATTCTGTATCCCAGGCTGGCCTCCAACTCATGATCTAATCCTTTAGCCTCAGCTTCCTGAGTGCTTAGATTACAGGTGTGTGTTACCGTGCCCGGTCCCACACACATATTTACAGTACCCAGGCCTTAGCAAACAGAAATTCAAGACCTGCCACCTTATTTCCAGACAGTCTGTTTTCTGAACTTGTAAGGCAAGACTCTCTGAATCATGTTAGTGTCCGATCAAACTGGGCTAAGGACTTATTTGGCAGAGCTTCCAGAAGCACTGTGCGATGCTGAACAGCGAGGGGTCGCTGATGGGCCCCGCAGTGATGCACCCCGCTTCATCTTTCTTCAAAAATGAACTCCTTGTCAACTGCAGACCAGGGTCTGGGCTTGTTTCGGGTTGTGCCATGGTGTGCAGCATATTCCTCTTCTTGCCTTGCTGTGGAATTACAAACTCAGTTCCAGGTGTGAAAGTAAAGTACTGGACAGAGCAGACCAAAGACCCTTGCGTTCAGATGGAGGGTTTAGGGGAGAAAGGGCAACCTTTGAGACCAGAAAACTGCATTATGACTAGGCAGGGAGAAAGAATCAGAAATGTGTGTGGTTGAAAATAGAAAAGGGCTCCTTATGTGGAGGAGATTAACTGTGAGTGCCTGTCATGGCTCATGCCCTGTGTGAAGGCCAGATTTTCCTGGCTTTGTAAGACTTGATAGGAGCCTTTGTTTATTATATGAACAGAGGATGACTACTGAAAGCATCTCCTCTCTCTCTCTTTCTCTCTGCATGTATATGTATGTGTACATGTGTGTCCTTGTTCACATGTGTGTAAGTATATGTGTGTATATATGAACTTGCATGTGGAGGCCAAAGGATAATGTGGGGGTGACCTGGAGCTCTTCATATAGCCTAGCTGGCTAGTGAGTACCTGAAATCTACCAGTCTATGTCTCCCCAGAATTGGTCTTAAACAAATACATACACACCACAATACCTGGTTTTACCTGAGTTCTGGATATCTAACTCACATCCTCATGCCTGTATAGCGAGCACTTTACTGATGGAGTTGTATTCCCAGCCCTCAGTTTATATTTTAAGAGACTTCTTTGGCATTGTCTTCCCACCAACCTCTGCTGTGTTCTTAATCCATTGCCAAGGGCAGTGGCCAAGCTCTGTTTCAGTCCTTTCCATTGTGTGAAACACATCCATCAGAAAGAATCCAACCTCCTCAACTCAGATAAGGAAAGTCACTGCTGATGCTGGGTATTGTGTCCAGAGAGGATAAAATGTCCTGAGACATTTATATTTTAATAGTGGTGTGAGTTTTAAACCAAAGGAGTGAGCATCCACTTGTCATTTTTCTTGCATCAAGAGCAGAAGGGGGTGTCTTTAGGACAGTATTTCAGTCGGGCCAACCATGTTGGAATAGACAGAGAAAGCAGAGAGAAGAGAAGTCCATGTCCTGTTTCCTAGGAGTGTGACTTGGATATATTTAACTCTCAATTTCTTTTTCTGTCAATTGGAAAAATAAGATTCCTCATCTCATAGGTTGTCAGTTTTAGTGATATAGTCCAAGAGATTAAAGACACCATTGTGGGACTGTTGTAGTCTACCATGCAGAGTGGGAGAAGAACCTTCCTTCCCTAAACTCCTTCTTTTGAAAACAGTCTTGCAGGATTCCAGGGTAATTTCAAATTGACTCTCACATGATCTGTATCATGTCATCTATGTTTAGACAATTTCACACTTTCATCTGAAAACATTTTGGGTGCTCTTCCTTTAAGAAACATATACTTTCTTCCACATATATATTTTGCATGTTACAAACTGTGTCATCATGCAGTTTATTTCCTTGAAATAATTGGTTATTCAGGGTGAATGATGGCCCCACATGAGCAAGTTGAAAGTCTGAGGAGATATTAAAGGAAATGTAAGGAGTGAGGCTAGTGAGAGGGTGTGGTCCTGAGAATCCATACAAGGATGCTGTAAATGTCAAGAAGGTTCATAGATCGCGATTTCAGGCTCAAGGTTGGACAAAGTCCCCTTTTTACCTACGGAAAGGGAGCTGCATAGGAAACCAGCGTCTGATGGTGGCAGTGGGCTTTCAATCCCCGTGGCATATGCCCTCCGCAAGTTCTCTTTACTCCCTCACCCTGCCCCCACCTTCCAAAGGAAAGGGGTGGGGGAGCTGCAAAACGCTTGGCACAGGTGCAAGAAAGCTGAAAACGTCTGGCGGAGCTCACAGACGTCGTTTTCCACTCGGCACCAAATGTTTTACAGTCTTCGTGAGCCCATATAGATTCTGGCTTCTGCCCAGTCGTTTGTTTGAAACCGTGGGCTCCGAGAAAAGGCTCCACACTGCAGCTGGCCTTTAAACCGCATTTTATGGGGGAGAGTGTTCAGGGTGCAGTTGAAATGAAGGAAAGCTCGCCTTTGACTCTGGACTTAAAAAGTACAGATTGGAGCGGGGTGGAGCCGACGCTCAGGAATTGTTGGGCAGTCCGTTTTCTTTGATGAGGACTACATTTTTGGAAATTTCACCATAATCTTAATAATTTCATCGAGTCATTTAGAGTGAGCCCTCTCCAATTCCTTGCTCAAATGTTACTTTCGCCCAATTTAGTTCAATTTTACTCAAACATAAATCTAACATTTCCGAGTAATGGAGAAGGCAAAGTCCTTGTCTGCGATGCGAATTTCTGGCTAATTTAGGGCAATGGCGCTTTAGCTCCCACCTACAAGCCCTTGCGTTATGAATGAACTCTTAACAGTAATTATTCATCTTTCTCTCTCTTTATAGCTCTCCTTAGTTCCTAAACATGCTTATGGCTCATAATTTCAAAAGATGAATGACTAATTAGGTGTTATTTTTCGTCACTATTCACAATGCCAAAGAAAAGGGTACCAAAGAGAAAGTTCATCAAAAGCGAAATTTGAACATTTAAAAAGTCTCTCTTGCCCTGACAAGTTAGAGAAAAGTAGGCATTTGAAGTGTCTTTGGGTCTTTAGATTTAAATAATGGCAGCTCCATCAAGGGCCAAGGAGTACATGCCTGTGATCCTGGCATGGGGGCAATATAAAACAGGAGAATCTCGAGTTTGAGGCTAACCTGGGCTACATTGTGTGACCTCATTTGTAAAAACAATAGCAACAACTATTCTTTGAGTACTGTTTCTTCTATACTTTCTCCTCCCCTTCTTATTTTTTGAGACAAGGTCTTGCTGTATAGCCTGTATAACAGGCTGGAATCTAGCTAACCATCCTTCTACTTCAGCCTTGTAGGGACTGAGCAGTCAGAGAGCATCACAGCACCTGGTTATCCTCTTATCTTCACTATAATGGAAGGGTAAGCATAAACTCTGTGTTCCAGGGAAGTGAACTGAGGCTTGGGAAAGTTAAGTGACTTACATCAGGAAATTAATATGAATATGCATCTTGATTTTATTTTCAGATTTTAGGGGACATACAAAACAAAATATTCCACAATTCCCACAGCAGATGTTTCTCCCTTCTCTCTATGTGCAATGATTTATCCTGGGATTTAAAGACAATTCCAATACCCTATAAAGTAGGACAGAGGCAGAAACTTTCTTATATTGAAAAAGAAAAAAGCCCCCCTTTTAAACTGCTAACTTATACAACAGAACTGTTGACTTAATGCATTTATTAATATCTAAATTGCAGGCCTTTAAAATTTGAGATGTAGTTTTGTCTGAAAGCCAGTGATTGTGTCTCTGGGGTGCTTGACTTTTGATTCAAAACCAGAGCTAGGTTGAAATGAGCTACTCACCTCCTAAGCAGCACAATGCGACCATCCCCTTCCCAAACCTGCCACTTTGTTCCTCCATCCCTATGAGCTAATCCGGCAAATAAGCAAGCACTTTCCCAGCTCCGAAATCGAAAGCAGCTAAGAGCAAGAAGTAATAAAAGCCCAGATACATCCTTAGAGGGTGATGAGACAGAGGAGAGAGCGAGTTGCACACCATGGGATGGAGAGATGAGCGGGAGCGAGTCACTCCTTCCCCATGGCAGATTCACAGTCTTCTTTTGGATTTCATGTTGAAAAGACTCCCAATCCTTACTTCTGTGAGCTGAAGCAGATGGATGCTCCATGCTGGTGCGGATTCTTATTGGAAGCAGTGTGGTTGTAAAGATGGGGTTTCGGTCATTTGGTTTTCTCTGAAAACTGTCTTGTGTAACTGTCTAAAAGAATTTATAAATCCAAGTAAAGTACATCAGCCATGATGCTTCGGAAATGTTAAATAAATGTCGAGACCAATGTTTCAAATGTGTTTGCCCAGATTAATAGAAAGTGTTCTTTGGTTAACATATGTTGGGGAAATGCTGAGTTAACATGTAGTGATAGATGTTCCCCCTTATAGGACTTTTCTGAGCCTTTACTCATGACTCTGCAAAAAGAGTATTATACCATTTGATCTTTTAATGTTGCTTGAAGCAACTGTGCTGTGGAATACCCTTAAGGAAGTGCTAAAACATCAGCGATTAGTTAAAGAGGGGCCTTAATTTTTAACTGTTTAGGGTAATTCTATGTAA
The DNA here is from genome assembly GCA_035773235.1 of Eospalax fontanierii. Classification (NCBI taxonomy): domain Eukaryota; kingdom Metazoa; phylum Chordata; class Mammalia; order Rodentia; family Spalacidae; genus Eospalax; species Eospalax fontanierii. Next base: position 69,258,589 of record CM069526.1, read on the forward strand.
GTCTGCACTTACCTGTCAGGTCACATATGAAAGCGCTTTTGACAGGTAAGTTCCTCTATTTAAGTTGTATTCATTTCCTTGTTCTTGTAGCACATAATTCTCAAGGACTAATGGCAATTATATGTTTAGATAATTACAGAAAAAGATGTAAAAGAGCAAACAGAAAGGCAGGTTGACACTCCCACTGAATAATTCAGTTGGAAGCACTTGCTGGAGCACTACATCTGGTGCTGCCTTTGAGAGGAAATCTCACGCATTCAGAAGTGGCTCGTGTGAAGCTCTTGGTGACTGCATCTTGCCCTCACGTGGTCAGATCTCTGTTCCTGACTGCGGGTCGCATGTGACCCTCTCCCTCGTGCTTCTGCTGCTTTGACTCTCCTGCTGTGATGGGCTGTCATCTAGAACCACGAGTGGGACAAACTAGCTGTGCCCTTCTCCTAGAAGACAGAACTGTTTACTCCAAGGGTAATTAGCAAATGCAACTTCTCTGCTCAGACCTCTTCGATTAGGTGCAAATAGCTTTGTGCTTAGGCATTACTTTTCTTGGGTTCCTTTTAACTTACTAACATGATCTTGTCAGAGTACAAAGTAAGTAATTTTGTGGGGCTTGCTTCTTAAAGAGAGTCTCCCAAGTTTTAAGCACCAGGCATTCCTAAATTCAGATAAAGCCAGATTTATTAAGATCATGATTTTTTTATAACTTTGACCATATATACATCCATTGTTTAAAAAAAGGTCAAACCACAAAGAAAGCCTCATTTGAATTTGCCAGGAAAGTAGAAGCCATATTTAAATTTAATTCATAACATATATTGTACCCCACCCACAATAGCAACATTCCGCTGAAAGCTTCATGTTGGGTATTCAGCTCTACCTGGGACCATGCATTGTATCTTATCTTTGTTTATAATTTATTTATATTTTATGTGTATAAGTATTATGCCTGCATGGCTAAAGTGAAGCCATGTCATGCAGTGTCCATGGAGAACAGAAGAGGGCTTAGGATCCCCTCAAACTGAAGTTGTGGACAGTTGCTAGCTGTCATGTGGGTGCTGGGATTTTTGAACCCCAGTCTTCTTCAAGAACAGCCAGTGTTCTTAACCTCTGAGCCATCTCTCAACCATCAGCCAACCCCTGATGCCTTTTCTTCTCAACAGGCACCCTGAGAACTATCCAGTGATTAAAATTTACTGTGAGTTTTTAGACAGAGAGTTGCAAACTTTGCATAAAATATCAAATGTTGTATGAACGATGCATGACAACAGAGAGCAAGGTTCTGTCCCTCACTTTATACAAACTCTCTACCGATGGTGAGAAGAAATAAAGTATCACCTTCGAGCATGACAGGTACAGAAAACATCCCCATAGTCAACTTCTATGCTATACTTAAACTCCGCACAGCACATCTAAAAAGATGGTGCTATTGTCTTGTCCCATGGCTGTCACATTACAGTGTACTCCCAAAGACCCATTTATCACTTATCACCTCAGTTCCTGCACTTGAAATAGAGAGATCCTGTCCTTATTACTGTGTAAGTTATATAAAACTGCATAATTTTCACTTGTATTCATCCATTATTAAAAAGTAAAATCCTAAGAATTTTCTCTTCATTTTTAGACATGGAGTTTTTATTTGCAAAACTTTCCTGGTTCTTGAGAAAGATGAAGTTTATATTGGTTGATATTGATATTGAGTTGTGGTGAGAAATAGGTTGGAACTCAAATTTCACAGCGTTCCTTTGACTGGGAGAGAAACTTTCAAGAAGCTTCTAAGAGTCACACAACACAAGTGTCACTGATATTTGGAACGTGCAGCACAGATGGAGGTCATCATGAAACCATTTGTATTCATTTCTCATCATCATTTTATGTATTCTCTGGAATTCTAGCATGAATCTTGGATGTACATTCAAGGATGCTCCATAATATGTGTATCGACTGTGAAGTTATAGATAGCCCTTGAGTCATAAACACCACCTCAATTCACACCCCAGCATGGATAATGATAAACCTGAATTCTAGTCAGAGTCAGTCAGACTAGCTGCTAGAAAAGAGATGTGTGTCCTTGTCTCTTTTTTTAGCCGCCATTTTTTTTATTCTCAGCTTGTGTGTTGACTTTTGACCTTATCTAGACGAAGTAGGGTAAGGAGGATAGGAAACTATCAGCTTGATTGATCCTATTAGAAGACAGCATCATGTTTATGGACTTTGACCTATGTGTAAGTTGCAGTTCTGTTAATGATGCCCTATTTTGCCTCCCCAGAGTTTCAGTCACAGAAAATGATCTACCTGCTTTTGTTTGCTCTGGAAAATGAACCCTATTGTCCCAGTTCTTGGTGTTGAACACCCATGTCTCATAGACACTTCTGGTACCCCTGTGCGGTAGAGCTCAAGGATGACTTTATCCCACATCACCCAGACTCCTACCCATGCGGTCTGACAGCCACACCCTCTGCAGTTCCTTTCTACCTTGGAGAATAGCCCTTTCTCTGGGAAACACCACTCTGTTTGCTGTCTAGGCAGATTGATGTTCTAATTTTCCAGGTGAGCATTTATGCATTATGTCTCGTTATCACTAAAGAGGGGAAAGAGAGTAAGCGCTCTGAAATCTCTTTCCACATTAAGGAAGTCACTTCATAAACTCGTTTCTGACTCCCACTGCCTAACCGTTGAAAATTCTCCAATGCCAGTCCCAACCTGGTCTTCAACCATGGCCTCTTTATCGATTTTATCAATGATTAATGACTTCTGGATTTTGAATAAAGCTCAAATATTCACTGTGCCAGTATGTTATCTACATGTTTTGGAAGTTATTTAAATGATTCTAGCCTCAGTTGCTCATCAGTAAAATAGGGATTATATATCTCCTTCAGAAGTTGTTGAGGTGGTTGAAATATGGAATGCACTAATGCCTGTTTTTGTACACATAAAATGTACTCATTAAAATGACCTACTGTAATAACATGTATGTATTCTAACATAGGGAAATGTGTACAGTTATCAAGAAAAAAATAAAGAGACTTAGAATTCCTTCTTTTCTGGAGGAGTTGCTGGGAATAATGAAGATGGTAGTATGTGGAATGAATTTCCAAAAACATAAATGAGGTGGGATATCACAGGTATAAAGCATAGACATATATTATGGGAGCAGATGAATTAGGAGATAGCATTAATACTATATGCCAATGAATTTTATACCTACATTGTAGACTGCTGAATTGCTGAATTCTCTCTCTCTCTCTCTCTCTCTCTCTCTCTCTCTCTCTCTCTCCCCCCCCCTCCCTCTCCTTTCAGTCTTCTCACTGTTCCAATGAAATAGGATCAAGTAATCACACTTAATTACTGAGGAACCCAAGAAGTTTACTAATTATCCATGTAGCCTTACCTAGTAAATGATAATGCTAAGATGTGAGTCATATCTGTATATAGATCATCAACTTCTTATCTACTGGTTTATAGCTAACTGGAAGCCTTTCTATGGAACATACTTGCAGTAAAGCGAACATTCTGAGACAGGAGTTTCCTACTAGCTAAGTAAATACAGAGACTGAAAGGATTGGTATTTGAGACTGTCACATTATGGGACCCTCCTTAGATTCAGAGGCCTAGATAGTATTCTTTCCCACCTGGAGGGAAGTGTAACCTTTCTAAGATGACTTACTACTGAAGAATGGCCTCTATCCCTCTGGTTCCCTCAGTTCTTAGGAGGAATCTTGAGTTACTATTAACTCCTGTGCTTACCTTGGATAAAACCAGAAAAAAATCAACAGGGATTTTTCTGCTCTGTGGTACTTGTTATAAAAATTCTGATCATCCTGGGACTGGAGAGATTGCTCAGTGGTTAGGAGCTATGGCTGCTCTTACAAAGGACTTGGATTCAATTCCCAGCACCCTCATGGCGGTTAACAATCGTAACACCAGGTCTAGGGGAATCCAACACCCTTTCCTGACCTCTGTAGGCATTTCATGACGCAGGTACAATTACATACATGCAGGCAATGTACTCATACACATAAAAATATATAAAATATTTTAAAAATATTTTGCTCATATATAGAATTTCATAAGGCAACCTAATCATGATGTAGCTGTTCATAATGGAGAAAGTCCTGAAATTTCAGGATTGATCAGTATTATACACACAAGGTTCTAAGCTGATGCAAATGCGCTTAAGGTTCATTACATGAATAGCCACTGATTATTCCTCCAGGACCAGAGTAGGACTGCAGAAGTCACTTTCTGTCCTTCTTTGTGCAGCCAGGGGCCTGGAATACAATTTAGAGCACAGTCAAATGGGATTTGCACATTGCCCAACCCAGCAAAGTCACTCCTTGGCCATTATTTTTCACTCTATTGTAAATAGCAAGAGGCAGATGAAAAGGTAAAAAATATGTTGGTTGGAAGATACTTATTCTGGCCTACCTAGGGTAATCAAGGAGAGACATCAGCTCTGGATTTCGTAAGTAATAACTCACATTTGACTTTAATACCCTATGATAAACTTTGAGGAATATATCTTTTAAAACATAAAATGCTTTACCTCTGATTTAAAGTTTGGGGGATTGGTCCTGCACCATAGGCAGGTTAGATTTAGCATCTCTGGAAATTCCAGAGCAATTTTAAAATACTCTTTTTGATCACTGGCTGCAGCTCCCACTTTCAAAGAGAATGAGATGTTTTGGGAATGAATTGTGATGGACTTATATGAAAATTTATATGACCAAGAATTGGATTTGTTCCCCTGGAATATTATAGATTATGTTTTATGTTGGAATTACATCAGCGTGCAGAGCAGCAGAAGGCTGGCTTAATGTAGCTAAAAATATACCTTGACTTTCCAGTTGGAATAGAACTCTCCCAACCCTCCCCAACCCATTTTTACCTAATGAAAATAATGCCTTCATGACTCATATATGTGCTAGACTATAGGGAATATTTGAGTTTTACAAAAAAGAAGTTTGAGAGAAGACTAACGGTCTTTTTCTAATTTCTTTCCCATCCATCTCTGTCCTTTTGTGTTCCCGTTCACCTTCCTGTTTCAAGCCTACAGCACCCCATGCCTTATTGTAATGACTCCTTTCTCTGTCTCCTGTTCCCCTGGGTTTGATTTGCCCTGTACATTTCTGCATGTCCAGTCGTTCTCATCAAGTGTTTTATACAATATCTGGCATTTATTAGTGGCATTTCATTTATTCCTCAGTAAGTTGCAAACTCAACATATAACCATCTTCTTAGCAGAGGTTCCTACAACATGTTGCATAGTATTGGAGCATAGACTTCTTTAAAGGATCACATGATTGTCCTCGCTCTTTCTCTCTCTGTCTCTGTCTCTTGTCCCTCTGTCTCATCTCTGTCTCTGTGTGTGTGTGTGTTTGTGTGTGTGTGCATGTGCAGACTGTCTTTCCACCTTGATTTTTGTTTTTTTTGTGTTTGTTTTGAGACAGAATTTCTCAGTGCTCTGGAGTCAGCCAGTATAGCCAAGCTGCTCCTCCTGTCTCTTCCTCCCTAGCTTTGGGATTATAAAAACTCTACCATAGATGTAATTTGTCCTTTCACATGTGTTCTGGGAAAAAATTTCAGAGCTCATGCTTACATGGCAAGCACTGTACCTCCTGAACCATCCTCCCAGCCTTCTGACTTTGTTTTAAAAGAGTACTTTTAAAAATATTAGACAAGTGCCATTGATAGAGCTGTGATGATTTTGGGTGCCACATGAGTACTTTTATTCTCAAAATTCTTTCAAATGCATTGCTAAGAAATTTTTATATAAATGTCAGTGGTAAATCAAAACAGTAAATTGTTCTGTGTTATTGCTTAAATGACAGTTATCAAAGAGAGGAGCTAAGACATAGCTTCATAGGGTATATAGATCTGGTGAGGTATTTCTAGAAGATTAGAGTCCACAGCTCCACCTCCATGGGAATGGTTCTACAAACTCACTTTCTGAGCCATGTGCTTCTTCCATGCTCACATGGTTAACTATAAGAACATAACATTAGCAGAGGGGTGAGCCAGGTACTGTCCTGGCTTTTTTCTTCCTTTCCATCGCGGGAACCCACATTTCATATTGCAAAGCTGTGCATCCATTTGAAACTTTAAAGTGGCTTTCTGAGAGCCTCAGCAACCAACAATGAGTAGATGAATAGCTTAGCCAGCAAATCTTTCTCAATATTATTATTTTATTTTTTTAATTTTACGGGAACTTGCTATTAAGTGAGGATCCATTGGCAGAAAGTGCTGAAAGAGGAAACAAAGGGGAGGGCTGAACCTAATGAAAGCTCTGTATCTACAAAATAAGTTGTGGCTTTGTAAATTCACTCTAAGTACATCTGAGGAACAATAAGCCATAAAAGAGGTTACCATGACCTTGGATTCTGCACAGCTTTTGAGATAAAAGGTCTAAGTATCAGAATGCATTTGGGTGGTCATAGTGTTGTTGACTGATTAAAAACCATTCATACTCCTAGAACCCTCCAGTGGAATGCTGATGAGGAGTTGGCCTGGATGCCACGTGCAGGATGGATTCTCTTGTAGCAGAGATCAAAGTTGCTTTGCTAAAATGGAACACTAAAAGGTAAGATTCTATAACCCCCAAATGACTGCAGCAAGTCACTGACATGAGTATTAAATTGGAATACATTGACTTTGCATTTATTACTCATTGGGCACATATCAGAAAAGCGTTTTGACGATGCTCTAAATTCTAATCTTTGCATAAGATAACAACTTTTAAGACATTTATTATCAGAGTGTTTTTTTTTCCTTTGAATACAGAGTCATTATAATTTTTTTGGATTACACACAAAGTGAACACGTGAACTTTTACTTGATTTGATCTTTTTCTTCATGTTTAACTCCTGGGCTGAGTTGTTGCAAGCCTGAGCTTTAGAATAAATGAATTTACATTCAGAATTTGTGATAGTTGCTCATCTGTTTTGTTACTATGTGGAAGTTGCCGAATCTCTTTTACGTCTTCCCAAGAAATTTGAAGATAATTAAGAAAATATGTCACAGGGTTAGACATAAAATATGATAATGTTTGGAAAGCCCTTAAATATTTTAAATATTAATTATAATCGAAGGGAACACACAAAACCACAAGCACACCCCTAACTCTGTATTAGGAATGGATTATGGCGTTTTAGTGCCAGTGGGAGGCTCTCCATCTCTCCTTCCCACTCACTCCTCTTGACAGAGATACATTGAAAGAAAGTAGTCAGATAGAAGTGAATACTCCCTTGTGGCTGACGAAACTCTTCTCAGAGTGGGTCTTTCTGTCCAAAATTAACACCAAAAGCCAATGTCAGGTATTATGGCTTACGTGAGAACTCCTGTTTTTTCATCTGTGAGCTTTCCGTCATTATAAGAAATGCCTAAAATACTCAATGCGTGAAAATGAAAGGCTGACTATGGCTCAAATCTTGGAGACCCCAGTTCATGGTCAGATGAGCCTACCTGTGGATAGATATGACATTATTAGGAGGACCATGTGGCAGAGCATGAGAAGGGGCCATCAAATTCCTGGAACTGAAGTTATGGATGGTGGTTAGTAGCCTGATAGCTTCTGGGAACTGAATCCAGGTCTTCTGAAAGAGTGTAGGTTAACCCCTGAGCCATCTTTCCTGCCTGCACAGCCTAAGTTATTTTAGGTAAGTGGTAAAGGGGTGATGATCCATGGAGCTGGACAAGTTTTCTGAGCAGACTCAATTTCTATTACCAATGTTTGAGACTCTCTTTGTTGAGAGGATGCTGTATTAGTTGCTTTTCTAGTTTCTGTCACGAGATATCTAAAACAGCTTAAGGGAGAAAGGATTTGTTTTGGCTCATGGTATTTCATCCCATGATGGTGCAGATGGCATAGCTTGGGGGTGGGCTTGATCCTTAAGGGGAATGTGCTCTCACTCCTTCTACATAGTACCTTCCAGGAAGCAGAGAAGTAGGCTGGTCTATAACCATCAGAGGCCCTCAGTGACCTGTTCTCCATACCTCCCTTCATCATGGTTTTATAGCCTCCCCAAATACAGCACCAACTGCCATGAAGTATTTAAAATACCTGGGGAACATTTCATGCAAACCATGCATATATGTGTCACTGGCTCATCAGCAGTGTGCTTGGCTTCTACCAACTGGATCCTAGTCAGGGTCACCTCCTCTCTATTGTCTGACAGACACTTTTCAAGCTATTGTCACATGGGAAGAGGAAGCAAAATCACCTCCAGTTGGAAGCCACTGATTTAGAGATATGGTCAAAATAAAGGCATGCAGCATATGCAGATGGTAGACAAAAAGTGGTACACGTCCTTAACATAGGCTGTACCCCACCTCAGTTTCTCTCCTGTCCTCAATTTCATTGCCTCTTTGGTTTTTTGTTGTTGTTGTTGTTTGTTTGTTTGTTTGTTTTCAGGCACAGGACTTTATTTTTGTTAACCTATGGAGTCTAGTAGGGGCATTGTCACCCATTATGTAGTAACTACATTTAAACTCTTTGTGTATGTATGTATATATTTAGGAAGCTTTTATAGTAGTAAGTTTCCATGTGACTTTTTAATTCTGATGTATTAGTGCATCTCTCAAACCTCAGCAGAGAAGCTTCTTTTTGCAGCACATGGCAATTAACAGAGATACCCACAACTGGCGAAGATACATAGAACAAGAGACTCTGTGGAAGACTTAACCCTAAGTGGAACATCTGTGTCACACTCTCTTCTCCCAAGACACAGAGATAATTGCAAAAGAGGGGCTTTGTCCCTTCTTTACAGTATAAGGAACTGTCTGGACTTCTTTCTGAAGCTCCCATTAATACACATTTAATTCTATATTGTTTATAGCCCTCGGATATCTACCAATACTCAATTCCCTTTGTCTTTTATCCAGCCCACCTGAAGCTCTATGGGTCAAGGGCTAGGCTATTGCTCATGTTTGTTCTTCAGACAACACCCAAAAAACTGTTAAACCAAGGGCGAACACTTCTTCACAAGTCGTCAATTCCCATGGCCTGAAGAGACCGAACTGTTGAATCGGTGGCCCTGTTGCAAGTGGGTTTTCCACAAACTGCCCATGGTTGTGTTCCGGATCTTCAGTGCTCGAAGGCCCCAGTGAGAAAGGTGTGTTTCCCACCGTGGCTGCCTTTAAGAAGTGGAATCTAGTGAAAGTCCTCTGATCATTTGGTGATATATCTTTGAAAGAGACTGTAGGTCTCCTGGTCCTTCCTTCCTGTTTCTCTGACCCATTTTCTGGTGAGGATATGAATAGTTTTATGCAGTCAGGCTCCCCACCCCAGACTCCATAGCAACAGTTACCTAACTGTGGACCAGAACCTGCAAAACTTTGAGCCATAATAAAACTTTTTCTGCTAGCAAGTTGATTGTCTTGCATATGAAAGGGATCATGGGTCACAATATTTTCTCCATCCCACTGTGGAGGGAGAAACTTACCACCTCTTCATGATTAAATCTCTCCTTCAAGCACCTCCCATCTATACATTTATCCTTAAAAACAATGCTGAATGCTCTCTCTGTTGGTGAAGTTTCCCTGGTTTAATATATATTTCTGACTCTCTTAAAAAAACAAAGCAGAAGTGACTTTCACTCTATTAACTTTGATGGTCCAGCACTGATAATTAATTTAGTAGGCCTTTCAGTTCATGTAGTGGTGGGAAGATTTCATTAGCAAGTTAAACATAAGTTCATTTCTTCATGACTTTTCATATTCTGGCAGCTTTTAAAGGGGCAATGGTTTTATAAAAACCCATTAAGCAAAGCAGACAGTGTAACCATATGGTTATAGCCCTGTGAGGGAGATCTCTGTTGTCTGTTCTCTGTAAAGGCTGTATATTCTCCAATCTCTTATACTAATGTGCTTCTCGAGTCAGGATGCTCCAGTCCCTAAGAAGCCCTACCTTGAAGTACATTATCTTTATTTGTAATCACAAACCTCCATTATTGTTGCAAAATGCTGGCCCCGTCTCAGATTTTGGTGTCTGTATTTAATCAATAACTCTATTCTGCTTGGCTTTGCCTTTCCCCTGCAATTGTATTTTCCCATGCTGCACAAGTTTTATTGTGTAGAAATTCCGTTGAAATAACCATTCATGTTTGCAAAAAGGATGATGTTTTATTATTGGTGATAAAGAAAAGAGATTTCACACTTTGTATAACCGATCCTTTCTGGTAGAACACAGTGAATTCTGAAAGTGAGAAACAAGTTAACCAACCATGGAAAGCATTGGCCAGGCCACAAAAGGATCTCAGAGGATTCCAACCACATTGTCAAATAGCCTGGTGATTTTTATGTCTCTAATTGACAAGCATTGGATTCACATTTGAAGTGCACACTCTTTACATGATTTGAGGGTATACACATGAGAAAGAATGAGGGACTGATGATAAAATCATTGAACATGAACATGATGTGGACTGAGCCATGAGACCAAGTACTTTCACATTGTCAGGGTGAAGTCTCAGAGACCCCTACAGACCCATATGCTTCTTCTTTAGTTACTAGGCCCAGTAGAGTAGAGGGCTGGGTGAGTCAGGAGGGGCCAGGATGGCTAAGGTATGTTGAAAGCACAGGAGGTTCAAGCAAGGCTGCAAGTGTTTGTGTTTAGTGCAGTTGTGTTTTAGTTTTTGTGACTGCTGTTACATCTGGACTACCATGTGACAACTGTGTCAAGAGGGGAAGAATTGTGGGCAGAGTTTGACCCTGAGTTAGAACTACCATGATCTCACCGTGTGGTCTTAATTCTGACCATTCTTGGGGCTTCCTTTGTCTTTTATGAAATATGAAAATGTAGAACAGTCCTAGGTCTCTTTCCTGTTGGCCAATTATTTTTGCTGTTGTTGTTTATTGGTTGCTATTGTTTTAAAGACAGGTCTCATGTAGCCCAGATTGTCCTTGAACTTGTTATATAGCTGAGGAGAATTTAGGATTACTGATTCTCCTGACACCCACCCCCAAGTGCTCTGATTGCGGGCATGTTCCACCATGTCTCTCCCTTTTATTTTTCCATGCTCTGCAAGCTGTATGTGTAGAGTATGAAACTGTGCCTTTGAGTTTCTGAAGGGAAGAGAAATTGAAATGTTTCAGTCATGGAATGAAACCGTCTCATGCTCTGTGATTTGTGAACAACATGATAGTCACACAAGAAAAGCTAGCATTAAACATGGATGTACCATACTGCCAGGAATGGAAAGCTCAGAGAATATGTTCTCAAGGTAGCTCAGCACTATTTGTAAAGGTAAATTCTATCCAATGTTGGGAGAATTTATTGCAGATTAGAAAAATGCTTACTCCATAAGCAAACGTTGTTTTTTACTGTAATGACCTGATGTGTATAAAAACTAAACTAAACTAAAAAAGTTGTTTTAGAGTTTGTTGCTGTAGTCACTTCTTTAGCTTGGAAAGTATCTCTCAGATCTCTCCTTTATTTTCTTCTTCTGTGTTTGGGCATTGATACATTATGCTTTTTAAATTCATAGTAAGTAAACAGACTGAGTTGCTTCCTTAGGAACACACAAACATAGCCTAATGAACCATGTATTTCCCTCCCTGTTTCATGCCCACAGAGTAGAGATTCCAATGTTTCTCCAAACTACATGTGCTTTATCTGCAAAGTATTTGTTTTCATCTATTTGAATTGAAAAGAACTTTATAGGTTACATCATGCCCTTTAAAATATTGTAAGGATAAAAAGCTTTCAATATAATCATCAGCTACTTTATTAGCAGAATAAAAGGAGAATTATAGTTTCTAAGTACATGCTGTATTGGGAATGCAGGACTGAATAAATTCCTGCATATGTGTTTATTTTAGGTGCTTATACATGCTTAGTAAAATGAACTGATTTTGTTTTAATAACCTGTTGCCTATTGTGCTTAACAAGCAGGAATGAAGTGCTTATCAGGGATCATGTTCTGAAACTTACACTCTCTTCCTGTTTATGCTTATTGGAGTAAAGAAGCATCTTTCTATAACAAATTAAGAATATGCCCAACCTGTTAGGATGTAGCCACAGTCATATAATGCCATGGCCTAGAACTATAGTGCTCTCCTGGAGTATACCAGATTCAAGATGCACTGAAGAGCGTTCCAAGACATCTACTGTAATTATAGGAACATGGTTTCTAATTCATTTAATTCCCTTTCCTATCTAAACTCTACATATAAGTGAATTTTAAAGGACTGTATAAATAAATTTTTAATTACAAAATGATGTTATATAATACATTATTAATAATAACCAATAATGCATAATGTTTATGCATGAGTCCATCAGAAAGACAAGCTAATGCATGTCGATTTTAAAAGAAAGCACTAATTTGTCCTGAATTAGTGAGTGATGTTGAGTTCATGATGCAGGTTACTGAGTGCAAGCACACAGGGCACTTAGGCATGCTACTTTACAGTCAAGAAACGTCTTGTACCTATGATATTTAAGAAGTATTCATGATTTGTTCATCATGTGAGATCAGGAATCCTAGTTTCCAGGGAGCCACGCAGTTATGAAATTTGAAACAAGACCACCGAGTGGACAACACTGGCTTTCCCAGACAGGTGCAGCAAAACATGGCCCAGATCATCCAAGAAACATGTATAGTCCTTGCCTCTGGGCACATGGGGCTTTCAGAAGTGTTGTAATGGAATTTCCCATCCTGGCCAAGAGGATCTCACACTTGTGCATCCACAGTTGAGCTAGCGGTAACAGATTTCTGAGATCTCCATGGCCAGTTCTAGGCACTCGCTGGTCTCATGACAGGATTCAAAAAGGCTGCAGTCCACGTCACAGGAGCAGTTACAGTCGTTTCGTGGATGGTTCTCATCCGAGGCATGGTGGTACCTGTGAGAAGGGCAGCACAGGTTGATGCACACTGCTTCGCACGCGTCAGGGAGCATTAGGAGGCAGTCCAAAAACTGGCAGAAGAGACAGGTGAGGATGAGGGAGGCGCACTCCTCTGTTTAAAGAAAGAGAACATCACTCATCACTATACATGAATCATGACAACACACATAAATTTATTGTGATATGGGACCAAAAATATGAAACATAAGAAAATAATAACACATACAGGGTGTTAGTTAAAGGCAGACAGATGTTCATTTGTACTTGAAAAACGTTATGGTCAACTCTTTTCTCTCTCTCTCTCTCTCTCTCTCTCTCTCTCTCTCTCTCTCTCTCTCTGTGTGTGTGTCTGACAATGTATAGGCTTATGTGGAGACCAGAGGTTTACTCTCCCCCTGTCCAGTGCTAAGGTTCCAGGTATGCAACACCATGCACAACTTTTTTGTGTTGGTGCAGGGGATTTGACTCAGGTCCCTGAGCCTGTTTAGCAAGCACTATACCCACTAAGCTATCTCCAATCCCCTCATCATTATTTGGCCACATGAGGGTTAATATACATGGCTTGTCTGTCCAGCTCCTCAGCCCCACACTGCTACTCACTGCTTAAGTAATTGCATTATTAACTTCCCAAGCTTTTCCTATTGATTCTGCCTAATTAGGTTATTTAGAGTGCTGTCGCTTTACCCTGAACCTCTTCATTTACTTTGCCTGTGGAGGTGCTGAGAAGGAACACCATTAGCTACCTGCCTCTAGACCCTGAAGCTCTCTGAATGCTAACAGGACCTTCCAAAGTGCAGCTGCACCAGAGAAGCCATGAGAGCAGGGGACAAGGACAGACTGCAAATATCCTGCTTCTTGTCACCAGACTTTGCGATGTGTTTGACATGGTTTCCTGTAAACCTACCACACCCATATTCAAATGCAAGCTAAAAGCACAGTTCCAAACTTAATATAAATGCTTTTTAAAATAATCACAGCTTTTTGGGTTGTGTTTTATTTTTAATTCCTGTCTCCATCTTCCTCCAGTTATGCAAAGTCTTGATTTTATATTCAAGTGGTTTAAGTGAAGTCCGCCGTCATCACATGTCTAAGAGGTTTTAAATCTTATCAGTCGTCTTTAAGAAAATTGGTTTAAAAATTTGTTATGCAGACTTGTAAAAAATCTGGAAAGTATCTGGAAGGTACTAGAGGTAATTGGTAAGTCTAGCCAAGCAGCTGCAGTGGGTTATAGATTATTATATATTTGTGCTCCATAAAGAGTCAGTTAGAATGATGTAGCAGATCCCTTGTTAAAATTATAACTTATTTTCATGTTTCAAAAATCTTGAACATTTCTGGTATTTTTTTAAAGAGTAGGTTAAGTATTTATGTGCTATGTCATCTAATTAAGAAATAATCTGAAGATTACTAATGGTTGAAAGTAGCATTCTAGCATGAGTTGAGGAAAAATTTCCCCTCTAGATGGGCTTATCGGTTCATTAAACTTTGGACTTCATAAGAATCTTTTTCAATAAAAATATTAGTTTTTTTATAAAAAAAATAAAAATTTTTGGTTTTGTGATTTCAGTGTATGGGGACTATATAGACAAACTTAACAGACTTCCTCCAGCGCTAAGGAGGCTAAGGAAAGAGGACTGAGAGTTCAAGGCCGGTATGATCTATACATAGTGAGAACCTGTCTCAATCGAGAAAACACATTAGAAGAGACATTCCCTTTGCAGTCCATGCTATGGTATGAGTGCTCTTTTGATCCCATTGTTTTCCTTTCAACAATATGTTCCTGAAAATTTTTTTCTTCTATGTGTGTGTGTGTGTGGGGGTGTATGCACATATGTGTGTGTTTATGTGTGTGTGGTATATGTATATGTTTGTGTGTGGCTATGTGCATGTGTGCATGTGTACACATGTGATCAGAGGCCAGAAATTAGACATCAAGTGTCTACCTTGATTAGTCACCACCTTATTTTTAATATAATATTTTATTTATGTTTTAGAATTTAATGCATGCAATGTATTTCGGTCAAATTTACCTCACATTTCCTCCTTCCAACTCTACCCTATTTTTTGAGATAGGGTCTCAAATTGAACCTGTACTATACTGATTAGGCTGGACTGACTGATGAGCAAGCCCCAGGGATCATTTGATTGGCACCCTTCCAGCACTGTGATCGTAGTCATGTGCTTTTCTTTTTCCTGGGTGCTGGGGATTCAAACTCAGGTCCTCATGCTTTCATGGAAAGCATGTTACTAACTGAGCCACCTCCCCAGCCCAGTTTTTCTTTCATTGTTCCTAAACTGAATAATCTCCAAAAGAAGGAAATCTTAAAAACATGCTCTAAAAAGGATCAAATATTTTCAAGAGCCCTGTTTAGATTTATTGTAAATGTGCTGGTAAAATTCTACAGTGAATTCTGAGAGTAGGTAGGGAGTCATCTCTTCTCCCTCTTTTTCTCCCTTATTCTCCTGTTCTTCCTAGGAAGATGGTAGTTAAAATACACACAGGCAGAAGCATGCACACACACACACACACACACACACACACACACACACACGTGCAAACCATGACTTTTACTGTGACTTTAATTGCCGTATATTGTTGCAGGTGCTGCGGACATTCCTCAGCATTTATAGTGCAGACAGCCCACTCCATAATACCTCTGCAGCATGCATACTCAGCTCTCTGCCAGGCTGGGTATATTTTTATTCACTTAACGCCAGCTTCTAGCATATGGCCAACTCACTCATCTCTCATAAGTTACCACAAACCACCCACAAAATTCAAGAGTAAGTTCATAATAGTCCATAGACTCAATTTTGCCTAGGCTTTTCTTAAGAGGGTGTGTTGGTGGTCAAGGATGTGGGGTGCACAATCTCCTCAACACTGCTACTTTATCAGATCCTGGCAAAGAAATCGCTACCAGTAGAAGATATCACAAGCAAATACTATACATGATCCTTCAGACTGAGGGCTCAAGACACTTATGGAGGGTTATGACCCTATAAAAATGATTCATCATGTTGAATCTTGTCCTTTACACATGCAAGGCTGAAATTTTGGTTTGGAAAAAATAGAACAGGTTGCAAGGTGACTGTTATAATAGGAGGTGGTGATTCTTACTAGAGTGTGAAAAGCCTGCTTGTAAAATGGCCATGCAATTGCAGGCGGGCATTTAGCCTTGGGCTTCAGCAACCTTTGCCAGAGTCTCCTAGAAACTAGCAAATTCTTGAGGCCTCTACTTCTGGTGTATACCATAGATTTTATTTATCAAAAAAAAGTTTTGACTAATCCTTCAGCTGAATTGGCATTTGTTTCCTTCTACCTTCTTTTGCACGCAAGAATAGAGTTCTTTTTTCCTGTTTCTAAGTCAGTCCCTTTTATTTGGTTATAAAAGGCAGAACCTCTTGCCCAAGCAAACCACGGTAACATTAATGAATTGCAAACACATTTTTTCTGAACTTCCAAGGGTGCACCATAGTTTTCCTAAAAGGCGTATTAAATAATTCTACATGAACAGGCTGAGCTCTTTTGCATATGGCCATTTTGTTTACGTTTGCACAGAAGTAATATAAGCAATTCAGGGGAAAGTTTTCAACTGTTTGAAGAGCCCTGGACTTCCCCTTCTTCTCTATATTTTTCTTTGCTTGCAGTTTCCTGAGCCGTAATGTTTAATAAACATGATATGTGGAGTTATAGCCCATGATTAATGTCCCTTCTTTTGGCCAGTCCAAAAGAACATACCATGTATCCAACTGCTTAAGTCATCTCTTTTGCGTTGCCTTCTCTTTTTAGTG
Source organism: Eospalax fontanierii (assembly GCA_035773235.1). Taxonomy (NCBI): domain Eukaryota; kingdom Metazoa; phylum Chordata; class Mammalia; order Rodentia; family Spalacidae; genus Eospalax; species Eospalax fontanierii. Next base: position 69,275,219 of record CM069526.1, read on the forward strand.
AGGCTGGGTTGCACTTTAGACATTCCTCTTCCCCATCTCACACATCTGCCCATCCTCTGTTTTCTTTGATGGAATGGATGGCTCCTGAGCCCCTCCAGGAAGTCACTAGAAACTTGGGACTCAATCTCAGGTGTTGCACTTTACTCTCTCTGTTCACCACCCAGTCCTTCTGATTGTACTACAAGCTTCAGCTACCTGCTGCCATCTTGGTTGTAGTCCCTGTCAGCTGTCATGAGGGACTCAACAATAACTTCCTCCTGAAGATGCTCTGATCCCACCAGAGCCTGCTTCAAACTCATCAGCTCCTGTGGTACTTGTATTCCTAAGTGAAAACCTCTTACTCTCCCTTCGAGTCTCGTAGCCTTGTGTCAGCTACAAACTTGCATGGTTGATCTCCTGCCATGTTCTCTCACTTCTGTTCCTGTGTTGGTCCTTAATCACTGAGATATAGCCACATTGGCTGAATTCCACTATCTTAAATGGTCCTCGTTCATGATCTCTGTGTATGGTATGCTTCCTGCTTATGCCAGAGCCTCCTTCACCCCAGCTTTTCCTGATTAAACCTTTAATGCCTTTCCTGAAACACCTTTTTCCCTCTAAGCAACATCCTTGCTGAAACTTCTACAACACCTCACTCATTTTTTTTTCCTCCCTAGCTGTTCCCACATTGTGGTATTAGCCTAGTTAACTTCCGTTCCCACCATAAGTTACAGAGGTAGTTAAGCCTTATCTCTCACTGAATTAATCAATGAATGATTCTAAGTTGAAAAGACTAGGGTTGATAGATTGTCACTGGATGCTCTATGTCTTTCTTGCTGTAGAGCCTAGATTTACATCAGATACTTTCTGTATCCAAAGTCTTCACTTGGACTTTCACATCTAACCCAGAGCCAACCCATCGTCCTTTGTGCTTCATGTGAGTCTTACACAGTCCTCAAAATGACCCTGAGTACTACAATTACCCTGTTCATAGATGTGGCCACCGGGGCTCAGGCAATTTATGGAGCCATGTTCTCCATGTTCTAGGAAACCCAGCAGGTGGTAGAGTAGTTGTATGAACCCAGAAGGGTCTTGTCTTGAGTTTACAGCTGGTCTCACTGTAACATGTTTCTGTTCTATTCCTTCCAGTTTTGAGCATGTGAAGAACCCCATTCTCTTCTGATTCACAAAGCTGGCAATGTAGATGGTCCAGATTGTTTTCATGACCCGGTTTGGCTTCATCCAATTGGAAGCAACCACAGGAACTAGAAGGCTGGGGGAAGGAGAAACGGCAACCCAGAGATTTTCTCTCTGTCTCTCCCTCTCTCTCTGGGTAAAGCTAACCTCTGGGGGGGGTCTATGTAGGAGTGCTTAGATGCTAGAGGTCTACAAGCTGGTACCAGTAACAGTAGTCTACTCTGGTTAGGGCCACAGTATAGTCATAGAGCATTTCATGACTGCCTATTTCTCAGTTACCCCATTCTTCTATATTTGACTTTTCAAGTCTCCAACACCTTTACAACAAGTTCCTTGCATGGGAAACGCCTTCATGAACCACCTAGCACCTAGTACCATCTCTAAATTACTGTAGTCAGAGTGCCTGTCTGGTCTTCCTGCTTCTTGAACCTGGGATAAAGGTTGTGAAAGAGAGATGGGAGACACACAGGCTATGCTACCCGGAGTTGTACTTGGCTGTGAGAAAGAAATCCCTCTCAAAGCCATTATTTCCTTTCTGCACTGCTCGGCTAACTTCAGGCTGGAACATGCTAACTGATGATACTCTAATGACACAGAAGAATTAATGCAGCTTCCAGAGGTGCTAAATGCTCTATTGGGGATTAGCTAATTAAAAAGGAGAATGTGTCTCATTAGAAAGGATCATGTTTAATTATAGTGGAAAAGATAACAAAGCCAGCAATTCAACATATGTCCCTCAGGTCAGCCCTTGTCAGGTGCTTGCAGTGGTTCTCGACGTTGTCCTCTTGGCTTGCTGTCTTGCTACATGGTGACCACTCATGGGAGGAGGAGGGACCAGAGGCATCTCTTGTTGCCAACTGTAGCTCCCCAGACATTTTTCAACTTCAGAAATACCCTCTTGCTACCTTGCCAGTCATTATGCAAAATGTGGAGAGTACGGTTCCTCATTGATCTCAGCCAAAAGGCTGAGAAGTGATGAGTATGGTTCTTAGAGAAGGGGCCACAGAGAAATGCTAACTTCGCCTGTTTCTCTCCTAACGTGGGAAACAAGAGACCAGAAGAACCTGGCAAAACCCAGCCCTCTCATGCATACATGAGCTGCCGCAGAGAGAAATTCACACAATAGCGCCAGCTGACAATGAAAAGTTTAGGGTCTCCCTCCCCCGGTGTTCAGATTTTTAGAAATACATGTCTGTAATGTAGAATGGGAATAAATAAGATGTGACTGAATGCCTTTCTTGAGCACGGCTATCATCCCTGATGTTATCAATTTTAACAGCTACTTAAATATGTCAAGATCTATTGAAGCTCAGACAAGCACAACTAACATCCACATTGCTTCTTTAGAACCAAAATGACTAGATTTGGGTGATACTTGGTAAATTTGTGCTTATGTTTTTTTCTGAGCAAATGAACTGAAATAATTATAAAATTGAAACACTTTATAAGGTGACACCACTGCATTTAATTGTATGAAATTTACAGTGTAGAAAATGTAATCATTTTATTCAGTAGCCCATGGTGCAATTAAGACTATTCTTTGTAGGTATCTTGTATTTATGATTTGCTCCTTCCACCTGGATGAGATGTCTGAAATTCAAAATTATACACCAATTAGGCATATTCTTATGATTATTTTTAAGATTCCTGTTGTCTAAGGTGATGTGTTATCTCTGGCATCATTTCCCATAGGGATGCTTTTGCAAGCAGAAGATGGTTGACCTAGAAGCCGGTATCACATAGTTGTCTGGATATTTTCTCCTCATATTCTTTGGGAAAGGGACCACACACGACGGAGCACAAGTCAGTAATAAAGTTATGCTGTAGTGCAGAGTGTGTGCTATTCAGTAAAGATGCTTTTAAATTCCCATCAGAGCACACCCCATGAACTGTGCTAATGGATATAACACGTTTTACAAAATCTGCATGTGTGAGTCTTTTCTCTCCTGATTTAAGTGGGGCAATGTATATAAATAATAGATATTAGCAATTAAGCATCCATTCCTAAGCACTCATTTATACATTTGAAAATAAATTAACCACAAACTATACGAAAGTGGATGCAATCTTCTCCTTTTCCCTTCTGTTTTCCCTGCTGTTCCTAAAGGATATTTCTGTATTTATCTCAGTAAGAACAATGACCCCCACTTCTCAATTTCTGCATCCTTAAATTAATTACTATCAAAAATTCTCTGAAATGAAATGTGCCTGACTTAACTCTTTATTTCCTTGCTGTTTAGGATAATGAGTGTTTTGTTGTGTTTTTTTTTTTTTAAATCACTTTTTGTGGGTCTTAGTCTGAGACTTTTACTTTCAAAGGAGAAGGTTTTTTTTTTTTCCAAAGGGAGATGAGATGATGGATCGTGACCTGTGTCTTTGACTGAAAACCCTGAAGTTTTGTGTCATACTGCCATTAGTCAAATATTTTAATAAGTAGCCTAATTCACATATCCCTTTTTCTCTCCTTTGCTCTTTTTGTAATTTTCCTCTTAAGTATCAGTCGCTATTTTAACAGAGCAGTCATTTCAGCCCTTCCCTGGGAATAGGAAGGTCCAAATCTCATGATTCTTTTCTCAGGATTCCTGATGGGACAGATGGAAGGACTGTGGATGGACATTGTATCTTGTGGATATTTACAAGGCAGTTATTAATTCTGGGATCGCTAGCCTGATGCACCTGATGAATATCCATGACTCCCTGGTGCAACCCACTGAAATGCTCTGGTATCAGAATGCTTTCACAGGGAACTGTCCTGCCCAGCCTGTTTTCATGTCTACCATTCAACTCTACCAAAGTAACTTCAGCATCAGCATCATGCTAGATTGAAGCTGTAGTCTGTAGTCCAACGTTAGCCCAAAGACATGCTTTGGAAAGTGTCTTGGTCTTCATAAAATAAATAGAAGTCATTACCAGTATTAGAACATTTAGAAGTTTCACATAATATTTCTATTTTCTGCCTCTAAGAATACTTCAAAATCTGGCAAGCTTAAGCCTATTGTGTCCCTTTAGTTTGAGCTGGGTGGAAGAAGTGATTATTTATTTATTTATTTTTATTTTAATGTGTGTGTGTTTGTGTGTGTGTGTGTGTGTGTGTGTGTGTGTGAGAGAGAGAGAGAGAGAGAGAGAGAGAGAGAGAGAGAGAGAGAGAGCAGGTACATTTTGAGACTGGAGGAGAACCTTGGGTGTCATCCTCAGGAATGCTGTCTATATCCTTTAAGAGGGTCTTGCACTGGTTTGGATCCCATCAAGTAGGCTAGACAGACTGACCAGTTTACCTCAGGGGTCCCATCTCTGCTTCTGCCTCGCTCATTTTTACATGGGTTCTGGGGATCTACGCTTACACTTTTGTGGTTGCAAGGCATGCACTTTACTGACTGAATGACCAACTCATCCCACCAGAGGTGACCTTTTAGCAACCTCTAGCTGAGATATCCTTCAGCTTGTTACAGCCCTTAGGAGTCACTCTTATTTACTTTTCTTCTTAACTAGTCAAGTCTGTAGTTTCTGCTTTAAAGCATCCAAATCAACATCTTATCAGACAGTACATTTATAACACACTAGAAGTCTTCTCTCTCTTTCCTGCTTAAAACAGTAATCATGCTAAAAGCTAAAATCAAAGTTGTGTGTGGCAGTTTTTGTACAAGATGCTTTATTCCTGCCAATCCGTCGGAGTCTCAGATGGCCTGTGCAGTGTCACTAGCTCCTGTATTTGACTGAGAGAGTGAGATATTCAGAGGTGAAAAACAAAAGATGAAGCCCCAAATTTTCCAGGCTTTATACAGTGAATGAGTTTCAGAAGTATGGGTGAACTTAATGGGACTCCCTAGGAGCTTTCTACAAGCTTTAAGTGTTTTCATAGTTTCCATAATGAGCTATGAAGTGCAGATTAGAAACAACACATTGCTTTATCTTCCTTTGAGAACCCAGGCTTATTTTCAGTTACACTTGTAGACACAGAATTTGAACATTACAACATTCTCCAGTGGCTCATGTCTCCTGTAAAGGCCACTGCAAAGATAGTCTGAGTTAAACTTCATATGTCACAGTGTAGCATCCACGGTTTTGAATTTGATTGTGGTCATTATTTAGCACCAAATGAACCTGAAATTGGTTTTGCTGATGGAAAATAGCAACACATGGTGTGTTGGACTTAGGTTGTTCTTGATCAAATATTACCTGTAAGAGACAACCCTTCCCCAAAACCTGCTGATGTAAACGTCTTGATATTTTATATAGTCCATACTTTGTGTGTGTGTATGTGTGTGTGTGGAAGTGCACATATATGTTCAGGTGCATATGCACCATGTGCACTTGTGTGGGGGCCGAACATGAGCCTTCGGTGCTGAACTGCTTGTTTTTTGAGGCAGAGTCTCTTTATGGCCCAGAACTTGCTGATTAGGCCAGACTGACTGGTTGGAGAGGCCCCTAGGATCCTGATGTCTCTACTGGATCCTTGTATTTTTACAGTATTTTAACATGAATTCTGGGGATCAAACTCAGGCCCTCCTTAAATATCAAGAATCTTACCAACTGAGCCATCTTCCCAAGTACTGCAGGGCATATCTCTGTGTCCAGCATTTTAATACTTTCCCACCATGTTTTCCCTCCATGTCTACAGCCACAGGCAGAATGGTTTCATATCTAAGAAAAGAAGTTTTTTATTTTTTTTTTTACTGCCTTCCCTGAACTGCCTAAAATGCACAGCCTCTGATTCGCAGCTTTGAGAGCAAACACTCTGCCAAGCACCTCTGTCTACAAAGTGACCTTGACATGTGTCACTCAGCAGGGTTTGCAAATTGAAGTCATCCTGTTTAATATTCATAAAGCTTTTTTTTTTCCCTTTCTAACAGCATATGTAGTGATTTTACAAGGACTGGGGCTGGGAGCTTTATTTAGAGATGGGTTGAATTCTGAGAAACATACCGTCAGTGTCTCTCTGATGGACTGAAGTATCAGTTTGGAGGTAGGAGAATGTCGTTTGGCATTCTTCAAGGGATGAGAGTGATGTGCTGGATCCTGACAGGTTTTTCTCATTGGGGGTTTCCTTGGCTGGTCCATCTGTGATATTGAATTCGGATACTGAATTTATAACGATAGCATTAATGGGTTTCTCGTCTGCATGCTTTTCATTTCTGAGTGGCATATCTAGACAAAAAAAGAAAACAAATACACAAACCCTCTGTAGTTTACCTAGTGATCTAAAAATGGACATTTCCAGGAAAATTCATTTTCTACACTTTGAATGAATAATGTCTTCTTAAAGAGAATAAAAGATTAATGAACAGGGTAATTTTGAAAAAAAAGAATATAAAAGTGTATTCATGGAATTTTATATATGTTGCAAATTTCAACTTAATGCAAATTTCAACTTGATGTGTAACACATATTGAGAATGTTGAGTGCAGAGAACCAAGGAATTCATTCACAACGATCAACAGAATCCCAGCTGTGCCACCATGGTAAAGTATCATGAACGTGAGATTGCAGAGATGCAGGAGAAGGGGCACGAAGGCTGCCAGGCTTCTGATGTTCATGAACACAGTCAAACCACTGTGTTCTTTTGTTGTTGTTTATACAAACCTCAGTTGCTTTCTCTTTAGGAGAAAAACCCAGGTATAAATGAATAGTGCGTAGGTTCCTTCTTTTCCAATAATAATTGTGTTAATTCTTTGAGAATTTCATACAATATATTTTGATCATATTTGTGCTGTCTCCCTCATCTACTCATAGAGTCACCCCCATCTCACCACCCACCCAAATTTGGGTCCTATTTTTATATTTTTTAAGCCCCTAGCGTTCACTTAGTGTTGCCCAAATACTCTAGGGTATGGGTCTGCTCTCTGTAGTGTGGTCAACCTACCAGACATCACACCCTCAGAGAAAGCTGACTCTTCTTCTCCCAGCAGCTATCAATTTCAAATAGTTCCTCAGATTGGGGTGGGACTTAATATCCACCCCCCTGATCTGTGCAGTGATTTTATCTGGCTTGAGCTTGTATAGGTCTCATGTATAATGTCTTAAGTACTATGAATATGTACAACTGCCCAGCTATTTGGAAAACACTGTGTCCTCATAACCAGCCACAAGTTCTGACTTTTAAAATCTTTCCATTCCCTCTTTGGTGACAATCCCTGAGCGCTGGATGAAGCAGTGTGGTATGAATGTCCCATTTAGGGCCGAGCACTCAGCAGTCTTTTATTCTCTACAGGTTGACCAATTGTGGGTCAAATCACCTTACTGCAGAAAGAAGCTTCTCTGATGAAGGTTGAAGATGCACTAATCTATGGGTATAATACTATTTCTATTAGAATAACAGTAGTAAATTCTCTCCTAGAACTGATGACCCATCTAGCCAAAGGTCTTTGTGTCTGATAACAGTGCCAAGTATGGGCTCCATCTGTGGATCAAACCTGAATTCCAATCAGAAAGAGTTCGTTTACTCCTATAACATTTGTGCCAGTTTTGTACCAGTGAGTGTATCTTCTTGCTTCTGTTCTCAGAGACCCTCAGTTGCTAGCCTTTTCCTATATGGGATGGTTTGTTTGCATTTTTAGTTCTTTAGTCAGGAGATGGCTTCTATGACTTAAAGCTGTTTTCTGAGGAGCAAGCTTTATAGCCTGTAATCAACTGGGATAACTAAGAGAGGTATTTAGGGAACTTCTGGCAATGTCCTGACCAAGATCCTGGTTTAGAGAGCCATAGAGAAAGATGAGGCATCCCCACACTTTGTGTCTTTTGGAATGCCTGTTTATTCATTCATTATATGTAACTGTGGGGGATCCAACACTAGATGCACATTGAAATTTAGTAGGGACTAAAGTAGGTATGGTCCCCAGCCTACATAAGCACCCTATATGTTAGCAAAGAAGAAATTAATTGTTGTACTTAGGAGTGTGTAAAATCGAAGCTTTCTATCAAGTCATATCTACAAAAGAAGATAAAGCTGGATGGCAGGGCAGTTAGTATATAATATACCTATAACTGTAAACAAAGTTCTAAAGAATGGAAAAGAGGAAACAGAGAAGATATTCTTAAACATATAGCCAGACTGGCTCCCACGGGCATCATCATCTCCAAACAATCACCAATTTAGTGCTGCTATAGGCAGATGGGGAGAAAAAAAGACATTTCTGGGGGACTACTTTCCCATGGGAGCCCAGGGTTTGACTGACTCAGAAACACTTATTGGTCCACCAAAATGAGCCTGGCTTGATTTTGCTATGCATATCCAGCTCAGTTCAGGAAATACACTCTTACTAATTCTATCTTTATTGCCTACTTCAAAGTTGCCTCTTCATTCATAGTAAATCAGTCTCTGCTTGGTCCTGCTTTCTGGGAGTGTGGTTCTTTGAAGCTTCTTCGAAGTAGAATCACCTGAAAAATCTAAAATGTCTCAACTGTTGAAAAGCTCAGGCACTGTCCTCACCAACTGATCAACTGAGTCCCTGAGGAACTTACTGAACCTCACCAGGTAAGTCAAACATACAACACGCGTGGGAACCCTACAGCATCTTCGGCTTTTGAGAAAGGGAGAAAGAGAAAGAACAACCCACAGACTTGTCAATCAGTGATTCTCAAAAGCCACCATGAGATGGTCGCTCTCTGAAGACTTGAACTGGAACCAGACCAAACAGTCTGCCACACGCAGTCGTCTTAGGCCATTTTTGTTTCTTTCCCATTTTCCAAACAGCCTTGGTTTTCGACAATGTTTAATTTTTATTCCCGTCCCCATATGCTGCTGGCTTTAAATCTCTTGGTAGTGGTTTAATCCACACTGAAAAAGATTGGCAGAAGTAGGGGTTCAGGAAAATCATCTATTGTTGACAGCAATTAATGCTATATTGAATATTGAATATTGAAATAGAATTGGCTCCACACATTGGGAAGTCTAGACTTCCTCTAACTCAAGAGGACTCGCCATATTAACAATACAATGTTAATGGTGACAGTCACAATGAAAGTAATCATTGAGTTTTCCTTACTTGAGTATGAAAGCATTCAATCATCAGCCAGCATCTCAATGAGATGGATATTCAAATTCTGCCTTAGATCACTTAGCGATGTTGATATTTTGAGATGATTTTATATGAGAGGGAGACTGTAGACTATTTAGCTGTCTCCCTGTCTTCTACCTAGTAGACACTGAGTTGTATTTGTCCCACTAGGTTATGATAATAAATAATTACTGCTAGCCTTGTCAAATTCCTCAATGGGAACAAAATTACTCAGGTTGAAGGTCACTTCTTTGTACACAAACATGCATGTGTTATATTCATTTTATGTCAAGTCCTATGTTATTGCTTATATACTTTATTGAACCTAAACATCTCAGTGTGAAAGAATCCAGGAGACTGATATTATTAGCTTCCTTGAAGACAAGGCAATAGTAGAAATCAGTGTCTCTAGCTAACAAATGAAGAGCCAAGGCTTAGTGCCTTTATTCAGATAAATTGTCCAAGGACTCCTCATTACTAAAGGGTAGAACTGGGATCTGAACCTAGGGTTTCTGGATACCAGAACCTTTGTTCTTACTTTTGTCTTCTATATATGATACAACATGTCTCTAATTTGTGCATTGCTTATAGTTCAACTTCCCAGTAGCTGAGGTTGTGCATCAGCAAAACCTTCTACACCCTGAAACTTGAGTTGAGTCACTACCCCAAATCCAGCCTTGCAAATACCTTAGTTTGACAGACCTATCTCTCCTTGCCTGGTTGTTGAAAAGTACAGCTAACTTCTCAGAGTAACGGTAAACCCTGCTTACTCAGGCTCAGCTGCTTTGCACTGTACATTAGACAACCGCTCAGTAGAGCTGATAGACACAAAGCCATGATGAGTATAGAGATTACAGCAACTCTTTGCTACAGAATTAATTACCAATCAGTTCAAATTATCACACGTAGTCAGACTGCATGCAATTTAAATTGTTTTTGCACAAAGTAATTCAGTAACAAAAAAAGTTGGATAGAGGTTACTGGAATGTAAAAACATGCAGAGAATACAGTTTACAGCCAAGTGGTATATGATTCTCTTTTTAATTTTGCGACAACTTTAAGTATAGCATTTTTTAAGTATAGCATTTTGAATGTAAGTGGAATGCTACATTAAGCAGCCATTTGGAACGTACTAAGTTTGTGCAGAGAGAATTTTATGGAGAACTTAAGCTGCCATTCATAAAGTTATTTTAATTCTATATCTCTGTTTATATTTTTATTTTTTTCATCCCCCAGTGGGAGCTATCTGTTGCTCATTAAAAAATCATCTGACATACACACATTTCAGAACCCAGTCTGTTCAACCCAGAATTCTGACATCTGAAGTGAATCACTTTTTTTTTTTTTGGGTGAATGTTACTGACATCTTCCATTTTTTATAATTGAGTTGCTAACAATAATCCCCCCCAGATTCCTTCCTTTACGGTGTTATTTGACATGGTACCCAACGTATTCAAAAGCAGCATAAGCTAAAGGAAGAAACACATAAAAAGTGGTATCACATCTTCCGAGGGAAGACTATTTTAGAATTAGATAAAGAACCCGAGAAACTATATTTGGGATGTTATACATAGTTCTTGACATTAACTCAGAGAAAATAATATTTTTCCACCAAAAAAAGGCAGAAAAATTAAGAGTGTCTCTATAGTTCTTAAGGAAAAAAAACAAACTGTATCTTGAAAATCAGTGAAATAGAAAAATCCCTGTTTGGGTTAGAAGTAATTGAAAGAATCAATGGGTATAAACTAAGCAAAGGTAAGATAGTTAATTAATTTTTTATTACCATTGAGCAAATGTTATTAATTTAATTCAATTAACATTTATTGCGCTCCCACATGCAATAGATGAATCAATGTGACAGGCGCTATTAATTTATTTACTTTAAGTTATTAAGGAAACACTTTAATGCTTTCCATTTTTTGCTCACTAAAATGTGACTTCATAATTTTTGCATTCATATATTCTCTCTCTGAGTCTTTATGATATAATCATGAGAATCAGCAGGAGGCAGCATCTCTTCCAGCTTGGCGCCTTCTGGGTCCCAATTCTCCATTTTCTTTCCTGTTTCCTTCTTTCCTTCCCGCCCTCTCCCTCCCCTACTCCTCTTTTCAGGTTAATTCTCTGACTGATCACTCCTGTCTGTTTTACCCATTTCTTTTCACTTCAAGATCCACTAGTATATTCATCTGTTTACTCCTGCAGACCTGACCTCCTCGCTCCCTTCCCCTCCCCTCTCCAAGTTAGCATCAGTTCACACTCAAAACGTAGTTCTCTGTTTTGTGCAATTAGCCTCTCAGTCTCTGCAGCCAGCCAGTCAGGCTGCCTTTGCTGGGCACCCATTTTATCCCAGTCCTGTACTCATCCCTGAAGAATTCCAAGAAAAATGACAATTTCAGTTCCTTGAGGCCTTTGATCACCAAAAATTGCAGTCTCACAATTGTAACTGACTTTTGAATATTTTATTTAGGGTACCACCCAAATCCTTTCAATTTTATGTCCCCTTTTACTAAGTCCTTCATCTCATCAAAGTGGGTGACTCTAGCTATCCCTGGGGAATCCAAAGTTGGATTTATTTTCCTTGTATGGCTTTTGGGCTTTTGTCGCAGTTTCTTAGATTTCAGATTATTCTTTGCTGGTCCCATCCTTCCATTGGCGATTTAGAAGTTCTTATTTCTTCCTTTTTCTAAATAACTGTTGAGTCTGTCCACATTTTCATCTTAATCACCACTTCTCAGACTTACTCTTTCCAATCTGGAGGATTTTCTCTTTTTCTTTCCTTTTCTTTTTTTTCTTTATTCTGGATCTACCCTGGGCCTCTCACAAGCTAAGCAAATGTTCTATCACTGAACTACATTCACAACCCTGGGTTTTATGACATTTTTGACAGGGTCTCACTATAATCAAGCTGGCTTTGAACTTCCATCTTCTACCTCTGCTGGCCCAGGATGGAGATTTCAGGTGTCTACCACCATGCCTGCCTTAAGACATTTAATATGCTTCTGTCAAAAATCATGCTTCACATTCTGTCATCTGGTCATATTCCTCATAAGCAAGAGTAAAACAAAACTCACATGTCATTTTGGACACACAGAAGAAAAGTCAATGGCTCTTAGCGGCCTTTTTCTCTTCTCTTACTCTCTCATTTAACGTTTTCAATCCATTGCCAAGTTGTCTTTTGAAACAAGTGACTCCTTGCTAACATTTTATTGAGAGTGACAAACTCCAGAAACTTATCTGAAAATTTTGAGATAGGCATTTAAGGTAGAGTGATTTTAATTTTATTTCTAGATCAAAATACTTAGGGTGTGAATTTCAAATGTAAGGGCCATTTTTTAAGCTATAAAGGTAAATTACATTTTCCACTGGCTTTAACTACCCTTTAGAATTTAGTACTGTAATTATCTGTGGTTGAAATCAGATCAAGGTAGACAAGTGACATTTCAAGGTGTGAGCCATCAAACCATTCACAAATGATTGTGGTTACAAAAGTAGTTCATTGAGTGATTCTGTATAGAAAAACTGAATTTAGGTGGGCATTGTGATGCATACTTACACTCCTTGAACTTGGGAGGTGAGGGCACACCTGTCAGAGGTTAAAGATCAGCTGCAACCACAGGTGACCCTATCTCAAACCAACCAAATATTCAGAGAGATTTATAGATTATATGCATTTGTATAATGTATCTATATATTATTTAATCATTTAATATATTTATATTCTCAAGCATATGAATGATCTTGTAAAGTTTACACAAATGTTTGAAGTTTTTGGCTATTATTAGACTCTGACTGTATTTTCTACATCCTGGTTAGCAAAAAGAAAATCCTCAAAATATAATAACTCATTGAACAAAATCAAACCTGGTGAAAATTATTAGAGAGTCTGAATACATTTTAGTTGTATAGATCATTATTTTCTTTTCGTAATAAATACATTAAGACAGGATCTTTCTATTTAGCCTAGTCCAACCTCAAACTTAGAATACTCTTACCTCAGCCTCTTATGCAGCCAGCAGCTGGGGTTACAGGCCTGTGCAAAGCATGGCACTCGTATCTTTATTTTTTAGGACTTATATATTTTATTATGCATATGCATATACCAGGTGCTTACCTGGTGCCTAGGAAGGCCAGACAGGGCATCAGATTGCCTGGAACTGCACTTCCAGATGGTTGTTAGCCACTGTACAGGTGCTGGGAACCAAACCTCTACAAGAGCAGCAAGGGCTGGACACTGTTGAACCATCTCTCCAGCCCTTACGCTAGTTCTTATATTAAGTAAAATTGAAAAACTAAATAGCTTAGTAGAGAACAAGACAAATTTAAGAAAACAAAGATTCTTACATTTTAACAAAAGCCATATAAAAGGTGATGGATATAGAAAAGGTGAATTTTGAAGAAAACTCTGTTTTGTGTTGTTTCGTTTTTCAGTTTTGGAAGCCAAGTGATGTAGCTAATTAGGTCATTTTCTTTAGGCGAGGGTCAAAAGCTCCCTACAACATCTCACCTTTCAGAGGTGAATGGAAGTTGAGTCATTACTGGATTGCCATTGGCTGTTAATTTGAGAGAAACAAGGCTTTGGATTCTTTCAGTTTGACTTTGGGGAGAATAAGTAAGACAGATGTAGCTGCCTTGTTTTAATTTTCTCATGCCAGCTCTGCTGGAAGACGTCCTTAACAGACTTTCAAGTAAGAGCAGCTGGTTTATATATTATTGTTTTGGTGTGTCCTCCACTGCACTTCAGCCTCAGCTTGGCCTCAAAAACGTTAGATGAAATGTTTATCAAGGATTCTGCCACGAGGACGTTTTAAGCCTTTCAATCAGCCTTAGGGAATCTTTTTGAAAATGTGAGAAAAAGGCAGAAGTGTATTATTTCCGCAGAAATAATAGCAGCTTCTGTTCAAGGTGAAAAGGATTAACAGGTAAGAAAGAACTGGGTGGAGAAGGTGGGAACGGCCCCTCCCTGAACTTCCTCCTCAAATCAAACTGCAGTCTTTTGGGGACTGGTCTTTGGGGCCTGGTTCAATTTTAGTTTTGTTGCATGTTTCTTTTGCCTAATTATTCTAAGTAATTACCTGAGTTTTCTGCTTGTTGCTACCATTGCCCCTACAGGCAGATCTTGACTATGTGATATGCTTTTATAGCCAGACTTCAAGCTGGTAACAAGGAGCAATTCAGTCCTAAGAGGGGGTTAAAACTTCTTCAGACACAAAAACAGTTTGCAATTATGGGTCTCCATTTCATTCTTATGCAGTTACCTTCAGTTTAATGTTTTAAAAAAGTATCTCAAGAAATAAAGATGATGTTAACCAAAGGGAAAAAAATGGTGAGCCTTTTTTTATAGTTCCATGGACTGGATGGCCAATGAGTTTTGGGCTCTGAGAAAATAAGTCAATCAGGCTGTAAAGGCAAACATAAATGGTGTAACATATCAAATTGATTAAAAAAAAACTATCAGTGTTTAATATAAATGTTGAAGATCAAGCTCTCTTGAAAACATTACGTTTAAGCTGGGGCACTTTATCCCAACTATTTGAATGCTGCTTAGGGTATTGTAAGTCCGTTATCACACTTGAAAACTGTAGTACTTAGTGGAGCCTAATCATTGTTCACGGGTGAGGAAGCAGGTGAAGGCTTTACTGGTCCTCCCAATGCTACCCAGCTGGTAGGAGGCAGAGCTAGAGCTTATCTGTGTCTCCATTTCCTCCGACCATTCAGCTTCCTTACTCAAACTGCTTTAGCAACCAGGCATGCTGACTGGGCCTTGGAGTGTTTTGTCCCTGCTGACCACCCTCACTCACTCCATGGTAGCTGATCTTGCTGACATATGATTAAGAAACTTTAGATATATGCTCACACCAAAACTTGATAACTAATGATTGAAATTTGCAAACTGAATCCTCAAGCCCATTGAATGAAGCTGTCTATACCTGGTCAATATCCCATCATCTAATCCCCAAGGTAACTCAAAGAGACCACTCAGTATCCTCATCATAGCTCTTTCTTGAGTTTCTGACGTTGTGACTATCATAGGTATTTCTCATTCCCCTTCTTAGGTGACTCCCTGAGGGGTCCATATGCCATTCATCTTGAATTTTCCTGGCAGTAAGCAGATGTTAAATGGCTTGCAGCTGACTGACAGATGGGAGGTGGGGGTTGCTCAGCTATCAGGTGACAATGTCCCTGGGAGAGGTGATCTGACTATATCCTCCCAGTCTTTGTCTCCGTCATATTCAGTATCCCAGTTGATCCTGGTCAAAATCTACATAGTTCTTTTGTGCTAAAAAATACCTATTGATTTATATTTTGATTTGGAAGCAAATTTGTATTTGAATGAGAGACTTTAAAGAGCATCGAACTATAAAATACTATTCTTACTCTTTTATTCCCATTTTATTTGTTTTTTTTAATGGAAATATCTTGTATGTGTATAAATATGCTTTCAGGTCTGTATGTACTATATTATATATACATTCAAAAGTAAATATATTATCATTCATACTATTTCAAATTATTAAAGATTATATGTTCATTACAATTAGAATACTAATATACCAATATATTTGGATAGCTAGCTAGTAGTACATATTCTGATCTTAATTTATATATGACTATATATTAAAAACTAGTGATTTCCAAGTGAGTCCTCCATTCTTTGAAGAGCCTTATATATAGTAACTTATTTTATGCTCCCAACAGGGCTTTGTAGTAAGGTACTATAATGTCATCCCCATTTTTCCCAGGATTGCCCTAGCTCACTGGTTCACAAAGACGTAGTTGATGATGGAACTTGGTTATTAACTTAAGCAGCTGAGATCCAAATCCAGGCTTCTAATCAATATCTTAGACTGTCTCAGAAAACACTTAACAAACATGTATTGGAACATTATCGAGCATATGATTTTTATTACTGCTATACTATATAGGATATACTCCTATATCCTAAAGATTGCTGAAAACATACTCACATCTATGTTCAACTGTCACCTCCTCAGAGATCTTTCATTTTACCAAATTTGGGTCAGATTTTGTCATCACTCCCCACAAGGAACTGTTGACAAGGACAGAAAATGTTTCGGTTGTCATGACTAGGATAGCAAATTTTTCTGTTGCTGTGATAAAACACTGACCAAAACCAGCTTGAGGAAGAAAGAGTTTATTTCATCTTACAGTTTACAGTCCTTCATGGAGAAAAGTCAAGGCAGGAACTCAAGGCAGGAGCTTGAAGAAGAAGCCGCAGAGAAACTATGCTCACTGGCTTGCGTCTCCCGGGGTGCTCAGCTACCTTCCTTAACTTGCTTCGGGATGGCACTACCTGCAGTGGGCTGGGCCCTCGTCCCTCAATCAACAATTTTAAAAATGACTCATAGACATGGCTATGGACCAATGTAATGGAGGAAATACCTTGATTGAGGTTCCTTCTTCCCAGGTGACTCTACTTTGTGTCAAGTTCGCAAAAGCCAATCAGCACATATGTGTTACTAATACTATATGAGTAAAACACATGGAGGCTCTCAAATGTTGCAGTGTACATAGGAGCTCCTTACCCAGCCCTAACCCTACAGAATACAACTTCAAAAGAGAATAGTGCCAAGGCTGAGAAATTCTTTCATAACACAATCTCGTAGACCTCACCACCAGCCATTGCTATTGAGTTACTATTTCATTGTTTTCATATCATGTTCTAGAAATATTTACTTACTTATGGGGTCCATGTTTTTCCAGGAGTTCAGTAAGGTGTCATCTTTATGAAGTCCCTGCCTGTTAGTTAGTTATTATATCCTAGAAGAAAGCTTAGGATCCAGTAAGCTCTCAAAGAAGGGGGAATCAAAGAGTGCATTACATTACTTAAGTGGTATATCATGAATTGTCAATTTTCATTAAATAAACATGTAGCTTGTCTCTAGTTTTGCTGTTATAAATACTACCAAAATGAACATCATGTTTGTGTTTTTATCACACTTATTTTCATCTATAGGCAGAATTCATAGGAAAAGTTCACTATAATGTGTGAATGGCCTTCCAGACAACTTTTGTCCATTTGGACTCATAACAAGAGCAACTGAGAAGAATTTCTATTCTCCTGTAGCCAATTCTAGATTTTACCATTACAATAATTTATTTTCATCAACTTGAAGGGAATTTGCATTCAAGTGTGTAATTTTCAGCAGCTGAATGAACAGTCTTGCACTTCAATACGGGGTAGGAGGTTTTTTTCAGACCCACTGCTTTTTTGTGGAATTTTTCTTTCATGACTAGATCTGGTGTTATTTATAGAACTCTCAAGTGACATGGAATTGGGCACTTAAAAACATTCAGTATGTATTTATAGATCAATAAATTCTTGTTGTACATATTTATAGCTGGATGATGATAGGGTTCATTGATTTAAGCTAGTTCTTGGGGAATGACATATTCATTGGTGGGCACAGGTTCTTCCTTACAGCTATCTAGACCATGGTGAATCCATCGTCCATCAGTGGTGGGCTTATGTAAGTGTTGGCTAGATACAAAGTCTATGCAGAGACCCTTGAGACATGAGAAGTAAAATCACATTAGCAAGCAAGAAGGAGGGAGAACAGGGAAAAGCAAACCCCATGCTCAGTCCTACCTCCTTTGCCTGCTGAGCCTCCAGAGAGATTATGGAGTCTATCAATGGGCCCCACTGATAATTTAAGACTTACATTCCTGGTGACCTACTTAATGGAAATTTATCCCAATCATCTAAAGTGGCAAAAGGATACCTACAAAGGGGCACCCATCTATCTAATGGAATTAGAACATCTATTATAGTAGTGCTATGTATATTTTATGTTATATTACAGTTAATATAGTTGTATTCGTGTCCATTTTCGGCATGGGTATAGTACATGGAATTATTAGATGGGCTTGATATCCACTCCTTTTACTTTTGAGCTATTAAAGGTCTATAAGATTTACAGTAAACCTTTCAGAGACCTGTGCTCTAAATAAAAGACCAAGGTCAACAATTACATCCCTCCCCTTCCTAAGGAATTTTCTTGTGTTTCATTTGGGTGCCCAGGGTGTGGTTGCTGGAGCATTTACAGCCACAACAGCTGCAGTAGTGGCCTGGGTAGACTTTTCCTCTGAGTTTCTATAGTGGTAACAGGATTAACAGACTCTATTCTGGAAGAACTTGGGTGGCATAACACCTCCCAGCAGAACTATTCCTGACAGGGATGTGCAGATGGAAATGCATATTTATGTCACTTAAAGCCTACAAGAGACACAAGGATTTGGGGCTATAACAATAAATAGAAAAAAAATCTTCAGCATTTTTGGTAACCCATACTCAAGAGCATAGAGTGTGTTTGGTGAAAGACCTACAGTCTGCTCTTTGTCCAAGCATAAAATATTCAGCATTCAAGCATGTTGAGGTGAACTGTTCTGAATATATTTTAGATTGTTAAAAATAAGCTACAACAAAGTTAGTATAAAATTTCAGGTCTTAAATATAACAGGACAATTTTATAAGTACTTTGGCCATTTCAAGTGGTGGGTGGGGAGGTGCTTTTAAATAGTTTATTCATCTATTCCACTTATTAATAATGACAGGTTTTAAAAAATGTTTCCAAGACCAAGTAGTTATTGTAGTCAGGGTACCAAATTGAAGATATGGTTGTGTAGAAGTTGATACAATCTTTCCTCTTTTTAAAAGCACTTCTGCATAGGAAGTATAGGAAAAGGAGAATGCCTACTTCCATAAAATATGGGAATGACAACCCCTGGGAAAGATTTACACAAAATATCCACACACTGGAACTGAACCCATTAGTCTAGCACTTGTGCTAGCTCTGTTGGGAGTAAAAGAAAATACCACGACTTTGCACCTGCTTCTGCTTCAGGAGCTGTAGCTATGGTCACTCAGACAGCTGGGCTCTCATGTTTTTTTAAAGAGATGTCAATTTTTGGTATGTCCAAGAGAGCTCCTTGTTATCCCAACCAGTCTGGAAATTATTCATTCCCATCAGGTAGAAGAAATTTTCTGAAAATTGTACACAATTCATTTTTATATTTTATTTATTATTTTTGCATTTTGTGTATAAGTGTTTTGACTGCATGTAATATAACTGCGCCACATGTGTGCAATCCCCATGGAGGCCAGAAGAGGGCATCAGATCCCCTGGAACTGAAGTTAAGGATTGCTGTTAGCTGTGCAGTGGGTTCTGGGAACTGAACCCAGGTCTTCCGCAGGAGCAGTCAGTGTTCTTAACTACTGAGCGATCTGTCCAGCTTCTAAATCATAGAAGGTGCTTACTGGGTTATAGGAAGAGATTTACAGGGAAAAAAGACGTAACCACAGTGTAGCTAAAATGAAAAGTGAACAGAATAGAGCCAAGGGGACATCTGTGAGGTAAGATACAAAGAGGTGAAAGTAGATCTGCATTGTAGTCATCAAAATATAATAATAAAAACAAAAAGACACAATTGCCACTGCGGAGAACAGCATTAATAATATAGAAAGCAAATATTTTTTGAAATATCCCATAGATTAAAAGTGAAGAGTAAGGAATTAGAGTTAAGATTGTAAAATGATGTTAGACAGAGAGGCCAGGTCATGTAGACCTCACCTAAGAGAGAGAATTTCCTTAGGAAGAATCCAAAGTCTAAGCATCAGTTTTGTGATTTGTGTACAGATGATTTCAGAGCATGTGTCCTTAAGTAGAATATCTTGATATCGTGTTACTACATCAAATTTAGTAAATAAACATCTATAATTCTAAAACATATTTAGAATTGCAGAACTAAAGCTTTTTGAAAGCAACCAGTCAAGAAAAACTAGGTTGTATAAGAAAGAAATGTCTGGCGTTCAGATCACTCTTATACAAAACTCAGAAAACAGGTAACATATTAAGTTTTGAAAAAAAAATATCCCAATAGTTTTCTCCTTGATCAGTCTGTTTTCATTGTATAATAATTTCATCATGTATTATCAGAATAAAATTCATTACCATAAGCAAAGCTACTTTGCTTTTCTTAAAAAGATTTATTTTACTTTCATTTATGTGGTTGTTTGTGTGTGTGTGTGTGTGTAAGTGTATGCATGTGTACTACATATGTGAAGTACCCACAGAGGGCATTAGATCCTCGAGAGCTAGTTATAGGCAGTTGTGAGCTATTGCATAGGTGCTGGGAACTGAACTTGGATCCTTTGCAAGAGCAACAAGTGCTCTTAACCACTGAACCATCTCTCTAGCTCCATAAGCAAGTTTATTTAAAAAATTTTATATCTTATTTTCATGTATGAAAGAGAGAGAAAACTCAGGCAACTAAGTTTTAAGGGGCTGTGACAAGAAAAGAATTGTTGACTGGTATTAACTGAACTTGCTTAAAAGCACTAAGGTGAATCTCAACACACAAGTGCACCATGATGGAACTCTGCACAGGATCTTGGTACTATGCTGAAGCCTGGCTTGCTTTTAGGATGGTGTGTGGGCATAATATATAAAGATACCTTTGAAGTACTTTTTATTCTTCATTGTAGAAGTAGCCAGAAATTATGTGTAGGAAAAACACCCCAATGAAATCTCCATCCACAAACATTCTCTGCATTTTTTAAATGCTACTGAAAATGTTTTACATGTGTTCTATTAATTTTTCATTTTTTTTCCTGAGGTTTTCAAATATTTTAGTGGGTACTTTAATGTAAAATGTTTTCTTTTCTTTTTGTAAATTATTTTATTATTTTTAAAATTGTGTGTGTGCATGTGTGTGTGTGTGTGTGTGTGTGTGCGCGCGTGTGTTGACCTGAAGAGACCAGAGCTGGATCTACACGCACTTGTGAGCCACCTGATCTGGACACTGGTAATCAAATTGGGTACTCTGCATGAGCAGTGTATACTGTGGCCTACCAATTCACCACTCCACCCCCAACATGTTTCCAATAAGGAAATGGTCTTTCGTTGATAAAACACTCCTTTTCAAAATGACGTAAAATCAGGATATTTTGTAGATATTTAAAATTATTGACTGTATCTATCCTTGGAAACATTGCCAAGTAGGAGTCTTTAAAAGGAATGTGATCATATGGATTAGAGACTGAGAAAGCCAAATAGAAACGTCAGTGGTGGGGACTGGAGAGACGGCTAAATAGTTAAGGGCACTAGCTGCTTTTGCAGAGGACCTGGATTTGCTCTCCAGCACCCACGTGGGTGCTGTCTCACAACTGTCTCTAACTCCAGTTCTAAAGAACCAGACATCCTCTTCTGGCCTCTAGAGGCACAGCATGCACATGCTGCAGTGATATATCTGCAGGCAATTCATATATATATGTATATATATATATATATATATATATTCTCATAAAAAACAGAAATATTACTCACTAGAGTGGTCATTGCATACACATTGAATATCTTATTAAGTATTTTTTTCACTTAGTGAAATACGTGACAGAGGAACACTGTCTTTATTCTTTAATTTGGCAAAAGGTTTTAACAGAAAGAATGGAGGAAGAGAAAATTAAGGCACTTTGATGAAGAATTTGGAGAAGTGAAGGTTTTGATGAGGAAACAATTTCAGGACCACAGAAGATGCCAAAACCACCAGAATGAGAAATCCATCCATGCAACATGTCTTCATGTTAATGTCTTAGCCCCTTTCCAATTTATCTGAAATCCTTGCCTCAAACAAGAAAAACCAGAAATATTCAGTGGGCAGGATATATTGTTTATTCTACAAATACTTGCCAGCTGCTGCTGTTCTGGGATGTGTGAGGTGAACAGATTCTGTTTCCTGCCCTCATGCTGATTTCAGTCTCTCTGAGGCCCTCTCTGTGTTGCATAAAGAAGGTATTTCTCAGGCTAAAGAGATGGGCCAGTGGTTAATACCACTACAGCTTTTGCAGAGGATCAGAGTCCAGTTCTGAGCATGAAAATTGTGCAGCTCACTCTATATAACTCCAGTTCTAGAAGAATATGATCTTCTTCTGACTTCTCCATGCACACACACACGTCTACTCATTGCCACACACAGATACACACATACACGAAAGATAAAAATAAAAGAAATTCTATAAAACAAATGATTTCCCTCTCTTTATTTCCATGGCACTTGACCATAACTATGTCTATTTTCCCATAAGGATGATAGTATTACCTCCTTCTCCTCCATCTCTCTCTCTCTCTCTCTCTCTCTCTCTCTCTCTGTATGTCTGTGTGCTCTCTCTCTCTCTGTATGGCTGTGTGTGTATTATATGTACATGTTCATGTTGGTGTGTGCATCTGTGTGTCAAGGCCAGAGGTCTGATGATGTTGAGCATCTTCCTTGATCACCTTCCATCTTCTTTGAGACACGGTCTCTCACTGAGCCTGGAACTCATTGCTTTGAGGAGGCTATCTGCCACTCTCTGCCCCATAAATGCTGATGTGACAGACTTGCATTGCCACTCTGAGCTTTGTTCTTGCATGCCGGGGATTAAAACTCAGTCCACATGCTAACACAGCAGATAATATCTGTGGATAAATACCAGTCCTGTGATCTGGTATTTCTGAGCTCAGTACAGTGTTTGGTATATGCTAGCTGAATGCCTTTGGATACATATGAGCTTACCCACATGTAGGTAATCAAATGATTTGAATTCCAGTTCTCAGGTGTTAAGTCCTAGCTTTGATATTGTATTATCCCTCAAAGAGGCACAGCACTAGCCACCACTGCTACTAAAACATTTTCAGGTATAAAGTTTTGAGATATGAAATTCTTTGGAAATTAAACCGAATTGTAGTGTTTAAGATGTGGAATGAACCCTGGATACCAGTTGCTTTCTTCTCCCACAGGCCCATCTACCCTTCCATTCACTCACTCTTTAGCACTTGTTATAATAATAAAAAATAATGATAGCCAACATTGACTTCACACTATGAGCAGCTTTGGCTAAGTGCTTTAAGTGAATTCTCATTGAAGCCGCACAATAACCTAATGAGGAAGTTATTATGAACTCAGTTTTCCAAGTGAGGAAAATATATCTTGGAGAGGAGAGCACTGTGCCCTATTCATTGCTGTCTTCCCAAACTGGTACAGATCTGAGGGAGAATTTGAATTTAGGCTTTGAGAGGTCGCTAGTTTTCCTCTTAACTGCTGGGATAGGTGAGCAGATACAAAGATGAATGATTGTGACTTCGGGGACATTACGGGCTATTTAGAACCGGCAGGCATAGCCACAGACTGCGCATAGGCAAGCCTTCGTGCCATCTCTAACCTGATTTTTGTGAACCAATATAATTCTCCTTCATGACTAATGACTGGCCCGAATTCCCCAGTGAGGCCAGTTCAAATGAAAGGGTAGTAAGGACAGTCAAATAATCTTGTGTGATGGGGGTTAGGGCAGCTTGGCTGTTGTCCCGCTCCTCAGGGCTCTGATGTGAGCGGCTATGTCCAGCTCCCATTGTGAAGGCTCTTTTCCAGTTACCCAGAGAGCACTGCAAAATGAGATGATGGCTGTCGGACCTCATTCTATCAGCAGGGTAGATTAATCACCTGATTCTCCTCTAAGGCTCTCAATCAATTAGGTTGTCATAAAAAGGAACAAGTGAACCTGGCTGAAATCCCAAGAGCCTAAGAGCCTGGTGGAAAGCACTCTGGTGTTCTGCTGCTTCATAAATAACAACAGGTGCTATCAAGCACCCACACCCTCCCGAGGACACACACACCTTTGCCTTTGTCTTTAGGTTTCTCATGTTTTTCAAGTTTCGTCTGTTCCACCTTCCTCAGTACTACAGGATCGCAAAGATCAAGAAGTTCTGCCTTTCTGGGAACTCTGAAAATCTACGGTAGGAGACCATAATCACAGAGCTGTAGATTGGGATAAAACCCTGAGAGCTGTTTTTGACAAATGGTGACGGAGGGTCTTTGGAATTCTAGGCCCTCTGCTTTCAGAATTATTTTTACTGTACAGGTTCAGCTAGTCCATTTAACTTCAGTGTTAAAAGCTTATCACCATTTTAAGTTTCCTGAAATGAATTAAGCAGAAACTATGCAATTTAAGTAACTGATGTGCATGACTTTGTTGGTACCTTTGTGCTTCTAATCTATTATGTGACAAGTAGCCCTTCAGTAATTCCGCCCTGCTAGCCATTATTTACTCCTGCTCAAATAAGGCTAATCTTCCTTTAACTGAATGCCATATACATTTACAGATGCTCAAAAGGCTGGAAACTGTAACAGGAAATCTGAAAGACTTCCTTGGTCATTCAAACTTCCTGGCCACATAGCTAATGGAATCTTTAAACCTGAGCCCAGACAGCTACACTTGGTTTGAAGTTGTCCTTTGGTGATATAAGCAAGTAGAAACAAAGGCTATATTTTCAGGGATCATTTCTTTTGTTTGTTATACCGAAGTATGAATATACCAGGTGACTCCTATTCAATAATTTTGGTAAATGGTGAGAATACTTTTTTGTTCTCCCTAAAAGAGGTGCACATGGTGTCAGAAGACACACCTGGGGTTTTAAAGGAATTATGTTTGCTATCATCATGGTCACTCTCTGAAGTGACTGAATGGGGAGGGAGTCTTACTGGCCTGCAGCTCTGTTTAGCCATCATGTTGGCATCAGCCCACTTGAGTCTTATTCTCAAATTCCTAGAGCAATTTCCCTCAAACTTTAATATTTTTCAGAATCACATGGTATGTTGTTAAAATAAACTGTTATACCTAGGTTGCTGAGTTTCTGATTTTGTAAGTCGGGGTTAGGACAGCCTGAGATATCTAGTACATTAAACAGTGAAAAGAACCTGTCAAGACTTCCAGGAAGCACCTGCTTCTGCTGATGCTCATTGCTTTTAGCCTAATTATTTGCAGCAGGACATCAATGTATGGAGGGGAAACTTGTACTGAAGTTTTCATTTCTTGTGCACCTCTCTGAAGGCATACTGATACTCATAGAGATAAAGCAACATACAGAGCAAGGGCGCAGAGCCAAGACTCAAACCTAGTTTGTTCTGACCTCCAGGTCCTGCCTCTTGTCTCCTCTTATTTCTGCATAGGTAGGTGAAATCAATCAAGATAGGTGCAGAGCACCTGAGATGGGCACTCCTTTAATAGTTGGGTCCAGGAATGTTTAAGATGACTGAGTTTGACTTGAGAATTTTTCCTTCCTGATAAGAACTTGATCTGCCAGATTTCAGGGAAACCAGTGGGGTGCCTCAGTTCAGAAG
Organism: Eospalax fontanierii; assembly: GCA_035773235.1. Lineage (NCBI taxonomy): Eukaryota > Metazoa > Chordata > Mammalia > Rodentia > Spalacidae > Eospalax > Eospalax fontanierii. Next base: position 69,300,559 of record CM069526.1, read on the forward strand.
GACTGAAGTCCTCCCCCAACCCCAACACCTAGAAAACGAAAAACAGAAAACAAAAAACAAAACCACTGACAACTTGTTTTTCTTTGGGCTGTCATAATAATCTTAAAGGTTATTTCATGGTGCCCTGTCCCAGGCTCATCTCCAAACTGAAGTGTGCGAAATATCATTTCATGCTAAAGCCACCAACTTTTAGAGCACCTCAGAACAGGACTAGGTTGAATCTAAGATTGCTATGAGCAATGCCATTCATATACCAATGAAAATTTGTCCTGCTTTGCTGTGATTTTTATGGTGTTTCTCACGGTGGATTTGTTTGTACACATCCTTTTAGGCCTGTTCTCTATCCTCTTCTTCTGTGTTTTACTCTGACACTGTTTTATTAATATAATTTGAAAACTTTGGGCAGGATTAGAAATCACTAGGGCGAGGTACATGCTATTTAAGACCGCCCCCCCCAACTCCCATTGGATTTTCTTTCCTTCTTTCCTATAACCTGATAAGCTCTATTGTAGTAAGAATATAAGTTTGATAATCTTTACAGATTTCCTCCTGTATTTTACTCTCTACTCTACCACATTAGACATTGTAGAAAGACCAGATAAATAAACAAAATCCATGCATCTTGGACTGAATGAGGGAGCCAGTGGATTGGTAAATTTCAGGATTGAATATGTGTTTTTTTTTTCTTAAGTTATAACTAGCTTCACTCAAAGTCCCAGCGAAAGTGTCTCAGGGGAGCAGCCTCATCGTGTTCTTAATGGTCCACACACAATCTTAGCAGATGCACAGCCCCAGGACGTTGGTAAAATAAAGATGATTGTTTGCTCAGCTGATGCTGCCACTTCCATGATTATGCACTTCACCATGTTCCAGGACCAATTCTAGAATGCAGATGTAGATGGGCGCCCTTTCTATTCAAAGCACCACCAGTGGCTGGGGAGATAGCTTCATGAGCAAAGCATTTGCCATGCAAGTATGAGGAGCTGAGTTTGAATTCCCAGAACCCATGTCAAGCCAGATGTGGTGCGACTGTAGTCCTTGTGTTTCTACAGCAAGATGGGAGATGGAGACAGGAGAGCTCCCAGAAGCACGGGGCCAGTCAGCCTGCATACACACCAGCAACACAACAGAGAGGCTTCAGAAATGAAGGGGCAAGGTGAGGACTGACAATTGCGTTGTCCTCTGAGCGCTACACATACACGATGACTGTGTATACCTGCACTCAAAGAATGCACATACAGACATACGTCATATACGTATATGACACACATACAATTTTTAAAATGGTACCACCAACAACAAGAAAAAAGAAATAGCGAAACACACAAACCCCTGTATTATCTTCCTGGCAACACTCAAGGCTGTTCTCTGCAGATGAGACTGCTCCCCACGGACGATGCATTTAATAACACTATAATGTCCACATTACTTGCTAAGTGTCTCACTCTGCGGCTGCCCCTTTGTGGTCCCAAGTGCCAGAGGAAGTGATGGGGTCAGTTCGAGCACTTCCTAACACTCAGAATCTACCCCTCTGAGACCAGTGGAGTTAAACATCAGGCGAAAATCCTCCCTTTCTCTCTCCCTTCATCGCAGCGGTCACCCAGCAAGATGCTATTTCCAATCTTGTTCTCCATTAAAACAATGCACTTGATAACATCACTATAAACTTTGCTGTGCCCCCTTTCATGCATAATCATCCAAGAAAGAAAGGAGATGGCTGAAAAGGTATATGAAGTGAAAATATGATATTACATCTTCTTTTGCTTTTGCAAAGGGTAGGGAAACAGATTCATTAGTTTTGACTAAATACAAGGCTTCCCCAAGAATGTATTAATAGGCTACAGACAATGTTGATAGGTTCACTCAAGACAAAGGAGGTTAAAGCTGTTTGGAAAATAGACTTCTGTGATAAAATTACAGAATAAATATATGGCAGGTGTTTCACTAACGGAAGGATAGGCTTGAAAGCAGGTATATCTTTTTTCTGTGCAACTTCTGTACAGTGATGAGCTAGTCCACAAAAGAGAATTCTTTTTTTTTTAATTTCTGGTTTAATAAGTGAAAGTAATTTATAGTACTGATATGTCAATATGTTTTTTCAATAAACTTTTCCCCACATTTTCTTGAATTCTCGTCAGTGTAAGAATTATAATTATATGCCTTCCTCCCACCTTGAGAGTGGCATAAGGTGCTCATTTACAGAGTTCTACTGTTCAAGGCGGCACCAGAAAGGGGATGTCATGACACAGTTAGCAATGCTCTTTTATTCACAGTGATCTTCTTTTATAGTGTTCTTTATCTCAAAAACATTGTAAATCAGATCTCTACCTCCCATTCTTTTGTTGCTTGCACATTTTTATTATGCATCTTTAAGAAAGCAATCTCTGAAAAATGAAGGTGCCAGGGCTAGGGAGATGGCTCCGTAGGTAAAAGTATTTGCTTTGAAAGCATGAGGATCTGAATTCAGTTCCCTAGAATCCTCTTAAAAGCTGGCCATAGTGTGTGTCTGGGACCTTAGTGCTGGGATTCTGGGCATGGGCAGAGACGTGCAGATCCCAGTAGCATGCTGGCCAGTCAGTCTCACTGAAACTGTGAACTCCAAGTTCAGTGAGCAGCAGATACTGTCTCAAAAAAATAAGGTGGGTTCTAGAGAGACAGCTCAGATTGCCACCCAAGTGTGAAGATATGAGTTTAGATCTCCCGCACTCATGTAAAAGGCTGGTCATGGCTGTGAGCATCTGTTACCCTAAAACAGGTATTAAATGGCAACAGGTAGATTCCTGGAACTTGCTGTCTAACCAGCCTAGCCAAAATAGCAAGCTGCAGATTCAGTGAAGAGATCCTGACCAAAATAATGTTGAAGAAGTTATTCTGAAATCGTACTCTGGGCTCCAAAGGTTCATGAGTTGGCACACACTGCTGCACACATTGCACAGTCTCAAACATACATCATACATACGCTGAACACACATACCCCTTAAAACAATGTGGAGAGTGACTAAAGGAAGAAAACTCATCCCATGCTGACATCTGGTTTTACAGCCCCCTACACACACACACACACACACACACACACACACACACACACACAAAGAGAGAGAGAGAGAGAAGTGAAGGTTGCAGAGGTGTACCTCATTGCAAGTTTCTTTCTAGTTTTGTTTAAGTTACTATTAGAGCATGTGTACGCACGTGTGTGCACGTTCGTACATAGTCACATACACATGCACAATGTACAAGTGGAAGTGTATTCATTAATTTCTATGGCTGTAATGAAACATCATGACTATGGAACTTACAGAAGGAATAGTTGATGTGGCTTAGGGTTCCAGAGGAGTAAGAGTCCATCATGGTGGGGAGGCATGGCAGGAGGCAGCCAGAGCAGAAAGCTGAGAGCTCACATCTTCAAGCACACACAGGAAGCCCAGAGAAACTAAAATTAAAGTTAAGAATTCTCAAAGCCCACCAACAGTGACTTTCCTATGGCAGGGCAGCCCGCACCTCTTAAACCTCTGCAAACAGCACCACCAACTAGGACCAAGTATTGAAATATTTGGGGCCTGTGGGTAACATTCTCATTCTGATCACCACAGGAAGCAAGAGGACAGCTTTGAGAACTCAGTTCTCTCAACTTTGAGTTCTGGGGATTTAGTTCAAGTTGTCAAGCTAGTGGGGCAAGTTCCTTTGCCAGGTGAGCATCACCTGGGCCCTCATTCTAAATTTTATGGGCATCATTTGCGAAACATACAGTTTTCCCTTTGGATCAAAAGAGGTTTAATGGTTCTTGAACCCAGGAAGGTGACGTACTGGAGTGAAAGGGCATTTTAGTGCTACACGTACTTTCAATTTATTTTCCTTAGAAATGCTGCTCTTTAGTTGAAAATAGATGCTGGTATTATTCCAATAAATTTTAGTGAGCTCCATTTAGACAAATGTTGCTAGTGGAAAGAGAGTTGGCCTCTTAGAACTTAAAAATGACAATATTAACGCCTTGATTCATCACTATCCACCAAGGTCTTTGGATATGATATTTTTATGATTAAAAGGCATATAGAGAGTAGGGAGTGGACCATACTCCTGCCTCCTTTAAACTCATCTCCATGTTGAAGAGTATGATAGACTGACGTGCTTCTGAACTAATGAATGATCTACTAACAAACAGCTGTGGGCTGGGGAGTTGTCTCAGTGAGTGAAAGTGCTTGCTGTGCAAGCCTGGTGACCCGAATTTGATCCTTGGAACCCACATAAAAAGCTGGATGTGATGGTGCATATCTGTAATCGCAGAATTCCTACTGTGGGATGAGAGTCTGAAACCAGAGAATCTGATGGAAGCTCACAGGCAAGTGAGCCTGGGGTACACAGACTGGCAGGAAGAAAATGGACTCCTGGAAAGTTGTGCACAGTTTCCACACATACACTCATGTGCTCCCACTCACACACAAATTCATACACACATGCACACACACAAATATACAATATAAGTAAAAAGAACAGTTATTTCATCCCTCAGACAATGACAACACCATACAAATCTCAATGAACAGATTATTTTAAAGAAGGATACCCATCAGTTCTTCACCCACTCATTCAGGAAACATTGATAGACTTACACAGCTACATCAAAGTTCCTAACAAGAAACTATATAAAAGTCCAAGACAGAGGCTTGAAGCAGGAGTTAAAACAGGATCATAGTTCTTAGAAATGTTGTTATGGGCGATAACCAGAGAGTGGAGTAGGCACCAGTCCCTTTACTTAGCTGTCTTTATTTCCAAACTGACTTCTAAGTCAATTACAACCTTTTCCTTCCACTATTTTTGCTCATATCCAGGACTTGTGATACTAGTCTGTTTCCTTTTTCTTCTTTCTTTTTTTAAAAAAAAATTCATAATGAACTGTTATTTAACTGATACAATTGATATGTTCTTTTAAAGGGTTTAGAAAGTTCTGTCGTTACCAGTAGCACTGCTTTCCACAGTCATCTGCTCTTGGAAAGAGTAAGCTTTGATGCAGAGTAAATACTAGCTGCTATTACAGAAGATCAGAAAGACAGGTCTTCCCTGTAGCCCCAGCTGGCCTGGAACTCACTATGTAGATCAAGCTGCCCTGGATCTCACAAAAAGTCACCATCCCTGACTCTCTTTGTATTTTTTTCAATGCCTCTTTCGACCCAGATAACTGAATTTACATATAAACACACACACTCAGTAATATACATACTCAGTAAATAATATGCAAACAAGAAACTAATAATTTCATATTTAAATAGGTAACTCTTATTAATAGAATATCATGTACTAAATATTTCAATATTTAGACCTGAATAAGTGATAACCACATTGTTTTTTACTCTTAATTAAGATGCTTTCACATCAACAAAAACATTTTAGAGGCAAATGCCTAATATGATCTAAAACTTCACAATAATAACTAAGTGCTCAAGAAAGCATAACATTATATACCACTTTGTGTTTCACTGAGAACATAAAGTCTTGAGCAAAGAAACCCAATTTTAATCAAAGATTAATTTGAAAAGCCCTAACTTCATCATAACTTGTGTTTGATAACACTCAGAAGGAATTGTTTGTCCTGTGACTCATGTTGAGCTATTAAAAGATAATGCTTCATGCATAGAGTTTTAAATAGATTTTTTAATACCACAAAGGTCACAGGGAAGGATCCCTGGGACAGCTGTTGAAAGGTCTTTGTCCCTTTTTGCCTTTAAGTTTACATAAACGAAAGGAAAATTCTTCTAAAATCTATTTACTGAAATCTGACGAACTGCTTGAGGCTACTTAATTTTTAAGTATGATGCTAAATGTTGAAAGTGAAAAACAAACCAAACACAGCAATAAAGTAAGAGCAGAGACTGTTCCAAAGGGAAATGGATTGCCTGCCATGAATTTCTTTCATGATTTTTTTAAATGTTCATACACATTCTTCATTGATTTTTCTATTTTTCTACCTTCTAGAATACACAAATTGGATTTTACCTTGAAATTCTTCAATTTGTTTGGTCAGTGGTGTTGAGTATACTCTATGTAGCAGACAGTGTACTATGTAAGGAGAAATACAAATAAAAGTCAATTTTCAAATAACTTCCTGTGAATAGCAGAATCTAGTGATAAGATACTTGGAATGCTAGACAATAAATGCCATGACTGAGTTGGGTTCCCTATAAAGCACCCAGAGAAGCCCTCTGTAGTGAAAGTCTTCCCAGAGACTCTGAACCAAGAGCTAACTCAGAAACCCTCTAAGAAGGTAAGTAGAATGTAGTAGGCAAATCATGTAGTAACACACATTAGGAAAACTCTATGTAGAAGGACTCAGTGAGCATACTGATATATCCAATGCATCAAATATAGTGAGGGGAAAATGCACATACTTATGTAAAGTTTAGTTCATAGAAATTCAAGTCAGGGGCAGAGACTGGCTGCATGTGTGTATAGCTGAGCCTTTCCCATTCTGGGCATATAGTTAAACTACAGGTTCTGTCTTCATGTGTACAGACAGTTCTGGTCAAAAGGGCAGACATGATATATGTCACTCCATGTTGTACTTTTCAACATGCCACATGGTTCCCTATCTACATTTCATTCTGTGTGTGATGGCCAACAAAAGGCAGAGAGTACTACAGAAAACTGAGGAGCCCCCTATGTCAGAGCCACAAGAATCAAAAAGCCTAGATGTCTTAATCTCTGAGTGTTAGAGAGAGCCACCTGAGGGTCCAAACTCCACTGAGTTTTCAGTAGTCACAAATTAGCTTTTATTAAAGAAGGCCACTGAATTTGGGGGGCATCATTCATTATTTATCACAGCCACTATCAGGCACTCAGCCTAATCCGTTTATTTCAAATGCATTCAAATATGCGTTAATCAAGGAAGTATATTTGGGTATTTATAACATAATTATAGTAAATGAAATATTTAATACTTATTGAATTCTAGGACTTGTACAAGACAAAGGGTATCTATTATCCCATAAGAAATACTCCATGGTAGATTCTATCACTGCATTCTTTATAGCTTTATAATTGTTTGAATGGTTAGGACCTCTTGGAGATGATGACATTTATACAGGCTAGAATTAAAAATGATGAGGCTAGGATTGGAACCCATGCTGTCAGTTACAAAAGTATTCAGTACACTGTGTGCCATATCCCATTGGTGAATACTATGAACTATGTTGGATGAAGACTATCTCATTTCTTTGAAGAAAGTAAACCCAGCAACATTCAGTATAGTTCTTTTCAGTCTGTACAGTAATGGTAGGGATCCTTTTCATTCTTAGAATAGCAACAAAATACTTTTTATGAAAATATGTTCTTTGCCGATCAATGTCAAACCTGTATCGCTGACCACAAAAACTATTTATGGTTCCCTAAACCTGTGCCAACTTGTGGTTATCATTAAGCAAGTGGGACATGAAGCATACATATTATACACTTATTCCAGTTTTGACGAGATCAATATTTGAATATCTGAAATTGCTCTTCAAGTTGACTGACAGAAACTATGTATGTTTTGTTTGTTCTTTAATACCCAGTTTCATTTAACAAGAGCCAAGAGCCAGCCATAATTTATTAGTTGGGGATTCTGTGTGTATACCTCTTCTAAGTGGCAATTTGTCTTTGGAATGCTTTATCCTAACCCTTTATCTTCCCAGAGTTTGGGAGGGGTCAATGCTCCATGGATAAACCATAGGCCAAATATGAATTCAAATGTGTTGCATGTTCTTCTCAGCTCTGCCAGTGCTGTACTAAAAATACAAGCTTCAATTTCAATGAAGGATCCCAACCCAATCCCACTTCACCGTGTTGACCCTCTTATGAGCCTTGCAGCCAAGAGTCTAGTAGCTCTGGAGTACGGGTGTCTCACCAAAGCTCCACATTTGTAACAAATACTTTCTAACCAAACAGCCCTATGGTTACCAACTTCAAATGTCCTCAGGACACACAAAGACATTTGGGTATGTGTGTCATGCAGGAGAAATGATGTTGCCCAACAGGCTCCACTTGACAAGTGAAAAGAGGTTTAATTGAAGGAAGCAAAAATTGGAGGGAAAAGCAGTAGTAAACTGCAAGCAGCTCAAGCACAAGGTAACTAACTGTTCCTATAGCATGAGGGGTGCATGTTCCCCTTAGACCTGGCCTCTTGGTCTATTGTCTGTGTACCTAGCAGACTTTGGAGCCAGGCAACCAAGCCATCTCTCTATTGGACACAGCAGTCAGTGCAAAGTGGAATTCTTCTCTGAGCTAAGTTCTACTTCTAGAGCTCCAGATACCAGCCAGAGTGAAGGCTTGGAGCAAGATCCCTCCTAAACTGTATCAGAGGTAGCACAGGTGCATGCCATGCTCTTTGAACTGCCAGAAAAAAAAAAAGAGCCAAATTCTAAGTATGGTGTAAATGTTCTGTTAATTACCTTGTAAGATTACCTCTTCCTGAGCTCAAGAGCTCCCTGGCTAGTTTGGGTGCTCTTGACCTAAACATAGGACCTTGCACAATCCTTGCCTGGTTAATTATTCATTACCATGACTTTGCTGTCAATGAAACACACCAACATGGGAGGGAGGAGGGGAAAGGGGACAAAAAGAAGGTTCTTTATGCTCACTCACTCTTAATTAGTGGTGATGAAATTACTAGGGCCAGAAGTCACAAAATAAATTCTTCCACAGGGGAAAGGTCTGCTGTGTCATGTGTGAGTATCAGTGTGCCCATATGCTTGTGTGTGCATGTGCATGCATGTATGTGCATGTGACCTTTTCCTTCTAGGACTGCTGCAACAGCAGTCATGCTTTCTTGATGGCTATTTAATGTTGTAAGTCCCCAGAGCATTATTGTCTGCTCCTTCCACCCTGTTTCTGCTTCACCACTAATGAATATGTTCAACTGCTGAGGGTCACTTTATTATTGTGACATAATGAATTGGGAGATGTGATTTCCAAGTTCTGAGGCTAACGTAGTGACAACTGGCAGGGTGATGTTTTCACCTCAAGGTCCCCCAATTGGATACTCGACAGACTTGGAAGAATAAATATTGATCTACTCTGGGTGGATGTGCACTGTGTGAAATGTTAATGCTTTGAAAGGGCTTTGGATGCACAACATAGCTATTATTACGGCTGTTATTATAAGGTATGAAATCTCAGCAAGTGTCTCAGCTTTACCCTTGTTGTCATGATTACTGCCCACATGCTGCTTGCCACTATATTCACACTACTGCTCATGTGACTGGGAACCTTGCTGAGGTGCTAAGTCAAAGGCATTGATCTTGAGACTCCCCACAAGAGAGGAAGAGAGGAAAGTTAAACCAAGATATCAAGATGTGCTGTCAGAAGGCTGGGGATTTAGCTCAGTAGGTAGAATGCTTGCCCCGCATGCATAAATCCCTGAACATTGCATAAACAGGGCATGGCAGTACATGCCTACAATTCCAGTACTTGGGAAGTAGAGACAGGAGACTCAAGAGGTTCAGAATCATACTTAGCTCCACAGTGAGTATGACCAGTCTGTCTGAGAGCCTGACAAATCCAAAACTAAATAAAAAGTGAGAAACAGTACTGAGGTTGACCTCTGACATCCACATCCACACTGGAAAGCACACATATTCACATAAAGGAAAGCCCCTTCCACATACACACCATACACACATAGATAAAAAAAAAATTCCATTTAGGAGTCTGTAGAGATGACTCAGCAGTTAAGAGCACTGGCTGGTCTTGCAGAGGACCTGGGTTCAGTTCCCAGCAGCCACATGGTGACTAACAACCATCCATAACTCCAGTTCCAGGGGATCCAACACTCTCTTCTGACCCCCGCCAGCATTGTACAATATGGGTACACCTACTTACATACAGGCAAAACACTCATAGACAGAAGATAAAAATAACTAAATAAAATGTTTTCTTAAAATTTCATTTGAGGTCATCACTGATCATGAAAATTTGAGATCCTAAAATAGGTAGAGTTAGTATGTGACCTGACTTTGGCCAAATAGCTTTGCGGGGAGTGTGGGTAACAAATCTTTTTAAAAGCCTGCCTCGAGCATCCAGACTTGGAAATGGGAAAATGGCTCTGATGTGGTGTTGGTATTGAGAGCCTTTGGCTCACAGGACTCTCACAGGTAGAGCTTCCTAATATGCCATGCTCTTCAAAGACACTGAATTCCTTTGTAATTCCTTCTATCCCTCAGAGAAGAGGGACATCATTCTTAAAGGTGAACCTTCGCCTAGGCTTTAGTCCCCGTCTTTTTTACCTACACAAGGTGCTTCCACCAGCCATCTTCTGCTTACAAAGAACCTGCAGTCTGTCTGTTGGTTGACTCCCTCCAATCTCTAGATGTGGAGTCTAAAGATATTCCTTGCACTAATTTTTCATCAGGAGAGCTGTAACAGGAGACCTTAGCACACACTATTTCATTATCTACTTAGTCCTTAAGCCATCACAATTGACTTTAGTCCCCAGGCAAATGAAATTGATGTTTCAAAGCTCTGGAGCTAATATACACTAGGTGCTTAACAAATGAATGAATGAATGAGTGAGTGAGTGAATGAGTACTTGTCTCTGTTCACCAAATCAGTGATTTTGTTTTTAGCAGTTTTTATCTTCTATGACACACAATCAATGACACCAAGGTCTGTCCTTGTCTGTGTATGGAATACTGCTCTCTCTCCTCCTGGATACCGCCATCTCTCTCTAGGTGACCACTCTGAGAAGCAATGCTGGCACCTGTCCTTGACACTTCCTCGGTGCTTCCCTTCTTTAGCCATATATTAGTTACTTTTCTTGTTGCTGTGGGAGAATAACCCGCAAAAGCAACTTCAGGAGAAAGGCTTTATTTTGTATTAAAGTTCTAGAGTTCAGTTCATTGTGGTGGGGAGACCGTGGTGACAGGAGCTAGAGGCAGCTGGTTACACTGTGTTCAGAGTCAGGAAGCGGTCCACGATGAGTACTGGCCCCCAGTTACTTTCTCATGTTTATTTAGTCTGGGGTACCAGCCTATGGGATGGTGCTACTCACAGTTAGAGTGGGTCTTCTCACATTAACTGCCAAGCTGATAATTAACTGTCAAATCCATAAAAGCAAAGTAATATTTTAAAGGTTGATGTGTTGCATGTCACTAAAAATTCAGTGTCTGCTCGGTGAATATGATAGTCCATAGAAAGTCAGCTCTCATGAGAATTTTCCATGTGACTTCTTTTCCTCCCCTTTACTTTTCTTAGCTAAGAACGTACTGTGTAGCCACAGTTAGTTTGGAAGTCGCTGTGTAGACCAGGCTGATCTCAAACTCACAGAGCTCCACCCGCCATTGCTTCCCACGTGCTGGGATTAAGGTGCGGGCCACTACTCACTCCCAGCATCTTTCATTCTTTTTCTTTTGATGTCATAATTCTATCCTCAAACCTATGCAATACTTGGTACAGGGTGCTTGGAAAATATTAATGGGGAGTGAATTAGTCATGTTTTGGGTCTCTTAATGGACACAATTTTCCACAGCCTTTTGTGACTCCAACTCTGTCTGATGTTTGAACTCACTGACCTCCATTACTCCATAGTGGCCATTTGACTTTATCTTCTCTTCAACTGTGTCCTCTGTGATGTTGACTGCAAAGCATAAGCTGGAATTAGGCTTGCTCTTGTCATCTCCCAGCCTAAATGTACTTTCCCAGAGAATATCTGGGAAAGAATATTAGATACTTTCCCAGCGAATATCTCTAAAGACTTATCTTTGATGAGTTAAAATTCTTATACCTAAAAAGAGTTATAATCTTGCCTTAGTTCATATCATTCATTCATTCATTGCATACTTGTTAATTATACATAGCTATTGGAATATCCTTCAAGGAACTCCACGTGCATGCTCCTGTGCTGGCTCTCAGCAAAGCGTTCTTCCTCATGTGCAACTCAATGCATGAGCCGTCTGCTGCATTGACAAAAATGATAATTATAGAAAGTCCTTCTCCTGCCAGTCATTTGACCTTTGCTTTAATAGAAAAGTTGTATTTATGTATTTTTTTCTGTTAAGCAGGCAGCAGGCAGACGAATTGTATATGTGCTTCTAAATGTGACAAAAAACATCTGAAGTCATACAGAAGAGTGAAAGTAAAGGATGAGTCTCCATTCATTACTTTTCTCCATCCCTGAAGCTCTGAAAGATGCATCTGATTCTTAGTATGAATCTGGGGTATGCCTTTCCAGATCTTAACATGAACACAGACATCTTTTTTACTGAATTTAAATGTGGCCATGCTATACTTATTCATGAGAAACTGAATTTCCTCCCATCTTGTAGGTATGACTCAATCTATATCTATATATCTATATATATCTACATATCTATATAATCTTATAGAATTCATTTTTAAATTTATTTTAAATATTTTATTTTATTTTATGTATATGTATTGCCTGCATGTATGTAAGTACACCTGTGTCATGCAATGCCTACAGAGATCAGAATAAAGTGTTAGATTCCCTTGGATCTGGAGTTACAGATGGTTGCTAGCCACCATATGTGTGCTGGGGATTGATTCCTGGTCCTCTGCAAGAGCAGCCAGTGTTCTTAATTGTTGAGCCATCTCTCCAGTTCCAGAACTACTCATTTCTATAATCTTCCATAGTAGAGTGTATGCTAGTTTATGCAGACAGACCTTATTGATGAGTTTTGCCTAATGTTTGTGCCATGTTCATGACCACTTCCTCTCCTGTGCAATGTTGGAGCCACAGTACCGAGCACATTTTCAGACTTTTCTGTCTTGGCTTCTCTGTGTATGCCATTCTTTCCCATTCTTGACAGTGAACTTCCAGTCACACTGCAGGCACCTACTCAAATGCCATCTGATGCAGCAAATCCTCTGCTGTGCTCAGTTGATCCCTTCCTCCCCCATTCTTGAAGGAAAAAACACTGAGAAATTGCCTTCATGGAGCTGAGCCTACTGTTTTACAAGCATTAGATTCTGAATCCATGTATTACAAACATTAGCAATCTTGTGTTGTCTAAAGAGACTATGCATGTAGGTTAAGGGTGCATCTAATGTAAAAACACACCCCAGTGTGTTGTGGTTCATATACAGTGGTGGTCATTTAAATGTTGGTACTATTTCAGCCTTTGTGTAGGCATGGCCACAGGTACTTCCTTTACCATGATGTACACTGTCAGCATAGGAGGCTGACACAAAGAACAGAAAAGGGATTCACCATGACCTACAAGAGAGTTTACAGTGGAGCTATATAATCCTAAAAAAGGGGAAAAGGAAAAAACATTGTGTGACCTTGTGCTGCTGCTGCTGCTTTGTATCTAACCTTTCTTGCTGTAAGTAGAATCTTGTCTGGACCATAAACCCATGAGTCTACAAATTACTTATTTATCTAAACTGATTGAATATCAGTGATAGAATTATATAGGAGATTTAATTAATTTAAATATATTTTCTGACTTTTTTTCTCCTGTTTATTTTTTGTGTGTGTGCTAAATACTATAAATCTAATTGTTTAGCTTTGGCTCTGTAACTCCTAAAATATCCAGAGTAGAAATGTTAAGTTTTGTGAAGATATTCCAAAAGCAAACTGAAAAAAAAAAAAGCTGACTATCAGGGCAACATACTTGGAAAGGATTAAAGAAGCTGGGCATGGTTTGCGCTGCCTTTCATCGTTCATCAGTTCTGTTTTATTTACCTCAGTGAGAAGACAGCACAGGGACCCCCTCCCCATGTAAGTGGAGTCCCTGCTGAATCTATCCTCTCCTGAAACTCACCCATGTATTATGGACACCTTTGCCTTGATCTGAAAGATGTCCCAGGCTCCTCCAGCTAGTAAGTGTATGAGGATAAAATGAGAACCCAGCTGAGATGCCTCTTTTCTCCCTCAGCCCACAGGATGCTGGGCATGGAAGTTGAATACAAATTGGATTTTCTGTTCTCAAAGGTTATTGCCAACTTCAGTCAACTGTTGTGAAGTTTATGTCTTGATCATTAGTGTTTAAAGAGAAAAATGCCTGGATCTTGTTAGTTATTTTTCTTTTTTGCTGTGACCAAACACCTGAGAGGAAGAAATTTGGGGAGAAAATGTTAATTTTGGCTTACAGCTCAAGGGGACACAGTCCATCATGGAAGAGAAGGCATGGCAGTGAGAGCAAAGGGCAGCTGATCACACTGCATCCTCAGTCAGGAAGCAGAAAGAGTGAATAGGAAGTGGGCAGGGCTGGAATGTAAAGCCTCAAGGTCCAGTCTTAGTGACCCACTTCCTCCAGTGAAACCCTACCCCCAAAAGTTCCATAGCCGTGCAAAACAGCACCATCAGCAGGGGACCAAATGTTAAAACATAAGAGCCTCTATGAAGGACATTTTACATTCAAACCACAAAGATGAAATTGGTTATTTTCTTGGGAGAAGTACATTGCACATCAGTGAGCTTGAGACTTGCATACTGGACACAAACTCTAATCATCTCATTCATTTCATTTCAGTCCTTCATTTAAGGGCTCTGTAATTATAAAGCTCAAATCTTTGAGATCTTAGTTCTCACCTTAGTCAGATAAGCATGAAGGTTGATCATTTCTGAAGACTCAAGTCAGAGCTGGAACAGACTAGTACTCTCCCAGCATTCTGTACTCCCCTTATTAAAGACCTCTTCACCTTATGACATGATTATATGTTGTATGTGTCATCAGTGTCCCCCCAAAAGTTCAATATCTGGCAAATAGTGAATAATCTAAAAATACATTCCAGTAAATGAGGCACTGAAAACAGTTTACTATTGCATACAATATTACTTATTTTGTTTGTATGTTTCCATTTGTTCTTTCACTGAACAAATGAGCCATTTTTGAGATGACAGATAAAACCTCCAGTTTTATTGATATGGTATAAAAAGAGGGGAATGATAGATTTGAGCACTGCAATGTTTTAGATATCCATATGGATTTAAAGGAGGATGTCTCTCATGAGATGCTCTAGATAAGCACAGTTGGTGCAAAGTTTTTGAAAGCAGGACCCATATATTGAAGGGTAAGTTGGTCACTTTCAAAGACCATTGGGATTCAACTTTTAGGACTTGGTGAGGGAGCTGTCCTGGCAAATGAAGCCCTCCTTAATCTTCTTTCCTGTGTTATTTTATCCTGGGAAAGAGATAAGCAGCAGCCAAACCAGAAGCAAGCAGGATAACAAAAAATCAGTCTGTGTCCAAAGCAACAGAATTCCTTTTTTCTCGTTCGTTCACTTGTGTTTGTGAAAGAGAAGTAAGCAACGTGGGTTTTTGTCTTTGTTTAGACATTGGACAATAAAAATCATAAGAATATATATTTTTGACATCCTATTTTTTAGTGTTCTTTGGAATTTGGACCCTAATTAAAAAATATGTGTTTCCTAGCCCTTCTTACTGTGAAAATCCTTGGCAATATAAACAGATGCACTGGTTGGATTTTCATTCTGACACCAGACTGTCTGAAATAATAGCTCTAAGAAAGTGTGAATTCTTTCATTCCTCAAGCTTCAATTATAAGTACTTAATTTGTTTCTCTTTCTATTGCCGACTATAGTCCCAATCTGGTTTATTTTTCATCTGGCTAAAACATAGTTCTCTTCAGAGGCCCCTCATTTTGAAAAGTTTATTCAGCACTCACAGAGAGGAACAAACTACAAGTAAGAATTATTTTCATATGCCAGGGTTCATCACTGTCATTTAACAATTAAAACAGGAAATGATATTCTAAAAACTTCAGTAATATAGACTGTCAGATGATAGACTCTGGATCCTAGAGTAGCAGTTTTAAAACACTGACTATTCCTCATAAAAGTTGACTTGTCTTTTGATAAATGAGCCAAGTTAATAGTTCACTAACTCATATTGACCTTTCACAGGAAAACATTTCCTTCATTTTTGTGTGCATGGATCACTTTTTTATACTTTACAGTCTGCTGGCTGTCATGCTGTCTCTAGCCTGTGATGTGTCCCTGGTCATACTGATTTCTACATACACTGTATGAGGCACTGTCACTAATGACACATTTGCCAAGCAACCAACAGTTCCTGGAAGTGGGGATAGTTTGGAAGTGCTAATGGGGCAATAGCCTTGTATATTGTTATATTCCTACATTTAACAATTTATTTTGTAAAAATCTATGTTTATTTTTAAGAGGCAAGAATAAAAGCAAAGACAGGCAAATCCTTGCTGCCAGTGAGAATAAGCATAATGAAATGTTTCATGCTTCTCCAGTAGATAGTTCTATAAACATCTTTGTCTATGCATTTATATTTTGAAATGCTTTATGAATAATTTTAATGCCAAACACTAAAGAATATTATGTCCCACTTGTGAACATGATGGAAGGAATGATTATAGTGTAGTGAGTTATAGGATACCAATTGCTAACCCTTTTATCTCATAGTAATCCTAACAGTGTTGTTATCCCTATTAGCTCTATTTTAAAGATCAGGAAACTGAGGTTTAGTAGCATTCTGTAATTTACCTAAACTCAGAGTCAAGAAGTGATAGAATGAAAGGTTTGGACCAGATGGAGGAAAAGGAGGTCAGACATGTCCCCACCATCCTGTTTGTTGTGGTTATTGTACATTGAAGCTTTGCATTTAAACTTATCTAAAAACAATTTGTATTGGGTCTATTGTATCCATTTTACAGATGGAGAAAACGAACTCTCATAGTTTTCTTTTGCACATAAATTTCCTAAGTAATAGAGATGGGCTTAGAAAAATGTCTTCTTATTTCAATATCTTTGTCCTTGATACGCTCATAAAGATATATGTGTAGAACTAGAATTTGGTATCTAAACCTAGTGGAGGATGCTAACACAGGTCTTCAGTATATAGAGACTGAACCCACCATCCTTTTGTGCTTTATAAATTTTTTATTGCAAAGATTTTGTTAGCTAGTGCAAATAATGATTTTTACAGTTTCAAACTGAATATGGTAGAAGAGAATTCCTGTGCATCCTCCAAAAAGAAACACATAATAATATAAAAATCCCAAATACAAATGAATATCTGTATCTGTGTGTATATATATATATATATATATATATATATACACACACATATATATATGATGTATTGTGGAGCTGCACATTACCTAATGAAAGTTGGACATCACGTATGAATTGTGTGGCTAAGATTCTGCATAGAGGTGAGCAAAATGTAAGTCCATTTAGGTGGTAGAAGTGAGTGAGCAAAGGAGCAGTCTAAAAAGGTTGAGTGTGCATCCATGGATGTGACTGGATCTACAGAGGTGTCAGGAACAGAAGAAAGGTTTCTGAAGGACAGGACATGGGAGAGAATGTGTTAAGATAATGTCCTAGATCACACGTTAAGAGATAGAATAGTTCTATGCTCCTGAGTCAGGGTGACTTGTGAATTCCACCAAAGTTGATGACGTAGAAATTCCTGGCTTGAATGGCTCCTTATTTTTACTATGGAAACAGATTTAAAGAATTAGCATGGGTCTCAATCAAAGTCAAGGCATCAATGAGACCATCCCTTGGCATTCATGGTGGTTTTGAATGTAATGTCTTAGTGCTCGAGGCAAATGGACCTCCCACTCTGTGCACCAGTTCCATGCTTTAAAAATCTTGCATACCTGTCAGTTCCTTCATCTGTAAACTGAGAATAACAGTAGCAGTTATTTCCGGGATTGTTGAAAGGATGGTCCAAGCTTGGTGAACACACCATCATTGAAAGTAGAAGATTTGAGTCAATTTCCCTGCAATGATGCAGGCCAACCACGTGAGCTGTTATTCTTGATGTATTTATAACAGTGAAGGAGAGGAGGCTTAGAGGGTATGTATTTCCAGTGGAAAAGTGACTGGTGGATGTAGCTTCCCAGAACACCCGAAACTCTCCCTTTTTTTAGACAACAACCTAAGACATTGGCCTTAGATTATCACAACATCTTGTGATAATTTCTTCAGGACTGGCGGAAACAGTGCACAGCAGTGATATTGTCAGGAATTTTGCAAGATTGCCTTTGTGATTTTGTCCCCTTTTCAACCTTTCTCCTCACTGGCAGTGCGGTTGCTTTGTGAGGACTTTGAGGTCTCAGTGCTACCCAGCTCCCTGACCAAGCTTTGAGCGGGAGCTTAGACAAGCATTCTAGCTTCTAAGTTGTTTCCTGTTTTTCTTGGGCTCATTTCAATCCTTGCCAAAACTTGCCTCCTTCTCTGCTGCATTAGTAATGCAAAATGAAATTCATTGTGCCCATTATATCTGTTAAATGGTTTCCATTTTAACTTGAGAAAAATGTATTGACGTTCATGTGTTTGGCATGGGAAATGTGTATATCTATCGAGGATAGCAACTTGTCTGTTGGAATTACAGTGCATTATGTATAATGCTGCTTTTAGCCGCGCATGTACATTTCCTGGAATCTTATTGTGTCAGAGCTTGGAAAGTTTACACAAGCATTGGTAATCTAATTTTTGTCTGGTGGGTGGCTGTGGAAATATGGAGTATTTGACATAGCAAATGTCTTGCCCATCTGTGCCAGGGAAGGGATGGGTGGCAGGGTGTCTAGTCAGGTGGATAGAAAACAGCCATTAAAAAATTTTTTTAATTGGGGAAAATATTTCCCCAGATCTAAACTAAACATTAATTTTCCAGTAGCATAAAGACATAACAATTATTGTGAGATGATTTTCTGCACATTCGTGGTCATTATTTTAGAAGTTCTAACTCTAAGTTGAAGAATATCTTTTATCTTTCTCTTGCCTCTTAACCATAATTCTTCCCTGGACTATATTATTTCCTGCATCCTTTGTCTTCTGCAGGTCTAGTCTTTGACTCATGAACGTCTTGTTAAGGTCTGTTAAGGATTAGGGGCTGTGACACAATTTTCTTGCTGAGTCCTTTTATTGGGAATTTTTCAGCTGATTTGTCTTGGAGGTCTTTGAAATATCCCCTATCAAGCCACGATTTTCATTTTTCTTTGTTCTCTTCAAAATCAGGGTTGTATTTGGCTCAACGGTTCCCAGGGTCTAGGTAATGAATTGTGTTATTAAACAGGCAAAAGTAAGATGGTGTGTGCTGCTCCCTGTCTTTCAAATCTTGCATGCTGAGATGCTGGCGACCTGTGATACAGTGTATGGGTTTAGCTCCAGGTGTGTTCCAGCCACCCATCTAAAGCAGGCTTTCTTAAGGTATCCATTATGTTTATTTGGGTCTGGAGAATTTCTGTCATGGGTTGGGTGGCAGCTTCCCTAGGCTCTCCACCTGCTAGATGCCAGCAGCATTTCTCCCAGTGTCTCTGGGAATTCCTGATTATCCCCTGGTGTGTGCGTGTGTGTGTGTGTGTGTGTGTGTGTGTGTGTGTGTGTGTGAGAGAGAGAGAGAGAGAGAGAATGTGTGTGTGTGTGTGTGTGTGTGTGTGTGTGTGTGTGTGTGTGTACTCACCCCTACCTGGAAATCACTAACCTAAGGTCAGGTTCAAAGACAAGGCTATATAGGAATTTCCATAGAAAGCACCCAACTCACACTGTGCAGTGATGATGCTGAGAGGGCTTTGTGTCTTGTGGAATGTGTGAAGACTTTATCACACATCCCAGGAGAAAACTCTGTGATAATTGTCTATAGTTTCTTAGACTGAGAAAAAGAAGAGGTACAGGTCACCTTTTAACTGCTTTGCTTCTGATCTGCTAATTATCTCCTCACCCTGAAGTGCCTTTTATCTCCCCTCTGCAACCTGACTCGCAGAGGGAAGATTCTGTCTCTCAGACTCACCCTATCTTCCTGTCCTAACCTCCTTGCTCTTTTGTTTGCCCCACTGGTTTTCTTTGGCTTAAATGGAAACAAGATGCCCATTTATCACTTTAATCCCTTCACTGCCTAATAGTAGTTCATTCTTCTTTGAGGACCAGTTTTAACAGGATGCTTCCTTCCTCTGGAATGTACTACAGACAAGAACTAATGTTTACCATGATGAATATTGTTGGTTCCAGTCTGGCAAGCCCAGATGCTGCCAACCACTGCAGTGTAGACTCCTTCATGGTTAACTTTCTCTCAATGCCTCTTTGACTGAGTTCCATTTATTATATTTAATGGCAGTCTCATGGGCCTGTCGGAAAAGGCATTCTATTTGCTACCGAAATAGCAATTAATGTAACATGCAAACAAATGAGGTAATCCAATGCATCTGATGCTAATATCAAGATGATTATTTTTTTTCTCAGTGCTATGAAAGCTGTAGAGGTGTGCTTACACATCTATCTGATCAATATATGGGATGGAAAAAAGAAGAAGAGACAAGATTGACTGATGAATGAAATGAAACTGACAAAAACAGGCTGACAGCCAGCTGTAAGTCTCTTTAGGGCAAATGCAATTAACTTAGAATAATAGACTCAAATTTGATGGTTAGAAATGCATTTTTATTAACAATCACAGGCTGAATCATTACATTCTCATGAATAAAATGGTCCTTACATTGGTGCATGTGTGTGCATGCATATGTAAACACAGACACGTGTGTCTCTATGTGTCTGTGTCCGTGACTCCCACATTCCTATGTGCTCTGCTTACAATTTGGGTAGAAAAGTTGGTTTTAGAATAATGTACCTTCAAACAGAAATTCATTCATAAATTGTCTCCAGGTCTATAAATTCTGAATATTCTCCCAAATTACATATATAAAAATCATTCTACTTATCTGGTGCTATTAGACATAAAGCCAGTGAGCTTCGGTCCCAGAACTGCTGGTCCTTCAGGGATTTGGAATTGCAGTCAGGGATTTACAGATTTCATTCTGAAGAGGAGAAGTCATTACTAGAAACCTAAGCTCATTTCCTCTCCTTTAATAGCTATTTTAAATCATTCATTTAGAAAATACATTAACTATTTAGGGTACTTGCAATGTATTTCTCTTGGCATTAAGTCTGCATTTTTAAACAGTATTTTTTCAAAATTATTTCAAAGGAAGATGAAAATTGGGGTCTTAAAAAGAAGACCAATTAGAACATAAGTGTGAGTTTGCCATTAACGTGCTTTCCAAATTCTCCACCTATACAAATTCTCCACCTCTTAGTGTAATCATGTTACTTCTTAAAGAAAGTAATGCTAATAAAATATTTTTAAATTAAAAGGACCAAATAAAATTTTCATAGTGTAAAATTACTTTGGGATAAAAATTTTCCTCTCTCATCTTCTAAGACAAAACAGTGGAAAACTTTAACAAAATGTTTGAAAATTAGCAAAGGCTTTTAATGTCTTAACACTCGATAGATGAAATAAAGTTCATGGCCCTTGAAAAATTATAAACTGGACTTTGAGTGTAATTAACAAAGAGCATGTGCTCAATGCTCTCCTAAAATGAATTTGTTAATAATTCAAATAGAAAACAGTTTAAATTCTGAAGAACTTAATATTGATGCCGACCTTAGCTAGTAAATGGGTAATAAAAGGAGAGACGACAGCTAAAAATAAGTAACGAATTTCTGCAAAGATTTCAGAAAATGGAGTCTTGCATAACACTTTGCGAAATGTTATATATATATTTTTTTTCCAAATGCAAAATAAAGCTCCCTGAGTTATGTAATTGCTACTCTTCCAAAGGACAGCATAAAGGTTGACAGTTTAAAATGCGTTCTTCCTGTCACCAGCCAGTGTGTTTGCATCTACTGATGGTGTTTAAAACAATCCCTGCAGAAGAGGGCTGCCAACCCCAATTCAGGACACTGACTCAGTTATTAGCGTAGGCATATCAGATCATCCTCCTGTTCTTCCTGCCTTCTTTGTTCTTTTGATATGGCAGGGAACTGAAATTGACAACAGCCTACATTTATGTAACAATAACTTGCAT
The DNA here is from genome assembly GCA_035773235.1 of Eospalax fontanierii. Lineage (NCBI taxonomy): Eukaryota > Metazoa > Chordata > Mammalia > Rodentia > Spalacidae > Eospalax > Eospalax fontanierii. The sequence goes on from CM069526.1 coordinate 69,322,350, forward strand.
TGTTAGATATATATGTGTAGAAAGACAGCGTTCTTTTATTCCCCAAGGATATCAAAGTTCACTACACACCAGGAATGAAAGAGACACAGGGGTATATGCAGATGTTTCTGGGGTGAACCATAGCAACTATTTAAAAGCATAAAGTATCGACAGCCTCAAGATGGTTAGAATAATTAATCATTTTTTTAAGTTTTTGATATTTTTACACCCTTGATAAAGGGCACAGAGAACCAGGTACAGTTCAGGCAGTTAGGCTAGCAGGCTGCCTGGTGTCTTGGCACCCCATTTCTTGTTTACAGTTTTGTTAAAACAACGCATTGTGAAATAGGGAGTCTCAAGGTTGAATGGTCATTAGTACAAACAGATTTTTACCAATAAAATTATATAATATGCAGCTAGGTTTTAATTATAGCTAAACGACAGGTAAGTTTTTAGAATAAAGATGTCCCTGCAGTATGTAGTTATTAATACTAAAATTAACAATAACTGATATTTACGTAACAATATATGGAGTATATTTGATCCTCAAAGAAGTATTCATTGCTTTTATGAAATTTAAATAATGTGGACAATCTGTGCTTAACCAGGTGACCCTAATATAACAACATGGCTTTGTGTACTTCTTGAAAGTAGATTATAACTGAGGTAAAGGAAGATTTTTTTTAAAGCTATAAGATCTTTCTTTGTTGTTCTTATCCTGAAGCAAAAATAGTGCCACAATTTGTAACTGTGTTTATCCTTCTCACAGAGTAGCAAGTGACTACATTATATTTTGATGCAGTTCTTTTTTCAGTATTTATGTCTGCACATCCTAGATGCTGAGACAGTATAAGACTCAGGTCATCGACTAATCAGCCATGAGTCTTGTGTGACTTGACATGAAGGTTGGGGATTTTAATTTTTATTTATTTGTTATTGTTTTCCTGAGCTCTAGACATGACACTAAGCATGTGCGGCATCGATCTATTTTTGTTTGAGTCGCTTTGCTCTCTCGTTGAACTCTTTTCTTTCCTTCCTTTTCACTTTCATTACCTTTTCCCCATTTTTCAAATGTAAAAAAGAAAAAACAAAAACAAAAAGCTTCTTCTGTCCTTTTCTTTACATTTTGCTATGTTCTTCATCATGTTCATGGTAAAAAACTGGACCCTGTCTTATCGGTAAGATAGAGATGCTGTTTCTCTGGCAGTATTTCTTGCAATGATAGAAGCAGACTGTAGTAGGAATAGCCAAACTAGAATTCCATAGGGAGAACCAGTGGAGTATTTTTCTAAGCCTATGTAAAAGTTATACTGCAGAATTTAAATATACTCTTTAGTGCTTCAGATGTGTTCTTTACATGTTGTATACATATTCTCTTTTATAAGAATAACAAAATTTCTAGAAAGTTTTAACATATAGAATTACTAACCTGGGCTTGGTATCAACATTTGGACCACAAGCCTAAGCTGTAGCTCGGTTAATTAAAAAATTAATATGTAACATTAAACAATATAAAACAATAGAGATATGCATGACAGTTTCAACAAAGAGAGTGGGTCAGAGCCTAAAGGAGGATTCAGGGTTGCAAACATATGATAGGATAATGACTGGTGAGAAAATATGAAACTAAAAATGTTCAGACACAAAAATGTAAATTCACTTTTCCCTTGAGTTCTGTTTTCTGTAGCAAAGATTTCTTTTAAAGTCATGTTTATTATTGTTATGTTTATTGCCTGCATGTGTAAGTGTACCCATGTTGTGCAAAGCCCATAGAGGTCAGAAGAGGGTGTCAGATTCCCCTGGCACTGGAATTATGGATAGTTGTTAGTCACCATGTGGGTGCTGGGAATTGAACCCAGGTCTTTCTGCAAGAAAAGCCAGTAGTCTTAACTACTAAGCCATCACTCCAGCTCCCTAGTCTTCTAATTATATAGATGGGAACAAAGTAGAACTTGCAACCAAAACGGTCAAAATAAGGGTATAAACAATTCAATCCATGTTTTTATTATTTAAAAACTAGGATAGTAAAAGGTAAAAGAGATGGGCTAACATTTACAAAGGATCTATTAAATCTATGTATAAGGTGAAACATGCTACACTTTAGGTTTTAACTTAGTCTTTAACTCACAAAATATCGCAGGTGTCCCTGCTGTGAAAATGGAAAGAAATGTAATGTGTTTGGTCACAGTAGAGCTGCCAACTGATGAAAGTCATCCTTCATTAAGTCCCTCCTCCCCTTTTCTGTTTCTGCATGTTGAGATATTAGTGTGGTGTGAAGCCTCTTTGCTCTTTGCTGTATTTATTTTGTTAAGATTAGAGTTGCTAAGATACGGTAGTTATTTCAAATTGTAACCACCGATGCCAGTGGTCATAAAATAAAGTACTAAAATTCCTTTATTTGCTAACTCTAATAAAAAAATTCTTGAGGGGGCGAGGGAGTTTTCTGGCAAAAAAAGAGGAACGCCAAGTGGCCTATGCCACAGCACGTAATTAGATCCACCCGCCCAGCTCATGCTGTTACTTTGCTTTAAAATCTAGAGAGATGTTCTGACTCTGGGCTGTTTATGAATTTACTGTTTTTAAACAAAAGGAATGGTCAGGTTATATAAATTTTATGTCTTCTCTTCTGTTCAGTGACTTAATCGAGGGTATTTCTTTTTTGCTCTTTTGCTGTTTGCCCCATTCAATAAACATTTGGAGTGATCTGGACTTTTTAATACATTCTTCCAACTTCTTGAGTTGGAACTCTTAGGTCTTCTAATTTCATGTCATTAAGTACTAAACCTGTGCAGTTCTTTTTATTGTACTCACTTCATACATAATTTTAACCTCAATGTCATTAGTGACATTGTATGTAATTAAAATGAAACCATACCTGTGCTTCAGCTTTGATTGTGATTACCAAGAGTTTTGTTAATTTTATTTTTCTTCATAATGAATCATTTTTTTAAAAATCTGGAATGTTTTCCAGCCAAATTTTAATAAACTCCAGGACATTACTTTGAGCTTGTAGGTAAATATTTTCAACTAATACTTAAAAGAAAAACCATTAAATTATTTGGGTAGGAAAATAGCTTCTGAGCAGCCAGTTTGGCAAGAGTTTGTCCAGTGAATGTGTGTGATTTCAAATTACTGTATGTTTTTATTTCACAAAAAAATTCCAGCTTCCCCAGAACACTTCAAATACTAACATGCAGACTTTCCACTGGCAATTCCTTTGTTTATCCTGGAAGTATCTTACAATTTGGGATGAAGAAAATATTGTGTTCCCTTTGGATTTATAGATATAAACATATGTATTTCTTCCTCAGCACACAGCTCTTTTCAAAGGCAGCCAGGTTTAATGGGCAGATTGTCAAAAAGTAAGAAGGCTTAGTCCAAAGAAGTTAGTACATTCTGCTGGTGATCACTAAAACTTAAGCTATGTACCAAAAGATAGACTATGTAGCAATGGTACCCACATATGAGTTGATTAGTATTTGTGAAATGAAGGGACCACTGCAGTCATGAACTCACAATAGTTGGGGTTGTTTGCATAAGACCTGCACACGTTCAAGTCAGTCAACATTCTAACATGGAGGGGCCAAAAGATCAGGAGACCCCACTCCTGAGGACTAATTAACAGTTGATGGCTTCTTGGGGGAGGTAGAGTAAGTTTTCTTCAAAGATGTGACTTCTGGTAAGTCAATGATGCTCTAGTGGGTGGCCCCATACCCAGGAAAACATAGACAGCACAAATTGTAGTCTTTGGGTCATTTTTTAAAAAAGAGGACATATAGTTGTGGATGTGAATCCTAGAGGAGTTGGGGGGGGGTGCTTGGGATGAATATAATCAAAATACACTCTATGAAATTCTCATATAATTAATATCAAAAATTTTAGGTAATATTTTTGAAACTATTATTGAAATGCCTTTCCAGAGGGACATTAGAAAATGGTTTGCATTGTTCAGTTGTATTCATTAAGCCAAGCTTGCAATGCCCAGTGGAGTCTTCTTCTACAACAAGCCTGTGGTTAATTGAAATTCCATTAGAGAGATTGCAGAAAGATGGTTTCTGCCCACATTGTTGGAGACAACACGACTCCTCAAATTCTGTGGTTCTGTCTGCATTTTCAGATTCCAGTCCTTGTAGAGTTTCACTTCTAACATCTGAGTTCTGAAAACTAATGTCCACAAGGTAAAGTGATTAGCTACAACCTTCAACTTTCATACTTTATTTGACTATTCATCTATGCCATAGCAATAAAGGTGCCATCTGACTTCTATTGTATCTGGTTATACATTGCAAAGTCTAAGATATATATATATATATATATATATATATATATATATATATATATATATATATATCCCAAGTATCTCCCTAGTTCCCAGATAGGATATAATTTGATCCATCAGTCTAATCAGTCTAAAAGTTTCCCCTTTGAGTAGTTTGGTACATGCATGTCCTTGCTCTGGACTCATGATGGTATGATGGTATGGCATGTGTACATCCAGCTTCTTTTTAGAGAAATTATTGACTTGATTTGGCCAAAATGGAGAATCTGATAAAGGCAGTGGACTTTAGAGTTTCTTTTGTTTCTTCCACTGATATTAGCATATCTAAACTGGTCCAAAAAAGATGAACATCTAAAGGCAATATGGATATAATTACAACATTAAGCCCAGTCCTACCACACATGGCCCAGATCAGTCAAACTGTAGCTACCCCACATTTAGGCAAGCAAGAAACAAATAAATATTGTCATTTGTCTTTGAAATATGGAATGGTTTGTCACAAAGCATTACTGTGGTAAAATCTCACCGATACAGACTGCCCAATTTTAGTTTCTTACTACTGTCTTTACAAACAGAATTTAGTTACTTTGTCTCCAAATATGTGGGCCAAAACAACTTTTGTGCAATTTCTCCAATGGAATTATGATTAGCCACAGGCCCAGAGTGAAATAACGTTTCATCATTGAGGAGGTGAAATTAAGTATCTCCCCTGTTAGGAAGTCTTTTGATACTGTTCTAGTTCTGAGGCTGCAGTTTGACTTCAGCTCATACAGATCTGAAAATTCCATAAGTAATGAGTCATTTGTAATTAATCAATACCCCAAACCTGCTACTTGGTGAAATAAATTATACTGGTGGAGTTTGCGAACCTGTATTCTCAGCAGAGAAAGCACATCCTACAGTGCATGAGTGGGACGCACAACTTATTGCTTAGGTTTACAGCATATTACTATATTCTCCTGTTTTCCATTGGGGTATGGCATAACGTAATCATGTCCCGTAAGCCTTTTGTCACTGTCACTTCCTGTGCAACAATGTGAGACCGTTTTTTTTTTTTCATTTGGGAGTTATAGGAAGGAGTATCACAGGTGGATATAAGATATTATAGAAATAATTGTCAGTAGACTATCTACAGGGATGAGTTAGATGAGTTTGAGAAAGAGTTAGCTAGAAACTTAGTTCAAGGTTTACAGTGTTCAAAGTTAATGAAGCACAAACAAACAACGTAAGTCAGTGAAGTAGGATAGGTAACAGGAACGGAGTGGCCTTGATAAACAGAGAACATGTGTACCAGCCAGCGGGAGTAGCTTTTTGGCTCCAGTTGATACAAGACTATATTGCTGCTTTTATTAAAAAAAAAAAGAAAAAGAAATTTTTCTTGAACCCCTACTAAGTGCCAGGATCTTTTATAAATTCTCAGGATCTAACAGTATAACAAAACAAACTAAACCATGAAGAAACCATAAAAAAAAAAAAAAAAACAAGAAAATGACAAGTTTTTAGAATGAGATAAGTGCTAAGAAAGAAAAACTATATGGTGAATAAGTGAGAGGCAACATTTTAGAAGAGAGGCAGGACCAGGCCTATGAAGAAGGTGAATTTAACAGAGTGAGTCGTACAGGAAGGGAAGAGCATTGCATTCACGAGAAGTACCAAGTGCTGATATTCTGAGGGAAAAGTGCTGTGGTACCCAGTGGGGGACCTCGGGGAAGGGCTCGAATGGCTTGAGGGGAAAGTGTGTGAGGGGTGTTAGAATACCCAGACCCTTGGCTGCCTTAATAGAACACATAGAGTGTTTCATTCACATCTTCAACTCTAAACATAAAGTAACAGCTCCCAAAGTCAGGACAACATTTAGTTAAAGCCTTTGAAATCCTATATCAAATAAACCTAAATTAAAAATAATCTATCCTGGGAGATAGAAACATTTAAATATATTAAATATGGTCAGTTGCTTCTAAAAACCTATCAGAGTTTTGAATCTCTTCTACATTGGTCATTAGTTTAATGTAGTTGGGTCAATCAAAAAAGGGGTTAAAGTGCAGGGATAAAAATTAGTTAGGATTCTGTACAGTTAACTCAAATAACAGTTATTTAGTAGGCGTATTTATATTTTTATTACTCTTTTCAGAACATTAAAATTTCTGAGTAATTGTACATAACAAAACCCAGTTCCAATTACAAAAAGAAATTTTTATGCTAACTAGCAGTGATAAAACATTAGTGTCAATTGTGTGATGTTTTTAACAGCTATAAAGTCTGTATTTGAATTTTGTTGGATTTAATGGATAAATTAAAGTCATACTTTAAGACTGCTTAAAAGAATCATTTTAAAAAAATGCTCAACCCCAAACATTCTAAAATTGCTTATTTTTATTCGATCTGTGTAATTATTCTCAATTATTATTTTGTTTTATGCAAGTTTTCCATCATTATAAACAGATGTGAACATGAACTGAAATAACATAATCCAACTTAGAAACAAAGGGTATGAAAGCAAAAGTAGACATTCTTTTGGGTTTTCTTTCCACTAAACTTTGGGGAAAATTAGTTTTCACTTAGAAAGCTTTTGGAACAATAAATACAAGTCTATTTTCCCTAATGATGTGGTAGCAAAGGTAATCATATTTTCAAATGGCAAACTAAAAAGACAGCTTAACTCTTGACTCAGGTATTACTAAGAAGTTTATTACCGAATTTTATCACCAGAAAGAAAAATTTTATCTCAAGATGATGAGCTAGAAAGAAGCCCTATCAATAACTGGAGGAACTCACTAGAGATCTCCCATCACTCTCTCTCTACCTTTCTCCAGATACGACTTTCTAGATGTATAGCAACCCTTGTTTCTATTTAATAGAATGGGAGCTTATTGCGTGAAATGTTCCACATTCCTCTTTCATCCACCTTCACTTTTCTCTTTAATGGTTTCTTAATATTCTTACTGTGGATATGAAACAATGTAGTTAAGCTGCACCGGATGGACGAACATTTTGGCCATTTCCGTAAGTCCCATGATTTTGTAGGAAAAAGTTTCTAAGTACATGCAATAAAGGTTGAAAGAGGCATTCAAATGAAAGCTACAGTTGCAAAATTAAAAAAAAAATGTGTATAGTGCCTGAGTAAAATCAATGAACAAATCCTGAAACTCCAATGATTCTTTGGAATCAAGGAAGGTGAGATAAAAAAGGGCTTCAAAATATTAGTAAACTACAGGACAGAAAGTAGATTGGACTAATGACAGGCTTCCTTTTTTGTAGAAATAAATTTTTATGAAGATATATTTTAGAATTTAGATGCATCGCAATCATTATAAAAGGGCCAAAACTGAGCCTGGTTTGTACTTGGTACCTGGTTCAAATAAACAGGTATAGAATAACCTTATTAGTTCTTTGATTTAGGGAGATTTGTCACTCAGGTTTATGCCCCCCTTGAACTTTGGGAATAGTCAATGTATACCAATCAATGGAGGCTGTCATGCTGAAACACTCTTTAATTTATACATAATGTTCATATGTTAATTTAGAATTTTGACCATTTTATGAAAAAAACCTTAATACAGAGAAAACTTGCAAGTATTTTGCAGCATGTAATTTAAAATCAGAACCTACTCCTCTCCATTTTTAGAGTCAAACAAATTTGTACAAGTAATAAAACCAACTAAAATTTTAATAGTATAATTAGTAATAATATGATACAAATTCAAGGTTTTAGGTAATGGAGTTAAAAAAAAACAAAAGGTGAAATAACTTTGTTTCTTCATTTCCTGGTGTTTAGGAATGATTCTTTAAGATATATCCCTTTAATTCAAATAGAAATGCTAAAACCTTAATTACATTTAGAACGTTTGTTGGTGACAAAATTAAAACCACATTCTGTGAATCATGATAACACATATCTGTGCTCCAGGTTTTCAAAGTCATGTGGAGAGAAATGGGGTTGCTATTTGAAAGACATGGTTTTGCCTTTTTTTTTATCAACCATCCCTATGAGGATCCATTGTATAAAGTAATCTCTGGTTTTCTTTAAAATAGAAGGCTGAACATAAACTGAAAGTAATAAAATATGAACTCTTAATTCAAATGTAGGGAGGAATTTTAACTCTTCGAGGCTATTAGGAGGCAATTGTTCAGTTAGTTTTTCTAAGTCTGTTAACTGTTCACTGAAGAACCATAAAGCGTTTTGGCAAATCATTGTAATATTTGAAAACCCACAGCACTTTCTGCTCCATCAATAAGTTAAATATTACATTATAAAGAATCAATAAAATATTATTTTAAAAGAATTAAAATATACATCCTTTTTCAATTTATTAATTGCCAAATAAATAAAAACCACAAAAATGAATTATATTGAAAGGTCTAAAATATGTCAGTTTTTCTAACAGAGAAATAAATGAAATAGGGAAATGACTATATTTATTTTCCAGTTTATTCTGTGAATTTTCCTCTCCCACTCATTCATTTACAAGAGTTTTCAGAACATGTTTAGCACATTAATATTGTAATTTAAAGTGGATGAGATATTTCCCTTAGGTCTATCATTGGAAGCTTAAATAAACTTTAGAAAAGGAATACAATACTTGGGATTTCTACATATGCTTTCAGTTCCATGGGAAACCGAAGAAACGGCCAAAATATAGTCTAGGCAAAGGAGAGGAGGGTAAGGATTAGTGTTTGAAAGAATACCTAATGAGGCGTATAAAATCTCAGAGGCGCAGTACTGAAACCCAGTTATAGAGCACAGACTTTATGAAAGATTAACCAGCACAACTCTTCTTCAATGTAAATTCATTGTCATGATGTTGTCAGGGAGAGTTTTGTGTGTGTGTGTGTGTGTGTGTGTGTGTGTGTGTGTGTGTGTGATGACATGCATGTGGAGAGCAGATGGCAAGTTGTGAATACTGGTTCTCTCCTTCTGTCATGTGGATTCCAGGTATCAAACAGGCTGTCAGGCCAGGTATCAGGCACTTTTACCCTCTAGCATCTTGCTGGCCCAAGAATATTTGCTTTTGGAATTTTCTACATGGAAGAGTTAAGAAAGAATTTTCCCCTTCTGGAATGTGAATTTTAAGGAATGTCAGTGATCATGATTCCTCTTGGAGAGAAAACATGATTTTCACTTGAAAGAATGTGACTATGAGGAACAAAGAATCACAAAGGAGCCAATCTATAAGATGAAGAGAGAATCAGAGATGAGTAAGAAGCAAATAACACAAAGTTGCACAAAATGGTTGCAGGTAGATTTGTTAAAGTAGGTATAAAACCAGTAAAAAAATACTGCGAAGCATGCTAAGAGAGATGAAAGGCTTCTTAAATGAATGGAGACAATATACTATGTTCATGGACTGGAAGATTAAGCATAGACAAGGTAATGTTCCTCTGCACATTGGCCTATAAATTCAATGCAATCTCTCTAAGAATCTAGGCAGCTTGCATCTGTAATCATAACTAGACCCAGATGAATCCAAATCATTTGACATAACAAAGTAGAATAAGAATCCTGTTTCTACCTGATTTAAGATTTACAATCATGATTCATGAAATCATGATCTCTCTTTCTCATAAAATTATATATATATGGGATTGTAAGTGTGTGATACAATACCCACCTTATGGTATTGATGTATAGATAAACATAATCATCAATGGAATATAATTGAAAATTCAGAGATAAACATATGCATGTTTATTCAATTCATGTTTACCAACCTGCCACAGTCATTTCCTGGGGAAATTTAATCTGTCTCACAAATGCTATTAAGATATCTAGCTATTCATAATGAAAATGTTTAACATTAACTTTAGTTTCAAACCGCAGTTTAACTTGAAATGGACCATATTTAAACAACTGTCATATTGTAACATGAAATACAGGAGCACACCTTGCAACCTTGAACCTTAAGAGAAGCAATCACATCTTACGATAGATATCACAAACATGAACCACAGAAAGAATTACATTTATCTTGGTGAAAATTCATGACAAGCATTCACACAAACAAGCTACATATAAATGAAATATTTGTTGGATATTTATCAAAGATTTTTACTTGAGAACATGACACCTAACACATGTAACAGATATACACATACATATATGGGGTGGTTGACTGACATTGTTATACCTTGTGTTCGATGATAATGGAACACGGACAGTGGATTAGACTACTGATCAGTACCATCCAGTTGTATGAAGAGAATTTCTATGCATTGCAAATAGAGAATACTCATTACAATAATATTTTTAAATATTTTATGCTCTAACTCATCATTTTCACTACTGAAAATTTTTAAAAAGTTAAAGCATTGACTACAGAGTATCTTTTAACTATAAAATGTGAATTAATGCACGTTTTACATAGTGGAATCTTTATAGACGTGACCTCAAATAAGAAGTGGAACCTTATAATAAAATGTTATTTAGCCAATAAAATGTAAAACTGGAAGTGTGCAAAAATGCTGAAGCAGATAACAGCCCTGTGCTTAATTACTTTTTTCTTTATTTGGAGGAGGGGGCTTCTCCAACAGCAAATCTTTGATTCTATAATTGGAATTTCATCATAATTTTGTGAAATTTCCAAGAAGAAAACCAGAAATGACATAGTAAAGAAAGATGTTTAATTCAGTGTGTTCTCGCTGGGCCAAGATAATGTGGTTTTCAGGTCAGTTTTCCACTTAAAAGCACTTTGAGGCTCTACCTCATTTTCAGTTCTTATTGTAAGTATCTTAGGATGGTAGATGGAGTCTTTATCCTGTGTGGTCCCTTGTGGAGATCTAGCACTTCCTCAGAATTCTTAAACCTATGCTGAAAACCTAAAAGAAAAATGTAAGGGTGGGAATTTCAGTTGCCTTTCAAATACTATCCTTCCATCTTTCCCCTCGATCTAGTGAATGGCCTTCTTCCTCCATGAAGGTTTGCTTCATTCAGATCATCCTCTCTGCACAGCTGCCAATCAAGCAGCTGCAGTATCTACAACTGGTCAACTGGCCATTTCCTTTGCTTTTCAGATCTACGCTGATATGGAGTAGGTTTACCTACAGCTACCTCCTGACTCCAAGTTCCCATTCTCTCCCTCCCTCCCTCCTTCCCTCCCACCCCCTCCCTCTCTCTCCCTCTCTCCTCCATCAGCTTCATACTTTAAAAACATAATCTCTATGGACTTCTCCTCCAGTGAGAGGATGTGCCGCCTATTTTGTGTGGGACACAGACTGACACAGCTCCAGCTGATAGAGAAACTGAGACCACAGAAATGATTTAATAAATATCTGCAGAGCTTGTAAACCTCAGATGTCTTGAGAAATTCATTTTGGATATTTTGGATCCTTGAAAATGCTAACTCAGAGTTTTAGTTAATGATGAATTCCAATAATTTGGGATCAAAATAAAAATCACAAAGGACAACTGTCTGTTAGTAGAAAATAGGAGATCAGGACTTTAAACCTCCCCTCCTTTTTTTCAATGCTTGAAATGACTCACATTGGGAGACTGATGTGCAGAATCCTTGGTGAACTGATCTGAGCTTCTGATTATTCAAACTATGACTGACTTTTAAAGCAGAGAATAAGGAGCTAGAGAGAGAGTTCAGAGGTTAAGAGCACTGGATGCTCTTACAGAGGGACAGGGGTTTGATTCCCAGCACCCACATGATGGATTACAACCATCTGTAACTCTATTCAGGGGTTCTGACACCCTCTTCTGACCTCCACGAGCATTGTGTGATGTGGGTGCACTTACACACATACAGGCAATAAACTCATACACATGAAATAAGAATAATAAGTAAAATATTTTTAAAAAGCAAAGAGTAGCTTTTATACAAAGAGTGGTCTGATATTTCAAACCAGTTTTAGTCACCAAAACACTATATTACACTCCTCCAAGGTACAAGAAACTGCCAGGGACTTTGCAGACAGTATATCATTTTTTATTTACTTGTTTTTGCTGTGCAGGGAATTTAGCCCAGAGTCTTCTGCATGCAGGGGAAGTGCTTTACCATGAACACAAAGTAGCTCTCTCCTCCCTGCTCCTTCATCATGCTAACAACTGTGCTTCTGAAAAGCACATGTGAAGGTGGCTGTGCTAGATCTGAAGGCTCTGCAGGGTCAAACTGCTCACCTCTGACCATTCAGGGAGATCTAGTCAACTTCCCTGGGCACTTGTGATTGCATTTCTCCTGCTTAATGTTCTATTCCCTGGATGCTAATTAATAATCTGCATTTCAGAGTTCATCCTGTGCCCTTCCCCCTCTCCTTCTGTTTCTCCCTCCCTCCTTTTCTCTCCTCCTTCCTTCCCTCCCTCTCTCTCCCCTCCCTCCTCCACTCTTCCTCTTACTTTCTTTGTTTTTGTAACGATTTCATAATCACTCCCAATGTTTTTCCAGTATTTGGATCGGGTACTTGGGAATATGCAGAGTCATGTGGAGAGATACTTGTGGAAAGCCCAGGTCCTGGAGTTCTACAAGCGTATGTTGAGCCATGTGGTTTTAGAGAGTATGTAAGCTCTCACAGGCTTACATTTCCCCATGTCTGGCAGAGAATGGTGGCTCTTCCAGCACACAGGGAGATGGGTGAGATGCTGCAGGAAGGCTGGGGTGAAGCTCTGTGGGCGAACCTGCCTTACATGCAGAAGACCCTGGACTGAATTCTAAGCATAGTGTGCACACACAAGAGGAAGGGAAGGAGGGAGGGAGAGAGGCAGGGAGAGGGAGAGGGGGAGACAGAGACAGACAGACAGATAGAGAGCAGGTAAAGTCTCTAGCATATTTCTGGCACATAGGAGGGGTTTAATGTACAATTTCAGCATCTAAAATGGTCCTGAATATTAGACCACCCTCTGTCTACACCTACTGTCTTCAGACCCAGATCCTGTGGTTCCTTGACTTTGCCTTTCATTTTCAGACAATGATGATAGTCACTCGGTTCCTGGTCATTGCTTGTTCTAAGGTACTATGCTTTCTTTTGTTGGTTCTTCACTTCCAACAATTTCTGCTTTCTATAGAACATCAAGTACAGATTAAGGAATAAAAGGAATGTGAGGACAAATAAAACAATCATTGGGGCTCAGAACTAACCTAACTCTGAGAGTCCTAGGAATGAAGGAGAAAGGAAAATGGAGTATTGCTGTGACTTACCTACCTAAGGCACAAAGCTTTGATAACAAATATAGTAGACAACCTTCAGTGAAAGCTCTTTAAAAGGTGCATTTGGATTTGTTTTGAAATTCTAGTTATTTATCTATGTACTTTGATTTTATGTGTATGAGTGTTCCTGCATGTATGAAAGTATATCACATGCCTGCAGTGCCTGTGAAGCCAGAAGAGGGTATTGGATCTCTAGGAACTGGAGTTATGGATGGTTGTTAGCCACCATGTGGGTGCTGAGAACCAAACCTAGGTCCTCTACAAAAACAGCCAGTGCTGTTCAGAATCCATGTTATTCTCAGCACAGAACGATCTCTGGTTATTGTTCTTGCCTGTCATTCCTGAGCTCCTTGGCTTTACCCTACATATGGGAATGATCAACAAAGGACCCAAGGGAGTCCATCATTCTTCTAGAATATTTCTCTACGTAGTTCCATCTTCAGTTTCCTGTAGGACACACTCTATTCTCTTTCACATCTCCAAACTTTCAGTGTTTACTTTTCTAGCTTGATGAAATCACCTCTCTTTGGGCTCCCATTGCTGTTCCACATCCCAGAAATTGCTCCTAGGCAGATGGACCAGGAAGGGGTAAGATACTCCTTGTTTTCTTTCTCTAAGTAATTATTGTCCCATGGCTCTTCTTGCCCAGTGTCAACATAGATCAGTAGTTTAATATGTTTTGTCCAGCTTTGGAGTTGCTAAACAGTGGAAGGATGATTTGGGCTGTTTTTACTCATGACTGGAAGCCTTAATTCCTGTTATCTTTCAATCTTATAATCTCATGACTAACATTGTCATTGTCATTCTGTAGGTTATATTTTATCAGGAAACACTAGCAGTTTGAAGGAGTAATATATAAATATTTCATGTATGGCGTAGAATTTGCATTTCTTCACTATTTTAAGAAATAGAGATTGTCTAAGAGATAATGGTGATGGTGATCACGTGAATACCTCTCCACCATCTTGTCTTTGAAGGCCTCAGTGGTGTCAGCTATCTCCTTAGTCAAGCTTTTTGACAGTTCTCCACAGTGCAACACTTCATGTTCTCATGTAGAAATTTGCTTTTGCTTAATCTTGTAAAAATGGTTATCAGATGAATGTCTAAGAGCAGATTATTACTTTACTAATGTTTTAGCTATTTTTCCATTGCTATGTTAAAACATCATGACCAAGACAACTTATAGAAGGAGAGTTATTTTAGCTTATGATTCCAGAGGGATGGGTCCATCATGGCGGGGAGGCATAGCAGCAGAGGCAGTAGGAGCAGAAAGCTGAGCACTTACATCTTTAAATACATGAGGAAACAGAGAGAGATTAAACTGGAACTGGGAAAGGCTATGAATCCTCAAAGTCCACCCCAATCACATACTTTCTCCAGCACTGTCACATCTCTCGAAGGCTCCATCACCCTTTCCAAACAGCACCACCTACTGATCAAATGTCCCCATAGGACACTTATTCAAATCACCACAGCTAACTTCCAAAACAATGATTATATCAATGCTCCTTCATCCGCGTGACCAGCACACTGGCTCTCTGTAGGAGACCCGAATGAGGAGAATCAAATAGCTGTTGTCGTTGGGTCACAAACCAAATCATCCTTTGAATCAATAGGTATAAACCAAAGTCCAAAAATCTATCATTTGCTTTGTAAGTTTGCTAGAGAACTCTGTTAAATACCAACCAAGGAATAGGAGCAGAATGCCTAATCTTTTAATAAGGAAAATACAGGGAGCAGTGGGAAACTTTAATGTGGCAGGAGAATATGACAGACTCCCTAAGAAAGTCATATTTATGCTAAAATCTAGAGGATTGGTAAGAATTATCCAGATGAAGAAGATTTAAAAAGTAAGTTCAGTGAACTGGTTTCTAAAGAGTGATGTTGGCCCAGAACAGGAAAGGTGTTAGATTTAGAGAAGATGTGAAGGGAGAAAGAGAGGAAGGCCAGCAGGAAATCCCCTTTGTTTGGGGTCTAACGAACTCCACTCCTACTCCTACTTACCTAACATCACACCCACTGCACATGTAGAGCTCATGGATGAATTTCCCAGGCATCATGTGATATTTAAATTGGGGTTGGGCTATTTAGAACAGAGACACTTGGAAACAGTCATCCCTGGATTCTTGTGAGTATTGATGGTGGCTTAACCAAATTTCCTCTTTGGTTTAGGTAAATGGCCCTGTTTTAGTCATTTTCTGTTACTGTCATGGAATACTTAAAGTCTGTGCACTTTATAAGGGAAAGGGCTTTATTGGGGCTCATCATTATGGTATTCCGAAAGCATTCTATCCACACTTGTCGGGATTTTTGATGAAGGCTCATGGCAGAAAATGGAAGAAAACAAAGGAGCTTGTAGATGAGATGGAACTTCAGGATAACCTATCTTTGTGTCAATGTATTTTCATGATAACTAACCCCATCCTGAAAGAAAGAGAATTCACTTCTACTAGATGGTTAGGAATAACTTTTGCAATGTGAATGTGCTATGGACAAATAGCACAACCTTACGACCAAAAGGTTAACCTTATCTTAGCATGTTTCTAATTTAGACAAGTTCACAGAACCTTGATTTTCTCCTGTAACCAAAACTACAGTTTTAATTCCTCATGACCCTTCCTTTTCTTTGACCCAAAACAATGTATGAATATGTATGTGTGTGTGTATATATGTGTGTGTGTGTTTTCATATTCTCAAAATCTTGAAATTGCATGGGATATTTATTGGAAACTATTAAAATATGAAGATTATGCCTTGTGTGTTGCAGACAACAGATAGAATTAAATTGATGACATCTGTCTGTGGTTGTGTGCATGCTGATCTATGTCTAGGGATCAGAGAGGACAAAATTCTGCTCTGATAAGAGTCTGACAATTTTACCTCCTCATTTTATGCTAGATACACTGCTTTAGTAAAAGAAAGGGTGAGCCTCTTGCTCAGGGCACAGTTTCATGAAATTCCAACAGAATTTCCAACCCTTGGAAAAGGTACTCATCAGTTCAGGTCTGCTCTTAGCTTAAATGGATGGCAAGAGTCATTATTTAAGCATCATTGTAATGTATCATCACATAGTAAATACTGCACTTGACAGCCTTTGCTGTTGATGAAGGCTCTGCCTCCATGATCTGCAATCCTCACTAGATTCTACCTCCCCACATGGCTACTCTGAGGAGCTAAGCCCCAGAAAATGTTTCTCTGGGGACAAATCATATTTACATGGGGTCTCTGGAGAGACACAGAAGCATTTTTAACTTGGACCTGATTTTGTTGAAGGCAGAAGTTAGCACACAGCACTAGAGTCTCAGTAATTTGGACATGGTTCATGGTCTTGGGTCATGCAATTTACTTAGGAATATATGGTAGAAGCAACTTTTGGATCTGTCTTTATAGTGATGATGACATTTAAATGATGGGATGTAATATGAGATGAGTGAGAACAAAGTGCTATCTATCCAATGGGTGCCTAGTAAATAATGCTATTATACTCTGTATTAGAGACAGAACCTCGACAGACCTGAGAGAAGTCCTATTGAACTCATTCATCCATTAACTGAGCCACAATTAACTGTTCTTTTCCTTGAATAGCTTTATCTTAAATGCATATGGAGGGTACCGTGAAGATGTCTGATAATTATACACATATCACCAGGTGCTTTTATCTCACCTCCTAAGTAAATGACAGCAGACAGTGAATAAGAAGTACTTTGGACATTACTGAATGAGTAGATATGCACAAAAGAAAAATGGAGTATGAGGGACTGGGAAGATGGCTCAGTGGGTAAAGTGCATGCTGTGCTAACATGAGGACCAGAGTTCAGATCCCCAGCACCCATGTAAAACCTGGGCATGACAGTATGTGCCTGTAATTCCAAGACTGGGAGAAGGGCTGAGAGAGGCAGATCCCAGAGGCTCCATTTCTAGTCAGTCTAGCTGAAACAGCAAACTGTAGTTTCTCTGGGAGACACTGTCTGGAAAAATATGATTGAGAGCAATGTAAAAAGACACCTGATATTGACCTCTGACCCCTACAAATGTATGCATTGGTAAGCACACCCATGCATGCACTCACACATATAACATGCACAAAACACTCACACAAAGGATGTGATATCTCTTTAATTGCTTTTGAGTGTGTAGTCTATTGATCAATGGCCTCTCAGATTAATTTAGCTATTTATCTTTTGTCTTCAATGTAGTAGCCTTAAAAGAATGCCATCTTATTATAAAGTACTTTAAACATTGGTTCTTTACATTGAGGAACTTTTTATATCAATACATTTTATATAGACTTGGAATCTTATTTATAATTGTTTATATCTGATTTCAATTTTTAATTTGTATAACTGAATTACATTTTGGTGACACTATAATTTTGTTTAAGATAAATATTTTATGGAAACTGTAATGGCTTTGATCTCCTATATACCACATCCTACATTTCTTTAGTTTAAAAAATATTTTAATTTAATTTTTGAAGCATGAATCAATTTTGAATCAAGTTAGTGAATATCAGTGCAGAACATATGTACATGTTGATGGGAGAAATCACTAAAGTAGAAGTGAGAGAGGATTGGTCCAATGACCTGTTCCCATAGGAGGCAAGGCCTGCCTAGGTCATGGTGTGATATGACCATAGATCATGGTGTGATATGACCAAACCATTTGTGTGAACATGGATCTTGCCAATGCTTGTCTCCCATAAGAGTCTGTCTCAGCTCTTAAGGGTGACTGCTTTATAGCTGAGTGTATTGATAAACACTTGTAATTCCAGCATTTGGGAGGCTGAGGCAGGAGGACTGCTATGTGTTTAAGGCCAGCCTGGGCAACCCTCTATCTATTCCTCCATCCTCTAAAGTGAGTGCTGAGATCCAACTTCTTTTGGAACAATGGTGTGTCAATGAATTACATCTGAACATACGCCAGATTGCTGACTGAGAGAGTGAAGATGGTCGGGACTGAAAAGCTTACTTTTTAACAAATTTCACAAATTTAACAAATGATTTTTTTTAATATCATGATTTTATACTTAATTTCCTACTGTTTCTTAGATAGTGAAGAAAAGGTTTCGTTTCTACCAAGCAGAGAAGGAAAATCAGGAAAAGGAGCAGGTGGATAAATCCTGCTACTATGAAATTATTTCTAAATTAATGTAGTCTAGATACACAGGCTTGCACAGGCCCCTGTATATAGGGTTCTGGACTTTACTCTCTGTTCCTCTGTGTTTTGGCTGGGTGTGCTGGCTCACATCTGCAATCGCAGCTCTCCTGAGTCTGAGGTATCAGAGTGAGTTCAAGGCCAGCCTAGGCTATAGATTGAAAAATGCAAAAACAATATTGTCTGGGAAGCTGTACTGCATACAGTTTTAGAATATCACTAAATGACATCTGCATGGATTGTAGAACCAGGTGCTGTTGAGCAAAATGGGATTGTGAAGGGAGTCTAAACCATCGACGAGGAACAAAGCACCCTCTGAAAAGTGAACTGGAGGAGTTAAGTTCAGGCCCGAATTTCCTGTCCTTTCAAGTCCCTCGTCTACTTCCACGTCCTCCTCATCTTTTTCTTCCTCCTTCTTGTTTTTAGAGCATCTATAGGCTCACAGGAGAAGTAGAATGTATGTAGATTTTCCCTCATCCTCCTTCCACACTCCACGCATGGCCGTCCATTGTCAATGTTCTCACTAAAGCACCATGTTTTCTGGGATTGGTGAGGCCACACTGGCCTGTCATTAAAGCCCAGAGCCCACAGTTCACATTGCTTCCTTCTGAGTGCTGCATCTGAGTTCAATGCATACATAATGACACACAGCTTTCTTTCTCAAGCTATTAAAATTTTAATATCCATTTTGAGGGCAGCTGATTAAAAATGCTTTTCCTTAAACTTTCTGTATTTAGGGGCTAAACAGATGACTCAGTGGTTAAGAGCACTGGCTGCTCTTGTGGAAGACCCAGGTTCAGTTCCCAGTACCCACATGATGGCTGACAACCATCTGTAACTCCAGTTCCAGGGATCTGATGCTCTCTTCTGACCTCCATGGGCATTGCATGACACTGGTACACTTAGATACAGGCAGAAACTTGTATACTTTTAAAAATAATACATAAAATATTTTAAAACTTTACTGATTTAGTATTTTATGCATGATTATTTGCTTCAGAGATACTTTTCTTTCATTTGAAAATAAATTAAGTCTCTATTACTGCATAGTATCAAGAAAATTACAAAATTTATGGAATTTTTTTCTAGAGTACATGTCACATATGCACACAACTAATAATTAATAACAAAAGCAACTAAGATATAATCCAGAAATTCTCTTCAGTTTCTTGTACATTGTGAGGTTTAAATAGAAACAGAAAATAAGAAAAACACTGTTTTATAGTAGGGGCTTTTAACAATCTGTCAAAGTTTTAAAAATGTTTTTTATAGATAAATAGAATAAAGATTAGGAAATGTAATGTAGAAGATTGATTTATATTAGAAAACACACATTGGAACATTCATTTGAATATGCATATTCAACATTCTCTAAAGGTAATAACCACATATCATGTGCTAGGTCAAAGAAAAAATGCCATCAAAATCTTAAATGCTCAAAACGCATAGGCCATACTTTACTGCAGTGACTGGAACTAAAAATAAATGTGATAACAATTTACAAAAGAAAGACCTACTTAATTGGAGTCTTAAATGTTATTTTTCAAATTGCTATTAAGACAAAAGAGGGAACTGGAGCGTGGCTCAGCACTAGATAACTTGGGTGCCTAGCACGCAAGATCCCAATCACCATTTAAGAAGTTTTTAACTTAGTAAGAAAGAATTCCAAGTTTATTGAAAGGAGTAGATGTGAGACGACCTTTCTGAACAGCTTGTTAGGCAATGGGGCCCTGAATGGGGAGAGTAGACCTTCAAGTCCAAAGAGGATGTTCATTAGGAGAGATAACCATCATGTATAACCTGATGAGGGACTTAAAGGAAAGATCCTCAAGCCCCTGGAACAGGTAGGTTTCTGATCCCTGCAGGTTCCCAGGGGACTAACAGTAAGATCTGTATCATGTGATTTAGCCTATACCACAGGCATGAAGGCAGGCACTAGGTAGGACCATAAACTGTCTGGCATTTGTGAGACTGAGGGATGAGCTTCGCTTGCCCCCAGGCCTGAGTGACATAGGAGGCCTATTGTTCCAAGGGATAGGTTGGGGGAGAGAGGGTAGTAGCCTGGTTTCTCCCAGGATGTGATATCTGGTATCTTAGAAAGCAGCCAGATGTTAAAAGCAGCAGGTTCTTAATATAACAAGGAGACAGAGACTACATGGTAGAAATCAAAGCAAGAGTATGGAAAGTTTAGCAAACAAAAGGGATGATAATAGCAGATATAGAAACTTACGGCGTGAATCCAGTGTAAACTTAGAAAAATTACTATACTTAAGAAAACGTTCTGAAATAAGTATAAACAGCAACAATAAAATTAATTTCAAAATAGCCCTAAGATGAAAATAAGAACGTGAATGCAGGTTATAGTAGAAATTAAAGAATTGGATAAAAGTACCATGTAAATACGTCCATGAGTTAATTTTTCCTTTAGGGAAGAAAGGATACCAAGAATACCAACAAAACTGAGTAATATAATAATGCAAATCACAGAATTTGGCCAATAAATTAGAAACTGTAGAGCACTTTTCAATTTAGAATATTTACATAAATGGAATAGAGTGGTGAGCCTGGAAAACATGTGAGCGTCTCAGTGATCAGTTGCTTTTAAAGATGGGCTTTGGAAAATTCTGAGGAATGGTTAATTGGAGCTCATTAGAAACTACTTCATAGCATAGAAAATAAGTCAGAACTGTTTCCAAACAGTTTTGTCAAGGATCTATAATCTTGCTCCCTAAACCAATATTAAATTAAAGAAAATGGAAAAGAAAAAAAAAAAAAGGAAAACAGACCAATCACATAGAAATACAGGATCTGTTACAGGCTTCAGTTTGTGTTTCATTCACCTGCTGCTCTGTGGCCAGCACCTTGTAAGTTCTGGCACATATCAGTTACTAGAACTTTCTCTCACATATAAGTGGCTTTTCTTCTCTCATTTCCAGTGTTGGCAGAAGGTGACCTAAATATCTGAGCTTGACAGTGATTTCTCTCTGGATATGCACAAGTGACTTCAGAGGATGGGCTTCTAATAAGTTATAAACTCTGCTCCTAAAATGACATTATAAGTTATTTGTGAAAGTCCAGGAGTTGTTTGCTTCTTGAGGATTCTGGCCACTCATCGCTGGGGTGGCTGAAAGATTTCAAGCTCAAATGAACTTAAGGCTAGGCAGACATGCAAAGGAGGTGGTTGGAACCAGGTGAGCTGTAGGATTATTAGTTTGTGGGAGAGTGGTGGTGTGGATCATCTTTTCAGCTCAGTGGCATTATTTAGGAGGCAGATTCATTATCATCAAATGCTTGCTTCCCAAAGAAAACCTGTGTGAAGTTTCTATGAAACTTTTGTTTGAATATAGTAATTATTATCACTGGGGGAATGTAGCGCATCCAGCAATTGACCAGCATACATGAGATCTTACATTCAGTTCTCAGTATAATACTTAGCAAACATCACAGTGACTTTATCTCACCTGTTGAACCAAATGTGACTCCCAAAACTCTGTAAGAATTCCAACTTGGGAACTAGAGAGATAGCTATGTTCTTAAGAGCACTGGCTGCTCTTGCAGAAGACCTGGGATCAAATTCCAACACCAACATAGCAGCTACCAAATATCCATAACTCCAGTTCCAGGGGAATCTGACACCCTCTTCTGGCCTCCATGGGCACTGCACAACACGCATGTGTGCACAAGTCATAGACATTAGATAAACATATATAAATAAGTAAATAAATAAACAAAATTGAAGAAAATTCTAGCTTTGTTCATGACCTTCTTTTAGCTTAGCAAATTAGGACTCCTTTAACCTTAAGAGGTCTCAGAAAGGCTGAGAAGCAGGGCTGACCTTGGGTCTAATCATTTGATATATTATCCCCAAGGCTGTCATAGAATGAAAACACTGTGCCACAGAGGCCCAAGTGGTGATGATTCAAAGTTTCTTTGTTATCAACAGTGACAGCCCCCAGTTCAGGCCAAGAGTCATGCAGCATATTTGTTTTGTCCAACATTAAGTGTAATTTATACTTACATATATATATATATATATATATATATATATATATATATATATACCTTCTACAATAAAATGTGTGTATTCTTATTGTATATTGGGTTTGATAAATATAAATAGCCTTCTGATCAGTGTTCAGAAATTCCTGTCTTCTCGGTAATCCCCATATACCTGCCCACCAGCCTCAGGTAACCTCTTTCTGTCCCTGTGGACTTAGCTTGCTTTGTAAGATCTCATACACTTTGGATTGTAATTTCTCTGACTTCCATTTTGAAGATTTATTTTATGTGTGTCTAAGTGTCTGTGTATACCCCATGTGTGTTTTGATGCCTGAAAAGACCGGAAGAAGGCATCAGATCCCCTGAAACTGGAGTTACAGTCTATTGTGAACCTCCAGATGTGATGGCTGGGGACTGAACTGGGTCCTCCGCAAGAGCCACAGACACTCTTAACTACTGAGCCATCTCTCTGGCCCTTTGTCTGACATCTTCTACTTGGCCTCATATTCTTGAGAAGCATCTGTGTTGCTGAGTTTATTCATTTATTATGCTGAGGAGTAGTCTGTTGTATGAATAAATCACAATTTGTTTATCCTTTTCTCTTGGAAGGATGGATGTTGCCTGGTTTTTGCTAACATGAATAGAGCTACTCTAAACATTGCTGTACAGGTCTTTCTGTGGATATGTGTCTTTATTTCTTTTGTGTAAATACACAGGAATAGAATTCTTGGGTTGAATAGTAAATAGATATTTAACTTTATATGTAAAAAAAGAAATCTCACAGAAAATTCTGAGCCTAGGGAGAACATATACATTGTTGGAATGTGTGGATTCTCTCTCTTCCCATTTCCTCATGTTTTCCACTATATGAATACTTTTTCCCTGGAAGAACAAAAATGAATATTTCCTATGCAGTCGAGGCAGAAATGTTTCTCTGCAAGATTTTGACGAAAAAAAAGATCAGGAAAAAACACCAAAAGGAGCAACAACAACAAAAATTGAGACAGTGAGCCATTAACATTCTAGGGAGTTCTCTGAAGATCGTAATTAGTACCATGGTGGCCACAATCCAGGTCACACAGTATCCTCCCTCCATCACTTGACCCCAGATATTCTTCTCACGCTCCTGCTTACTTGGAGTCAAAGGAGTCCAGTCAGAGCCCCGAGTTTTGTCTAAGAAAGGCAGTCTGTACAGAGGGGATGAACACTGCCACATCTAAGATTCACCCCTGTGATCAGGGAAGCTGGAAAGTATGCCTGAGATTTCTTGCAGATGTGAGTGTTTGTCCCCAGAGGTGGAATAACTAGTGTGCTAAGCCCGGCTAGTTCATTAAAACTGACTTGACTCAACCAATTCTCGGAAGATTACTCTTAAGAAAATATGTGTTTATATAATACTTATCGCCTCTTTTTTTCTCCTTAAAAATGAGATGCTAAGACCTTTAATCCAAAGGAAAGTCTTAAAAGCTCCAGGATGAGATCACAGAATTGTCTCTCTCCAGGAGTACTTTGGGACCATTGCCATCACCTGGGAGATGGTCCAGAAAAAATCCTCCTTAAAATAGTAAACTCCAGATAATGCAGCAATATCACCTAATTGGGAAAAGGTCAATCCTGGTGAAAAGTCTGAGTTATGAGGCCATCTCAAAAAAGAGAAATGTGGGTCTTATTTTTGGCTTATGAGGGTGTTTTGATTGCTTCAGAGGAGAAAAGGCCAAGGCACAGATGTGCTTGGCCCCTGCACACTGCCACACCTCAGAGGCCTTGCCAGCTGCAGGCATTACTAATCGATGGCAGTTTTTAAAGGGTAGTTTTTTCTGACTTCTTTAGTAGTTAAATGGACAGAGAAGTTTCCAGTTTGCCTTTTGAATTGAAACTTTGTTGCTTTTCAAAAACTGGGATTTAAATCAGAGTTAAAAGTGCCTATTGTGTGTGATTAAACGTACCGTTAGCAAATTATATTGACCTGTGTGTGTGTGTGTAAACCGGGGGATGGGAGGGAGAGGGAGGCAAGTTTTTACTTTTTAAACAATCACAGCAGTTCAGTTAGGCAACTCTGAATATAATACTTTGCTGTGTTTGCAGATAAATTATCATTCATAAAATGAAACAAGATTTGGAGTCATCATTCTCAAGAAAATAAACTGAACTTCTTTGAATTACCGAGTAAGAACCTGGCAGAGATGAGCCCTGCTATATAGTTTTTAATGACATTGTTCATCAATTTAGGATTATATGATAAACTTGAAAGTAAATCCCTCCAAATAATTAATGTTAAACCAATTGAACTTAGGAAGGAACCTCCAAATTGAATATGCATTAAGGAGAGTTGTAGAAGCTGTTATATATTGCAAATGTGTAACATACAATAAAAAAATAATCTTCCAACCAGTATTCTTTCTGCAAACTCTATATTCATTCTGTTAAAAATTTTTAAAACCAACTTGGTAGGATGTATTCTATGAAAAGGGAATAAAATCTATTGTCAGTGAATATCATTTTTCTTTGAGAATTCAGAGTCTCTGGTACTTTGTTTCCCAGAGTAGAGGACAGAAATAACAGCTAATGCTTAGGGTAATATAAGCTTGCTGCTGTGATCTCTGATTGCCACACAATCTCTATGGTGACCATAAATGACACATCAGTGTCCACACACACTTTGTATCAGTGGTAGAAATGTTAAGTTACCAAAACCTTGGTATTAGTAAGCTCACATCCGTTTTAAACTCTGGTTTCCATGTAGAGCTTGAGGATTAAGAATGCAAGCCTTGGAACTACACTGCCTCAGCCTAAACCCTCACCTTGGGTTGGCTTTGTGACCTTGAGCAAGTCTTTGACCCTTCCTCATTCCTGAACTTTCTTACTTATTCAGGAACAATAATAAGAATACTTGATGTCATAGAATGGCATACATTGACATTTGTCAAGTACTTAGAACAGTGTCCAATTATAAATGCTATATGGAGAACTGGAAAGTAATCTTGTGTGAAATAAGTACACTGTTAAAAAGTTCTAAAACTTGGGTCTTTTCTAGAAAATCATCAGATGATAACTACTTAAAATCAGACTGTTGTTTAATTGATGGAAGTCTTGCTAACTTATGGTTTGACTGTAAAAAGCATCCCATCAAGCTCTTATGTTTGACACTTAATCCTCCAATAATGGCATTGTTTTGGAAGGTTGTTGAACTCTTGGAAGGTGGAGCCTTGTAGGAGGAAGTGAGTCACTGGGGCTGGCCTTCAGGTTTCAGTCTGTCTTACTTGCTGTCAGCAGTCTGCTGTATCATAGCAGATGAAATGAGGCCAGCCACCCGAGGGCCCTGCTACCATGCCCTCTGTGTCATTGTCTAAACTGTGAGACTAAACAGACCCCTCCTCCCTTAGGTGCTTTTGGTTAGGTATTTTTGGCAGGACAATAAGGAAAGTAACTAATGAAATAAAAATGAAGTAAATGAAACAATTCATTTTATTTGCCTCCAGTGACATTTGTTTTAAAGACAGGGTTATTTTGGCTCATAGGTCGAGAGTATAGTCCATCATGCAGGGGAAGCACCAGGGCAGGAGCATGAGGCTGCTGGTCACACTGAGTCCTCAGAAAAGAAGCAGAGAGACATGCATGCTGGTGCCCTGCTCACTTTCTCCGCTATGTCCAGCCTAGTTGCTTCTAGGCCCTTCCAAGTTGAAACTTTCCTGAGTCAACCCCCGTAAACTCTCTTCTTCAATTTTTAAAAATATTCTGTGACAGTCCATACATGTATATGAAGTACCATTTTATTTCTTTCTGCCCCTTCTTCCCAACAGGTCCCTTCTGACTTCCATCTCATTGTGGACCCACTGAGCTTAATTACTATTGCTTACACAGACATTAATGTGAAGTTATTTCGAGGAGCAGGAACAACTTGCTAGTCCCTATACTACTGAGCCAGTAATATAGACTGCCAATAGTTCCTTTAGGAGGGGTGGATCCTCATCAGTTCCTCCCTCCTACAATGAACTTTTTTAAAAATAAAGGTCCTCCGCCCCTCCTCTCTCTCAACTATAGTGTCCATAGAGACCAGAAGAGGCTGTCAATCCTTTGTAGCTGAATTACAGATGATTGTGAGTCACTGACATGGGTACTGAGTCACTGACATGGGTACTGAGAAGCAGACTGAAGTCCTCTTAGGACCAGTATGTACTTTTAACCACTGATCCATCTCTCTAGCCTCTACACAATGAACTTTTAAACACATTGGATGAAGAACATTTTAAACTTGAAAAAATTGTGTGTATGTTTATGTGATAACAAAAATATCATCAAACTTAATACAGTGATGTAATGTATATGGTATGTGGAATGGACTTTCTTCTGGTTTTATTTCTATTTTGTATGCATTTCAGTCTGTAGAGTAGTGCTTGGTAGGTATGTGGTCAGTACGTATTTGTTCAATGAAAATTACTTGTTTTAATATAATTTTTCACTTGACATATTTGAAAATATTTGAATGTATCAAATATTTTTCTAATATTTCATCATTTTAAATGACTAGATAACATTCCATGGACATATTCCCCCTCCACTCCCCAATCCTTGGGCAGTCATGTTAGTTATAATATCTTCCTATTATAAACAAATATTGTGACAAATCTACACATCAAATCCATTGTGTATACCTCTGATTATTTTCTTAAGATCATGCCTAGGAGTGGCTGGCCAATAAATTATATGGGCTTTTAAGGATTATAATTCATTTAATATTTGTTGAGTCAATGTTTACCAAATAATCTAATCTGTGTTCCATGCTAGACATCTGTCTGAGAATACCACGGGGAATAAAGCAGATATAGTTCTGGCCTAATGGATCTTGTAATAATCTAGTGCAGATGTTAGAAAGCTGTGACTCTTGGGCCAAGTGCAGCTTAACCGCGTTGTTTTCCTAAATCAAATTTTACCAAGGCATAGCAGGCTTGTTATATATTGTCTCTGTTCTCATATTGTAAGTGTGGAGTTGAAAAGCTGGGACAGAGGCTAGCGGCCCCACAAAGCTCAAAGCCAAGAAAATATGTACTGTCTGGCCAGTTCCAGAAAAACATTGGCCAGCCCCTTGTTCTGATGGTTTACAATTTTGCCAAATTAAACTGTAGTGCACATAATGGCCATCCACTAGAGGCCTCACGTTAACCAGGATTTCACCATATTTATTTTTTGTTTGTTTCTCAAGGAACGCCTTTAAATAAGTCATTTTAGGTTGGCATGCCTGGATAGCCCCCAAATTTGAAGGTAATAGAATCAAGAATGATTGCTATTTCATGTCATTGAGTCATCACCACTGTTGGCTGAGCCCTCATCACTTTCTCAAACTTTCCTAACTTGTTCCTGAGGACTGAGGAATCTGGGAGAAGTACAGCAACTGAAGCATTCAGCTTCCTGGAAATAAGATTCCCCAAACTGCTGGAATTATTGAAATCGATACTATATCATTTTACATGTGAAATCCATTTTGTTTATTCTGAAACTAACCAACATTACTTTAATGACTTTTGTAAACGGAAATATCTGTTATTTGACTCCCCCCGCCCCTCAGTACTGGCTTCACACGGGCGTACTAATGATTATTTGTCAAAGTCTCACTGTTTGCTTACAAGGTATGGAGGCTTTTTAGACACTCTAATGACGGCTCTTGATTCACTTGATAATATTTAGAATAAGCCATAAAAGCTGATCTTTGAACGAACAGACTGCTGTTATTGGCTTTTAGTGCTATTACTGCTGTTGTAAGTGGAAAATTGGCCTAATGTGAGCAACACTGCTGTGTCATACGGCAGCTCTACGGCCTGGCTCTCTGGTTTATTTCTCCTAATGAAAGGATGGCCAGGTATGGGAGAGTCCCCTAGCCCTTCAGCAGCTGTGGGCCGTAATGCCACCAGAGTCTGTGGTTCAGCTGAAAAGCTGGGACGGATGCACTTACAGACAGGAGGAAACTTGTTTAAAATCACAGCCATGAATTTGTTTGATACTAAAATGCTTATTGAGTCCTACTGTGTGCCCAGTGCAGGGGATAAAAGGCTGAGGCAGATCTGAATAAGGCAGAATTCAGTCTTAACTATAGATTTATGATTATAAACCTACAGACAAAATTTCAAGATTCTTTTTACTTTTTAAATTAACTTTTTATTGAGGTAAAATTTACCTGAAATCAAGAATGTAAATCTTTAGAATATAGTTTGAACATCTTCCTAAAATTACTTTGATTTAATGATCATTTAGTGTGTGTGTGTGTGAGTGTGTGTGTGTGTGTGTGTGTGTGTGTATGTGTGTGTAAATGTGAGAACAGTTTTCAGGAATTGTGTCTCTATTTCCCTAATGTGAGTCTTGAATTTTGAACTCAGGTCATCAGGCTTGGCATCAGGTGAGTTGACCACTGAGTCACTGGCCAGCCCCAGCTTGAGTATATTTTAATAGATGTATACCTGCATAACCACCATCCATGAAGAAACAAAAAGTTTCCAGTACCCTAGCAGCAACCTCATTCCCCCTTCAAGTCAACACCTTTGCCCCAGGTGTGACTTGTGACTTCGGTCACTGTATTGTTTCCCTCGGTTCTTCCTAGAAATAGCATTGTATGGTCCTTTCACACCTAATTTTATTTGTTCAGTATCTAGGTTTTTATGTGTACGTGTAT
Source organism: Eospalax fontanierii (assembly GCA_035773235.1). Classification (NCBI taxonomy): domain Eukaryota; kingdom Metazoa; phylum Chordata; class Mammalia; order Rodentia; family Spalacidae; genus Eospalax; species Eospalax fontanierii. The sequence goes on from CM069526.1 coordinate 69,351,562, forward strand.
TTCATTATTTGTATTGCTTTCTGATATTCCACTGCAGAAATACACCACACCTCGCCCCTTCTGTTGCTGGGTGAATAAATATGGTTGGTAGGTACAGTGTGCTCACACATGTTTTGGTAGATATAATCATGCATTTCTGTTAGGGATAAACCTAAATGCAAAAAATGGGTGGTGCATGGATAAATTTGTAGCTTTAGGTGGGTGCTGTCTGTGAGTTTTTCACGTGGTTCCAATTTTTACATCTGCAAATAGCATGTAGGAATTGCAGCTAATATTTATTGTTACTGGTGCTTGGTTGGTACTGTCTGTTGGATTATTATTTCAGCCGATTCCAATGCCTTTGTATATTATATGTGAATAAAATTTCAGGAAGCCCAATTGGCCTTTTAGTTTGTTTTCTATATATTCAAATCTGTGTGATAAATCTATTTGCCATAGGGATGTGGTAGATGAGGTTTCAGAGTTAAAGTGATCTAAGGCCCACAATTAATAAGTGGATGGCCTTAGCAAAATCAATTATGTTCTTCACACCTCTGATTGTTTTTCTGTCACACAAAACAAAACACCTTTAATCCAAAGATAATTATAAAGACAGATGGGATGTGGTCCGAATGGTCCCACAAAACAGGAGAGTGGCTGTGAGAAGACTGTCTCTGTAGTGGCCAACCAGCTCTTCACAGTGAGAGTTACCTGGCTTCTCCCTCCTTCATATTCTCTTGATTACCCAAGCTGGACTTCTGAATGCCACCCTAGAATTTACCTCTGCTTCTCTACACCCATGGAATAATGACGCATGCCATGGTATTTTTAAGTTTAAAATGGTTTGCGCATGGTGCTTGATAAGAAACCCACAGAATGCATATCATTTATTTCTGTTTTAAAGAAGGCACCAAGACTCTGAATGATCAAACAAATTAGCCTTGGTCACACGCAGAGCACATGCTAGAACTAAGTTCAGAACTAATATCTGATATCCACTTGATTAACTGTAGCTTTGTACATCATTCTAGTTAGCAAGGCCTCTGTACGTTGATGCTGGACATCCCTGAATCCTTTTGTCTTTGTTCCCTGAGTCACAGATTATCTCTCTCTGCCTTTTCTGTTTCCTGACCTTTTCTCTTGCTGAAAGTGTTTCTCTGCCATCACCTTTTAATTACACCCTTGCTGAGATTCTGTCAGATGGAATAAAAGTTAAAGGCTCAGATTTGCTAGGGAGCCCTTGCTGAGTCCCCTTGAGTAGTTTCTCTATCTCTAAATTCTTAGGAAGTCTCAGGATGGGGTATAGGATAGGGCTTCCTGAGTAGTTCTGAGGGCTGGATGATAAGATCAGTCAGATAAATACCACATCTTTTCTTCTTTTACACGGTGGGGTACAGTGTCTCCTTGTGTGTCTTCTTAACATGCCCCTTTTTCTACCCAATTACATTTGTGTATGCTGTGTCATAACCTGTTATTTGTGTGTGTGTGTGTAGTGGTGGCCAACAGAGTAAAAGACAACACAGTGCTGTGCATATGTTCTTCCTTATTAAGGTTTTTTTCCCACCTTAGGATTGATGCAGCAATCATCTTAGTATTTTAGTGGCTCAAAACAGAGATTTAGCCTCTTGAAGCTGGATTCCTGGGACAAAGCTCATGATGTCATCAGATCTGTATTCTCGCTGGAAACCTGGAACAGGATGTAGATCTTGCCTTCCCCAGTTTTGTGGCTGCTGACACTCTCACCCATCAAATGGCTTCATCCAACTCTGTCCCATTGTTTGAACTAAGTCCCCTTCTGCATGTGGGAACCTCTGTGAATGTGATCTCCCCTTCCCTTTGTCCCTCCCTACTTCCTTCCTTCTGTTCCTTCATCCCTTCCAGATGTGTGTCTCTCTATGTTACTGTGCTGGCCTTGAACTTCTGGGCTTAAGTGATCTTCCTCAGTCTCCTAAGCAGATGGGATAGAGATGTTCCCAACACCCTCTTTCTTGTGATTCAATATAGAATCTACTCCCATAATTCTGGATAATCTCCCCATATCAAAATACATAATTACAGCTGTAAAGACCCTTTCAGTTATACTGTATCATTTACTGTTTACAGGATTTAGGGATGTCTCTGGCTATGATTTAGCCTATTGTGTTTACCTCATCTCTTCACTTTTACTGCATGTTATGGAGTAGAAATCAATGTCACCCTTAGTTCTCAGGTTGTATTTTAAAGGCTGTGGAGCCTTTAGGAGGTAGGGTCTGGCTAAAGAAATAGGTCACTAGTTAGTTTGCTTTCTGTTGTGATAAAACACTGCCCCAAACTAACTTGGAAAGGAAGGGGTTTATTTCATCTTACAAATTACACTCAGTGGTTGAAGGTAGTCAGGGCAGGAACCTAAAAGCAGAAACTGAAATAGAGATCATGGAGGAATGCTGCTTGTGGGCTTACTTCCCTTGGCTTACTCAGCAACCTTTCCTAGGCCCTCCTTCTAGGAATGGCACTGCCCACAAAGGGCTGGGCCCTCCCTCATCACCTAGCAGTTAAGAAAACGCCCCACAGACATGCCCACAGGCCAATCTGCTCTGGGAAATTCTTCAGTTGAGACTCCATATTTGCAGGTGACTCTCCTGTGTATCAAGTTAATACAAAGAAACCAGAACAGTCACCAGTTCACAAAGCCTTTGATGGTTATACCAACCCCTGGTTCTGGCCTGCTTTCTTCACTTCCTATCCACATCAGGGAAACTACTGCTGACTAATACTTTCGCTGCTGTAGACCAAACCATGTCTGATGCTTTGCCATCTTTGTCATGATGGTCCAAAATCTTTAGGAAATGGGAGCCCAAGAAAACCTTTACTCTTCTAAGTAACTTCTGTAGAGTATTTTACCATAACAATAAGGAAAATAGTACAGAAAATTAGTACCAAGCACAGGGGTCATTACTATGATAAATGACTATGTAGGCAATGCAGAACTGGCTGGTAGAAAGAATATGTGAGAATTTGGAGGTGTGAGATAGGGAAACCCTAGAATATGGAAGCAGAGTTCCATGAGTGATTTGGGTGTTAGTTAAGAGGCCAAGAATACAAAAAAAATATATATATAGACAGTAAAGACTGTGCCCATGTTTCAGATGAAACCAAAGACTATCAAAACATGAACTGTAGGCATTTCTACAACATCCTTGCAGAAAATCTGGAATATTTTGCTAAAATCCTGAAAATGTGAGTCTCAATGAAAAAGTAATGGATTAATTTATATAGCAGAAGACATTTCAGACAGCATGATAGTCAGTCTACAGAATAGTTATTATTCCAAGCTTTTAGCCAGGTTTGCAGTGAGAATAAGGAACAAAAATGTGCAGAAGGATTTGAGAATTGAACAGCTCGGCCAGGAATGGAAAATGAGTGTGTTTAACATAGTGGGCAAAGAATTGGGTCAATGTTGTTAAATAAATGCCATGATGGGACTGGAGAGGTAGCTCAGCAGTTAAGAGCACTGACTTCTCATATATAGGATCCCAGTTCAGTTCCCACACCCACATCATGGCTGATAACGGTCGCAACTCCAGTTCCAAGGGATCCAACTCCCTCTTCTGTCCTCCATGGTCATTGTGTGACATGGGGATACTCAGAAACATGCAGGCATTGCAATCATAAAATAAAAATAATAAATAAATATTTTTTCAAAATAAATGAATATTGCCATTATACTTGAGTATGACTCAAGGACATGGAGAAATCAAGCTGGTACTGACTTGGAAGCTTCATACCTACTGACCAGCTTTAATAGTGCTGAGAGAGTCTATGCATGATACTAAGAGAAAAAATTAATCATCAGCTTTACCCATCTGTGAACACTATGAGCTTAAAGAATGACTGGCCTTGGCAAGATAAACTCACTAGTACAATAGTGATATAAACACAGTGGGAGGAACTAACCGCTTTCTAACTGGATTCAAAGCATGCTCCACAAAATAGAACTCAAGCCCGGTAACATCAACTGTGACAAAATCTGGTTGCTTGTAAGTCATAGGCCCTAAGGGGAGAAACTATTACTATTATTTTTCTAAATGGACAGAGTATTAAACTCTTACCTAATTCTTATCTTCATAGATTAATGCATTTCTCAGTCCTCATCAGAGAAACTACTTCTTTTCAGTAGATGGCAATTAATACAGAGACCCACAACTAGTCAACATTCAGAGAATAAGTTCCCGTGAGGCACTCAGCTCTAAGTGGGAGACACCTATATCACAACCCCGAACACACCCCTGGGCTCAGAGCTCATCATAGAAGAGAGAGTATAAATATTTTAAGAATACAATGGATGTGTGCAGCAAAATAGCATTTGCTGGATGTGACAGTGCTGTTACACAAACTCACAATATAACTTGCTTTTTGACAAGGGTTCACAACCAAGAGTATGCTTTGAGAATCAGTGTCATAGACTGGACTTTTGAACCATTTTGAGACTAATAATACATTAAGGACTGCAGAAGTTGGACAATTTGTATTATGAGATGGTGACAAGTCTTTGGGGGACAGAGGGGTGAATGGTATGATTTAAATCTGTAAAGTTTCCCATGGACTCATATTCTGAAGACTTGGTCCCCATGTTGTCGCACTTTTTTAAGACAGAGGAGCCTTTAGAATGTCAGATGTGGCTGGTAAGGCTAGAAAGAGAAAGCAGGCCAGAACCAGCAGGGGACATAAGCTTCAAGGACCCATCTCCAGTGACCTCCTTAGGTCAGCCAAGCCCTGCTGGTGCCGACTGAATGGCTCCTACCTCCTTCTCCACCCTACGCACTGAGCTGTTTTTACTCACTTGTCTTCCCACTTTTGATGAACTGAAATCTTTCTGAAACCATGAACCAAAGAAAATATCTCCTCTCTTGAATTATTTTGTTCCTATTTTGTCACAGTGATAAGAAAGATAACTAGCACACTAACCTACACCTCTCAAACCAGACATCAACAGGCCCAGCCTTGTCTCAAGCTTGCCTCTCTAGAAAGGCTGAGCTAAGACATCTTTGCTATTAACTCAGCTCCATCCATCACTATTTCTTGCCTGTTTTCCTCCTGCTACATGGATTATGCTAAAACCCATATCAGATCATGTGGCTCATTTCCATAAATTTCTTATAGGCAACCCCATGACTTTCAAACTCCCTGGCTTAAAGAAAGGCTTTTAGAGGCCTCTTCATCTTATTCACTCTTATTCTTTCTCAGATTTCATTATTTGACCATCCTCAGTCTAATGGTTATAACGATAGGCTTGTGAAGCAAACCACATTGGCCTGAGTTCTGCATTTGCCATTGAGTAGCCCAGGATTCTTGGACTGGCCATTTACTTCTTTGTAAATGACCCATTCTTCCCTTTAAGATCTTTTTATGGATTGAAATAATAGAATGAGATCATGGGTATACCACATGCTGCATAAGAACTTAAGCAACAATAACAACAAAAATCCACATTGCTTTAATATGTCAAATCGTTTGTAGAAATCTATCTATTACATCTCTGAAATGGATTCCTTTATCATTGCTGTCTGTTTCTTTCCCATGTTCACTCTTTCTTGACTTTACAGCATAGCTGAAAATTCCCTTCCCTTCTCACAGTTTTCTTTGACTCCAGTTTATATTTTTAAATTCTCAGAGATGTAAGTCAACCAAGATGCCTTGATAAATGTAGTTTCTTGAACCCTGATCATATTTTAGGTGGAGTCCATGAAGTCATGAGTTGAATGACATTTTTTGTTTATTCTAATAGAGTGGTCTCCTGGTTGTACTTCAGTGATATGAAGCACTGTGCAAGGCTGATCCTTAGAACAGAAGCCCTCGTGGACAGACACCGAGAAATCATGGTACCAGATTCAAAGTAGAATCTGATTTGTCCTCATGAGAAAATGTTTCCAATCCCATTGTTACTCATGGATATGAATGCCTTCCTGTTCCTCTTGAATTAAAATTTTAGTATATTTCCTGCAAAGCCTTCTCTGACCAGATTCTAGGATACCATCAATTTAGCACCCAGCCTGGCTCATTCTATGTCATTGGTCTTGAACATATTAATCATTATCCTCACTCAGAGACTTTGTATAGTACTTTGTATAGAAATAATTTCAGACATAAGCTTAGCTTATGTCACCTGCCCCTGATGGTCATGCTTGGGTAGTACTTTCTTGACATTTCTGTTTGTACTTCTCCTCCTTAGTGCTTACCATCACTAGACATATTATAAGCTTATTTGTTAGATACCTGCTGTTTTCCACTGAAATACAAATATGACAATTTTGTTTATTATTTCCAAATATGCTTAGAACAGTGCCTGGAGTGTGGGGGTATGGAGTGTTTGGAGGAGGAATGACTTGATGCTGTTCTTGCACCAACATGAGACAGGAAAAGGAGAATAGAGATGAGACTTGGAACTCTCAGGCATTCACTGAACCAGACATGTAAGCTCAGGCCGGGAAAAAGATAGAATGGAGGAGCAAATGAAAGGTGGTTGCTGCGCTTCAGTTGTCCAGACTTCAAGGCCAGTCCTTGGGAACCTAGACTATCTCCATCAATGGTCTTGCAAGTGATGAATAGCCAAACAGTAGAATGTGTTAATTTAAGCACCACAGCAGTGCTAGGTAGAGGTATGATCAGGCTGGAGAGAACTATGAACCCCTTAGTCATAAGGGAAGAAGACATGCAATTGATTTGCAGGAGCCTAGTAAAACCACAAGCCTGATGTTGATTGCCATTGATTGTTCTGTGGGGTGTGTGTCTGTGTGATTGTGTGTGTGGTACATGTATGTGTTCCTGTGTTTATGAATGTGTGCATGTAAGTGCACATATTTGAGTGTGCATGTGGAGGCTAGAGCTCAACAGTGGTTGTCTTCTATCACCCTATGTTGAGACCAACTCTTTTTTCTGTACTTAGAACTGACATTTTGGCTAGATAAGATCTCTAGTGAGTCCCAGGGATCTGCCTCTCTCTGTGTCCTTGGCAGTGGAATTGCAACATCTGGCTTCTGAGGATTCTGGCTGGGCTACTGTCTTCCCAGACCTTTTCTGTGTTCTGAATGTGGCTGGCAGAGAGCCAGATCAGGGTGATGGCTGAATGAGAAGGGTGGACATTGTCACCTTTTATGGATGCCATAGACTAATGTGAAAAGGAAGGACCTGGAAGGAGTTGAATTATGCCTGTGGTTACACTTGCTACATTGGTCAGTCTCAGAACAGGGCAGGGCTAGGTCAAATCCCACTTGACCCAGCTTCTTTCAATTTTTGTTATGCCAGCCACAAAGTGGGTTCCATTTGTTCCTAATCTACTTGGGTCATGAATACATTATAGGAATTCATACTGGATTTGAGTTTGTGAGCACTACTATCTTAAGTGCTGAGGTCTCAATGTCTTTATTTCAAGGAATCTCCAGCTAGAATCTTGATTTTCTATAGTATGAAAAAGAAAGGAAAAACTCTTGTTTTCTCAAAAAGAAAAAAGAGAACAGCAGATATGGGCAAATGTTAACATCTGTTAAATCTGGATAGGGAGCATGCATCTGTAAAGGAATCTACCAAATGTTAAAATTAGACAGATAATATGTATTTTATTACTAATCTTGCAAGATTATCAATGTCCAACCTCTGTTATTCCCACCATTCACGGTTTCTAGTCCATTGGGTATCATAGGTGCTATTTGTTTTCAAAATTTTATAATAAACATGGTTTTAAGACTCAGTAAGACTTGTTTTTGTGTGACTGTTCAAAACAATTACATCATTCCAAAATTCCGTGAAAGCAAGGGTTATGATGTGTTCGATTGGCAATATTCGTATCATTAGAGAGACTTCATGAACACTGAAAAAAGCGTTCATTGTAATTCTGAGAAGGCCAGGATATTTGAATTTGTTAATCCCCATGATTTATTTCTGTAATCCTGGCCCTACAACTTTGGAAGTGAAATATGCTACATTCCAAATAGTTCACTGGAAAAAAATTTGCATTTGATTCTTCATATGTTCCTAGCAGAACTGTATTAACCTTTCTGAAAACAAAAGCAAAACCAACAAAGAAGAACAACTTCTGTCTTTGAAGAACAAGAAACATTGAGTAGATGGGATTTGTCCAGCTAATCCATATCTTCTTGAATTTCACAGTCAATGCTATATGGGTTAAACGGAAATCAATATGGTTCCCTATTCCTTGTTTCTTTCAATCAAAGGAAAAGAATATTCTTGAGGCAATTTGTATTAAAAAGCATTTTTCACTTCTTTTGGTGGTTGGCCTAAAAATCTCTGGAGTTAGGGCATCTACAGTTTAAAACTAGCTCCCCCGCATAGCCCATATTGGTTTTGGGCAAATTATGTGATCTGCAGCTTCCTCATTCTAAAAATGGAAATTATATCAGCTGCCATCCTATAATTCTTAAAAATAATTCAATGAATTGCTACACATAGCTGCTTAAGATAGTGCTGTGATGATTTCAAATACTCAGTGTATGCACACTGTCCATAATGTTTTAGCTAATACATTTTCTGGCTAATTCCTCTAAGAACACCTAACTAGCTTCTCTGCACTCATCCAGTGTCATCTACACACCTATGCTCTTGAGCTTTTCAAAGACGTAGTATACTACTCTGATTTCCTTGACCTTAATTCCCATTACACTGAGATTCTCCTGAGAAGGGACCATATGCTTAGCACTGTGTTGTGGGTGGCAGTAGTCGGAAGTGGCCAGGCTTTTACAAATGTGCTGTTCCCTTTCCCTCTGCAACAAAGGACACCCTTGCTGCCTTCATCTCATTCAGCATCCTCTTTACTCCACTGCCTGTAGGATTCTACAGACAACTAGAAACAGTTCAAGATGAGATATATTGGCTTACTAAATTGTGAGTAAAATATGAACTGTTCTGGACCCTTCATCCTACGTATGTAGTTCATATCATTGGTTTCCTGGAAAAATGAATGATTCCATATTTTCCATTCTTTCCTTGTTCACTTCTTATGTAAATTTCACCTAATAGTTCACAATGGCCGACTTTATTTCTGAGCTCATTCATTCATTCACTCTGATTTACAAGTCATACATATAGCTTCAAAGAAGTCTCTTCCTTCTTTTTGAAATGTAATATACTAAAAATACTATTTAGGGTTTTTTTCACTGAAAGTAGAATCAATTTGATAAAAATACTATATATACACTCTTTTCAAGAAACTTAAAATACTTATGATTCAAAATTATCTAATAAAGACAACATACACAGCTAATTACTAAGAATATAAAAGTTTTATCTTTTTATAAGAAGTAAATCCTGTCTGTAGGTAATACAACTGCAAGACTGTGAGTTTTATAGTTTGAAACAAAAATGAATTAACATGGGAAGGTATTGGCTCCATACACCCTAAACAGATTTTTGCATTCAGTCATTAATGACCTTCGTTCAGAATTCATCAACATTTTTTGTACTTTGGAAATCTTGTAAAACCTACAGACCTCTTTCATAAGACTCTCCATAGGGTTGGGAAGATGGCTCAGTGAATAAAATGCTTGCAATGCAAGTATAAGGACTGGAGGCTGGATCACCAGAGCCAGGTAAATGCCCAGTGGGTGTGGAAGCCTGTCTGTAATTTCAGTGCTAGGAAAGCAAAGAAAGGAGACACATGGAGCAAGCTGGCTGGCCATGTCGGCAAGTTCAGGGTTCAGTGCAAAGACACTATCTCAGTGAATAAGGCAGAGAGCCATTAAGGAAGTTGGCAAAATTGACTCCACATATATGCACGCATATACACACAATGTATCCGCATATGTAAACATGCATAAACACATGCATGCAGACCACACACATACATGTAACAGGCATACAATAAAATATATATTATAAAAGAAAACTTGGGTATATGATCATATTTTATATGATTATATATTTATTTATATTTTATATGATCATATACACAAATATATACAAACTTATGAGCACATTAATAAGAAATAAAGGTAAATATGTTGGGATGATAATGAGCAATATATTATTATATGAGATAACTTTATATGCAAATATCTTCGATTTCTATTGGTGACAAAATCACATATGTTGTTCATCTTACTACAACTGTGTCTTTCTTATCTTTATTTCTGGCCAAAGGAAATTCTAAACTTTAGTTAGAAATTGTAAAAATATAATGTCTGTGCTTTAGTTGGATGCTGCAGTGATATATCAGTTTGGTTTTTACTGCCAATTAGGAGCTTTTTGTAAAGTTTTCTCTTTCTAGCAGAATATTCCATTTCAACAGAAGTTAAGGGATTTGAAGAAGTTAGATTCGTCTAGACAATCATTGAAGATTGTGCTAATGACTGTGTAAATTTTACCGCAAATAAAAACTGTCTTCTGAGTCCATCCAGTTTTACCCACTGGTAAAATTAATGGTATCACTTTCTGATTTGTTACTTCCTTTATTCTTGTGTCACACACCCGAAATTCAAAATGAATCTTGGAGCAACAAGAGTGAGCAGTTATGTAGTTTAAAGAAAAGGAAATCTCAGTTACAAATGCTTGCTCTCACTTGAAAATATTAGATCAATAGTGTGTTTTGGGAACTAGTGAATGATTTTTTATTGCTTATCTGTTTTTACTAGGGATATAGCATGGTTTCATGAATATGTACTCATGCGTTCAGATCTTTTTTCTATTTCTATTTTTTGTTTCAATTTTTAGAAAGGTCAGTTATTCTAAACAATATTGTTCTACCATTTAAAATTAGATTATGGACAGTTATATTTTTCAAGAATGAAGAATACATTGGTCTCTCTAGTGCTGCTCTTTGGAAGACTTCCTCTGTCTTCACTGAAGAAAAATGCACCTCCCCCAACTCATGAACCGATGTCTGCTATATGCTAGTACTGTTTATGCTCACTTACCTTTGGTGGTTTCTAGAAGCCCCACTGTTGACAGACTGCAGTATGTGTTGGGGGATGCAAAGGTGCATTAAGAAACAACACATTCCATGATGAAATAAGATACCAAAATATAACTATGAGAAAAAAATTAAACTCTTAGTCGTTACTTAGAGGAACTAATTACTCTTCATTCAAAGTTGTCAAGTCTGCATTGCAACTGGGTCAGGTAACTTTCAGTGGCAAATAACAGAAAATTCTCATTCACACTAACTTCAAACTAAGCCAATTCATTACTAACTGACAGTTTTAAAAGTAGAATGCCTCAAAAGTTGATGAAACCAGTGTTTCAACAATACTTTTAAGAATGAATGTGGTCTTTTTTCTTACTTATATGGCACTGTTAGCGAGATTTGTATCTTTATGACTCAGTATGGCTTCTCAGGATTATGAAATTACTTTTTCAGTTTCAAGCACTACATGAATTCTTGACAATATCTACAAGTGGGGATCATTCAGTAGATAAAGTTCTTGCCACACAACCATGAGGACATGAGTTCCCATACTCAGCATGCACATGAAAACCCAAGTGTGACAGTGCATGCCTGTTACTCCAGTTCTGTGGATGCAGAATATGAGGGTCCCTGGCTTGCTGGCCAACCATTCCAACTGAATTGGTGGGCTCAAGGTTCAGCAGGAGAACTTGTCTCAAAAAAATAAGGTGGAGAAGCAATTGAGGAAGATATCTGACATCTACCTCTGAATTATACGTATGAGTACACATGAGCACACACAAACAACTATGCAGAAGAAAGAAGGAAGAAAAGAAAGCAAGTATGCCTTGCACTTTTTTCATTTCCAACAACTCACTGTATTTCTTAATATTTAATTTTTTAATACCTTTTTATCTTATGTCTATGAATGTTTTAGCTTCATGTATGCAAATGTATCGGTGTCATATAATGCTGAAACAGGCCAGAAGAGGGAGTCAGATCCCCTGGAACTAGAGTTACAGGTGTTTGTTAGCCACTATGTGGTGAGAATGAACCTGAGTCCTATGCAAGAGCAACCAGTGATTTAATGCTCTAGCCATCTTTCCTTAAGGAAAGAGCAGCACTAAACTATCTGGAAAACTATGTCAGCTGACTTGCAACATCTATGAACCTTTGCACTCTGTCTACCATTCTGTAACATGTGTCACCTTGTTGAAGATATCAGCATAATTTGGGGTCCTTTTATTTTATAATTACTTCAAAGCATTGGCATTTGCATTGGTGACTCACAGGGAGGGAATAAAAATCATGTTTATCAGTATAATTTTTTTCTTCATTTTGTGAAGATACAAAATATGTATGTTTTATACCTGTTACTAATTGCATATTTCCTGTCCCATATGCACTCAAAGAAATTGTGGTTTCAAGCATGAGATGGTGTGGAGTTTAATGTTAACACCATGTTTTGTTTCCTTTTCTAAATTGTGACTATTTATCTCCCTGACAAAGAAAGGAAAACAAAATTCTAAACGTATTTTCCCAAATATTAACTAATGTTTCCAGAACCCTCTAGAAAATGTGATATATCCAATCTATTGTTTTATTTGCTTTGGTCTTTTTTTTGAGACAGAGTTTCACTGTAGACCCAACTGACCTAGAATTTGCTATTTAGAACAGGCTGGCCTCTATCTCACAGAGATTTGCCTGCCTCTGCATCCTGAGTGCTAGGTTAAAGGTACATGCCCATGATGTATTTATTCTTAGGTAATCAATATTCAAAAACAACAGCCCCAGTTTCCAAGTCCATCATTTCTAACACCTTGACATCTATAGCTAACATGATTTTTCAAATAAAGTCATTAAATAATAATTCAGTGTTTTCATACATACCTAGCAGACCTGACTCTACCTTTCTTCCAGAGTTTCTAATTGAGTAAAAGGCCAGATCATTTATCCAGCAATTTGGACAACTGTTTCTGTTTTCTGCCTCACTTTTGCACCTAGGTTATCAAGATGTTCTGCCATTTCACATTATCACTGAGTAACCAGAAATTCTCTCCTCCTAATGCAAATTGTTGTACTTTTAACCACTGCAAACTCTTCCACCTGCTTTCCACCAATCTTATTTCCTGCTCTCTCACCTGTACTGCAGATAGAATGGCTTAAGAGGCAAATGGACCCAAGTAATGGCTTCTGTGTGGAATTCCATTTAAAGCTTTCTCAACACCCGTAGAGGAAATGCTTTCACATAGCTGATAAAAAGCCTCTGGTGCTCTGTCTGTCTGATCTACTGTCGTGCTAGTGCAAGATTCCCATACCCCCAACATATGTAGGCTTAACCAGTGTGTGCTAAGTGAAGGGTGATGGGGTATGAATCCCTTGCAAACTTCTTCCAAATGGCAAAAACAAAACAAAACAACAACAAAAAAAACACTATTTCTCTCTGAACCCTACTTACTTTAAAAAAAGAAAACAAACTAAATTTATAATTCAGATCAACCCTTTGTCAAATTTGTGGTTGTCAATTTAATGATTTCACACATTTATGGATTTACTAGTTGTTATGAAATGAGATCTCATGGGGCTGGAGAGATGGTTCAGCAGTTAAGAGGCCTGACTGTTCTTGCAAAACACACAGGTTCGAATTCTAGAACCCACATGGTAGCTAACAACCCTCTGTAATTCTAGTTCCAGGGGATCCAGTGCCCTCTTCTGTCCTGCATGGGCACTGCACAACACAAGTACACTTACATACATTCAGGCATAATACTCAAGCACATACACATAAAATAAAAATAAATTTTAAAAAATTAAGTGAGCCCTCATACAAACAAAGTGAAAAGAACCTACCTGTTTACTTAAGTATGCTACAAGTTGGGATTGATGTTGTAAATGTTAGGAAATTTACATATATGTTTAAATAAATTAGGAGTTTCGATATTTGGGTCACCAATGAGCCATAATTAAAATTCTCCTTCCCTACAACACTAGAAATTATTTTTTCTTTTTAAAGACAAGGCCATATACTCTGTAGCTTCAATTGTGAGTAATATACATGTGAATTACTGCATACATCTCAGTACCTTGTGACCATATATACATGTATAACTCTGGATGTGTGTGTGTGTGTGTGTGTATGTATGTATGTATGTACACACATTAAGTCAGAATTATTTGAACTGCAGTAAATCCCTTCTTCAAAGTTATCCTAACACTTGACTCAGTTTCCTCCCTTATGAAACAAATACTTCCTTAAGCATCTTGTTACTGGTTTTCTTTGTGTGGGGTATACACTGACGCATTGGTAAGAATCAGGTATTTTGTACGATCTGAGTTGACTACCTAAAACAAGTGTTAATGAAAAAGAATTATTATAATCTCAAATGCAGCTTGATAGTAGAGTACTTGCATCAAAACTCTGGGTTTCATTCCCCTGCGAAAACATTAATTAATTAAACAAACAAAATTGTGCACAGCCTTCTGATCACTAAAGTATAACTGAATGTAAGTCAATGAATTAGTGTGACTGAAAAGTGTAACGAGGGCCTGAAGAGAAGGTTAAAAGCACTGGCTGCTCTCACAGAAGATCAGGGTTCAGTTCCCAGCACACACATATGGGTTAACAACTGTCCTTTACTCCAGTTCCAGGGGATCTGACACCCTCTTCTGGCCCCTGTGGGCACTACACACATGTGCTGCACTTACATTTATGCATGCAAACACTCATACCCATAAAGTAATAACAAACAGGCTAAAACATGCGTATTCATTGGGTCTAACATGACTGTCTGAGAGATGTTTGTTTCTGCTTCAAATATTTAACAGGGCAGCATGTTTTATTCTTTTTGAATTCCTAGCCTTTATTATTTTTTTTCAAATATAAGAAGGAAAACTGGAGTTACATCTGAGGTTGATGGTAGAGTCTACTTGCTGAGAGTAAATATAACGTCACTGATGTAGAGATGGTATTATCAGACAAGGGCATTTGAAAATAAAAGTTAGATTTGTCACCCAAATATCCTTAGGGTAGCAGGGTTTTGCTGTTTATTAACCATATAAAATATATTGTTCCTTCTTAATCTGATCACAGCTGATTCTGCTACAGGAGACTTTTTTTTTCTCCCACAGTTTGATGAGATATTTTATTCTCAAGTGATTTTTTCCCCCTCAAAGATAAGCAAGCAAATATGGTTTCCACTTCCCTCCTGCCAGCCATGTTTGTGTTTGGTTTGCCAGTGTTAAAGGGGAAGACATTAAAATGATGAATCCAGGCAATTCATTTGTGACTTAAATAACTGGATATCATAGGAGTGGAACCCTAGCATTTATCTGAGCCATGAACACTAAGATCACAGAGCTGTAACTTGTTCTGTGTTTCTTAGTCATGTTCATGTGCAGATAAGTCAGCTGTTGAGTCTTTGCCTAATTTCTTAACAAAGGCAACTTTCCCATGGAAAACACTCTGTGCTGGAAAAAGTTGTTTAGAAAATCTAACTAAATGAAGAATAGACTTAAAGATTCATTCTCTTCAGTGACTTTACTAAACTTTCTCAGTCTTCCTTAATTTTAGTTTTTGAAATGAGTGCAATTAAGGGTTGCTGGTCATCTAGCCTCTGCTCTCTGTTCCACAACAGATGTTTATGACGATGAAAGCTCTGTGACCAGGTCTTGTCTATTACTTCAATGACTTTGGATCAAATTATTTAAACTTCTGTGACCTTATTTTCCTCATTCAGAGAAAAAAAAATGGCAAGATTTTCTGCATATTTCTTACATGCAGCCAAACTGAAGCACAGATGTACAATTGGTATCTATGATTAGACAACCTCACATGCTGAGTAAATATGTTTATAAGAAGATTCTAAACCAGCTTGTAATGAATTCCTTTGATATTTTAAAGCAAACATCTTGAAATAACCCAAAGATCAAAAAATTGAGTAGCTGGCTATATATGATTTGTTACTTAATGGAATTCTAGGTATGTAGTCACTGAAATAAGGATATAAATCTGTGTTGTCTGAGGAAGTTATATTCACTTATTTTTGATTCAGGAAAACATGCAATTGTATAAATTATGTAGTCATAGTTTTAAATTACATGTGTGTGTGTGCATGTGCACACATCCATGCATTTAAAGTCTGTATTGATTTTCCTTTTGTAGAGTATGAACTAAGATATATGGGGCTGTGAGTATCAGAATTTGGAATGATTTTTGCCAACTCTGTTTTCTAATTCTCCTGAACTAAACATGATTTATATAAATATACACACAGATATACATTAGAAATTGCGATTAAATCCAGAATATGATCTTGAAATTCTCCGTGTCTCTTATCTCTCTGTCTCTGTCTCTACCTCTCTCTTTTGTCCATGATCAAGGTCTTAAGGTCAGGATTCTATTCAGGGTCAGTTCCTGGCTTTCACTACCTCTGCAACCAATCTCTCAACTGAGAATCCATCCCTTCTCATCTGTAGATGCAATATGCTTCTAACCAGTAATATTGCTTCCTGTCTCACCTTTTCCAATCCATCTTCATAAAGATTGCCAAATCACACAGCTTTTCTGAAGCACAGATCTAACTTTTCTATGATTAGGTCCTCCCTGCCTTCCTAGCTCCAATTCCAGGTATGGATGATGGTGTCTCTTTATCTTAAAATGTTCCATTTGTAATTCTAAGCCTGGTACTGGGAGCATGTCAGGATATAGCCAAAATCTGTCTTATACTTTTCCACACATACTGAGTCTAACCTAACTGTTGTCCTCTGAGCAGAGCACACCTAAGATTTTGTTGCAACCAAACATCAGCCATCACATTCTTAAGTTCAAAACATTGCAACCTATTAAAACTCCACCTGAGCCTTATATATCAACTCAGTGCCCCGTGTTTCTGATTTCTACATATGCTCTTTTCTATTTGGAGTTCCATAATTTATCAATTCATTTTTCTCCTTTATTCCTTCTATTTCTGAGCACTTGCTATGGCCCATGTATGATCAGGTAATACCAAAGGAAAGGGAGATAAACCTGATATTCCTGTGTCCTTCAGGGTTTAGAAACCTCATAACATTTCTCCTTTACTTAAATCCGTTAAGTTAGGAGTTCATACCTATGTAGGTTATAGGCACCTTGCTTGAGGTTTATATTTGATACTTTCATTAAATGATGTTTTCCTACAAATAGAAGATATTGAATAAATATACTATTGAAAGGCATAAAGAATAGAATGAAATATTTTATTGAAGCAACTTGGTTATATGCATTTTAATCATTTATCATATAACGTCTCCTTTGTATGTTTTTCAAAATTAATTTGATTCCCAATTAGTATTATTTTTTGGCCTCTAAACTCATAATAATGTTATTTCTTGTTACTGTATCTGAGAAAGAAGAAGGCAAAACTGATTTCTATAAGTAAAACTGAAGCAAAACTTTTCTACCTTTTGTCACAGAATCATTTATGCCATGGCCCTTGTATTTAGTTATTTGGCTTAGAATCCAGAGTCTACAGAGTTGTTTTTTAATTTATAAGTGCTGTCCTTCAGATTTTAGAAGCTTAATGGTGTACTGAATTTGAACTCTGTAATGTATTCAATCCTATAAATACCCTATATCTCCAAGTTGTGTTATTTAAAGAATTAATATCTTCAGTATAACTTCATCTTCTTTGATGTCATTATTAAATTAATGGATAGATTAGGAATTTTCCTTGGGAAAGAGTACCTGTATCTTTTTACTATATTTTATCACTTTAAAAGAAGGTATTACTTATTTTCTTTTTAAACGGTTAAATGATAATGAACATCAAAAGATCTTTTATGGGACACTAATAAGAAATCTAGTTCTTATTTTCAAATTAATCCTGCTGTTTTAAGTGAGTTCTTATTGTTGTTTTAGCCCAAACTTGCTAAGTCCTTTACAAACAAAACAAATATACAAACACTGTTTTAATTTTAGAAGAACTCTATGTCTGTCTATGAAATTGGGCCTTTTCCTATGATTCAATATGTGTGAGATTGCATATTGAAAACATCCTTCAAATTAGTTTTTTACATCCTACTGTATTTCAAATAGAACTGGCAAACTTGTACTTGCCTGATTTCTGGCATATGGCATGCACTATTGGTATTTTGTTTCCCCAGCTGGATTTTAATTTCCTTGAGCATGGGGATCATTGTATCTTCCTGGTATAAGTCTGTGTCTTACAGTAAATGAAAACATTTGTTGATTGGGTTTATGTAATCTTCATATATATATATATATATATATATATATATATATATATATTATAAAACACATTCTGCTTCTATAGTAGAAATGATTTATCCCATCAATCTGAACTCATACATATTGGTCTAAGAAGATACATGGGAAGAGAAATGTCATTTAGTCTTTATTATATGATCTGCATATAGTTGGATTTTTATTCTCCAGAAGTTCTTATTTATACAGATCTTATTCATTTATTTAATATATTAGTTATTTTGTGTATGTGTGTATGGGGTGCATCTCCAGTGTGCATATAGAGATCAAAGAATAATCCTGGGTATCAGTCATCAGCGACCTTCCACCATTCCTTTGAGAGCGAACCCCTCACTGGCTTGAATTGTCCCTATGTATGTTAGTGTAGTTGGTCCATGAGCTTCCAGGGATCCCCTGTCCCTACCAGTGCTGGGACTGAAGACCTGTATCACTGTACCCAGTGTTCTATGTAGGTTCTAGGGATGTGAGTTCAAGCCTTCAAGCTTGTAAGGCAAACACCTAACTAGCTGTGCCTTCTCCCCAGCTACATAACTCTTGCTTATCTTATGAAATGTATACTTGAGATGTTTATGTATCTTTTGGAACCTCTGGAAGAAATCTGATTTTCTATCACTGTTTCTGAATTTTCTAAGTATAAAGTAGGAAAAAATTGGAGCTGAATATGTTGGTAACATACCTGTAATCTCAGCACTTTGAAGGTTTAGGCAGGAGAACTGTGGATTTGTGGTCAGCCCAGGATACATATCCTTTCTCAAAAGGAAACATGCTGACTGTTGTGGAGACCGAGAGTTAAAAAGCAGCTCTCCCCCTTGCGACATCAGTTCTTCCTCTCAGAGCTATGCCTGTGTGGGAAGGCAGCTCAGGAGAGAGAATCACTTGGTGTCTTACTTAATACTACACTTCTGAGTTTCCCTTTCACTTCTAGAAGTGACACCCTGGCAGACCACTGCCATTGCCTTTGCTTTTTGTCTGCGCTGTACACTTGCTTCTCAACAGGCTTAAATAATGGCTAAAATGGTTGAAATGATTTATGCCATCTAGAGAGTGATGTCTTCATTTCCTGTATTCATATTCCTCCTCCTTCCTCTTTTTTTTTTTTTAAACTAATGGTCTGGCGAACACCTCATGTAGGTGCATTTTATTAGAGAGTATATTCCCTTTAAATGTGGTTCTAAAGCTAAAAGAAATGGGCCATAATCGCATAAACTAAAAGTATCTCTTTGTGGAATTTACAAGAAATGGAATATCCTTGTGCCTGAGGCATAGAATATGTGACTTTTTTCCTCTCCCTGTACGATTGCTCTTTCTACCAGTGTTGATTAAGTGTATCACATCAATGGCTGTTGTGACAAAGACCAATATGAATAATGCCCTGCACAGTCTCTGTTGGAAGGTATAAATCACTCAGGTTCTGGTTGTCTATCATTTTCTTCTTCTTTTTGAGATAGAATGGACTGGTTCCTGGTCTCTATGGATTGTTTCACTCGTAGTTCATAAAACTGCAATTAATAATGATGAAGTAAGATCATTCTGGATTTGATGTACTACCCTATCATCATTGAAAGAGAGTCTTTAAATCTGCTGCTTAACAACTTATAGGGACTTCACACTGATTAATTCATCTGGTCAGAGTCTCCAGGCTGACATGGCATCTTCTCAGCCATCCATTGGGATCAACGTCATCATTTTATATGAAGTGAACTTACTCGTTTATAGGCTTAATGGGAAAGAAATTTCAACCGTCAGCTGTAGGATGTGCCTCTGGAATTTAATTTGTTGACCTATGAGAACACAGAAGACCTCATCTTCTTCTGAACTTTCTAAACATAAAATAAGGTTATCATAGAATCACTAAGATTCTGATACTTGAACTTTAGTAGAAGGCCAATTCATTTAAAGTAAGTACTCTTTTTCCTGAAATGTTTAGTGTTTTATCAGCAGCATGTCAGGTTCTTTAAGAAAATATTACTCCTCATGGAGAAAAGTGCTGAAATCCAGTCATGAGTGCACTGGCTCTTAGGGCAGATATTATTTGGAAACAACATAATGTCTTTTCTCCTTTATGTAGATGCTATAACCTGTTTCTCTCTGAAGAGACGTCAGCATCTCATTGCGTGGAGCCTATAGCCTGCCTGTCAAATGCTGACTGGCCAGAAGGGGTGAACTTTTGGCTAAAGATGTTGATTTTCCTTTCTTGGGGATATAGAGTCTGAAGGAGAGGACTAGGAAGACAGAAAATTGGCACGAGGCTCATTCATTCAAGGAGTGGTGTGCTGAATATATTGCTTTGTCTCATGCACACCAGAGCCATACTAGTCGTATGTACACACAGCTTTCCTTCTGTGAGGCCAGTCAGCTCCATTCCCATCAGTGTATGGAGCTAGAATCTGTGTCTTGAACATTCTTCTCAATAATGGATGGAATACTCATTTAATTTTGCTCACATTTTGAAAATTAACCTGGCTTCCTTTAATAATTCTTTAGGTTCTTGGGAGAGTACAGTACAATAGGATCTATCTTATTGTAGGGTGAATCATATCTTCATTAGGCATTCCAAAAGTAGAGTGGAACAGGCAGAGCAAGGCCTAGGAAAAACTCTAAAGTGTGAGCCCCCCAACACTCAAAGGGCCCCATTCTTCTCGTCTCCAGATGTCCTAATCACCCATTTCCTCTCCTTTTGGGAGTATTCCACTTTACTCTGCTCAGGCACCTTCAAGCTTGTGAATCCTAGCCCTAGAAATTGTATTCCATTGTCATTATTTCCATAAGCACAAGTTTCCATATCTTTCTGAAGGGATCAGATAACAGGACCTACTAATTGTGATGCCCAAGCGACAGTTTTCATGGGGATGTTTCTGAGGCATTTCACAGCTGAGCTGTCCACCCACATGACCTACTCTCCATTTTCTAGTTGTTTTCTCTTTCATTGTCTCCACTCAGCAGTACCATGATGTACTCTCGAGCTAGGAGTCAACACTGAACTCCTCTCTGTCACCTCACATGAGGCGCTAGCCAGTTCTTTTAGTCTTGATATCTCACATTTGTAACCCATTCTTTTTACCACCTTGATTGTTACATCTTTTGTTAGGTCAGGTGCACGTGTGTCTAATTTCTTTCCGTCTCCTCTCTGTTTCATATAATATAAGAAATTGCTTGTGTTTTTTGCTTACCATCTTTATCACCTACCAAAGCCACATAGAATAGATCTCTGACCAACAAGTTCTTGTATCATTTATAAATTAAATGTTTCCCTTTTGTCCTTCCCTTCCTCCTTCCTTTCCTCTTCCCCCGTCACTCCTTATTTTGATGCTTCATTCCTCTCCAGCCACTTTGAGCCCTGAGTCAGGTCCCTGTTGGAATGCTCTACTGGGGTTTTACAAGCCTGGCTTCTTTTGTCATTAAATCTCTGCTCAAGCATCTATCTCTTCCTTTGACATAACTGCCTTGATCGCAGTTATGAAAACTACTAAGGGGTAGTTTTCACACCAGTCTGTCACATCAACATGTTCCAGAGGTTCAGAATACTTACTCTTGGGAAATTTTCTTCTGCATATCTGATGATTTTAACATATCACTACAAAAATTTGTGTCAGAATGAGAAGACATAACCAGACGGCCCTCAGTAAATATGAGGTCTTGAACCTTGGACTTCCTAGCCCCCACCCCAAACTAGAAGGAATAAATTTCTTTTTTTTATAAATTGCCTCCTCTAAGGTATTCCATTTTCCTAACACAAAAGGACTAAGACAGTTTTCCCATTTAATGTATTTATGTGACTTCCAGGGACCTGTTTTTATTTCTGATTTCTCTTATTAACTACATTTAAAAACAAAGCAACATTCTTTTTGGCTGTTACCTTTACTTTACCTTTGTTTTGCTTATTATGTAATATATTTTTGCAAATTAATGAAAATTCGGAAATAAGAGCTAATGATTCTCCTGTGTTACGGAATTTTAAAAAATCAACATTTATGGAAATTAACAATTTCAATTAGGCATTAGTCTGGCTTAATTTTTAAGCTAGGTATTTAAAAATCACCCTTTTAGAAATAGGAGTTATCTGAATGACAGAATTAACAGGGATTAATATTCAGGCATTATAACAGAGCACTTAGACATGAGTTCCTCCAAAGAGGGAACTATGACATTTTCAATTTTTGGCTTCTTCGTTTCTTTGCCAGGCATGTTGTCTGGGAGTTTAAGGGGAGCTGCTGCACTAAGTGGTTACTGAATTGAATAAAATGAAGCTTTGGAATAATTTAATGTTCATGATCCAAAATTAATTTTTGAACCAAAGAATAAACAAGCCTTCCCTTAGTATTAAAGGGCAGCCCATTGAACTTATGAAGGCCAGTGTGTATAAGACTCTTACTTCCCCTCTCTCATTTGCAAGTAAACACCAAGTTTATGAACAAGATGGCACTTGGAACTTTGTATTGTATAACACAGGGAAGTTGGGAAACAGGGATTTGGAAGACAATATGCTGTTTTCTACTGGTTTAGATTATTCATCTCTACTTCTGACTCGATGATAAGCACAATGTTCCAGACTCCACATCACTTCCATGTTATGCAGGGGATGCATTGGGATGACTTTATTCTTCCCCTGTTGTGGCAGCTGTAATGAGTAGACTCTGACTACAATGACAGGCAGCTTCTCTCTCTAAGAACAATGGTTTATTTTGGTTTTCCTCATTTCTCATATTGAGGTCAAGTGACTTTTATCAAGACTTTGCTCAGACAGATTAATGTGCATATCCATGTGGCTAGATAGATAGATTAATCAATAATAGATAAATGATAGATAGATATTTCTGCCAATGAAGTTTTCAGAAAACTTTTAGAGAGGTTATCAAGAGATACAAACTCCTAGAATAGAAGTTGCATATTGGCAACCTGATGGCTAGAATAAACTTCCAAAACCTGGTTTCATTTGTCCTGTGTGATATTTTACTGTTGTTAGTATTATTATGGTGACTATTATTATTTAATCCTTAGCAATCAGGAGATTCCCTTCAAAATCCAGATTCCCAATGTCTCTCAAAAATCAGGAGACACTATAAGAAATTGCATGCAATTCAAACGCTGGTGATGCTGTGGTTTTAAACTGCAAATGGCCACAATTCAGGGCTTCTATCCCTTCATCAGGATGTTTCTCTTCCGTATCAAATGGTGTAAGGTACAAGCTCTGAAATGCTTACCCAGAATGCTCCCTGGCTTAATGGGGTATTACATGCCATCCTATTCCACCTGTAATTTTCCCCCCAATTTCTATGTTATATCAATTTCCCCTCCATATAGTTTTTCACATCGGGGCCTATTTTCTTGCTGTCCTTGTAATGAGTTTTATCCAGGTCTTTCCTTACTTGGGCTACTGAACACATTCATTCTTACTCCCTCACGTGTCTCCTCTTCCTCTCCTATATCATTCTGAACACCTGTTACAGATTTTTATGTAGAAACCACATTTCAGTACATTGTTTTTTTCTCCCAGATTTTTCAGGGCAGCATGGAGCCCATTTCTGCCTACTTAAAACAAGGCTGGAGTTCAGTTGATTCCTAGCTTCCCATTCCTTAACTTGAAAACAAATGACTAGCCAATGTGCACCAGAATAACTCCCCGACATTGTCTAGGGCAGCTTCGCTCCTTGCAGAGCCTCCTCTTCCTCGCCTTTGACCACAGATGGTGACAAGTTTTTCTAGACTCCTGAGCCCGCATGTAGACTAATCCCCAGGAAGATGGCAGAGGCCCAGGGAGTAGAGGAATGTGATATAATCACAAAGCTAGAAGCAACTGAGCTGCACTTTCAGACCATAACACCCGACTTCAAATGCTGTGTTCTTTTGGCTGAGCTAGTTTGTCTTTTTTTTTTTTTAAGTCAACCTATATACTTCTTCTTAGCAGCAAAAATGAAAGACATTTATGTTTGAAACTAACTCATCCTGATAATTCCCAATTAAGATGTTGTCATCTAGCATCTGGCTCCATTTCCTTTTATGAAATATTGTAAACATAATTTGAGTATAGCTTAAATGAAGTGTCCAAATGGGATAAAAACAGGTCACCTGGGAAATTAGATTTTATAGATTACAAGAATTCAATGCCTAACTTGTCCTTAATGGGCATAATTTTTAAAGAAAATTCTTTGGAAATGACAGTCTATCAATTTCATCATTATTTCTATATAACTCTACAGTGTAGAGCAATTAAAGTAAAAATAAATAATACAAACTTCACTATAAAATAGTACTGAAAAGTATCTCGGTTAATGGACTTGGGATTCACAAGAAAAACACAGGGAGATCTTTGATCCAAGTTCATTTTTTCCTTTCCCTTTGTTTTAAAGAAATTCTAAAGTATTTGTAGATAAAAAGAAATTAGAGAATTGTCTAGCCTTGAGTATTTTTGAAGGTAGTGATGTTTAAAATATTTTCTGCGAATATATGCTTTAATCCTGAAGTAAATCTGCTTTTATGTGTCTATGTGTTCATGCATATGTGAACACGTGCATATGTGTACGAGCAGAGGCTACAGGTTGATACTGAATATTTTTATCCATTTTTCTTGGTCTTATATAATTTTTTAATTTTTATTTATTTATTTTTATTTTATGTGTATGAGTGTTATGCCTACATGTGTGTAAGTGAACCCGTGTCATTCGGTGCTCTTTGAAGATAGAAGAGGGTATTGGATCCCATGGAACTGGAGTTACAGACAGTTGTTAGCTGGGCCTTCTGAAAGAACAACAGGTGTTCTTAACCACTGAGCCATCTCTCTCTCCTCCATTGTATATTTTAAGACAGAGTCTCTCACTGAGCCTGAAGCTTACTGGTTTACCTAGTCTGGCTGGTGGGCAAGCTCCAGAGATCCTCCTATCTTTATGCACTGGGATTAAGCACTGGGATTAAGGGCATGTGTCACCACTCCTGGCTTTTAGGTGCTGCAGAACCAAATTCAGGTCTTCATGCTTACATGGCAAGCACTTCACCAAGACAGCATCTCAGCCTCCTGAAATAAAATCATTTAACAAGAGAAGCTCTAACTATTAATTTGATTATTGAGCAATTGGATAGAGGAGATTATAGTTTTTTGAAGATAAATGCCTTCAAAATGAGGATGGAGGTAGCATGGGGTTAAGGATAGGAGTCCCTGTCATGATATGAGGAAGCAGCCTGTTCGTATTGTTTAAACACACTGGGGAAACATTTTTGAGTATAGCTTTTGTCTTGATGGGCAACTGAACTGTCTTTTCCCCTGGAACCTGGTAAGGCAATGGTTAAATCCATATGCTATTAAATCATAAACTGGGATCTGGTCCCAGCTCTTACTTCCTGATTTTGCAATTTTAGACAAATTCCTGGGACTCCTTAAGGCTCAGTTTTCTCATTGGTAAATTATTGATAATAACTGCTTCATAGGTTGCTCATGGTGATTCAGCATAAACATCAATAAATGCCAATCAGCGTGTCAGTGTAGTAAATGTTATCACTGTTGTTTGAGGGTTGTACAACCTTCTTGACAGATCTATAAGCATCTTCTATGACCTCATAGAATACTTTTTAAAAGGTTTAACAATGCTTTCTACAATGGAACAGCTTAACTACATTGGGGAAAAGACATAGCACTCTTATTTAGATAAAATACCAAGTTGATTTCCTTTAAGAGACATAAAGACCTCCATAAAACTCAAAGATTATACAAGCAAGCCTTCTAGTAAATAATCACGAGTTTAGACCTATTTTAGAAGTAACACTAATTTGTACTCATCAAAGGAGAACATATTGATTTGTGTGTGTATTTCCAGCAACATTCTTACGCATGCTGAGCCTGTGGTCAGCAGCATTCCCCCCTGGGAAAGGTGGCTTCTCTAATTGCAGTGAATGGTGATTCTATTTGTAGGCAACATTTCCTACAGCATGCCTTCCTTTCTGTGATTATTATTTAAAAATACTTGTCCTCAAATTCCTTACTCTTTTTGGAGTTGAAGGAGAAAAATCTACACCACAAGACCCTCCAAGAGCATATGTATCTGAGTTGAAAATGCATACCAAGTCTTGCCAATCATGGAATCTGTTTGCTGCAACCCAAAGCCTACTGAAAAATTCCAATATTGAAGATCCTGAAACTCCTGCTTGGGCCACACATACATAAAAAAAGAAGTCTGAAGTATTGATCTTATTTGAACTCCTGGGGTGTATTTCTCCTGCCCATGCTTTCTTTTGGCAATACTAAAAATCACCATTTTTTCACCAATAGGAAAAATTCAAGAACAAGAAGACTTACCTTCCTTTACCCAAGGAGTGTTATTTTTGTCATTTTCAAAATGCTCAGCTGTTCTGACTTTTATCTTTTCCAGCTCAGTTTCTGACATCTAAGGAGAAACAAAATTTGTGATATAAAAAAATGCATTAAGAACCCAAATTTGTAACACGGAGTTTTATATTTGGAGACTGTTGCCATATTATGGAAATTTTTCCTCTCCATAGTGTTTCAGTGCTCTGTCTAATGTGAAGTCTTACCTTTGATCCATTCGTGTTATTTTAAAACACTGACATTGAGAACTAAACTTTGTGTGATATAGCACTTTGTTGCTCAGAAACAAAGACTGTTATAAGATCTTAAAGCTTTTCAATGTGAAAGGAAAGAATAACACATTAAAAAATAGACTCGAATTTATAACAAACAAACATTCTGTTGCTATTAGGTATTTTTATATACCATATAGGAAAGTCTGCTGGAAAGTAAAACACAATAGCAATCAAACACAAAGGACTTTTTCAGGAATTTATTGGATGAAGTAAGAATCTTACTACTTAAGGCAGCTCAGCCTGAGCCCCCTGAAAGTGTCCAGGAGACCTTTGGAGACCTCCAGCACAGTGCACTTGACTTTCAAGGCTTGCTTGCTAAACTCCCTCTGCTCAAATACACACAGCAAAGTACTTACCTGTGTGTCCCAAAAGAAGAAGGCCAGAAGCGTGGGACTGGGGAGCGATGTGCTGCAACCTCCCTTGTCTTGGGGTGTCCAGCATTCCTCTACCCTGGCAGAAGTAAGGAGAGACAAGCACACTTCCTCTCTGGGTGGTGCTAGGTTTGTATCGCTGCCAGGAGCATCCAACTTGCGGCTGAGAGGTTTTTTTTTCAAGGTAATATAAAGCCTGTGGTTCAAAACAATAAAACCTCTTCCAAGCTAACACTTCTTTTAAATGACACTCTACCAAATAGGGTAAAAGCAATGAATTCTTCTCAAGTGGACCAAGTGCCGTCTACTCCCTTCCTTCTCACCCACCATTCATTAATAGGATTAATACTAGAAGGTACGGAAAGAACAAACTGAAGTATGTACCCAGGCTTTGGGGGTTAAAAGAACAGGGAGAGTTCTAAGGCTGAATTCCCAGATGTTTATTCTCTAGTTGCTGTTTGGAAAAGCAATTTTCTAACATTTTATAAGCAATAAGAAAACATTTTAATTTCTTAACATTTGCAGAAATTCCAAAAGGGATTTGGAATAACATTCCAAAGAGGATTTGTCATCAGTTGACACATTTTTATCATATAAAACTCACCTTTAATTCCTTCCATTATAAGTAAGACAAATTTCAGGTTTCTTAGATAGCCATAGAAGACCTTGAATAGTGAGATTTTTCTATATGGTTTTCCATTCAAGGTCAAGATTTTTAGTCAAGACCTAATATTCGCTCCAATACAATTCTTTAGCTGTTGTTTTCTTATTAATATATATAGCTCTGTATCCTGCAAGGTTAGTGTCACCCCTCCTTTGAAGGACTTCTGATGTTTTAGGTGCAAGTGACCTTTCCCCTGTTTGATTCACTTGGAACTCTTGGCATGGCTAAGCCTTGGGATGAATGAAGAGAGCATATGATGGATCCATCACTGGAAATAAAGAGAAACAGAAGTTTGAGGAAGCAGTCAAGACACATGTCATGCTGGTCTGGGGTCTGATCAGAATCCATTCATCAAACCCATCCCCATCCCTCCCCTCATTACTTTCTCCTAAATTCATGTTCTCTCTCTCTCTCTCTCTCTCGCTCTCTCTCTCTCTCTCTCTCTCTCGATTCCACTTAATGCTGCCCATATGGGCATCAGCAGGCTGGCCTCCAAATTGCTATGTAACTAAAGGCTTGACCTGAGCTCCTGATCCTCCTCTCCCTATCTTCTGAGTGCTGAGATCCTAGGCGTGTATCTCTGGTTTATGCAGTGCTATGGTTCAAACTCAGGGCTTTATGAATGCTGTGCTGCATCCCCAGCCTAAAGGCATTTTTAAAGGAGTTCTCTTTCATATGACCATTTTGTCTGTTTATAAACATGAACTAAACTGTTTTAATGCAGAGATGTTGTCCCCAAAGTTTATTTTCTTCTTAAATTATGATTTATTGTTCTTTTTAAGATGGAAGTAACATGAATTCAATATTGCAGTAATTCCTTTTAGTTTGACTCATGCCTCAGTATCTCTGCTTCATGATCAACATCTGATCCTGAAATAGAATCTTTGAGGACAGGCTGTCCATCAGACGGCAGTTTTTGCCCAAAGAAAAATATGTAAGTTGATCACATTTCACACTCTTGTACCTATTAAGATAGAATTGAATTCATGCAGCTAGAGCAATTTTAACAAATAGGAAGTATATGAATTCCTGTGAGTTTTTAAAATTGTTTTTAAAATATACCTTATTAACATTTAGTATTACTTTAGGCAATGCAATTAATGTAAATTTAATGTAAGAATATATAATCATGTACAATGATGTCCCCAACTTACATTATTGAACTTGAGAAATACAGTTTGTAGAACAGAGCCTTTGAAGGATTTGTAGATTCAACCCAAATACAAATAAAATGGTATAGAAAGATGAATTACTTATTTGAAAATATTGCTACAGAATAGAATCTCTAGTATTGAGTTTAATTAAATTTTTCAGTGGCCATTCAAATATCTAATACATGCCTCAGAACATTGTATATAAGAAATTCATGTGGCTATTTTGTATCCTGGTGCCAGAACTCACTTGGAGTAACTAAGCACTGGTCCACAGTGTCAAAGACAAAAGTAAGTAACACACAAATGAATTTCTATCTTTGCACCATAGGTTTTCCTGGGGGCTATTACAGTTAATATCACACAGAATACCAGATTCATGGTTTAGAAAATGTTTGACTTATCAGAAGCGAAGGTATAAAGTAGAAACACTCGGGATATAAAATGTATGGTTTATGTTTCTCCCATGCAAGGTCATTTAAAACAATGCTTATCTCAATCAAATTGTTTTTATACACTATAGTTTTTTTTTCATTAACTAAGATATTTGTTGACAACAAAAAAAATATGTGAAAACAGATATGCATGGTACACCCTAGAAGGGTTATTATTAAGAGGCCTGGTTTCACTAGGGATGATGCCAAGCATCCTTTACTTAAGATGGACCGCTAAGGTAAGTATATGAGACAATTACATACCTTTTCAGTTCCTTTATGAATTTTCTATTTTATACTATCATTTTGATATCTTTCATGTATACAGTTGTCATAAATCCATAGGCTGTGTATTGTGTATACCTTTGGTTTTCTTGTAAAGAAATTAATCATTTTTTAAATGTCTGAATCATCATTTCTGATTCCCTTCCTTCTGGTAGATAGAAATTTTCATCTGATACCATTCCTCTTCAAAGAATTTCTTCTGCATTTCATGAGGTTCAAGTGTATTGCTGACAAGTTCCCTTAGATTTGTTTATCTAAGAAGATATCATCTGCAAACTATGTGTGCTCTAGATATTAATTTTTTCTTCTTTGTTTCCTGGGAACAGACCTTAGGGCCTCATGTGTGCTAGGCAAGCACTCTAACATTGAGTGATATCCCCGGCCTTCTTTTTGCTTTCTGCTTGGGGACAGAGTCTCACTAACTTACCCAAGTTGACTTTGAACTCTCTCTTAGCCCACACTGCCTGTGAACTCCTGGCTTAGCCTCTCAGGTAGCTGGGATTGCTGGCACGTGCCACCAGACCTGGCTGAGGCATTTTTTTTGCTTTTCCACTTTTCTTTTCCTCCTTGCTCTGTTTTATGGTCATTCCTGTCATTGTTCTCTTATGCCTGTCTCTCAACCTTTCTAGCTCCTTGGCTTTTTCCTCCTCTTGTTTTAGGTTTGTGTGTTTGTTGTTGTTTTAGGAGCTTGAATATACTGTATGTAGGGATTTTCTTCTGTCATTGTGCACTATTTGCACTATTCGGTCTTAGCTGAAACATTAGGTTCTATACATAGATGCCTTTCACCAAATTCAGCACACATTATTTCTTCCAATACCGGTTTTCTGTCTTCTTTTGTGTCCTCTCTCCCTCTAGAATTCCAATTATATATACATTAGACTACTTGATATTTCCACACAGCCCATCTTTTTTTGCAGCCCTTCTCTCTGTTATTCAGATTAAATAATTCTTTGTAGATTTGCCTCTAGGGTCACTAACCTTTTCTTCTGCGGTCTCCTGTCTACCACAAAGACCATCTGGCATGCTAGTTTCATTTTAGAATTTCCATCTAGTCCTTTGTGAAATTCCTATTTATTTGTTGATGTTTCCCAATGTCATTTATTATGACCACCTTTTCCTTTATTTTCTTTATTTTAATATTATTGATAGTCTAGTGTTATAATCTGACAGCTCCAACATACTGCTCTTCTATGAACTATTTTGTTTGCTATTTGTTTACTTTTTGCTGTGTGTTACATTGGTAGATGTATGTCTCCAAATGTCTATTTTTTATTTATATGTTGAATGTTGCACATGAGTTATCACCTGGATTGTACTGTATTCTTTGGATAAATACTGAACTTGTTCTAGCAAACAGTGAAAATGCTGATGTCATCTTTTAACCCTAACAAGCTTGTTTTGATATTTCTTAGGGTGAGTCAAGTTTCCTTCTCTTGGTTTTAGGAGGTAGTACATGCTATCTTCTTACTGTGCCCAAGATATGCTCCAAATGCTCAGCATGATAGTTGTGCTCTAGTTGCTCTAGAAAAATCTTCCAGCAATGCATTAGCTGGGGCACCAGCACAGTGTTCAGCCTCACATGTGTCATGTTTTCAGTCCTGTTCTGGAAGTCTCATCCTTTCTATACACATTCCAGTCACTAGCTGCACATGTGTCAAAACCTGCCTTTCCTTTAATTTGTACAATTCTATCTTCTCTATATCCTTGCACTGCAAGCTCTTAGTCCTTCGCAGTCCATCTCCAGTCCCTCTGCTCTCGCTTCTGCCAGTCTATGACTCCATTTATACTTCACCCCTCTATGATGAAAGGAAAGGGCTGCCAGTCAAGAGCCAGAGCCCAGTTATAGTTCCTCTTTTGTGTTTCCCTACTACCAATAATAGCCCTCTGTTGCCTATGACCTAGAGATTGAAAATGCCTTCTTCATACATTTTGTATGATATTATAAGTATGTTTGAAGAAATGCAAGCACTGTGCCATTTATTCCATCATGACCAACTGCCAGATATGTTTTTATAATTAAATGAAACCTTGAACAAAGGGTGCCTCAGCTTTGAGATTCAAATTTAAGTTCATAGAAGAATCAGTAATTTTGAAAGCAAGTCCTTCTTATAACAAGTACCAAAGAGTTGAGATCCCATTTAAACCATAAATTACATATTAAATAAGAATAAAACATTGCATAAAAGTAGTGTTTAAGCTACCCATCCTACCAAATTAAATTCTGACAAAGAAGTAGGGGAGGAAGAATAGAATTCAAAAAGGATGTGTCAGTATGGTTTAGACACTGGATTTTCATTAGAAAGGACTTACTGTATTATTATCTTAAGTATAATCCTGGAAATACTAGGATAATAAGGTCCCTAGAAAGTTTTTGCCTGATTTCCTAGAAGGACTTTAGTGAATTTCAAGGCTTATAGAAAATCAGTCTTCCCTCTGTATGTCTCTCTTTTTCTCTTTATCTCTCTCTCTGTCTCTGTCCCACCCCCATATTTAGGTGCCTGTGTGTGTGTGTGTGTGTGTGTGTGTGTGTGCACACGTGCATGCATGCTGATAGCTATGTGCCTTATGGCCTCACACATACTAAGTGCACACACTACACCGAGTGAGCCACATCCTCGTATTACAAGACTAATGGAAAACCTCTGCATACCACCTGTTATCAGAGTATCCATACCAGGTAAAGCATTTACACAGAAACTCAGAAGTCAAAGCATCATATTGACAGGCCACCTTGATAGTATTGAAAACCACCATTGAGAGAATTTAAACAGGGTTTTGGGGCCCAATAAGAGATGCCATTTGTGATGCAACTAGAGGACATAAGCAATAAGAATTCAGTTTTCAGATACTGAGAAAGAAGTGAGGAAACCACATCCTGAAGGCTTACAGGAAATGTTCCATCAATGCCAGGGGACCCTTGTGTATACGTGCTCACAGGAGCAAAGAGCAGAGAAATGTAGAATTTTTCTAATTTTGTTTTGAGATAGGGTCTCACTATGTAGCACTGGCTGGTCTGGAACCCTCTGGCTGTGGACCAGACTGGCCTTGGACTCGTTGAGATCAGGCTGCCTCTGCCTCCTCAGTGCTAGGACTAAAGGTGTGTACTATCAGGCTTCACAACTGTGCTAATCTTGAAAGCCTCTCATTGAGATGAGATTGAGTTAACCTGAATTTGAATTTTGCTTTCTGTCATTAGTAGAAATAATGGTTCAGACCCTTAGTTAATATCACTTATGAAAAAAATAACAATATTACGGATTTTATTCTACATCAACTAGGATACAAAAGACCTGTTTTTAAAATGCAAAATATAAATATTTTGAGATAGTAATTGATTGTGATTGAACAGTACAGAACATTTTTTATCCTTCACAATGTGCTTTCCTGAGTTCAAGTTCCAAATTACTTTACAATTATTTATTAATAAGGGCATATTGATTCACAAGATTGCTACATTGTAGTGTCTTTGGCTAGATTCTCAATAATTACTGAAGATAATTATGTAAACTAATAGATGTTGTCAACAGAGGTATGATGATGCTTAAAGCAAAGGGCAATTTATTCAACATGTCCTACCTGAACTATGACCCTGTTGTAAACATCTAGAGTGGGTGCTACTTGGCTCTGGGCATCTCTTGTTGACTCTCCCCTCCTCCCAGGTTCTGTTTCCCCACCTTGTTTTTGCATTTGTAATTCCAGATCTGCTCTGCCACACAGGACAGACAGCCATCATTTCTCTTGAATAGTACTTGATCTTTCACGTAAATCAGTGAAAAGTGCTTTTTTTCATTTTTTTTAATCCAGGAAAGAAAGAAAAAAGAAAAGAACATGTTATCTTGATCAGTCTTTTCTCTAGACCACCTCTCATGGGTCAGCCACAAAGCAGGATATTTAAATATATTGAACTTCAAATACAATCTCAGTTTAACAGGAGTTTTGGATCCAAAAGGAAATTCTAACATTTGATCAGCTATTCACAAATGATGTCTTTGTGTCCTTTAAAGAACTATAAAGCAAATAAAAAATTGTAAGCAGTTTTATTTGATGTTATCAGAGATAAAATAAATCTTTGAAGAGCTTTGAGACTAATTGGAAAAGTATATCACTGTCCCTAAATTATTAATTTAATAAAGTTGAAACCACATAGGATATATAGGTAATGGCACAGAACTGAGCGAATACACAGTTGTTAACTTTATATGAATTATAAGGGAAAATGAGGTTTATAGACATAAGAGTATAATAGTTGGTAAATATTTAGAAAACCCACAACAGTTGGATATAGAAATAAGAGACAGTAAAGGTTATTAAAGGAGAAACTTCCCTTCTCAAAATTAGATTTAAAATGGCATTTCTTTCCTTCTGAGATAAATGAAGAACTCCAAGACTATTTTCTTGAATTATTAATTTTCTCAGCTGTTTAGGAAATGAAAGGAAGAAAAAACAAATCTAGTCTTTTTCTCCTAAATCTAGTTTGAAGTTAAGAAAAATATAAGTTTAATCCCAAGTCTTTCATTGTTTTAGAAGGTGAAATCTCTGCTAATAAATATCAGGACTGTGAGTCTCACTCAGGCATTAGGGATGCTGAGCTAATTCCCCTGAAAGGGAACCCATCTATGCAGCCAGCTTGTTTATCTTACTGTGAATATGTATGGCTTTTCCGGGACAGTCTCTACGTCGTATTCCCATGGACCTTCTGTCTTCTACCCTTACCTAAGTGGTAGCCTTTCCAGTACTTGCCTGATTGATGACTTCAGGCTGCCACACACAGTACTGTAGTCTGTACAGTGCAAAACTGCACCGTAGACAAAAGTAGATTTGTAATGGGGTGACTTGGCTAGCCTGAATCATCCTTCTCACAAATATAGTTCAAAATAACCTGAAAGATGTTTGTGGGAGAGATCTGAAAAATAAACATATGGCAGGAGTTATATTACTTTTTATAAAGGGAGGTGGAGGAAGCCCCAAAGCTCTTCGACATTGTTTCTTATTTGCTGGGTCACTTGGCCTGTGCAGGCAACATCTGGTCTACACCCAGTCACATCCTTCTCTAGCTTCCCCACCTCCTGCACAGTATATGGGATGTTTTAGCTCTATGATGATCAGCATGCTCTTCTATTGGGACATCCATGACATCAGTCCCCATTGCAGACTCTGGGTTCAAAGCCTTACAGAGACTGTTAACCAGCTCCCTAAATTGTGTAAGGCCAAGTCTCTTCAATAGATCCCTTAAAATAAATAGCTTCTGGTTATTCCACTTCTTTGAATGGGACCTTGACCAATAAAGTGACCATGGACATTGTAATGTACACAGGTAACACTATTATCTACAGTTCCACATTGCTCTGCTTGGGGATCAAATCAACAGCACCAAGATCTCTAGTCCCATAGCATAAGCAGCATGAATACTGCAGTCTCATAGCTTGCACATGGCACTGACTCCATGATAAAATACATGTGTGAAGCACTATAGTCACCCTCTTCCTCTGCCACACTATCCCAGCTATTCACAGTGAAAGCATCATAAGCTACATAGTAGTTATTTGTTGATCCCTCTCTTCTTTAAATTATTTGGCTCTACTATTTTCTAGTAGTGCTCATTAGCACGGCCCTAAAACTAATATTTTACAAATCACACTTAAGAAACCCTGGAATGCATTCTGAGAAGCTCAGTCATTTAATATTTGATTCTCATCATTTCTTGGTGCTAAATACAGAATTAGTGTAACTTAAAATCCCATTGAGCCAGTCAAAGTTAAATGCAGTCATGGAATGTGACAGTAAGAATTAAGTCCCTCTGTAGGATTCCTATATTAAACCCCACTCACCCAGCACTCAAGCACCATTGTGGAAGAGGAGGCAGACTGTAAGAGCAAAAAGTGGTGGATGACCACAAGGAAACAGAGTTTTCCAAGCTTCTAGGAATTTGCTCACATCAACTTGCAACAATGATGACAACAAGCTCAAGACCCATGCAAACTCCAACCACACAAAACCCAGCATAGAACTGGGGAAATGAGTAAGAAGCCCCAATATTAGCTGAGGAACCAGCTGATCGCTGCTGGATGAAGGAGAGCTGATTGTTTTTAAGGGAGTGTCACTAGATAGGCTGATCAGGCTCTAGTGGATGAACTCACTCTGAGAGACATCTGGGGACCCAAACTTGACTTGATAGGCCTTAACATATATGACAATACATGAAATATGGTGTGTGGGGGCAGTTAAAGGGGAGCAAGGAGCATATTAGTTACATTTTCCATTGCTGTGACAAAATACCTGACAAAGGCAATTTTAGGAAGGAAGGGCTTATTTGGATTTCTATTTCAAGGGTACAGACCACCATCCTGCAGGAGGCATGGGGGCACAAGATTGAAGTAGCTGATCACACTGAGTCCAGAGACAGAAGCCAAAGGTGAATGTTGGTACTCAGTTTCTTCTCTCCTTTTTATTCAGCCCAGGACCCTAAGTCATGAAATGGTGCTTCCCACATTTAACATGGATCATTCCACCTCAATTAACCCAATCTAGAATTCCCTCATAAATATGCCAGGAGGGTTGTCTCCTAGGTGATTCTAGATCTGTCAAGTTGACAAAAAGAATTAACCATCTGTCGATTGATCGATCAATCGATCCATCTATCTATCCATTATGGTACCTAACGTGTCAAGCACCGAATGAGGGTTTTAGAATGTGGCCCCTATAGAAAATAGGGTGTCCTGATACATTAAAGAAGGGAGCCTGTGGTACTGAATATCCAGTTGTGTAAAAAGATCCTGTTCAATAAAGAACAGACCTGTCCAAAATACATTCCCTCCTTGATGAGATGCACTAGAAGTATTCCATTAGGCTCCGTAGATTGCCTTTTCCATTCTGGTCACCACACCCCTGTGAGTTGTGTGCACCAATTAGGTGTGGATCTGATTAGCTGATAAAAGTTATTACTAGAGGATCGAAAAGACTCAACTTTCAAGTGTTCATTTACATTTCAAAAGAGAAAATAATCAACTGGAATGAGGCTATAACTAATTGATGCTGTGAGAAAGAAAAATAGATTAAAATACTTTATCAAAATAGTGATATAGTCCCCTTACATGCAGAGATATTTTGTGATAGTTCCTTCTTTTATAGTATGTGTCTTTCAAATTTTGCCATGTCCCTATTGGTCCCTCTACTCAAAGTACCCTTTTCAAAAGAATACAAAAATGTGTGGCTAATATTTCACAATCAGATCATCACCCTGCACCCCTGTAGTAATAGATTTCCAAGAAAGAAAAGAAATTCACATGCCACAATACTGGAAGTGCAGAATGCCACCCTTGAGAGTAAATGGTTAGGCACTCTACTAAGGAAGAACCAGAAAACACAAATGAGAAGATAGCAGACTCCAGGAGGTGCTTCAAATACTGAATAACAAATTCTCAAAAATATAAAGTGACGATGTTTGGCACTGAGCCAGAAATTACCAGGCACACAAGAAGAAAGAAAACACAAACTCTAATAAAGTAGCAAGTAGATGCAATATTTACAATGGCATCGAGAGAGCCTCCAAAACTGAGGAAGATACATCTAATAATTTTAACACGTAAATGTGTTTCTTTCATTTTTAAACTCATATTTCAAAATTATGATAAAGTAACAGTTGATCTAAATCTTTCAAAACCCACAGATTTCTTTCTATAATTAGTTGTAAAACTTTGAGAACATATCAAGAATCTGATACAGATGAAAAGTGAAATTAACTGTTAACAGTAAATGGTATTTTCAGACAAGGTGTCTTGCTCATCTTTCTATATACGTGTCCTTATGTAAGGCCATTTAATACAACCTCTAATATTCCTGAGGGGGTTTTGTAGATAAGAGAGATTTCCAGAAAATAACTGAAGAAACCTGTATTTACTGTTTCTTCTACTACAGCATTTTAAAAATTTCTTTGCCCAATCATTCCAACATCAACAATGCTTTCACTCCACCCGGAATTATTGAATTGTTGCACTTGTTCATGCTACACTATAATTATCTACTACTTGAGTCAGTACTGTTGGGTTAAAGTAATTAAGTCAGTCACAAGGAGAATTTGGGAGTTTTTAATTAAATATAAAGTAGTGATATAATTTATACTAAGTAGTTAATTCAATGGTGCAGCATCTTCATAGCTCAATGAAACATTCCAAAGAGACTCTAAACAAGTCACTGAAATTCATATAGGAAATCTATAAAAAGATACACATTAAATAGCATATGAATGATTGAAGTGGATGCAAATGAAGTATTGCCATTCATTATATATCATTCAAGTATTTAAAAGTGAAAACAGAACACACACATTTTTAAATTAGGGTGAGTTGAAGTTTTACAAAGTTCCATTCATTTGCCTCATTTCTGCTGATAACAACATGCATACATATACCATGGGGACATGACTTGAGACAGTTAAATGCCCACATCTAAGCTTTCCTCTTAGACATATCATGACTAGTTCCAAAGATGACTTAAGTGTGCCCAGGGCACCACACCCTGCATCTAGGCACAGCTTCCATAATGTTATGTTTATTTCCATTGTTCCTCTGTACATTTTTTTTCCAATGAGTGATTTCCAGCGGTTGCCAATCTCCTACTTGGCTCAATTGGAGCTCCGTTCTATGAAGTGATTGGCACTGGTTCATGATATAACTGGTGGACAGCCAGAGCATACATATAGCTTATCTCATGGTGGGACCCCAGGCAGGGATGAGTTTTCTGTCCCTTGTCTTATCAGGACAAGACTTGGGGTCCTCTGATACAAGACTATAGATTTTACCATTCTTGCAAATTCAATTTATTCCATCTATTTTAGACTTAAGCATTGCACATAGCTCTCAAAACCTCACTGTACCTCACGATAGATAAGGCAGAAAATTCAAGACTCTGTGGATGAAAATAAAACAACAATATCTGCACACACAGATCTTTCTGGAGAAACACATTTAACCATGTGAAAATTGAAAATTCACCTACTGAAACTTCCCTTAACGGCTTCTTTATTTAGAAGGTAAGCTGAAGCATGGTTGTTTTTGTTTCTCAAACTTGTCAGGTAATGTGCACTTTACCCTTTTTACCATTATTGAAGTATTAAGAAAATAAAGTTCCATTTGTTTCTGTTCACC
This sequence comes from Eospalax fontanierii, assembly GCA_035773235.1. Classification (NCBI taxonomy): domain Eukaryota; kingdom Metazoa; phylum Chordata; class Mammalia; order Rodentia; family Spalacidae; genus Eospalax; species Eospalax fontanierii. The sequence goes on from CM069526.1 coordinate 69,390,312, forward strand.
AAGACTGTCATATTCAGATAATAGCACAATTCAGAATTTATCAAGTACCAGGAGATGAGAAAAGTTAATGGAACAAAATGGCATTAGAGTGGGATTTGGGGGAATCCCTTGAGATTTGGAACAGTGACTCCATAATTAAACTACTGTGTCACTTCCCTGTGTGAAGACAAAGGGGAGTTTGGCACTTAGGAATTTAGCAGCAATAGGTCCTATGAATGATCTAGAAATGGAAATATCCATTATTTAGGTAAATGTGAATTTTTGTATGGACTTAATTTTCTTTTATTGTAAAAACAATTCAAAGTGAGACTAGGGAGATGACTAAGTTGGTAAAGAACTGTCCATGGAAGCATGAGGAGATGAGTTCAGGTCACCAGCACCTCTGTAAAAAGCCAGGTGTGGTGGCACACAGTTGTGATCCTAGACTTCAGAAGTGACAGAGGGATGTTGAGTAGCCTGGCCAGATAGTCTTGCAGAACTGTTTGGCTCCAGCTTCAGGGAGAGACTGTGTCTCAGATAATAAGGTGAAGAATCATCAAAGAAGACACCAAGCATTGACCTCTGGTCCCTGAATGCACACACACACACACATAAACACACACACACACACACACACACACACACATATAAACACAGCACATAGTGCAGAACACAACAACATAAGTCAACCCAGTGGCATTTTGAGATGGCTCTCTCTATTTTGTTTTCTCTTTCACTAAAACTCACAAACTTTTGGACTGACTTGCAGAATTCATCTCTTAGCTAACACAGGTTCTGTCCCTCCTGGTACACTTAGCCAAGTAGGCTACTGTTAGGCTCAGCCCCTCCTAAATAAGTCCTACATCCCTCCCTCTTCTGCCTAGCTGCAAACTGAAGTCCTTGTCTGCTTTCCTTACAAATGACAAGGTGTCAGATTCAGTGTCCTCAAACAGAGCTCATAACCTTCTCTTGAAGAAATGACTTAACACAGATCACTAATAGGATTAGTGTGAGGATTAAATGAGACAGGAGGTACCCGACACAGTACCTGGTACTTGGTGAGTTGTTAATATGTGTCAGTTGATATTATTTTGTGTAGCAAAAACCCTTGCCTAGAACTGGACCTCCATGTTCTGTTCTATCAGGGTTATTACTTTTCTCTGACCAAGCAGCTTGAAGGACTCATATCTGTGTTTTATTCCTCTGTCTGCCTACATGGTCACCAAATCCTCTAGACCCGCTTTTCAGAGTATTTCTTTTTCTTTTGTTTCTGTGGTAACCATCCCTTGAGCTCTTGTTTTAATAAATATTGTCTAATCACCATTTTGTGTCCCTTCTTCCTCAATCACACAGCCCATTTCCCACTTTGGAGACTGAAATACCACTCACCTTCCATCTTTCTTTCAACCAAACAGACATGTGATACAGTCCTGCCACTGAGACACCAGGCTTCCTTGAAAGGTCTCCTTCCCTTTAAAAATCTTTTTAAAAAAATAAGCACAAATTAAAGCAAATGCCTGAATCACGGGATACATGGTTTTTCCACAAAAAGCCCACAGATATACTAGTGGTCGTTCTGTAAGATTATATTGTTAGGGAGGTTGTCTTTGTGTGAAGTGCATTCTATGAATGAGAAATCACTGTGTCATGAAATGATGAACAATTGAATATAATTTTTAAAAAGACTCATAAGTGGAAACTGTCATTATTTTCTTCCACTGGTTAGTGCTGGATGTAATTTGACATGTCTAGAATTCCTACATTTACCCTGATATTATGTAAGAAAACATATCTTTGTACAGGCTGACTGGGGAGAGACACCGAAACCATCTATATTTTATTCATTTCAAAAGTTTATGTAGAATCCAAATTATAAGCATTGCATGTTTCTAATTGATCTATTCATTTTCTTCTTCCATTTTTATAAATTACCCTGTACATGCTAGAAGGGAAAATTATTTCCTCAGTGCCCTCTTTGGTCACATCTCAGCCTTGAGTAAACACCTAGGACCTATTATAGTTTCCATAAGCAAGTCTCCATGTGAGATACATGGAAAGATTAAATCAGTGGCGCATGTGATGAAACCCTTAGAAATTACACATGTATAAGAAAGATTGAATAGAGCTAATGAGCAATGGTAAAAAAAACTTTTTTGTGTTTTGTTCATTTACTGAATGGTCAGCTATCACATAAAGTAGATACTACACACAGGCGAAGCACCTCCACTTGTTTAATTGCTTTCAGAGTATTTTGACACATTGAAAGGTAAGTGTGCTTAAGAGGATTTATACATTATGTAACATAAGAGTTTTTGTTCTCTTAAACTAATTTTTAAAAGTGGTTTAAAGAGATTCTGCAGAGGATCTATAAAAGCAGATTTATATAATTACTGTGTAATCATGCAAGCATCCTTCTGCTATTTAGGGAATGAGCCTTTGTCAATATCAACATAAATCATCAGAAACAATAATTTTACCATCTTTGATGTGTATCAGTTAAAAAAAATCAGAATTACCAAAGGGGTGATTTAAAAATGAATTTTTTCTACCATTATGAAAGTTGATACTGTTTCTTGGGAATAAAAGGCCTTGAGGTATTAGAGTTTGACAGGAGTGTATACATGTAATCTCCTAAGCAAATGTATGTATTTGGGGAGCAAAGTTCAAGACTGTGTTTTGATAAATCAATATTTGAAACAAATGGACACTTGTGACCTATAAGACTCATTCATACATAGAATGGATATAAAAGACATTATCCAAATAAATAAACCTATAGTGCAGTGCAAGAATATATAAACAATTGGTGAGAGTTTCTCTCTCCCTATGGGTGTGTCTCACCAGCTTCGCCTAGACTGCCAAGATTCTTAGGGTAAAATGTGAAAACTTGGGTATTTGCTTCTCTCATAGTGTACTGTACATAGTAAGTGTGTTATGTTTCTGCATCAATTGTGGCTTGTTCCTGGGTCTCTAAAGTAACTACGGTTTGTTTACCATTGCTCTTTGTTTTACCATTGTTGTGGTAAACTTTAAAAAACTATTTCTCAGAATCCTTGTTAATATGTTCAGGTTTTGTTTCTTAATGTTTTTCTAATAATTACAACCTAAATACTTTTATTAGTATCATAGATAATACTTCTAACAGAGAAAGAGTCCATTCATACTTCTAACAGAGAAAGAATCCGTTTAGAATTAACCATATGGAGGATGAATAGCCATAGAGGCTGCTTTAAAAGGAATACAGCCACATTACTTCCCTGCTGTGGGGCTGCCCTCTATTTTAGTCATGAGTGGCACTGACACATTGTAGATATCTTGAACTTGAGAACACTGCTATCTAGGTAATTTTTAGACAATAATTTGGAGGTATACAATAATGTTCACGTGTACAAGTTACTGTCACTGTGTCAACAAGAAACAATTTTATTGTTTATTGCACTGAAAAAAGACAAAGAGACTCTCAATTCTTAAAAATAGGATTGTCAGTCTTGAAACTCTCCAAATGATAGATTCAAAATATGCTCTTTCGTTTTTGATCTTTTCCTCTGTGCTATTATAGATGTATCCATCCATCCAAGGATCCCCACCTTGGATACTAAAATAAAGAAGAATCTACAAGCTAGAAATATCACAATCTAGGTACTTTTCTAGTATACTAGCCCCTTAAGGCTGCATTAGGAATCCACATCTCCAGCAAGCCTGAAAACTCTTTCTAAAGGGAAATTTCAAATTTTAAGAGACTTCCATTCAAGGTCAAATTTTGCTTTAAAAGAATCCCTGTATACCATAGCTGGCAGTACGTGGATACACGTTTGAGCTTGCATAGCTCTCAGTTTTGCAACTTGAATTCAGTAACATATATTGCAACTTTAGCCCCCAAATTGTGAGCAATGTCTTTGAATATCTAAGAACAGAACATTTGGTTGTATAAAATTGAAAATCTAAGCATATCCTGAGTTTCCGAAGGCAAAGACTAATTTGATGGCTTTTACAACTTAGGTATTGTTTCTTTGGAGATTGTTTCACAAGCATTCTTTTATTCTGGTGATCAGAAGTCAAGAGTCATCAGTGCAATTTAGTGGTGGTTAGCTCTAAAGTTATACAAGAGTTTACTTCCTTTTCTGAGTTCCTCGTTATAACAACTTCCCACTCAAATATCTACCTGTCAGTCTGGAGGTTGGTGGGAGAAATTTGTGGGAGTCAGAAAAAGTCAACTGCCAGGAAACTAGCATTTTCTGGTTCGTTTGATTGGTAAGGATACCATGAAGTTAAAAACAACTTTTTTGTAATTATGGGACTGTAGTAATGTGTTTGTGTGCACGTGTGTGTACAGTTCTCATGCATATGTATGTGTTTGTGAGTAGAGATTAGGAGTTAGAATTGAGTGTTTTCCTCTGTCACTTTCCTCCCTATTTTTTGAGACAGAGTCTCTTATTAACGTGGAATTCATGAATTGGCTAGACTCGCTGGCCTGTAAGTTCCTGAGATTCTCCTGTTTATGCCTCCCCTGCTCTGGTATTGCAAACCGCCACACCCAGATTTCTATGTAAGTACCAGAATGAATGCAGGTCCAGATCCCTATCTTGTATAGCAAGCACTTTACTTGTTGGGCCATCTCCCCAGCATCTTAATTTGACTTTTGCTCTTCATCAGGCTTCTAAAATTTTCTTAAAATCCACAAGAAGTCAGGTAGTAGATACATACCTTCCTAAGAGAATTCAGTTATTAACATTTTACTTTGCAATGAATCCTCATCTTTCTTTTGCAATGTTTTATAACAAAAATGGAACAGAATATAGAAAATTTGTTGGAGAGAGAAGAGGGAGGGGGAGAGAGAGAGAGAGAGAGAGAGAGAGAGAGAGAGACTTAGCACCAGGAATTTGTCTATTGCTAACTCTTCCTGGAGTTCCACCAATGAAGGAAAGATTCTTCTTCCTGTTGCAGAAAATTAGAATGATTTAATAATCATATCTAAACAGGGAAGTTCACAGCTTCTACTCTTAGATATTTAATTTAAAATAATTGCTCTGCTGTTCCAGGATGCAGGCCCCTAAGTAGAGAAGTGTCTCCTCTTCTAGTCAACGCTTCCTGCTTGAAGAGTAAGTTGGAAAGCGGCTACCCTATTAAGTGTCTGTTTTCCCACTTGTCTATTCTGCTTGATGGTTGCATTTCAGCTGTTCATGTTCCCCAAGGAAAAAGCAGCAAGCAAAGAATATGAATAAATAAATCCTCAACATCTTGCATGCCTGAACTTTGTTATAATTTCTTACAGTGATGATGACAGGCATTTTTCAACCTTTATTTAGGGAGATTCTGTTTCATATGCATAATCTCAGGCCATTACTGAAATCTGAAGATGTCTATATTTCTCTGAGGATAAGGATATACATGCAAACTTGAATAAGGGTGAAGCATTTCATTAGTTGATCTTAAAAATATAATTTCCTAAATGGACCTCACTGCTAATGTACTCAAAAAATGTACATAAATTAAATAAAGAGCACTACTGTTTATTATATTCTTTTTCTCTTTTTAGTTTCTATTGTATATTTTTCATCAATTACATTGCATGCTATAGCTTTAAATTAATCTTTAGTGTTTTTATTTTAAATTAAGTTTGATGTCAGTTCTATAATACCTTTGAAATATGTTAACTTTAATATAGATACTAAAAATTGTGTCTAAAGTAAAAAACAATGATTTTTGTCTGATACATTTGTATCTTTCTCAATATATAAAAATTATAGTCATAAGTTGTATTATTTATCAGTCAAAGTTTATAATGCACATTAAATGCATTTATTATAGAATGAATTTCATAAAGCAATTTTTAATTTTGTATTCGGAGTGTTTTGCCTGCATGTGTGTGACTGTACCCATGTTATACAAAGCCTACGGAGGCCAGAAGAATGTGTTGGATCCCCTGGAACTAAAGTTACAGATAGTTGTTAGCCATCATATGGGTGCTGGGACCTGAGCCAGGGTCCTCTGCAAAAGCAGACAGTGCACTTAATTACTGAGTCATCTCTCCAGGCCCCATAAACCAATGTTTTAGCAGAGCAAAATCCCTCTTGAAGATTTGGAAAGCTTATAGTAGAATCATAGCTCTGTAACTTCCTCAAACTCTTTGCTTTTATTTTAGACAAGATCTGTAAATTGTTTAATCCTTATATCTCATAACCATAAGTAGATGCTGATATATGTATATATATATACATATGTATATTCACTCCTCCACTGGAGGGAAAGGGCAGTGGGGATCGAATCCCCAGAGCCTTGCAGGTTCTAAGCATGCTTTCTGTCACTTAGCTACATTCCCAGCCTTATTCCTTTCTGTTTATTTATTCTATAGCAGAAGGAGGGTGATAGAATAGAGAATCAAATGGTCCATGTTAAAGTTCAAACTTTAGGATGCACTAGATAGGTGGTTGTACAGAGAAGAGTCAGCAGCTTCCTGAATTTGCTGCCCTTAGAAAGTGCTGGCTTCTGACTAGAATGCGCGAACTTGGATCTGGGGAGGGTTCATACCACCAGAACTGATGAATGTTCCCTGAGCCCTCAATTGTTGGGATGGACAAGTTGGCTTAGACTGAGCCTCTAATATTTTGCAGGGAATCTGGAACGTTCCTGAAGTAAAACCCCTGGTCACTAAATCTACACCAAGGCTTTTCAGGAAGATAGCTTCTCCCATGTGCTGTCGTTGCTTGTCTCTGAGAGATCAACACATCCTGTGTGATGACACTGGACTGGACTCTGGGAAGCCTGTGCCTGATCTCCTTTACATATGCCACACACCCTGATTTGGCATTGTGGGCTTGAGTTGTGATATATTACAGCCTGGATATTGTTCTATTCTGAGTACTAAGAGTTCTCCTTAGAGAATCATTTGACCCAGAGAGGCTTGGAGACCTGGATATAATGAGCTGAATGAGTTGATAAACTTCTCCTTTGTAACATGCAAATGATGCTGATGACACCTGTTTCATAAGGAGCTGTGGCTCTAACACACTTGTATATATCGGGTAAAGCAACATATATAACTGAGTTACTGCCATTACTGTTACTGTGACTGTGTACACCATTGTTGCCATATCATCTTTCTTGTGCTTTAGAAGATAATTTCTTGATCTGCTAGGAAATGCAGAGAGAGGTACGGAAGTCACTTCCCTCATTAAGGTTCTTCACTGGCTCCATCATCAGTCCAATAGGCCATGATAGAGCCAGAGGGATTTGCACACACAGAAGCACATTCTCTCCCTTATGTATCAGGGACTGTGTGTAGCAGATTGTAATTCTTATTTAGTTGATGATTACACTAGTTTATTTTTATTTTGGTTTTGCTTATAACCTTAAAATTTCCTCTCTTAAAAGTCGGACAATTGGAAACATGATTTTTTTTCATGAGAGAGTAAAACAATTTAATCTCAGAGTTCTGAGGTATTTCAACAGAGACCACTCAGACATGGGATATTGCCAAAAATAAGCCCTCAATAGTCAGCTAATGACTATAGTGTGCAAACCTGTCCCAGGTATAGCACAGGTCTTTCTCAGAGTCAGCCTTATATACAGGAAGAAAAGGAAAAAAAAACATATTTAGGGGTAGCAAGCCAAGCAGAAAGTACAGAAGCCACAGATCTGCCGTTAACCATAGTGACTCGGTGCATGCTGATCTTTCCTCAAACCCACACCTTTCTCAAACCTTTTCATTCCCATACTTTGAATTAATTGCTTCTATCTTTAACTACTAAACCACTGGGTTTAGGCAGGACATGGCATAGCTATGGTCAGTCCTGAGGTGCCTCACAACATTGGTATGGTACTTCTTCCCTCAATCAGAGACTGAATATTAATGGGTCAAAATAATCCATCATAATATGACCTTCTCCTTGACCTCTGATGGGTTTAGGAGAGGGCAGGTGAAAATGTTCTAAATTATTAGATGGATGCCTAAGACATGGGAGTGTTGTCATTTCTATAGACAAAGCTTCAGGGGTTGAAAGTCATTTTCCTTTTCACTGCTTCCTCCAAAATATGAGCTCACTGGAGGTAGAGTGGCCATTTGGGGTCCACAAAGACAAAGCCACAGCTAAAGAGCAGAAAGTTCTTTGCTCTTAACAGCATCATGGAGCAACACAGTACTTTCTTCTCCACATAGTCCATCACATGAGAGGCACAACATAAGGAGAAATTTTAAACATTGATTTATTAATGTTGAATAAAGCAAGATTTTTTTAGTTTATCAGGAATGTAAGAACCTGTTGAAAAATACCCTGGATAATCAAAGTATGAAGTTCAAAGCTAATAATGTTGTCCCTCCGTATCTACAGGGAATTAACCAAGTAACAGGACTCCAGGTTACTAAGATCCATGGATGCTGCTCAGGTCCACTGTATAGATACCATGTAGTTTCTCCATGAAACTTTCATGTCCTCTTGAATCTTTTAAACCATTACAATAATACTAATTCTGATACCTAATGCAATTATAAATGCTATGTAAAGTAATTACTCTATGATGATGTTTAGGGAATAATACAATAAAAAGAGAATATACATGATCTAGAGAGATGCATTTTTTTCTAGTAGTTTTGGTAGGCATTAGGTTGAATCTACAGAGGTAGGATTTACAGGTGTTGCCTTCCTATAATCCCAGTACTCTGGAAAGTAGAAGTAGAAGGATCAGAAGTTCAAAGTCACCCTGAGCTAGGCAATAAGTTCCAGGCTAGCTTGAACTCCCTGAGACCATGACTCAAAAGAAAGAAAAAAGTAAAGAATTTGCAGATGTGGATGGCTAACTATACTGTATGCACAATTACCAGAGTCTTGTAAAAGTCTTGCAATTCAGTCCTCCAAAAGATTTGTGATTGGAGTAATACTAGCAGCATTACAAGTGTTTCTTTGTGTGTGTGAGTGAATGTACGTAAGTGTAGACAAGAAGCTGATAGTGGGTGTCTTCCTCAGCACACTTTGCCTTATATTTTTTGAGACAGAGTCTCTCTCAATAAACCCAGAGCTCACTGATTTGACAAGACTGGCTGGCGAGCAAGCCCAAGGGGTCTTTTTGTCTTCACTCCCGAATTCAATTCCTGCAATTACAAGCATATGCCACCATGCTGGCCTATTTCACATGTGGTCTCTTGGGAACTGAACTCAGTTTTTCATGCTTGTGTGGCAAGCACTTTACCAACTTAGTCATTCTCCAGTCTCCAGATTATCACAGTTTTGGTGAATAGCAAAGTATACTTTGAGATATAGCCTTCACTAAGGATTTTTTAATTCTGTTTATGATGCCATTACCATTGCATGTTTGGGGTCAATTCTTTTGAAGGAGAAATTAAACACTGATGAAAGAATACATTTTTTTATTTGCAGGAGCTTGAAGGGAATCACATGGTGTCTATAAGAAAGAGCTTGAGGTGACACACTGCAAACTTGTGTCTTCATACCTATTTGTAGTCTATATGTACTGTCATGTTTGGCACTGCTTGTTAATAAGTAGAAACTGATGAAAGTACCTATATCTTAGCATAACTGCTTAGCTGGCTGAGAACTCATGAATAACTGATGAAATTTTGAATTGAGAAATATTGATGGAGTACACAGCATAACTGGCTTTATATGATCCTTTTGCCAAAGTGTTTTCTTAGTGTCTAATTAACATCCAAGGAATCAAATGTTACTTCTTTTTCACCAAATTGATTGATCAATGGCTAACTGAAAGCTACATTTTCTAAGGGAATCCCAGGCATCTTTTATGTATTGGAGAGAAGCCTATGACGAGGGCTTTATAATATACATACCCTTCACTTCCAGAACTATTTTTGTTAGGCAGAAATATCTGCCCAGTGGCTGAGGGCCAGTGAGTAGGGCCAGAAGCCATTATGGATGACTGGCACTTTAACATAAGCATGGTCACTGTTCTCTGCCTCTATGTTTCTTTCGTTGTACAGTTTTCCATCCTTTTTCTTCCTCCCTTGTCAGTGTTTGTATATTGTGGCTGAAGAGGTGGCCAATTCCAGAGCTTGAGATGGCTCAGTTAATAAGGTGCTTGCCATGGAGGCATGAGGAATTGAGTTTGATTACACATAAAAACTCATGTAGAAAAAATGTGAAAGATAAGCATGGGGCTGGAGAGATGCCCCAGCAGTTAAGCAGTTAGGAGCACTGGATATTCTTGCAGAGGACCTGGGTTCAAATCCCAGCACCCACGTGGCAGCTAACTATAAGTTCAGTTTCAAGGGATCTGACACCCTCTTCTAACATCCTAAGGCACTGAATGACATGGGTGTACCTACACACATGCAGGCAGTAGAGGCATACACATAAAATAATTTTTTTAAAAAAGATAGGCACAGTGGTATGTGGCTGTAATTTAGGTACTCTGGGGGAGGAGTCTTGGAGTTTGTTGGTCAGCAGATCAAATTGAATCAGTGAATTCCAAGCCCAGTGAGAGAAAGCTTATCTCAATAGATACAGTGGGGTTGCTCAGCAGGTAAAAACACTGAAAACTCAAATTCAATCCCCAGAACCCAGGATAGAAAGAGATAACTGAAATGAATCCCTCTACATGTACACTATGAGACACCTGCTCTCCCACATACATCACACATCTCTCTCTCTCTCTCTCTCTCTCTCTCTCTCTCTCTCTCTCTCACACACACACACACACACACACACACAATTTTTTTTAAATTGGTGGAGAGAAATTGAGGAAGACATTCCACATTGACCTCTGGCTTTCATATGTCCAGACATGGATGCCTGCACCCCTCTGCACATACATATATACATATATATATATATACAAGTGCATGCACACACACACACAAGCAAAGACGTGCATCATTGCTGTATTATTGTACAAGCCATTTGGCATTCAGTAGTAGGTCGTGAAAGTTACTAGTAGGTATAAAACTCTCAGAAGAGTTGCAAGTGCCAAGCAAGATAGAACTGGAGATGTTACTCATTTAAGGAAGACAGCTTTGTACTTGAAGCCAATTCCTCATTACTTTTTAAAAATAAGCTTTTTATTTTAGGATTGTGTTAGATTTAAAGAAAAAAGTATTGAGATGCTAGTAAGAGTTCCTAGATATCCCACACACAATTTCCGCTGCGGCTAGCATTCCCTACTAGTGTAACAAATTTGTCACAATTAGTGAGCACACAGTTAATACCCATCCATGCTTATTAACTGAAGTTCATGCTATAATCAGAGTCCTTTAGTGTACATAGCCGGTCGTGTTTTCTTTGCCCGGATCCCACCCCTAAAACCAAATTATCTTTAGCTATTATGTCCCCATAGCCGTCTCTTGACAGTGAATGTTTCTCAGTTTCCATTTGCTTCTGGTGGCCTTGCCAATTTGAAGAAGCACTGATTTGGGTATTTTGTAGAGTTTCCAACAATTTTGTTTTTCTAATGTTTTACTCATGAGTAGATTGAGGCTATAGATTTTAGGAGATAAGAGCACACACATAAAGAGTCACTGCTCTGGTGTGACTGAGAGTGTATACACAAACAAAAGGTTGTTTGGTCCCTCTTCCTAGAGAGTCTGATCAGAAACTATGATCTTCTGACCATTGTGCTCCTTGCTCATTGTTATGGGAGTGTCATTTGTTCTAAACCTTCCCAGTCAATAGACTGAAGACATGTATGTGCCTAATAACGTCATAATGTGTAGCAGTCTATATATATCAGATTCTAATTCTTACCGAAGTCTTTCCATCTCTACTCCATCCCCCTGTGGATTATATTGCTTTTCTCCCCTTAATTATTGGAGCCTCCCACTCCAATAGTACAAATTGGGTCCCCAACATTGCTCATCTGTTTAATTAATCATTCATTTGCTATATGTATTCACAGGCATTTCTGAAGTAATGACCAGGTTCCACAAGAAGCATCTTTATCAAGCATAGTTTGGTGCTTAGCCTTACAGACTTCAGTTACTCCAGGGTTTCTTAAGCCAAGCCTTTTCTCCCTTAGTTCATTCAGTGCACTTTGGAATACAAGCAGTTGGTTTTGTTATATTATGGACTTCTTCCTTTGACTCTAAAACCTTCTAAAGTAATATTATTTTTTTTCATAGTTTTCTGTGTGTAGTGTATATGTTCGTTTTGGTGCACCTCTGTGTGTATGCACATATGTGCCCATGAATAGAGGCCAGACGTTAAGGCGTCTACCTCAGTCGTCCTCCATCTTATTTTTTGACATGCTTTTTTGGTAAATCTGGAGCTCACCAATTAAGACAGACTAGCTGGCCAGCAAGTTCCAGGACTTCTCCTTTCATTGCCTCCTTGAATTCTAGGCACACTGCCATGCTGGCTTTTACATGGGTGCTGGGGATGTGAACTCAGGTTCTCATGCTTTTGAAGCAAGTGTTTTCCACTAGAATCTTTTCCCAAGTCCTTGTTTGTTTGTTTGTTTGTTTGTTTTCCTAAGACAGGGTCTTACTATGTAGTCCAAACTGCCTCCAAACTTGTAATCATCGTGCCCTAGCTTTCTGAGTGTTGGAGGATTACTGTTGTCACTAGCCCCAGCATACACTATTTTTAATTTGCCATGCAGCTTTCTTTCACTCTGACATGTACCTGAGATAGTGAATACAGAGAAAAGGTTTATTTGACTCATCATTCTAGAAATCTGGATCAATGGTTGGTGGCCCTGTTGCTTTGAGTCTGTGGTAAGATCACACATCGTGGAAGCTGTGTAGGTCTGTATTTGGTAAAGAGGGTGGCAGAACAGAACTGCTCACATGGTCAAGAAGAAAAAGAAACAAGGCAAGAGAAGGGTCCCCAGAGGCCCTTCAAAGGCGCACTCTCAATGACCTGAAAAACTCTTACTAATATCAAACAGAATAGATTTGTGATAGAAATTGCTCTGCTCTGTGCTTTAGCTATTAAACCCTCCCCTGTCCTCTTTAAAACTTTTCCTTGCCATTCATCACTGTTCAGTTTTCAGTTTACTATTTCCTTTGTTTCCTGTGTTCCAGAACGTCATGTAATTGGCATTGTCAGTGTGTAGTATTTTCAGACTGGCTTCTTCCACTTAGCGCAGATTCCAGACGAACAGGGTATAACTCATCATCTTTTGTTACTTTGTAGTATTATGTTATGGATTGCTGTGATTTGATTATTTATTGAAAAATATCTTGGCTTTGATGAGGAAATCTGCAACAATTTTTCTGAGGATGAGAATTTTCAAATCACTCTTATAAATATCAAGGAGCATAATAAACGGATCATATGGTAAGGCCTTGTTTCTACTTGTGATAAGCATCAAAGCGTCGACTGCCTTCCCACTTTCCATTCTCCACAATCATTAACTAACATCTTCCTGATCCACATCCTCAACCTCCAACCTTTGACACTGCCAATTACTTTGGATCAACTCCATTTTAATCAATGTATCATTTCTTATTGTTTGAATTTGCATTTTATTGACTTCTTAGATATCTTTATATCTTCTATGATGAAATATCCATTTTTATTTTTTAATTTTTTTAAATTTATCTTTTAAATTTTATGTGTATGCATGTAAGTGCACCCATTTCATGCAATGCTTGTGTAGGTCAGAAGAAAGAACCGAATTCCCTTGGAACTGGGCTTGCAAATGGTTGTTTACTGCCATGTGGGTGCTGAGAATCAAACCTGGGTTTGCTGCAAAAAACAACCAGTTCTCTTAACTGCTGAGCCATCTCTCCAGCTTCCAGATTTTTTTAATTTTTAATCTTATGCTGTTGATCTTTTGCTTTGAGAGTTGTATGTGGAAACTTACCACCAATCCCAGATCATATAGATTTTCTCCTCTATGATGGATTTTGCATTCATTTTGGTTAGTCTATGTCTAGAGTGAATTTTGATTAAAATCAGCACATAGCTTGTTCATGTGCATAGATTTCCACTTGAGAATGCAGCGGCATTTAAGTATCTATTCCACTGAGGTGCACTGAGAGAAGAATCCAGTTCTCTTTTGCATTTAAGGGGAAATTTTCATCTCTAGCAAAAGCCCTTGGGAGGAAATGAATGCTGGTGGAAGAGAGCACAGCACACTAAGACTTAGTCCAGGCTCTTACAAATCCTCACCACTGATGAAGTAATGACTTTATAACATGATTTTTAAGTCCAAAATTCTCAGAAAAGATGCATTACACTCAGTGCTGGCAAAAGTTTCACTGGGAATTCTAAATGTTCTGTTAGCCTTTTGTGTATTTACAATCCAGTCTTACAATATCTCTTCTTCAGGGATGAAGTGCTACCACTAGAGTGTTATTTTTTAAAGTTTATCTTTATTCTTGAAACGTTCATGTATGCACACAATGAAATAGGGTCATATTCCACCCTCATTTCACACCTCACATATTCCCCTCAAAACATCAGACTTCGAATTTCGTGTCCTTTTTGTTTGTTTGCTTATAATCCACTAAGTCCAGTTAGTGCTGGACTTGTGTGGATGGGTGCGGGAACATACACTGGAGCACGGGGATCCTACCAGTGATGACATTCTCAAATTCTCAAAAAAGAGTCTCAAAAAAAACTCTCTCCCAGCAGTTATGCTTTCTAATAGCTCTTCAGTAAGGGCTCAGCCTGTAGATCATACACTCCATCTATTGGTATTTTGGCTAGACTGATCTTGTGCAAATAACCACAGCTGCTGTGAGCGCATGAGAGCGATAGTTGTGTTTTGTCCAGAACACAGCATTCCACAGCCCTCCTGTCCAGTCCTTGACTCTTGCATTGTTTTTCTACCACCCCCCTTTCTTGTTCCCTGGGTCTTAGAAGAGTCTCTTATTCTCAGGAAACTGGCCAGTTATGTATTTATGTGTTGACTACTGTCCACTACAAAAAGAAGAAGCTTCTCTGACCAAGGTTGAGAGCAGCCCATGTCTATGTATATAAACATAAATATTTAGAAGGCACTTTGACATGCTAAAGGTCGTGACCTTTTAGCAAAATAGCAATAGCAGGTTCTACCCTAGATCTGAGTACCTCCCTAGCTCTCGAGTAGTAATACGATATTAGGTCTTAAATTCCTTCTTGTGAAGTAGGCCACAAATCTAACCAGAAAGTGGTGAGTTACCCCATAACAGCCATGCCGTTACTACACCATGGGCATATCTTGCCTGGCAGGTTGGTGCTGCAGCATGCAGGGTCCATCGATGTGTTTACTCCTCCAGCAACCTGCATAGCACCTTTTATAAAAGCTAGTCAGTGAGGAGGAATTCTCCCAGTCAGCTTGAGTCTGATTTCTCTATGTCCTGTGAAGTGTATGTAGTTACGGAGGTTAACCAAGGGAAGGAGCAATAACATAGGTCATTTTGGAAAACTCTGGGATCTCACAGAGAGCTACCCCATGTCTTGCACTGTGATTTTCATTCAATAATCCATGTCTTCTGGAAGTATCTACCCACATAGGATAATTCACAGTCTATATTTTTGTAAATTGGGTTTTTAGATGAGCTCACTAACCAGTGGGTTCCACATGCTTCTTTGTTCATACATCATTAGTTCTGGTTAACTCACCCTCCAGCTCATCCTCTCCCCACCACCACCACATCCTCTCTTAATCCTTTACCACCAACATTCCTCCTCTTCTTTTATGTCACATGTATTGTGCTATCTCTGTAATTATTTTAATTGTGTTGTGGGATAGCAGGTTTCTCTGTGGTTTATATACACCCCTCCTTTGTGTTAGTCTTCCCCTCCTCCTCCTGGTTCCCCCCCTACCCTGCACCCCTCCTTGGTTAAGCCTTTCTGCCCCCAGTATTCCACATCTCTTCTTTATTTCAACCTATAATCTACTCTCGCCCATCCTTCATGTGCCCCCAAAGACCTTTGTCAAATTTCCTGGCTTGTACTTGTGCTCCAAGCTAAACACACAAAACAATAGATTTGAATCTACGATCTGTTTATGACAGAAAACTTCCCTTGGTGTAAATTTGTCCAATTCTGATTTCATTTTTCTTTACAGCTGAGTCATATTCTATTGTGTATAGGTACAACAATTTTTATTCATTCATCCTTTGATGGGTATCCAGCTTGATTCCATTTCCTAGCTATTGTGACTAGAGCAGTAATGAACATGAATATAAAAATATCTCTGTAGTGGGATATGAAGTCCGCTGGGATATGTTACCAGGGGTGATATAGCTTAGATTTTAGCTTTCAGTTGTTGACTCCTTGAAGCAAATCTTGCAGTGAAACTACTGCTTAACCTACACATAAAGACGTATGCAGAAAGCACACTGGTGATGTGATGATTACTGGCTGTAGCAGAAGAAAGATAGACATCACTACTCCTGAATTAGACCATTAGGAGATTTATAACATTCTAAGTAAGATACAAAATCACTAGCCTGCAATCTACAGGAAATTAATACAAACAAGAATAAGATATCAGAGACAAGCACATGCATCTTCGGCATGATTTTATGAATACAAACAGGGGTCATGCAAAATCCCTACTGTGGAGGAAATAACTTAGTAAGTTAGAGCTCATTTAAGCAAGTCTGTCCATTCACTTAAGACACATGTATGCACTGAAGGCAAAGCATTAGGAGAAATCAAGAAAAGATGGTTAAAAAATGGAAAGAAATGGGGTTTTGCTTTATTAAATATATGCATAAGAGCCTCAGTTTAAGCCATAGTAATTATTTAGGACTGACTTATGTGGAGGATGAAGTTTATTTTACAAACAGGATAAACATTAGAAAATTTGAAATGCTAACAATAAAAACAATTGGAAAAAGCTAAGGGGCACAGAACGACAGCAGCAGAGAATGGGAGTAAGCATCAGCTTTGAACAGAATGTCGGAGCAGAGCCCATTGAGTAACACTTGCCAAAGAACTCCAAGAACTGAGAACCCTACTCACACTCAAGTGTCAGGGGCAGAGGGAACACCCAGAGTGAAGGTTCTCGGTCTTGGTTCATTTGAGCTACTTTAGTAAACTATTATAGGCTGAATAGTTTAAGGAACAAATAGTTTTATGACACAGTTGTGGAGGACTTGTAGAAGTCCAAGTTCCAGGTGCCAGCATTATCGGACTCTTTCTTGATGAGCATACTTCCTGGTTTGCAAATTCTTCACATGACTTAGAAAGAAGAAGAACATAAGCATTTATTCTGTTCCAGGTCCCCAGTGGAACATGCTGGGGAATTGTGGGATAGCCAAAAGGCAAGAGAAGCCAATAGGTGTACAACAGAGTGTGCACAGATCAATAGGTGAGATGAGAGAGGTTGCAGGCAGGGGTCATGTAAGACTTTCCTGTTGTAAGGATAGTGGTCTTTTCCTGACAACTGGAGACTATGAATTGTGTGCAAATAGTAACACGATTCATTTTCACCATGAGGGGTCTAAGCTACATGGAAAGAGACTGGGGAAGCAGTCTCTTCCCCACTGATAATCTCTGTTTCCTTGGATGCTGTGGCTTGACAAGTGATACTGGTTGCTGAAGCATTTTTCTCTCGTCATGAGTCAAGGGCAAGAGAAAAGGGGGAGTGGCATAAGAGAAGAGTCTTCAGAAAGTGGGGAACAGTTAGCAGAGAAAGTATAAAGAAGCCAGTAAACCATTACATCATTCATCCCACGACAGTCACAACCTGACAGACTAAAATGTGTTCATAAGTATTTTTCATCTATTTAATGATAGGGATCAATAAATGAGGCATTGTTGGGAGGAAGAAAAATCTCTTTCTGTAAGTGATATTTAAGGCATTTGGGCTTGTAAGGCACTTGGACTGGATCATGTGGCAATGAGGATGGAAAGAGAGGTGGAAGAAAAGGTCACTTAATGTAGAAGAAACAGCATGGGCAAGAAACCCCAAGAGCTTCCTCCCCGAGGCAGGGTAGACACAGTACTGCAGATAGCATATTATGCACAAACAAATTATGCATGAGTTTTCTCTGGGGACAGGCTAAGCTGCTCAACAATAATAGGTAATTGCCTTAGCAAATGCATCCTCCCATTGCCTTTGCACCCCAACAAACACTTAAAGGAAAAGGTATTGAGAACAAATGTCAATTCAAAACGCATTATTTTTATGAACACAATTGTTGCGTTTAACTCTTGTGCTTTGCCTTTCTTTGGAAAGTCTATGGATATGTTGCTTAAAGGAGCAGGGAAATTTCCACTTCCTTTTGGATGCTTACACTTGAGCATGAGTGTTGATCCAAATTTGAAGAAAAAGACATCCAAGGTATTTAAAGAAAATGTCTTCTACATCGAAAAGTAAAACTAGGTGATTAAGTAGATCCTCATATTGAAACCCACCTTGAAACCATCATAATACAGTGAGCTAGTATCTATTTGGGAAAGTAACTCTCACTGGTAACTTCTATAATAATTTCCACACCCAAATTCGCATTTTCAAAGCTAATTATAAGACTGCCATATGTGATTCAGTAGCCACCACAAAGAACACCAGTCATCAGCAATCTGTCCTTAAGTGGGAGTCCTCAAGTTTCTTATTTTCTTTGCTCCACTGAACACCTCCAAAGGAAAGATCTGTACACCCTGACATTGGAGAGGTAGTTGGATGATAAGGATTATTTCCCCCTAAAAGGCTGTGTGGTAGTAACTTAATTCCCAATTTCATATGCTGATTGTTTTTAGATGGAATTATTGGGAACGGATTAGCATTAGATGAGATCTCAAGTGTAGAACCCCCATGAGGTTATATACGTTATATATAATTATATATAATTAATGGTTATATAGGCAAACATCATGCATTCCTTCTCTCTACTGAGATGCCTTCCACAAGTTAGGAGGCAGCAAGGAGTCCCTCACCAGATGTATCCCTTTGATCTTAGGCTTCCCAGCCTTCAAAAGAAATTTCTTTATAAATTGCTCAGTCTGTGAGTAATTTATAAATTTATAAATTACTCAGTCTTATGGCAACAGAAAATGGACTAGGACAATAGCCGTGCTTTTCAATCAGTTCATACATTCTATTGAGTTTCTGGTTTCCTCATACCTCATCCTTCAGCAGTAGCTGATGAGCAAAACTTCCAATAAGGAGGAGACATACTGAAATCGATAAATGGAAAGACCCACTGGAGCAGGCATTGCCTAGAGAAGAACCAGGAAAATGAGAAGAAACCCTAATTACACTGCTCAGGGGCAGACCAACACTGCTTTTGTAACTTAAAGCTCGGGTGCAGTAGCTAAAAACGAATAACCAGAGATCAAAAGAAAGCTTTAGTGATGAAAAGAAAAATGATGGCAAAATATGGAAAACTCAGCTTAAATTTAGAAGATAGAGTCATAAATATCTTCCAGACATTAAAACAAATCCCAAGGTTGATCTAAAACTTCTCTTTAAAGAAGAGAGAGTGAGAAACAGAAGAAATGAAAAATCATATTAATAACACAAGCCTAACATTGTACAACTGCGAACTTACCCCTCAAAGTAAAATACATAGTAATTGTGAGTGCGGGAGGTGATGAGATCCAAACTCCAGAAACTCAGGCATAGAATATCTTAATGTCTTTCCAATGAAACAATAGACTCAATACTGTGCCGTCATTGCTTAAAATGCCACAGAATGAGATTAGTTACAAAAAGTAGAGAATAGGCTGGAGAGGGCTCAGCAGCTAAAAGCACTGATTGCTCTAGCAGAGGACCTGGGTTTGAGTCCCAGGAGTCACATGGTATCTAACAATGTTCATAACTCCAGTTCTTGACACCCTCTTGTGGCCTCTTCATGCAGTGTACACATGGGTGCATACATAGATATAGATATAGATATATATAGATATATAAATATATCTGTATCTATATATATGCAGGCAATACACTCATACACATAAAATAGTAAATAATTTTAACTTAGAAAACTACGGTCCAGAGAAGACATTCTTCAGATATATAGATGGTTTCATGAACCACTCAACATATAAGTTTTTATAAAACTGTGAATTATTATATAGAAAAAGCAGCTTTTCAGAAGCTTTCTGAATAGTTCCATGATACCAAGAAGGGCTAAGATGGGGAAAGAAAACATGGATGGATGGATAGATGATAGATAGATAGATAGATAGATAGATAATAGATAGATACATAATAGATAGAATGCATGAATAAATTCATAAAATAGATGAAAAGAACCACATATGAATAGTTGATTTATGAGTGTGGAGATTGCATTTATTTTATAAATAAGATTTACATTATTATTTTTCTTAGTTTTATTATGTATTTTGAGCTTACCTGGATCTTACTAAAGCTAATGACAAAGTACCACAAAGTCTTCACTTACTTAAGTAGGTTTCTTTTTCAAACTATTTCCTATTCAAAATAGATTTCAAAAATCTAAAACTTATTGGACCGTTTCAGTACTAATCAAAATATATAATACTAATATATTGGGTAATATTTTTGCAAGAGTAGTAATGAATCTCATTCACCATACTGTTTTATTCGCTTGTTCACCATCCTTTGAGTTATATAACTCAAATTTTCTTACTACCTTGGATTTAAATTTTTCGTATATTCTAAGGAGAGTTCATTAGAAAAGTATCTATTTGATCAAGAATAGCATAGAGTCATGAATTTGTCATAACCATTAAAAAGACATAAAATCTGTGCTCATCAAAGGAATAGTTCTGAAATAATCTTCGCTTATGTATGTATGGATCTAAATTACTAGCACTTGGTTGCAAAGGTCTAACCATGACACTTTAATCAATGCTATTCATAGAAGTCATTGTTATTATCATTATTGTTGTTTTTGTTTGCTGATGACTGAACTCAGACCTTCACACATACTAAGCACATGATCTACCACTGAGCCACATCCCCAGCCCCAATGCAGATATTATTTGAAATCAAATGTTCTTCTAAAAAAATCAATTTGTTCCCTTTAATAACAAAATTATACAATGTGTTTAAAAATCACACAACATATAACAATAACTGCCATTAAAATTTCACTGCTTCTCTAATTTTTATACCTATGAAACAAAATCATCTGATTATATGTTTAACTAAGTTGAATGTGTTTAAATATTTACAAAGTGTATGCAGTGGTTTGAATGAGAATGTCCCCCATATGCTTCAAATATTCAGGCACTTTTGTTCCCATTGGTAGTGCTGTTTTTGGAGGTCTTAGAAGGTGTGGGCTTACTAGAAGAAACATGTCACTAGGGACGGGCTAAGAGAGTTCATAAGCCTTGCCAGATTTCCAGTCACCTTCTGCTTCCTGTGCTTGCTTGAAGATGTGAGCTCTTAGCTTCTGCGTCTATTCTAGCCACCTCTGCCACCATGCCTCCCTGCCATGGTGGGCTCTAATTCCCCTGGAACTGTAAACTCAAATAAACTCTTCCTTTTATAAGCTCCCTTGGTCACAGTGTTTTATCACAACAACAGACAAGTAACTAATACAGTGTGCTAAATACCAAGCTTCCTTAAAAGAACAGGGAAGTGAAAATCATTTCCATTTTCTTTGACAAGCCCGCACCTTCACAATAAGTCTCAACTGTATAGGGACACTTGCTAGATGTGCTAAGAGATCCAGCTCCTTGCACTGATGCTCCATTTCCTCACTATGCTCTGTGTGTGTGTGTGTGTGTGTGTGTGTGTGTGTGTGTGTGTGTGTGGAGGCCAGAGGACTCCCTTGGATGTCATTTCCCATGAACTGTCCAGCTTGTTTTTTGAGACAGGGGTCTCCCACTGACCTAGAGAGCTCCTTAGTAGGCTAAGCTAACTGACCAATGAGTTCCCAGGATCTAACTCTCTCCACCTCCTCAGTGCTGGGGTTACACATGCATGTCACCATGTCTGACTTTTATCTTAATTTTTAAAAATATATTTTATTGAATTTTTGTGGATTTCATAAAATATATCTTACTCATATCCCCCACTCCCCCGCGGTCCCTGTCTGGACCCTCTATGTGGGTTCTGTGGATTACCTCAGATTTTCAAGCTTTTACAGGAAGCACACTGTACCAATGGAACCATCTCCCTAGACTTGATTTCACTTTGGCAATACCTACCCATGATTCTTGATTCTGTAGTTTTCTCATGGATGAGCAAATGATGGGTGTTCCATTCTATGGTAAGAATAGTTATTCCATGTAGTCTCTGTCTTTTTCTAATAGCATTATTCTAGTTTGCTGTGATCTATGAAACCACGCAGCTAGGTTTATTAATAATCATAACTCCACCCACAGCTCTTATACTGAGTGTTCTTGAACACTTCCTTCATCCAAGTCAGTGACTGTCCTCATTGCTTTTATTCATCATAATAATTCATGGAAACCTGGGATTATCGGAGACTCAGTAGTTTGCCCCTATTCCTGAAATAAAACACCTAATTTTCAAGTACAGGAAACAGAGCTTGTACACGGGCAAAGGACAGTTATTTGAGGAGGTTTAACTTGCGTGCCTTGAAGAATGATTGTGTTATTAAAAACTAGAGCTGTGTACACAGTAGAATGCAAGATGACTTTGAGGTGTGCTATGAGGCAGTTCAGGCATGACACGTAGGTATGAAATAACCTTCAATCACACAAAATGTCCCTTATTATTTTTGAGTAGATTTTGAATCTTGGATCGCATAGAAAGTTCCCTGATTTGTTTATTTGTTATTGATCCTGGGGATGCATCATGCTAGGAAAATACCAATGAAAAGAATTCCAGCCATCCATAGTCTCTCTTTGTTTCACATTCTTTCATTATATCAAGGAGAAAATCTTAATGGTATGTAATATGTTTCTAACATCTTTTCAAAATTTATAAAATATCCTTTTATAAATACAGCTAAAGCATAAAACTTTTTAGAAAGCTGTGGTGTTTAGGAAGAATTTACTAATATTTTTATCATTTATGTTTTAGGTAATGCTTGCTTATGAAAGTTGATAATATTTTAGCTGAATGAATATGATGTATTCTTTTGAAATAATGCAATTTTCTGTTTTCTTTTTTGAAATGTTATTATTTGAATTTGGAAAGTTGAAACTATTTATATTTTAAAACAAGGTCTCCCGGTAGCAACAGTTGGCCTAGAACTCGCTATGTAGACCAGGCTGGCCTCCATTTTACAGCTATCTACCTGTCTCCGCCTCCCAAGTACTAGGATTCAAGGCTTGTGCCACCACATCTGACTTGTCTATTTTTCTAAAGTTAAGCTGTCACAGATTCTCACAGATGTGACAGAAAAAAAGCATGAAAATGTCTATAAATTACTGAATATGAAAATATGCACATAATGGGAGGAAAACTAATTTTGAACATTAGAGAATACCCCATGGGTAGGGTACAATTTTCTGTGTTTGGAAAAGTCTAGTGCCCTAAATGCTCTTCACTGCCAGGTTGTACTCTGCTTCTCTGAGGTGTAGGCTCTAGAAAGTCTTTTGTGTTGATGGCGTACTGCGAGAACTTACACATTCTGGACACAGCCACCATCAGCAACTAAATCTCACTGACTGACATTTAACTAAACTGCACCATAATAAACACTCTCTGTGTTTTACTATTGTGTTTGCTCTTAAGGTTTCGTAAGTCTACTGTAGTGAAGGGCTAGAAACATGATCTAGTGATGTGTTTCTGTATGCACCTCCCTCCCATGAGTTTCAGTGACTTCGTGTGTGCATTTTGAATTCTACCCTGGTGTAAAATATTTACACTATAGAAATTGACAAAAGCTATGAGTTGAGTTGTTTTCTTCTAGGAAAACTGGTTACTAAACATAGACTTAGAACTGACTGACCATGCTTCTGACCTGGTTATCTCTACCTAGTCAATAGGGGCAGTCCTCTTTGAGGAAACAAATGACAAGTGATTGACATCTCACTCGCTGGAACCTCAGTCCTCTTATGGTTGCGCAATGTAGGAGCAGGAAACTCCATCTCCAATCTCTCTGGCAGAGATAGAAAATATATCTTTCATCTTTTTTTATGAAAACAGAAGCCCATTTGCTTTTGTTTATATTATTACTTTCTCATTAAAATGTGTTTTAGTAATTTCTTCGCAAGAAGGACCATTCTTCAGAAGTTTGAGTGCTTGCTTGAATGATATGAACTTATTCTTAAAAATCCGTAAGATGTAAAAGAAGCCAACGTAGACAGTGATAAAAATGTCAGTTGTTGAAACAGAATTTATGGCTTTGGTTTTAATACTAGGAGTGTTTTGAAAATATCTTGTCTCTTATCTTGTGCACACAGTGGCTCTTATTCAGCTGAGAGAGAGGTTAAGTGTGAAATGAGTTGGCTCGCCAAGGATAGATTTGTTCCACCCACCCCAGCCCCCAACACACATATACACTTTCACACACATACTTTGATGTTAATTTGATTTGAAAAAAAAAAAATATATATATATATATATATATGTATATATCAGGAACATCATCATCAATTTCTCCTCTTGCAGAGTGATTATTCTTGCTTGAGTGCCCTCTGCTGGAGCTCCTGAAATATACACGTTGCCTCTACTTACAAGGACAAGCTGATGTAGGCGGTAAGTAACTTAATATTATGAGCCATCTTTTCGTGAAGTAGGATGTGCAGAAGGCTGGGTGTGCAAGATTAGACATAAAACTGAGTTAAGCATTAAATGCAGTGGTCAAGTGTTGATTTAATTAACCATGAAAAATAGCCAGGTTTTGAATGGATCAAAGAAAACAATTACACATAATGGGTGAACTGAAAACAATCCGCTATTACTGGAAAAGAGGAATGCTTTAATTAAGCTAAAAGATATACCTAATGTTAAATGAGGTGGTTACAAAAGCCACACCAAAAAGCTGTTTAACTGCTGAATAGAATATAAGAGATCAGAAGGAGTGTTTAAATGCACCTAATAAAAATGCAACCTTATTAAAATCATATTACTATTATTTAAAATTATACTGAACCTTTTTCCCTGTTTGGTCAGTTAGGTAACCTTACTGAAGAATATTCATTCACTAGTAGAAAATATTCAGATTGATCATTTATATTATTTCTGGGAGAGATATTGCTACTTTCTACTTTATTGTGGATTTTGTTTAGAGAAAACGATTTCTGAGATAACAGTGAATATAGTGCGTAAGCCTTTGTAATGGATTAGGTGAGCATGTATTTACTTCTGTGCTCTTAAGGCTCTCCAGAGCTACACAACTAGAGATGCCCCGTGAGAGGTTGAGTTGGTGGTGAATGTTTTCTATGAGTCTCACACTTAAGCAGACCATTTGGAATATTTTTAGTAAGAAGAGCAAATCTTTCTTCAGAGGAGTCTGAGCTGGTAAGCAAAACAGATTCCTAGTGGTACATTTGCCTGAATATTTTAGTCACCATCTCCTTCACTGTAAGTAATAAACAAGAGGGTGAGAAAGGAGCAGGGAAGGGACAAAAGAAATAGTCTCCCCACACTATTGTGTTCCATTGGTGATCCTTGTATGGACTGGACTCTGAAGTTAAGACTATCAAAAGCTAAGTTTCCTGGATTCAATGCATGGATTATGCCTCTGTGAATTAGCGTTGGAAACAATACTGATGAGTGACTACAGGCATTAATTCTTTTATGATAGAAGTTACTCACTATGTTGGTAAGTAATTTCCATATTGCAAAACAGTTATGGTCATACAGTAAACTGAACCATCAAAGGGAAAGATAGAGATTATAGAAAATTCTTTCACTAACCCAGACTAACTATCCTATAGTCTGGCACTTCAATTAGCAAATATTCGTAACACATTTTGGATACTGATTTGAATGTCGTTAAAAACCTCTGAAGGTAGAGTTGGAGGGTAGAAATCTGATTTTATCTAGGATTGTGAATGTCATAAGATAAATGATTAATTATTGAATAAGATGCAGCGACTAACACTCTTCAAAGTGAGGAATGATAAAACTTCATAATATAAATGTCAAAAATTCAGAGTTCTGGAAAACTTTTTGTCAGCTAAGCTGTTTTGGTGTTATACATTCATACTTTAGCATAAGAATGTTAAAATAGTATGTATAGAATTGAACTTAATGAAGAAGTAAGCCCCATGTTGTTCAAAGGAGAAATATTAGTACAGTATAGTACAATATGTAGCCATTGAGCATTGCATTTTAGACAGACTCAACCTTGTACTAATCATGACGCTAGAAATCTAATGCTGGTTTGGGGGCTCTAAGGACATAGCCCTTAAATACAGACAGCTTCTAATCTGAAAACTGAAGAAGTCTCCTCATGAGTCATTATACTGGTTGGAGACAAGGCATAAAGGGTACACTGACCTCCTTAGGGACTCGGGGAATGGGGACTCCTTTAATATAATTGCCACATGACATTTCTAGAATACATCGCCCCCAAAGTCTAAGAAGTTATGCACACCACTGAGACACTCTAGAAAGGATTTTTCAGCCTCTTTGAATACATTTTAGTTGTCTGTAGGCTATCATTTTTGTTCATGCTTCCAGAATCCTATTCTGGGGGAATGATCTGACAGACAGCCTGCTCCCAGAGCAGCAAGCCCCTTTCCCCACTCGCCTCTCTGCAGCATCTGCATTGGGCATGAGCCCGGATCTGGATTTATGAGACATATGCAGACACTTTTCCCTTTCTTGGCAAATGCATAAATAGAACCCTAATGTCTGCATGTGGCTCTATATAAATACAAAGTTGTGCATACTCTTTGGATGTCATATATCATTTATCCATATATTTTTAGCATCACCAACACATTTACATATGCTGTCACGTTTCAAACTGCACCTCAACATAGTGCCTTTTTCAACATGATCTCGGCAGCAGACAACATCATCCTTTTAACATTTTCACCAAAAATGAAGATCAAAGAACCAGAAAATAAATTCAAAAATAGAAGACAAATTTAAAACGGGTAACACTTTACTAAGATGCTCTCAAGATAATATAGAATTAGCTGAAGTAGAGGACTAAATTGTGCTCTGGAATTAGATTCATGCAATCATTAAATGCACCTCTTATGCCTGGGCTACCCCTCTGACACTCTCTAAAGTCTATCCCAATGTGCAAACTCTCTATACAGTTCTATGTCGAATGCCTGTAAAGTACAGTAGCAAAAAGAGAAAGCCTTTAAATATGATTAAGGAAGTCCGAGAATCTTTACTTGGAACTGTATCATTTTAATTGATTCTTAGAGCGTGGGTACAAATTTTGATTTTTTTGGTATTAACCATAGAAAAATTAGAAATCAACTGAGCTAACTGATCAAGCCCAAGATCAAATATTATAAATTAATTGATCTAATAGATCACATCTAGGAATTCCAATTTTTCGACAAGGATCAATCTTAAATAGAAAGAACTCAAAATGGTCTTTGTTCTCCTTGCTGAACCCTTGTCATATCTTTCTGTAACCTTTGATTTCTGTGTGCTATTGGCAGGGCAAATCAGTTTAAAAGGTTCCCAGTAGAACCTCGCCAATGCTGTTTCAAACATTTTACTTAAGAGGCAGAACATATGATTAAGAGAAATACATCATGGAGTACTAAGCATGAAACTGATAATGACAGAGAACCAGTCTGTTTAAAGTGGGGCTGGGGGAGACCACCTACATAGCACAGTGGACTCCTTAAAAACAAAGCATAGAAGTGTGTGTGTGTCTGTCTGTCTGTCTGTCTGTGTGCCTGTGGATGCTCACACATACACACAAATACATATATGTAACTTATTCAAGTCCAGAATGACTTTTTTAAAAATATGTTTTATTTTTATTTTATATATACAAGTATATCGCTTGCATGTAGGTAGGTGTGCCCATGTTGCACAGTGCCCACAGAGGTCAGAAGAGGGCATCAGATCCCCTAAAACAGGAGTTAATAGACGGTTGTTAAACTCCATATGGATGCTAGGTGTTGAACCCAGGTTCTCTGCAAGAGCAATCAGCGCTCTTAACTGCTCATCCATCTCCCCAGAATGACTTTTTAACCCACAAATTGTATGTATACAGTCTGACTCTAGTCCAATATTCTTACTCAAGCCCTGGAATTATGGAAATATAGGCAAAGATCACCTGTCCCCAATTTCTTTCCCTCAGTAACTACTAGAGTAGCAAGTAATGTGTGTGGGTTTTGACTTTGGTGCTCAGGGTATAATTTGAGCAGCGATCACCAAGAAACCTGGTAGATGTAGTTTCCCCATCTCATTCCCATTGATACTGGGAATATTGATTGGTCTGTTGTGGAACCCAGGAGTCTCTGTGATAGACACTGCACTCCAGGACCAAATGATAGACCACAATGGAGACAAAGGGGATTAGATGGGAAAACTAACAGAGTGATAACAAAAGAAGAGTAGAGAATCCAAAGGAGAGCATATGGCAATGGCACAGTACAAATAAAAATTGCCCAGTGGGGGCTGGAGAGATGGTTAAGAATACTTGCTGTTCTTGCAGAGGACCCAGGTTCAGTTTCAAGTACCCACATGCAACTCACAGCTCTCCATAACTCCAGTTCCAGGGGATCTGACATTTGAAGGTAAGATCCTTTTGCTGAAGAAAAGATATACATTGGACACGGGACTTAGAGAAATTGAGCTGGAACTGTCTTAGAAGCCTTCTCTCTGAAAAAAATAAAAAAAATAATTTCCCAGTTTTGGTCCATGTAAGGACATGACTGCTGGTTCTTTGCCTCTTTTTAGAACAAGAATGAAAAGAAACATATGCAGGTCATTAAGCATAGTTTTCCAAATTATAAGGTCAACCTGTGTTACCTCTCTTTCCTCTCTTCCTTCCTCTCTATTATTTTTCTATCTTTTAAGAGACATTTATAGGATTTTTTAAAGAGAACTCTTCAGACCTTTTTGTAAACTACTAGGCGATTTATTATTATTTGTATGTTTGTATTATATGTAAGTATGATATATTTCTATTAAATTACCTACATTATTTTCTATACTGTATATCTTTTATAACATTTAAATCATAGACACAGAATGATTATATTATATATTAAGCTGTGTCTCTTACTAGAATAAATACTGTATAGTTAATAATTAAGTATGTCATTGTCTGTCTGGGGACATGAGTTGGTGCATAAGAGTGCTTGCTAAGTTCAAAACTTCAATACCCATCAAAAAGCCAGGCATATGCCTGTAACCTCAGCAACTGGGGGACAGAGACAGGAAGGTCTGGTGTTCCATGGCAACCAGCCTGGCAGAAATGGTAAGCTTCCATTTCAGTGAGAGACCCTGTATCAAGGCAGTAACACAGCGAGTAGAGGAAGATATGTTATGGCCTGCTCTGATCTCTGTATTGCCAGACACACTATTCACTCACCTACACACTAATGTACATTTACTGCTCATGCATATACTTTCTCTCTCTATCCTATCTATTATATATATATATATATATGTATATATATATGTTAAATGCCTTTCAAATATGAATTTATCTTCCTATAAGTACCCAGAGGACTCATTAGTGGGACTGTACATATCATGTGATCATATGTACGAACATTTCTATTGGAATGGACATTTGAAGATCTCAGTACAAGTTTGATATTGGCTACATTGCTTTCTAAAAAAGAATCATTTTAATTTGTGAGGTTATTAACATTGAGATCTATTTCAGTGATCCCCTTTAACATATGAAATCTATCAGATTTTAAAGCCAGCAATCGAAAATTTGTTATTGTAGTATGATGTGTGTGTGTATTTCTGTGTGTGTGTAGAAGACAAAAAGATAATGAGTGAGAGTATTATATTTATGAACTCTGTCCATGTATTTGCTAATACATTTTTAGTTTACATGGCATTTTTAGTATAATGTAAGCTGAATATGTATTTGCAAACTCTTTTCTACCTAAATTGCATATGGACTTTTAAAAAAATGTCTACATGTTTTTAATTTTGTTGAGAGCTTGTCTATAGATATCCTCATTCCTCTGGCCTAATACTTCTACCATATATACTGCAGACCACACAGTCTCTGTTTTCCTTTATTCATAATTACTGCAGTTGCTTGTACTCTACCTACACTTAAGCCTTTTCAAAGGTCACTAGTAATCTTTTTATTGGTTTTCTCATTTATCCTTTGATTAGAGGAAGTCTGTTGCCAACAGTAAGGCTTCTTGAAGGAAAATCTTGATTATTTGAAAGCGATATGTACATCCATATATTTTAATAGCCTTATCTTTAATGGGCAGTTTGACTGGGTATAAAATCTTAGGATTATTCTTACTGTCTTAAGTATTTGTAGATGTTTTTCTATTGTCTGATATTTCAACACAGAGATATTTGAGGCCAACTATATTTCTTCCTGTCTTACAAAATGACTTGCATATAAACTGGCCCCAAAGAGTCCTTTTTAAAATCCATCAAGATTTGTCCTGGTGTTCTCTGTTCAAGAGACATTTTTTAATGAAATACAGTGTGACCTTTCTTTAAAGAGACTTAAGTTTTATTCTACTCAGGAACTAAATAGTAAAGTTCATTATTTCTCATTGTTCCTGTGTTCTTTAGTGGAAATTCTTATAAGGTGACAACATAGACCTCCTTTTCTATAGTCTGTAACTAATTTTTGTAACAGTTTTTATTTCATAGTTTTGTTACTTTTCTCTTTCTGGAAGTATTTCTTACAGATTTTCACATATACTGTTTTCCTTCTAAGTTTACATTCATTCATCTTAGAAATTAATTTTTCGGGCTGGAGACATGGCTCAATAGTTAAGAGCATGGGCTGCTCTTGCAGAGGACATGGGTTCGGTTTCCAGAACCCATGGCAGCTAACAACCTTCCATAACTCCAATTCCAGGGGATCCAACACCCTCTTATGACCTTCACAGGCATTGTACAACATATGTGTACTTACGTACGTGCAGGCTATACACTCATACATATAAAATAAAACTAACTAAATATTTTTAATTATATTAATTTTTCTATTATTTTAATCTTATTTGTATTGAATTTTGGTGATTTTAATACAATATAACTTGATGGTATTTAGATCCCCTACCCTACCTCCAACTACAACTTCTACCATTGCCCCTGACCAATACATACACACACACACACACACACACACACACACACACACACACACACGGCCTATATAATCTGATTTATGCCCCTAAATGTACAAGAGTTCCATCCCTGTAAATCCCTGTAAAACATTGTCTTTCCCCTTCCCAAAAACCATCTTTGCCAAAAGTTTCTTAGATTGGATGGTGATTCCTTACCCACTTCCATATGTCTCTGCTGGAATTTTGTCTGGTTTGAGCTTGCATAGGACTTGCGCTTGCTGTCACCGTGACTGTGAGTTCATATGTGCAATTGATCAGTTGTGTGGAAGACTCTATTTCCTCGTGGTGATTCACCCCCTTTGGCTCTTGCAATCTTTCCACCTCCTCATCCACAAAGATCTCTGAACCTTAGGAGGCTAAGAATTTAATTTTTATTAAATCAAAATGTGAATGTTAGTTAATGTTGATTCACATGCACTTGTACATAATACGGTGAGATCAAGGATTACACCATGGTATCATCTTGCAAAACTATAGCACAGTACCACAACCAGTTTACTGGCATTGACACAATTAAGGCACAGGACCTTTCCATCACTAGGAAGAGCCCTCATGCTGCCCTTCTACAGCTCTGCTCATTACATCCTCATTTCCATCTGTTGTCACTGAACTTAACCGCAACCAGTAACCTGCATTTGTCTTCTTTGTTTTGCCATTTCTAGAACATTATATAACTGAAATTATCCCTATGTAACCTATGCAGGTTAACTTTTTTTGAGAGTCAATATGTGTATTATGTTTTAAATGGCTCAAGCAGGTTTTCTCTGCCATTCAATGAACATCAGAAGATAATCCATATACAAAAAGTTAAAGACACATCAGATCAGTTTGAATTTTTCCATAGTGAGTTAATTCTTAAAGTCTTTGTTATATTCATTTTTCTTGATTTTTTGTGTATTTCATACAATAGATCTTGATCATATTTATATCCTCTCCTGTATCTGCACCCCCTTGCTAACTACCTACCAAATTTCTATAATCCAATATATATTCTTTACTCATATATATATATATATATATATGGGCATAACAATAAGTCATTTGATATCAGTTTAATACTTTATCTATTTAGTAGAATAGTTGTATTAGACTTTCTCCATGGTCTGTGGGATCACTGTCCTCAGATTTCTAGCTGTGATATCAATGTCAGGTATGAACTTCATCCAATGAAGCAGAATTTAAGTCCAATAGAAAGTAGATATATAATGCATTTCTGGTGGATAATGTATACCTATATGTGTATGCATATAGAGTTAGAGTTTTGTCCCCAAATGCCCCTCAGTATGGGCCCATTCACTGGAGTTCTGACAACCTACTAAGTGTCTCACCTTTAAAAGAGATTAAATTTCCCCTTCTCAGCAACCATTGGCTGTCAATAGTTCCTCTGGTAAGGTTGGGGTTTCTTACCCACTTACCCATGTCTATGTGGGAATTTTGTCTGGCTTGAGCTTACATGGTATTTGTCGATGCTATCAGCACTGCTGTAAGTTCATATGAGTAACTGACCTGCTGTCTGGAAAACTGTTTTCTTGTGATTATCTACCACCTCTGACTCTTAAAAATCTTCCTTCCCTCTCTTCCACAATGATCCCTGAGTCTTAGAAGACAGAAATCTAATATAGGTGTCCTATTCAAGAATAAACACTCTGTAGTCTCTTATTCTCTGCACATTGGCCAGTTGTGGCTCTCTGTATTAATCAACATCTACTGCAGAAGACACCCTCTCTGTTGAAATTTGAGAGATGCATTGATATATGGGCATAACAATAAGTCATTTGACATCAGTTTAATACTTTATCTATTTAGTAGAATAGTTGTATTAGACTTTCTCCATGGCCTGTGGAATCTCTATCCTCAGATTCCTAGGTGTGATATCAATGTCAGGTATGAACTTCATCCAATGAAGCAGAATTTAAGTCCATTAGAAAGTAGTTGGTGCCTCCTCTAATATTTGCGCCACAGTTGGACCAGTAGGCATATCTTGCTAGACCAGTTGTTGTAGCTCGCAAAATAAACAGGTGGGTAAGGCTAATGCTAAATTTTCTCTTCAGATAACCTACATAGCACCTTCTAACTCTGTGAAAGCTAGCTAGTAGACATGAGGATTTTGAAATCAGCACCAGGTTGATTTTCCATGTTTGTTCTACAGTTATGTTTGCAGTGTCTTCAGAAGTAGGTCACTGTGAAGTTCTGGTGGGTAATGGCCAGTGCTGTCTGAAGATCAATGAGACCCCTGGTGAAGAGCTTCAAAAGAGGGACTCTATCCCTGGCACTGGGCTTCTACTTTGCAATCCAATGGTATCTAGCAAGGACAGTGTCTCCCTGTTTAGGGTAGCTCCCTTTAGTCTCTTTTTATAATATCTCTATATACACTTTGAATAGCTTCAATGGTGGTAGATTTCCATATGGCTTTTTCTAAAGGCCTTTAGCCACTTGATTTCTAACAAAGGAGCCACAATACACACTAGAGAAAAGGGAGCATGTTCAACAAATGATGCTGGTCAAACTGGATAGGAGAATGTCAAAGAATGAAACCAGATCACTATCTCTCACTATGCACAAAACTCAACTCAAAATGGATCAAGGACCTCAACATAAGGTCTGATACCATGAATCCGCTAGAAGAGAAAGTAGGAAATACATTAAAACTTGTAGACCCAGTAAAGAATTTTCTGAACAGGATTCTTATAGCATTAAGTCCAACAGTTGACAAATGGAACCTCATAAAACTAAAAAGTTTCTGTACAGAAAAGGACATCATCATTTGAATGAAGAGGCAGTCTACAGAGTGGGAAAAATATTTACCAGCTATACTTCTGACAGAGGGTTAGCATCTAGAATATACAAAGAGCTTAAAACAAACTAAGCATTAGAGATAAAGCCAGCCAATTAAAAACTGAGGCAAGGAGATGAATAGGAAGGTATCTAAAGATTAAACATGCACATCTTCCTTCCCACACAAATACATGAATGGGTTCACGTTTTTCTGCAATGATATTACTGTGTCAACTGACGATCTAAAAATTAAAATGGAAAAAATGCATTTCCAAGTGCTTATTTTGATTGGGTTATTCTTCTTTCCTTCTTGATAATCCAGGATACTTCCCTTACTCACTCTCTGTTTAGACAACTTTCATCAGTCATTTTACAGGAGGTCTCCTGATGGATCCTTTCCTAGTATTCCTCCATCTGAGAATGTGTTAATGTTCTACTTATTATGAAATGAAATCCCTACTAATTATAGAATTCAGTAGTTCTTTCATCTTTTAAAAATGTTGCATTATTGCCCACGCCCACTGTCTTTTGTCATTTATGTTAGTAAATTCGTCATTTGAATTATTTTTCTCTTATGCATATGTTATCTTCTTGGTGCTTTCAAGTTTTTCTTTGTTTTAAATTTCTAGAAGGTTAACTGCTGGATTTTTTTGTTGTTTCTCACCTCTTTCTCTTTCTCTCTCCCTCTCCCCACCCCCATGAAAGAGAGATAGAAAGAGAGAGTTTCTTTAGGCTTCTCTTTTGAAGGTTTTCTAAGCTTCTTGGATCTGTATGTTCATGTTTTTTTTGCTGAATTGAGAGGTTGAATGATTACATTTTTGGATCTTCTGTGGCCATGTTCTCTTTCTCTTCTTAAAGGACTCTGATGTCATGCATCTTAGATATTTTGTTATGGCACAACACATCCTCCTTAAAGCTCTGTTCTCCTTATTTTCATTCTGTTTTCTAATTGGTCAGGTTCTTGTTCTACCTTCAACTTCACTAACCATCCTCTGAATCCTGACTTTCAGCTTTTGAGCCTTTGCCCAAGGTTTCTATTCCAGTGATTGTTCTTTTCAATTCAAATTTTCTATTTAGCTCTCTTAACCTATTACTCTGCTGACACCTTGAATTTTAAAATAAAATTGTTTTAGTTGTGTACACAACTGCATGTTTAAGAAGACAGCTTTAGAATCCTTGTCAGATCCAGGTTATCTCACTATGTCCATTAATTAGCTATTTTTATCCAAGAGGTGACTCTTCTTGGAGTAATTAATGACTTTTATTTAAATATGTATTTGAAATTTTATAAATCCATGGATTTTTTAGGTACTTTCTTCTTCCAGCAGCAGAACATGGAATGAACTTCTCCTTGTTGCTAGAAGAGGGCAGAGTGCAGCTATTCCCTTTGCGTTTATTGACGGTCAAGGTTGGAGCAGCTTCTCCTTGCTTCTAGGAGGGACTGAGTCTCAGTTCCTCCAGAGACCCACATTGATGATATCATTCATGAAGTATAGATTGTTACTGTTCTACTGACTCCAAAGGGTACTAAGGAATCTTGCTGTTACGCAGCAGAGATGAAAATTCTGACTCCTTTCTTTGACAAAGAACCAAGTAGGTGTGGTGACTTGTTACTTCCAGAGAGAAGGAAAGTATAGATTTCTCACTTTGCTGTCCTAGCTAAGAATAGGACTACAGTTTGTGGGGTCTCTCTCTCTCTCTCTCTCTCTCTCTCTCTCTGGGCAGGGGGACATGCCCATGTGCTATTTGGTTTGCTCTAAATGATTCTATCTTGCTTGGCTTCCCTTTTTCTAGGTCTGGTTAGGAAGTGTGGACTGTGGTTAGGGAAGTGGACTGTGTTCAGGCTCATTTAGTTTTATTCTTTAGTGTTTACAGGCTGGTGACTTCTCTTATTCTGATATATATGAGACCAAACGAAAATTCAGGGAACTCACCAATGTGTTGTCCTTTGGGTCCTTCTGTTTGTTCTGCACATATACTGTATGAGGTCTCAGATCGGTTGAGCATGGTGAAAAATGTGTATGTACCGTCTTGGTGGAAGGGGAAGAACACACTTTTTATTGTATTTTCACACTGAAATATTAAATCCGTGCTCTACATGTTTTATTTCTTCATCTCTCAGTGTCTCTCCTAAATTCCCACACTGATGTTTTCCATAATGAACTTTCACTTGTACAACAGTTCTTGTATTTTCTTAAAAGTACAAAGTATTTGCTATTCCTTTCTGTCTATACTGTCCCATGGCAGTTTGAGTTACAGTGTTACTACTTCTCTACAGCATTTCATGGTGAGGGGTTTATCCGCTATACAGTTATGTTAACTTTGTCACAAGTTTTCATGTCATATCCTTATGTCAGTGCTGTGCAATCAACTTGTATTACCTACCACTGAGTGAGCTGAGTGTTCACAACAGGATCGTGATACTGTGAGATCTCAGAATAGAGCTGAGCTGAAGAAGTTGTCCATGCACAGCCACTGTGCTTTCAACCACCCCTGGGACAAACGCTCCATTTCTTCAAGTCTGGCATATCACTATGGTTATCTGCATTCGGTCAACTTATCTGCTTTTTTGAAACAAGGAGGGATTCTATAGCCAGCCCTATCTACTTTATTTTCTTACACTTCATTGTGTTGTGGGAAATTCTGGACATCGGGAAACCAACAGCTGGTCCAAGTGAAGGAGAGAGTTTATTTATGCCAGTTAGATATTTCCATAATGGTGCCAGCTAGGAGCTGAAGTTTGCAGGGAGATTTATAGTAAGCAAAGAAGCAGGGCCTTCCAGAAGCATGGACTCAGTCGTTAAGCAAGGGTATACACATAAGCATATGGTTACAAAGATCACAAGAATGTAGCAATTTGGCAAACAAGGAAACTGCAGAGAGCAAGCACGGACTCCTGTGTACCTTTCTGGAGCTTTTCTTATTTCTTTCTTTCTATCTCATCTTCGGTACTTTCAAGGGTTCAAGGTTCTATCAACCATTTCATTGTTAGGAAATTTCAATTGCCACCACAATTGCTAATAGAGGATTTAATTTTCTCACCATAGAGTGTGAGCCTCTCACTTTTAGGAAATACGTTATTATGGACTCTGCCTAACAGGTGTGATTCCCAAGCCTTCAGCCATCTCATTACTTAATTATTTTCATTTCTTATCATTGTAAACGGTTTGAGACATCTCAGTCAGATATGCATCTTTGAGTTTTACCTCTATCTTAACTTCATTTTAAATGGAGTTATAGACATTATGTTGTCACATGACTTCTGGGAGAAGAAGGTGAAAAAAGTGCTGATTAGGGAGACATTTTTAGAGTAGAAAGTTTTAACCTACATTTATTGAGTACCTAATGTTCCGGTCTTTCATTTTCATACTTCAAAAGAATCAAAAGAAGACATATATTGGAAGAAGAGACAACAAAGAATGTGTTGCTTGGGTTTGTTCAGGGGTAACAATTTTCAATTGGCAATTTAGCCTTCATCAAATACTTCCTTAGAGAAGTTGTAGAGATTTTCTCTGAGGTAACTATGCATTGTCTCCAGCTCATTCTTGACTAGTTGGTGATTTCATGTAAAATCCTTTCAAAACTTCCACATGAAGTATTTATTATACTTTGAAATGAAATCATAAATGCCCCCCACACTAATTGCCATTACTTCCCATGAACTCCAGCATAATGCTTATGTTGGAAGAGCAAACTGGTGTGCTATTTTAGAGCTTCTGTTTTATAAGGAAAGAATCGTTCTACACATATAACAGTGCTATGTAATTTGACTGAATCCATCAGACACCTTGTCATAGAAAGATTTTTATAGGTCCTTCTGTGACAAAATGGGACTTTGGCACACAGCAATAGGTGCCACTTATAATTCACTATTGATTCTAGGATTTCTACTTTACGATTTCTTTCTGGAAGCAAACTAGGAGGGTTTATATATACTTTTTTTCATGCATAGTTGTACTTTGGTTGCAGCCCACTATTAAACACTTGAAAATTATAGAATCTTAAAGATGGATATAAAAATTATTCACAAACTTTCTTTGCAGACAGGACACGCTGGATGTATTTGACTGTTCCCTATCAGACTTTGTCTGGGCATTTCAATTTAATTGGCATCATGCTGTCCATGTGTGTTCATTTCTTTGCTTGTAGGGTTTAATTTTTTTCAATGTCATCCCAAGTCTTTGCAAATACCATTCTAATAATTATATGATATTGTTATTGAATCTTACCAAAGTATATTAAACTAGACCACAAGACAGCAAAGGGATGCTACTTTTGGACAGCAAAATATATAAATATTAACCACCCCAAATTTAATATATGAATTATATATAATATCAATTAGGAGTTCAACTGTTCAAGGATCTTTTATGAGAACAGAATGGATAAGATGCTTTTCACTCCATGTAGAGGAATATCTAAAAATTATATTGAAAAGAAATTTTTCATGAGTTCATTGACTTTTAGAAGTTTAAAAAAATCTATGAATTAGCATGATCAAGGGCACTGGCGTAGGAAGAGGTAGACACATCTATGGAAAGACGGTGTGTTACATGTGTGTGTGTGTGTGTGTGTGTGTGTGTGTGCTTAGAAAACTCGAGTATAATAAGGACAATACTTTAATTCAACAGAGGAAAGTGGGTCTTTGCTAAAGGTACCCCACAACTTGGTGCCCATCAAAATACATAGCAGTCTAGGACCCCCACTTCATATGATCAAGAGAAATAAGTTCTAGACTGATAGAACATTAATTTTTAAATCTAAAAACTGATAAGAATACATAAAAGGATATTTGGCTTATTTGTTTGCTGTTGTTTTAGCACAAAATATCCTATGATGACTTTGAACTCATAATCCTCTTGCCTTCAACTTTCCCAGTACTGTAAGCAGATGCCACATCAGCTGGCAATGAGAATATTTGAATAACTTCCAGGTAAAGAAAACTACCCACGCAACACAGAAAGCTCAGAGCCATAAAAAAAGAAGCATGACTTTAAACATAAAAACTATGCAATGGGGAGTTATTGCATGAGACAGTAAATACTGTACCAGCCACAAAGCAGAAACACACTGATGATGGTACAATGTTTTGCAAAATGTAGAATGTCAAATTCTCTTGTATTATAACGTATACATGCAGAAGTAAGGGAAGGGCCACAGTGCAAATGAAAACACAAATTGAGCGTTACGCCTTCAGAAGATTTTCTTTGGGATGTCAACTATATTGATAGTGAATTTGAATTTAAATTATAAAAACCTTGCATTCATTGTTATGAGCACATAATATTTTACGTATGTGTCCAAAATTTGGATTATGCATACCTTGCAAGTAAGTCATCCACATCTCAGATGGTTTCCTTAGGAAAGGTTTCAAAAGCATATATACAAAAATAAAGTACAAAACTACGTTGAAAGTTCTTGGTATCTGCTGATAAATGCTTTTTGGAAATCTTCCATGTTACCTAAGTTTTGAAAGACTATCCCTCCGGTATCTTAATG
This sequence comes from Eospalax fontanierii, assembly GCA_035773235.1. Lineage (NCBI taxonomy): Eukaryota > Metazoa > Chordata > Mammalia > Rodentia > Spalacidae > Eospalax > Eospalax fontanierii. Next base: position 69,429,542 of record CM069526.1, read on the forward strand.
CCTTGACTCCTACATTGGATTATGCATTGATCGGGCTATTTTGTTCATTTCATGAAGAGTTTCTTTTTGATTTGTAAAAAAAACTATTTTTTTGAGACTGCACCCCCAGATGGCCTGGAATTCTATGTAAACCAGGCTGGCCATGAATTCACAGAGATCCATCTGGCTCGCTAAAGGTGTGCTCAGCCACACGTGCACATTTTCTCATCTTTTAAATTCCAACTAGAAGGTAAACAAAGCAACTGTTAAAACTTTGAATATATAATGCACTGAAAACAAAACAAGCAGCTTATAGTAAGACTAATCCATGACATCATTCAGAGAATAGGACTTATAATGCAAAGTTGGTGATAGCAAACAAAATGCATATTTACCTTAAATCTAGACCCTCATTTTAAGACTTGACCCCAAAGTACATTGACACAAGGACAAAATGGTGCATACAAAATATTTTCTTTATTATGAGACTTAAAAATCCTGATAAAATTAGTATTTACTTATAGATCCTTTCAATGGGCAATAGAAATAAATCAGAAAATCTATCAGTCCTCCCTTGTTATCCTCACAAGATTGGTTTGGGGACCTCTGTTGATACTTGAATCTCCAAATTCACAAGTCCCTTTTTTTAAAGGATGCAGTATTTCCAGAGAACCCATGTACATCCTCCCACAGACTTTAAGTCATGTCTGGTTTATTTATACCTTAGGAGATGTAAGAGCTATGAGAATAGTCCTTACAGTGTACTGTTTGGGGGCTGGTAACAAGAAGCAATAGTGTGTTCCTGTTCAGTGCAGATGCAGAACTAGTTTCTAATTCATGACTGGCTGAATCTGTAGGTGTGGAACCAGTGGGTAAGGAAGGCTTACCTTAAATGCAAGTATATAATAAAATTCAGGATGCCCTGATGTTATTATCATCATCATCATCATCATCATCATCATCATCATCATCATCAGTGTGTGTATCTGAACATACAAGTACATGCATACCAGAACACATTCTGAGGGGGAATGACAAGCTTCAGGAGTTGACTCTCACATTCTACCTCATGAAGGCAGAGTCTCTCTTCTTTCTATTGCTGCAGAGAATACTCCAGGCTAGATGACCAGCGGTGAGCTTCTGGCTGGCTCTCCTGTCTCAGCCTGCTATCTGGGAGTGGTATTGCTGAGATTACACATATGTACCACTGCAACTAGCTCTTTATGTGGAGTTAAGAGATCAGTCTCAAGCCACTGGGCTTGCTTGTTGGTATTTTCACATGTTGGGCCACCTTCCTGGCCCATCCTATATTTTTATGTACTGAGTCTGTCAGCACTGTGTGGAAGGAAAGGAAGGTGTGGAAGAAGGCTCTGGGGAGGGGTGTCCTTAGGATGAAAACCTGGAAGGGCAGTCAGGATGAGGCTAAGCAAGACTGAGAAATATTGTGTGATAGATAAAAGGCCAGACAATCACCTTGGGTGATAGTACCAGGATTATGAAGCTACCTTGCACCTCAGAGGGCCCCATCCTGCTGCTCACTGACTGACTCTGGTGGCTCCTCTTCTCTGCTCATCATTTGGTATGCTCAGCACAGCTCTCTGTTGCTTAATCTGCCCTAAGGAACTGACAGCCAAGGAACATCTTGCCCCTCATCCCAGTAAGGGAAGCAAACTATAAAGATGTGTGTAACGAAGGTAACCATTGACTTGCTGTAAAATGTGATACACTTGCTGATGTTTATTAAAGTCTGCTAAAAACATATAAATTTAATAAAGATGATTAATAATGCAAAAAGGAGTACAGCCATGGAAGTAATATCTCTCAAGTGTATCTCTCACTATAACTTATTAAACAGTTTTGATGTGGAATGTAAAATTTCATATTATTAAAAAATATAATTAAATCCTAAAGGAAAAAAATCCCTAAAATTAAAATACAAAAATAAGTCTGTGTCACATGTTTGTGCCTAGTGTCACAGGAAATATCACATTAAGTAATTCTAGAATGAATTGTTTCAACTATATAACCTTAGTTGGATATATTCTGAAGTGAAAAACTTTTGGTTTGTTGAGACAGGGTCTCCCTACAGCCTCAGCTGGCCTGGTACACACTATGTAGACCAGGCTGGCCTTGATCTCATAGAAATCTACCTGCCTCTGCTTCTCCAGTGCTCAAATTAAAGGCATATACCACCATGCTCAAGTAAAGTGAAAAATTTTAAGACTACAACTTAAATATCATTTCAACTAGTATTAATTGGAGATAATAATATGTGTATGTAGGATAACACAAATAACTGTGCTAATATTATTGAAAATCAGTAAAATAAAAAACTTATAAGTACAATATCAAACACTGTAAGTAAAAAAAATTCTGGAACATTATATTTGAATAAAGATTATCAATATAGATATTTTTATTTTTTAAATATATTTTAAGATTTTATTTTACTTTACTAGTGCTGTGCCATGTGCATGCAATACCCACAGAGGCCAGAAGAGTGTTTCAGAGTTCCTAGAGCTGGAACTTTAGACAGTTGTTAGCCACCATGTGGGTACTGGGAATCTAACCCAGGTCCTCTGGAAGAATAGCAAATGTTCTTAACTACTGAACCATCTCTCCAACCCCCAAACTGAATATTATTAAATGAAATATTTTGTAGTTTGGGGCATTCAGAAACTCGATAAGTAATAATAGCCTACCTGACATGGGCAGCAAGTGTTCAGACCCTGCTCTGTAGACACTGTTCTTTCAAAGAGGCACCCAGGTCTCTGAGGAAAATCTGTCTTATGAAGAGTAGGGGTACTTCAGAAACTCACATAGCTGTGATGGTGGCAATTCCTGATCCTGAGCATCGGTAAGTAAATCATCCTGCCTTTTCCTACCAACTAGTGGATGAAGGAGCTCCTCCAAACAGGGATGATTGCCTGTACTTACATCTCAGCTGCTTGGGAGGGAGGACCACTCAAACCAAAGAGTTTGAGATTAGCCTGAGTGTCATAGTGGAATCCTCTCTCCAAAAAGAAAAACAAACAGAACAGAGATGTGAGTAACTAATAGAATTAAAAACATTTCCAATTTCTAGATTTCTGTATAAGTATGTGATTGTGGTCTGTATATATGTGTATATACATATGTACATGCGTGTGCATTTGCATGTATTTAGAGGCCCAAGAATGTTAATGTTATAATGTTATTTTAATGTAAGCATTTATTTTCTCTTTTCACATTAACATATTCCTTTCTCTCTTCTCTCTCTCTCCCTCTCCCTCTTTCTCTCCCTCTCCCTCAAGCTGACCTTGCAGTCATTATCTATCCCACACTAGCTTTGAACTTATCCCCTGCCTTAGCTTCGTGAGCACTGGGATTAGAGGTATCTACTACCACACTCTGTTTAATCTCCTAATTCTTAATATTGTTTTTTGAGATGTCTGTTCACAATGTTACCCAAACATATATCCCCTTCCTAATTCATATAAAACAATCCCATTAACATGCTTAGTGTTCTCAATGGGAGTAGGTTTGCCTCTCAAGGGATGTTCTAATATCATGATAATTCTGATTGTCACAACAGGAAGGTCCCATTAACATTCACTAAAGCCATAAATTGCTAGATTAAAGAAAACCAAAATAATCTGGTACAAGAAACCAACAAAACTTTACTACTTCATAACTCTGCTTTGATGAATTTTTTAAATGTTTTATAAGGGTATTTTTCAAGGAGTAGTAATTCTGTAATATTAGTGAGTTGATGCTTACATAATAATTTACGTTAAAAGGAGTGCTTGGGAAGTTGAGAATAGGTGTTATAAAGATTATATCATGGGTCAAAGGTGGACTGGAATGCTGAGATTCTTAGCTGTAAAGTTTTATTAAGGTTTTCTCCTTAATTTGTAGTTGGACCCGTTTTTTAAAATTTCTCTAACAGGCATTCAAATAACAAATAGCGCATAGCACAGTGTTCAGTCCATGTTACACGGAGTCTGGATCCCTTTCCTTTGAAGGCATTGAGGAGAAAGAGAGAAAAAAGAGTTTGTTGGTTGTTTTAGCATGAAAGATAAATATTTTTTTCACATTGGTTTGCTTGTTCTTTTGAGTGGATTTGATTTTTTTCTGTCAATCCTTTCATATCTGGCTTCACCACTTCTTCCTTTCTCCCAAGCTTCTGCTCACACAGATAAATTCTCTTTATAAATCTCTTGTCTAGGAGAATAGGACTGGGAGAATCCCAAGCATGGACTTCTATTATGTTCTTAAGGAGATATGCCTTCACATTTTCATGTTCTAGTTTTATATTTCTCTGAAAATCATTAACTTTAAAAAATCATTAGTTCTATAGAAAAATACACACATACATGTGTATGTGTGTATCTTACCACACCCATGCCTAACAGAGTAGACTATACATTTCTTCTATTGTTTGAGCATCTACCTGGCTAAAAGTATAGGTGTATTGGGGGGCAGGAAGGCTGGAGAAATGGGTTAGTGCTAGAGCACAGGCTGTTGTTGCAGAAGACCATGGTTCAAATCCCAGCACCCACATGGCAGCTGACACCATTTTGTAACTAATTCCAGTTCCAGGGGATCTGACACCCTCTTTGGTCCTCCACAGTCATTGCATGACATAGGTGCACTTACATGCAGGCATAATACTCAGACACATAAAATTTTTTTAAAAGTATAGGTATGATTTTTATAATTAGTTTTTCTTCAAAATGAAAAAAAAAATATGGTCCTCTTAAGCTGAATAGGTAAAAGCAAGAAGTCATATTGGGAAATAGCTTTCATTTTTTATAAATGCTATAATTAATCATTGGAGGACTCAAACCATGGTTTTGACCTCTTGTGGTCTTTGAGGTGTGCACGCCCACTTTCTGTATGAATTGGGGTGTTAAGTCCCGGTGTCAGTGCCAGTTCTAACTTAGAAATTACATTCTTCCCACTCAGAAATTCCACCTGGAGTTTCAACAGGAGAAATAATTCTTCATTTTCCCTCCTGAAAACTGTTGTGTAATGTTGCTGGCAGAGAGAGGATGATTGGTTCCACCCCAAAGCTAGCTGGGTTTCAGGGGAAGTTGAAGCAGCATCTATATATAGTATGTAAAAAGCCTTAGGCTAGCAGTAGATGAAAAGCACTCTAGATAGGTAGGCCATTATTACTACTAGAGCGCTATTATTTTAACTTTGCTGCAAGTTACAACGAGCCTGTAAAATGAGCCAGACAGTAGAGCAGCCAGGCATGCTCCACACCCGAGTTCATTACTCCCAACAATTTGTTTCTCTTGCAGCAACATTACCTGTCAATTTTTATTAAGCAAAATAATTTGAGGTATTTTGAATGCATTTCTTCTTCCACTGTCTTTAGTGGGGAGCAGAGTGACCAGCACAACCACTGGTTCCAGCAGCACTATGAGAACCACTAAACACAGGCACAGAAAGCTGGCCTTGCTCAGGGCAAAAAAAAAAATTAAGAAAAAAATAGTCTACTCCAAACACACAGTCTTAAACACCTTAAACACAACTCAGTCATTACCTGCTGATTTAATCAATCCTTTTCAATGAAAAAGTAGAAATTGGAGTGTAATATACATGATGAAAAATTTTAATAAAACCATCAGGATTTCTTTTTCTTAATGGAAATAGAGATGATCTGCTCTGGGCACCACTAAAAAAAAATATTCTATAAAGAAAACCAAATGATAGGACATCCTCAAACCATTGTGAGGGTCCTGTATATTTGTTGTAGTGTACAACTCTTAATCCTCATCATCTTAGAATGAGAGAAGGAATGTAGGTCAGTCTGATGACCTGAGGCCAGCTCTTTAGCCAAGGTGCTTTGATTTGGACATCTGAGAGGGTCCCATAATTTTGCTCTCCTCTGGATGTACTATCAATCCCCACACTGCATCTTTGGAAGTAAAGAGCAAAGAAAAGGGCTTGAGTCACAAATTATTGTAAATCTATTTATTTCCAGGCAAGTCAAAGTCCTGACTAGCTGGGGACCCCGACAGCAATAAGAAAAAACAGACAATATTTTAATCAACAGGTCAAATGAGAAGCATACCATTCCTGTCTAAATAAAGAATAAGCTGACTGTAATTTATTGTCCTTATGTCATATACATGTCCAGTGGGGATTTTCTACTCAATACTAAAAGAGAGTTGTTTTCTTCTAAGCAAGGGCTAGCCTGTGGATCTTTCCATGATGATGGCAAAGTCCTGTATGGTCTCTTAAGAAGGTTACAAGCCATGTATGGTTATTGAGAACTTCCTAAACATGGATGGAATGGCAATTTTGAATTAATTGCCATTCATTGTAACAGCTGCATACGGCTAGTGGCTAATGTATGAAAAGATGCAATGTAGGCATCAGGAGAAGGAGCAACACAGAATGGTAGACAGCTCTATCTTTTCCAGAGAAGGTGCAGTCCATGCACTTTAATGGGCACGGCCATACAAAAATAAAGAGCAAGAGGCTGGTGTTTGAGTATTGAGGTTCCAGTCCTCAAATCCTTAGAACAAGTTATGTCTTTAAAACTGAATTTCTTTAAATAAAGATATTAATACAGACAATGTTAATTTCTAGTGAAGATTAGCACAGAAAATGTTCTTCTGACACCAGGAAAAGGCCTGCCATGTAAGGTGGTCATCAAATGTTAAAACTTCCTCCTATTATTATCAATATGCTGATGACTGAAGATCAAGGCCTGAATTGGACACAGTAATTAGTCTAAGAGCATTTAATTATTATAGCTGTGGGTGGATTCCTGGAAAGTCGGCCAAAATATCTAAATTTATTCATAGGTTGAATTTCATTCATGCATGCATTCATTCAAGTACCAGGTTGCTTACAACACTTTGCTAGGCACTATGAAATGATAGAGGAAGATTTCATCCTTTCAACATTTATCTCTTCTGTCATGTGGTGCAGGACCTTTTATGATTAGATGAGTTAGGATTTTTTCTAAAACTGTCAATAATGAAAATTTTGACTAATAACATGATGTACTTTATGACAGTGGTCAAAAACTTCCCCTTCCTAATTACCTGATGGGTGGCAGTATCTCTGTATAACTCTTGTTTCTTCACTCTTGTACTTCATTGATTTTAAGTGTCTAAAGGACTAGTGTGTCCTCTTTATTTACATAGTAATAGAGTTCTCTTTCTGTGTTTCAAAACTTTTGCATGGATGGTGGTTGTTTTGGCTTCCTTCTGACATGTTCCCTACAAGCTATGTCTTGAACACTTGTTCCAAGCCAGTGCTATGGTTTGAGGAAGTTGTGAAACGTTTAGGAATTGATTCTAGGTGGCAGAAATAGGCCATTAGGAATGGAACTTTGAAACAACTGTATAATCAGGATCTGGTTCTGGTTTTACTCTCTATTTCTTGGTCAACCATTGCCACCTACTCCAGAAGCCATGAACACTGCCTGGCCTGCCATGATCGATTGTGAACTCTGAAACTTTGAGTCAAAGTAAAGCTTTCTTCACTTAAGCTGATTTGGTCAAGTATTTTGGTCACAGTGAAACACAAGGAATTAATACGGTAAACAAATATGAACAAGTTAATACACGAGCAAATGTCACATACTGTTAAAGAACAATATTAATAGTCTCTTTCCAGTAATGTTTCCTGCCCTGAGATTTGAACTCACAGGATAATGCCCAAGACAATAGGGTAAGCTTTTGAAAAAGCATCCCACCTCAGGTTGTGAGTCTACAAGTGCTCAGAACTTTCTTCACTGTCAGTCATCACGTTGTCTTCCTCCCTCCAAGCATAGGGAGTAGAGCAGAAAAAAAAAATTGTTGGCAAGAGGGCTTGGAGCAGTCTTAAAAACACAAGTGAATGCACAGCCTTCTGCCATCAGGTCAACAATTTCAACCCAAGCCAGGTGTCCAGGGGCAGAAACTCCCCCAGATGTCAAGGTCTCTGGCACACCCTAGTGTCCACCTCAAAGTCAACAACACTGCCTGGTCCTCAGATTTCAAAAGCAGAGTTGGATTAGTGACAATTATTACTCCCCAGGGTATTTACATGAGCGATTATTGACAGAAGATATGTTCCATTCTGCCTATCTAGCATTTGTGAAGAAATCTATCGGTTTTAAGCACATGAAAAAAAATTATTTGAAGTTTAATGCATAGAATATTTGACAAGTGAGAAAAAAATGAATGAATTAATGATTACCCATGACCCCCTAATGCCAACTCTTCTAAGTAGAGCTACTGTAAGGGTTAGAACGTGATTCAGCTCATGGTTTCAGCAGATGGAAGATTAGGAGGTGTCAGTTATGCCCAATGTAATTAAAAATGATTTCTGAAATTTGGAGCAGTAATGTCCATTGAGTCAAATGCTAATTTCTCATAGGAAGTTGCAGGATAGATGAATGAGGGAAGAAGTATGTGGGTTTCACTTGCTAGGTCATTTTCTTTGTCATGTAACAGATACAGCAGAGCAAAGATAGATGGCTTAGAAGAAAATGTCTGCAAGATTTTTATATTTAATGAAACAAAACTGATATACACGAAAAGCCAGCCATGAGGTAGTTGATTTCTCTGTTGGGATGTATTTCAGAGAAAGATGGCAGCGTGCCTTCCCCATCAGGACTTGGTCATCATTCCACTATTCATGAACAGATGCCTTGCTCACATCCCCAAGTGTAAATGAATTCATTAAAAGATCTGGGGAATTGGGATATTAATTCTAAATCATTACGTATTATAGATTTTCTGGAAACAAGTAGGGGACGTGGCAAGGAGAGAAACAGGAGAGATTGTATCTGACTCTTGGCCAGAAGTTAGTCTCCTGAGATCAACCAAACGAGCTCTTTTTAGTATGATAAGTTTCTAACTCTTAAAAAAACAGAGATTTAAGCAGATATTGTCACAGTGTCGAAGGCGATACATGTCAAAGGTGAATCATGAATTCCAGGTGCTATATATGGAAAAAATCTAGGAAAGGTCTATTGGATGGAAGAGTGTACACATAATTTTGTTCTCTATCTACCAGAGGATGGAATTTTCTGGTGTGATTTTTGTCAGGGACCATGTCCTATGGAGTGTTTGAAATGATGGTGTTAATAGCAGTAAAGTGTTCTGAATACATTGTGGCTTCATTTTTTCAATTTGGGGCTTAGTTGCTCTCTTCCCAGAATATTTTTTTTACTCAGACAATTTGGCACTGGTTGATGTGTAGGTGGAAGCATTTTCTCACCTGCACAATTAACTTGAAGTTATTTTTGGAATCGTTTTCATTTCCAGCTATTATGATGATACCATACTTGGGAAAAAATGCTGTTGAGTTTGAATTAAGAGATTCTGAGTATCTAAGGGCAAAATGTGACAATCAGGTCATATGAAGAACTTCAAAATAGTATTGAAATTGTGCTAAGATAAAGTTTGGGGGGACGTAATTCTTGTGGATGCATTCCTTCTTGTGTGCTTGCTGTGCTTCTTCAAGTTCCATCACAGCCGTCTTATAGGGGCAACATTCCATGTTTTTATCTGCTTCTCAAATGAATTAATGCCATCACCATAGAAGTGGCTTGAATGGACTCTTCAAAATGTTATTGTAGAGTATAAATAAAATGAAATCTAAAACATAATTTATTTATATAATAAAATCCTGATGACTTTTTGCTGTATTTGGCTCTGTTTAGGTGGTTGACTTTTGGTATTTCTTTACTTCAACCCCACCAACACCAAAGCAATTGTGTGATAAACATTCTTTTATATTGGCCAGCAAAGAGGAAGTATGGTTTGGGAGACTTTCTATGCCTATTGAATAAATATCTCTGACTCTGAGGAAATGATTGACTTACACACCTTGCTTTACATCTTTCTAAATTAATGTAAAGAAACTTATTTTTCACCATAGGCCAAGTTGGTCAATAGTTATATTTGCAAATAAAGTTCGGACATCATACCATCAGTTTTTATGTACTGTCTATGACTATTTCTGAATTACAGTGGTAGAGTCTAATAATTTCTACATAGATCAGTTGGACCTCAAAGCCCAAAGTATTTCTTGTCTGTTCCTTTATAGGAAAAGTTTTCCAGATCCTAATTTTAAAACTTTTAGTTAATGTCTTGAGACTCTAAGAACTTTCTTTTTTCTCAGGAATTATAAAGAAAGGATTTTGCACACAGAATATGTTAGCAGGCCAGTTATCGAATTTGAACACTTATCCCAGGGTTAAGTAAAGCTGCCTTTATTAAAATTCTTTTTAGTGTTTATTTGGATTTTCCCTTTTATTTTGCTTTGTTTTCAGATAGGGTTCACTCTGTAGCTCTGGCTGGCCTAGAGCTCACTGTGTAGATCAGGCTGGCCTGCATCTCGCAGGGATTCTCCTATTTCTGTGTCAAGAACACTGAGATTAAAGGCATGCACCACCACGCCCAACAGATTTTCCTTTTAAGGATAGTCTAACCTCTTTCTCATTACTCTTTTTTTTTTATATGTGTGAGTGTATTGTCTGTATGTTTATAAGTGTACCTCTGTTGTCCAATGACCCCAGAGTTAAGAAGGGAGTGTCAGATCCCCTGGAACTGAGTTAGGGATGGTTGTCAGCAGCCATGTGGGTGCTGGGATTTGTACCTAGGTCCTCTGCAAGAGCAGCCAGTGGTCTTAACCATTGATCCATCTCATTACTCTTTTTAAATTATAACCTAGAAAGTCTATATGCATACCGTCCAATATTCTTTTCAATTAATGGCAGTCAAATGAATCAGTTCTGGAACTGATATGTGAATGAAATGGAAGGTGACTGTGGGCTCATGGAAAGTCATGAGTTCATGGAAAACAATGGGATCATGGGAAAATGCTATACCCAAAAGAGTTCCGTGTTAATATTCTTGCCGTGGATATTAACATAATATCTTGAGTCGGACAAGGTGACCTTGAATCATGTGGAAAAGCCCAAGGAATCAGCAAATATACCAGTCCTCATATCTTTACATTTTGTTGACCATATTCACAAGTAATCCTGTCTGATAGAAAAATGGAAACTTGAAGCCCTATAAATCTGTGACTTTTGCTGTCACTGAAGAAGATGGAACAAGAGTTGTCACAATAAAAAATTAGATGATCTGAATAGAATTTGAAAATTTGCTCATCTATTACTTTCTCTAGTGAGACACAGACCTTGCCACCTGTGTTCACCCGACTGCTCAGCTCCACTAACCTTTTACATCTGCGGTTCCATGTTCAAAGATGGCAGCCAACGGTTCCCCTCCTGTTCATTCACACCGTACAATCTATTTGCCTTCCCCTTCAAACTTAGTAGGTCTCTGTGACTTGCTTTGGCCATCTGAATGCGATTATCTGACATCTTGTGATAATTGTGGTCCAGCCTTTGAGAGAACTAGCAGATTCTCTGGCAGCCTGGAGAAGAAAGTAACTTAAAGAGGAAAGGAGGCAGTTGTGTCAAATACTACTGGCAGTTAGGTAGGACGGGAACGAGGCACTAAGCATTAGAAACAGTAGTGTAGAAGCCGCACGTGATTTGGATTCCAGAAATCTCTGTAGAATGTCGGAAGCAAAATCATGACTGAAGCAAATATTGTTTTCAAAAATTGGAAAAACCAAATTGGGGAAAATAAGTATGGGTAACTCTTTCATCTTTTGCTACAAGTCCTTGTGTAACAGAACAGTAGCTGGTGGGCTGAGTGATATATGGTAAGGCTAGTTTCTTTTAAGGTGGCAGAATTTATCTGAATATGAAAATGTAGTTCTTGGGCTTAACGTGCAACTGAAAATCAATATTGACTTGTTGTGAAAGCAGGATTCCTAGAAACAAGTTTAATGCTTAGTACCTAATACCTTGGCAAATTATCTTCCTTATTTTCACATTCACGAGTGGTGCACAACTTTAAATTATTCTTATAGAGCATTTGGCCTGATAGAAAATTTTAATCCTGGCAACAAGTTTAAGAGCTTTCATCATTCTAAGCTCTTCTAATTTGAATTTTGAGGAAGATATAAAAATTAATTTCAAGAAATATGTGCTTAGTAAAGAAGAAATTGTTCTTCATGTGAAGGACTAGAGGAACGTTGGAAAGCTATGGGTTTGAATACATGGGAGAGAACGCACATGTAGGAGAATAATATTATAAATACAGTTATAAAATATGATTGCTTATCATACTCTAGGGGAAATATTTTGGCACACCCTATCCACCTACACCTAGACCAATAAAAATCAATTTTGTTATTGGAATATTATTTATTGTATTCCTGTAGAACATCTAGATGGAGAACTGAAAACTACCTAAGACATTAGTCCCAGTAAGTCATGAGGACCCTTATTTGGGGGACATTTGCTCTAGGAATTTTAGAAACTGTTCCCCATAATTTATCTCATTCCAAGCTCACAGCTCCATTTCCCTAGACAATAGGTACTGTTTTATCTCCATGCACTTGAGTTTCAGAAGATTGTATAACTAATGAGGAATCGTAGAGATAAAAGTTGCAGAAGATCAAACACAGGTTTGGTGTGCTTATGGCCTCTCTCAAGGGAGGGTGTGCTAATGAGAAACATCTGAGTTGGTGCATTCCTGCTAGACTACTCTGCTAACTTAGAAAACTCATCTGAGGCCATACCTCTCTTAAGTACCGTGATTCTATCTCCACCGACCCACTACGAGAGCCACTCTGAGAATGTTTGCAGTAAAGTAAGCATCAAAAGTAGAGGTTCTGATGTCAATAGAACTTGTATTCAAATTCTACCTCTGTCATAGATTTGTGACATGGAGTAGAAGTCTTGGTTCCTGTTCATATCACCTGTTAGATGTAGAGAGAGATAATGTTTTCCTTTTGTAGATGATAAAGAAGACAAAATTATGTTAAGTTTGACTTTGTGATTGATTCTACTCTTTAGGCAGGTAATATTATCTATCACCTCACCTGCAGCCATAGGAAAGAAATTTAATATTTAACATCAACAAGTAGACTCCAAGTGATTACTGTCATGGCAGAAGTCATGGGCAGCAAGGCCTAGTAGAAAATGGTAAGGGGGAACCAGACATTTGTTGGTTCCCCATTATTGACCTACTTTGGCATGCTTTGGGCTCCTCAATGGCTGGTTTAGAATAGACAATTCCTATCTCTTTCCAATTGAATGCAGTTAAAGAAGAAATCAAGTAGGTGATAACTGGGATATATTGGGTAAAAGCTAGGATGTGTGCACATTATTGCAGTAGTATACAAATTTGTAGCACATTCCATGAAATATTTTATAGGTATGTTGGCATCATTGTCATATGCTCTGGGTTCCCCATAACTGGCATGCCAGTTTTTAATTCATATCACAAAACTTAATCTAGAAGATTTTTGCCTGTGGGAAGGTTCATAAAAATTCCACAAGACTTCATTTTCTCACATAAAATGGGGATAGTAATAAGTGATAGTGCATGTAAAACACTTTATACAATGTTTAGCTCTCAGTTGATTGTAATGAGTGGGGATCCATTTACATCTTTTCATAAAAGAGCTATCTCTTGCTTATATGTTCATCAGCAAGCTGAGTGCCCTCTGTTGATGCAAGCAGTGTTAAAGGTGAGAACATAAGAGTTCCTACAGAAGTGCCATTTCCTTTCAAAAGATGGAACTAAATACTGCATTGGTTGTTTTTCTCATTACAGTGGCAAAGTATCTAAATAAAGGAAATTAGGGGAGGTCTTACTTGGTTGTGAGTTTCAAGGGATGCAGTCAGTCTATCATGGTGGGGAAGGCATAGAAGAAGGGTGGGAAGTGGCTGGCTGCATTGTATCCTCAGTCAGAATCCAGAAGGAGAGGTGAAAGCTGGTGCTCAAGTCACTTACTTTTTTGTTCAGTCTTGAACCCAGCTCATTGGTTCGTGCCTCCCCCCTTCAGAGTAGGTCTCTCTTCTTCAGTTAAACCTCTTGGGAGTTGCCCTCATAGACACAGTCAGAGATGTGTCTACTAGGGTATTCCATAGCCAGTCAGGTTGAGCATGAAGATTAACAGTCATAAGCCCTCACTCCCAGACACAGGTTAGAGCAGGTGCAGGCAGGGACCTGCTGCCTGCATCAAAGTTCTCCTATCCTCTTGTTCTTTCCATTCTGGCCACTCCTATGCCCCAAATGTCTGTAAAGGACTTTTCACCTCTGTTCTGTGCAACAAGATAGAAGATATATCACTAACCTACTACCTACTGTCTAAAGTTTGTATTCTATGTTTGGAGATGTCTTAAATTGTAATAACAACATTCAAACCAATGTTTGGGAATGACAGCCCAAGTTCCTTTATTTTCTCCACAAACTGCCTAGTTTTATACATTAAAAACATTGTGGCATTCAGGTTGCATTTGTTGTGACTTAAAAAATGACTCAGATATGTACTTGGGGATTTTATTGTTGTGTTTGTGTGAGACTCCCAGAAGCAGCTAAAGACTTAGGGAAGATCAGTGGGTTCAAGGAGCCTACAGTGGCAAGGACAGAGAGGAGGGCTCTACTCTAGAAGACTTAGTAAGCTAGTGGGGAAATATAAAGAACTGCAGGCTAGGAGTCAGGGCTATGGTTCCAGGCTCTGACCATTCCACAAACCTGGCTGTTCATCATGTACTTGCTTTAGGTTAAGTTTAAGTATGAGAACCAGAGGAACTGAATCTAAACTTTGGTTTATGTGTCCCCTGCTCTAAAATTGGGGGTATAGTGCTTTATCTTCTGAGCCTGTTTCTTGTCCTTCAAGATCCATGGTTCAATAATGATAACTTCAAGCTTATCAAGCACCTAACTCACAAGAACACATGTCCATCTGAGCTCTCTAGCACTGTTGGTTGAACGTGTATGTGTGCAAATCACACGGATGGTGATTGACACATAGCATGTGTTCAATAAATGAGGCCTTTTAGTATTTTCTCCACTGTGACTAGGAAAGAATATCTTCAATGGATGGTCATGGTTTATTAAAACACTGACATTATGAGATGGCAGTGTATATGGGAAAGGGCTAGGCCAGCATAAAGGATTCTTTTGCAATGTCTCCCAAATATATTCAGTGAGTAATGACCACAATTGTAGGGCACTACAGAAACCCAGTCCTTTAATGATTCCTGGTCTTGAGTCATCTGTGACTATTGCAGGAGCCCACAGGCCTTTGGGAAAATAATTCATATATTTATCCATTCAGCAAATATTTAATGAGTATCTTCTGTATACCTGGCAGGGCTCTGGCTTTGTTTTAGGAACAGGGCAATGAGTAAACGAAGGCCCAAATGTCTCAAGTTCTGGTGTTGCAACTGGGAAATATCTATACATATCCATGTTCATATGGATCAAGAAGGCAGCTGAGTATACGATTTTTTGAGTTTCAGGAACTGGGAAGTCTGGCTTGGAAATAGTAACTCAGGAGCAATCAGAGTATAATGTGTTTCATAAGTCTGAGTTGAGTTGTCTTGAAGTTTAATACCACCTCCAGGTCCAAAATATGATTATTTTTTCCTCTTCACAAGTAACAAGAAAACCACGTACTCTTTCTGAAATTTCTCTTAGATTCTGGAGGAGAGAATTTGGAGAAGGAGGCAAAGTCATTGGGGCGGGGGAGGTTAAAAGAACAGCTTACAGAATCTTTTTAGATTTTCATTTGGTTTTCAGGGGAAAAGTAAATTTCCTAAACTGGGAGATTAAGGGGGGCAGAGAGACAACCTCAGTGTTTAGTCCTCACCTTCTGCCCTGTTTGTGGTGGTCCCTTGTCTGTTGTTCACCACAGCACATGCCAGGCAACCTTCCGGGCATTCTCTCATGCCCTGCTATGCCTGGCTTTACATGGATTCTGGGTATCCAAACTCAGGTTTTCCCATTTGTGTGGCAAATGTTTTATCCACTGAGATATCTGCCCACCTCCATGATATCTATACTTAAGAATCATTATTTGATATTGCTACATAGTAAATTTTATATTCCATTTTCATCTTACTATCATATCTGAAAATGTCTCCTATGTTCTGTAATATTCCTTAGAACATTTATTTTCAGTGTTTAGTAAATGTTTGCTCAAGGAGACATGTAACAATCTAGTATCCATTCCTCAGCTCTATTGTACAAACAAAATATGTCTGTGCTTTAATGAACATTGTGCATGTGCATGCATTTGTATGTATGTGCATGTGTGTAAAATGTCTATTTTGTTTCACTTTTAAATTATTCAATTTTTGTTAGAAAAAATCCCAAAAATAAAATTATTAGATCCAAAATACAAATATCTTAATATGCACAATCTTATTACCTTTGGGGAAAGTTGCTCTAATTTATGTTCTTAACATCACAGAAAAGAGTTTATATCCTTGTATTAACACCATAATAATTTCCAGTTACTTGCTGATATAGTAGACGAAGTGTAACATTGTAATTTTTACTTGCGTATTTTTATTATGAATAATCTTGAATTTTATTAAGTCTGAGTTTCCTAGTTTTTCTGATCTCCTACCAAATGTTTATGATTTGTCTCCTTATTTGTAATAGTTATAACCTTTTCTTTATGGAATTATCCAGAATTTCCAAAAACACTATTAAATAAAAATACACATAGTGGCCAATGTCTAGAAACAAAATTGTCAAAACCAAATCCGTGGAAAATGGTACAGTCAAGCAGCAAGGACCATGATAACACTTATAAGCAGATGTTAGGAGAAATAGATGAGAGTGTTCATCCCTATGAGTTATTTAAATATGTTTACCATGTAAAAAGAAAGCAATATTTCCTTATTTTGGCTTCATACTAGAATCATTTTTACTAATCTCTTCTGAAAATGAATAAGGTTTCCTATGTATTTTTAGACTAAAGCAAATTAAAGGATTTTCATCCAAAATGGATTTAAAATAATTTTATGGATCATATCTTAACACGAATTTCTAGCTGTTTTCTGATTTGGAAAATCTGGTTTCTTTGAGAAATCAGTATGGAAAAATCCTAAAGTAATGTATTCTTTTTTAACAATTCAAATAAACACAGAATAGTCTTACTGCTGATCTCCTTCTCAACAAGGCACATGTTTGTGTTCCTTGACTTTGTGACCAACTTAAGTAGCTAGGAGAGTTTCTGAAGGTGTGCCTTTTTACACTGGAAAACCACATCATAAACAGGGTCTATGTCACTGGACATGGCTCCTTTTCATTTGGGGAGTTCTAAAGCTGTCCTGTGCATTTTATGCTCAACCCTGAAATTCTGACTTCACCAGGCACATGGGAGTGTGTCGTAGGAAATGTAAATGTTCAGTGTTCTGCTCACACACATAAATTTAGATTTTTTTGGAATTACTACAGCTATCTGTCAGCCTCGAGGCTTTGGAGCCAAAATTCCCTAATTCCAGCATGATGAGCGTCTGATAAAATGTGGTTTCTAGGGCGTTAGGAAATGCAGACCTCCATGTACACAAGTTCATGGACTGAAGAAATAGACGCTGGCTAATGAGAAGTCTACCTTGATTCACTTTTAGCAATCACTTGAAAATGTCTGTTTCAGACCTAGAATCATCTGAAAGAAAGTATATGAACCTTGTTTTGAGTCTTGAGAAATTTACAATGGAAATAGACATGGAACTGTTTCCACTTGGAGTAAACAACCATCTCAAATTCCTTACCCTTCTCTTTTCTCCTTTTGATGATTGGCAAGCCCACGCATTCCTCCTTTGCTACATCCTTGTGAACTTAAGTTTTTAGAGGATAGCTTCACAACAGTTCATGAGTCTACTTGCATCCTCATAGACACATTGTTTCCATTTTCTGCACCTAAATTTAATCAAGTGTAAGATAGGGCAGAAGTAAAGGATAGCTAACAAAAATGCCAGCTTGGACACAGGTAGAGCATCCCTTTATTCGCATTCTTCTGGAAGCAATGGCAGGCCGATCTCAGTGAGATCAAGGTCAACCCGGTCCACATAGTAACTTCCAGGCCTGTTGAGGCTAGGAAGACCATGTCAGAAAACAAAAACAAAACAAATTTTTAAAGAAAAACAAACAAAAAACCAAAAAGGCCAACTTGATTGGGGATTGCTTAACTTAATTGTATCTAAGTCAAGGATATAATGTCAGCAGATAAGATTATATTTGGTAAAGAGAATTGATCTGACAGCAAAAAAATTCTTCAAAATATATTCAGTCAGAGACTACAGAGATGGTTCAGCAGTTAAGAGCACTGTTTGCACTTGCAAAGGACCAGGGTTCAGTTCCCAATACCCAAATGGTGCCTAACAACTGTCCCTAACTAACAGTCATCCCTAACTCCAGTTCCAGAGTATCTTTTACAATACCCTCTTATCTCCGTGGGTGTTGCATGTAGGGATGCACTTATATGCATGTACTCATACACAGAAAAATTTAATAAATTTTAAAAACTATATATAATTATATATAAATTATAAATATTATATACTCAGAATTGAAGTGTAGTTCAGTTGCAAAGTTTTTGCTTGGCATTCAAGAAACTCAATGCATTCCTCTGTCAAGAAAAATCATGTTAATTAGACAAATATATAATGGTAGATATTGTACACCAATATGGCAACAATTAAGAATTTGCTTCATGAGACTGAAGAGATGGTTAAGAGCACTAACTGCTCTTGCAGAGGACCTGGGTTCAGTTTCCAGCACCCACATGTTGGCTGACAACTGTCCATAACTCTAGTTCCAGGGGATCTGATGCCCTCTTCTGACCTCTGTGGGCATTGCATAACAGAAGTGCACCCATATATACATGCAGGCAATACACATAAAATAAAAATAATAAATAAAATATTTTAAAAAATAATTTGTTTCATGAACCACTATTATTTAGGAAACATTAACCAAAGGGAAGTTCAATGAATTAGAAACGGTTGTCTTTGAGAATCTCAAGAGAGAATTTGTAATTACATTATAATATAGTTTGGAGCAATATAAAATGTGGACAATTGCTATACTAAACTACTCTAATGCTTGATAGTGTTTTTCTCTTTTTCACTTTAGTTTTCTTCATTCTCAATATAGATTCCTTTCTTGTTCATGCTGGCAATTAACAGGTATTTGTTCCTTTGTCATGGGCAACCTTATTTCTCATTACACATTGGTGTCCAAATTTTCAAAGGTATTTCTAGATAGTGCTTCAGATCATTACATAATCCAAGATGGAAGAGTCAGAGTGAAGAGCTACAGCTCCCTGTTTATATTACCAAGTAACTGGGTTTATGCTCCATTCAACAATGCTGAAGTTCTGAAGCCCAGAATGTAAATTCCACTTGGGTCTGGCCTTACTTCTGCATAATGCAATCTTTGGCACTTCGGCTCAGTGTTGTTTGGATAAGATCTGATCCTTTGTAATTTCAATAGAAGTGACTCAGTGATCAATTTGTTGTTTATCTTTTCTGAAGTTAAAATTAAAATGAAATATAACTACCAATCAACTTATATTTTTCAAGAAAAGAAAATTCCTTCTTTCCAACTCCCAATCTGATTTTTCTATAATTTTCTTCTCATTTTCTCCAGTGGAATTATTTTTCCTACTTATTTTCACTTTTTGCGATTCAAAAACATTGAAAATGTGGTTACAATTTAAGGATCTTTTTCTTACTAAAAGAATTATACCTTTTTAGCTTAGGTTTCCTTTTTGAAAAAGCTCAAAGCAAGTTTATTGACAAAAGTCTCCTTTTTGCCTAAAGCAAAAATGAGTGAAATTATGCCATATGAAAGAGATTATTAAATATTTTATTTTGCTCTTTGAAAAAAGGCATGAGCAAACATTTATAAGGTTCTTCTTTATACTGGAATTTATTTTTATAAACCTTTGCTAAAGAACTTCTTGTCCTGCACTTCCTAGTTATTTTTCTTTAGTGAGCACTTACTAAAAAAATCCAACAGATAATTAAGCAGCCCTATTTTCCAGGCTACATAAAAGTATGACCCCTTACACTCTCCTGAAATCCTGCTGTATCGTGCCCTTGTCTTTCAGTATTATCCAGCATCTGAGATCCATTCTGCAGGGTAATGTGTATATTTACAAAGAATACTTACTAAGGTTAATATGTGACTATTGGCAGAATCTTATAAAAACAAATTCAGTTGTCAGTTATTCTAGAGCAATGAAACTCGATTTGAGGATTAACAGGACACATTTCTTACTAAAATGCCATTTGAAAATATACACTGTCTCTATGAACTGATCTGCTCAATTTCCCTATGTTTAATACAGGGAGCAAGGGAGTTAACATTTGAATGCTAACAATACATCATGCAGTTTTAGGCACTTATATATGCCTTTTTAATTAAAATCTCATAACAACTAATGTGAATGCTACAGTGTTTTATGAAGATTATCATACACAGCATAAGTTGTCATACTTCTCTGAAAGCTTTTACAAATGTATAATTTCTTAGAAAAAAATGTACTTCTGGGGTTAGAAAGATAGCTTAGTTAGTAACTGTCCATACAGTTATGAGGGCCCGAGTTTAATGCCCAGTATTCACATAAAAAGCAGGGAATGGTGGTACATGTTGGTAATCTGTCCTATGGACAGGAAGATCACTGGGACTTACTGTCTAGCCAGCCTCGCTTAATCAGTGAGTCTCAGGTTCAAGTGGGAAACTCTGCCTCAAAACACAAAATGCACAGCTCCTAAGGAATGATGTCCAACCTTCACCCCTAGTACTTACACATACATGCTCACAAATGCAGCCACACACACAAACTTACACAGATATTTTAAAATAAGGGCTAGAGAGATAGTTCAGAAGTTAAAAGCACTGGCTACTTGCAGAGGACCTGGGTTCATTTTCCAGCACCCACATGGTGGCTAACTGCTGTCTGTAACTCTAGTTCCAGGAGATTTGATGCCCTATTCTGGCCTCCATGAGCATTACACACTTAAGTGTCTGTAGATACCTGCAGGCAAAACACTCATACACATAAAAATAAATAAAATTTTAAAATGCATTTCTGAATTGCAATCAATTTGTATGATGGACATTTTCCTTAGTCAGTCAGATAATTTCCAAGATTCCTAATTATAGTCATTGATCACCATTATATCAATTATTTCAGTTTTGCTCTTCCATTTCATTAATTGAGGGAGGTACAGGCAAAAAAGATGGCACAGATAACATTATTATTATGCATAATGTTCTATGAAACTCAAACGAAAACCTTAAAGAACTGAGCTTGCCCCTTCACTCTACCTTACTCTGTGTATACCTGCCCAATATTTGGAACAAAAAATTGAGTTATCCAGCTTCAAGCATTTTAAGGTAGGAAAAACCCGAAACAAGATGGAGAATTACTGGAAGATTCAAATAAATCCCCAAAGCCAGGGGTGAAGGTCAAAAATGAAGATGGAAATATATACAGAAATAGATTGGAATTGCCACCAACAGAAGAGATTTGGATTTGTTTCTAATCTGTGATGATGATGATACCAGTCTCTTGTCACTGGCAGGTGTACAGCAGGTGTGTGTTAAGGTTTATGTGTGTTGATGGTTCAAAGTTTGCCCCATACAGTACTCCGATTTTCAAGTACTGATTGAATGAATGTCTGTTTATCTTATACTGTGGACCAAAGGTGGCTCTCAGTCTGGATGCAAATAAACAACTACAGAGTACAGCTAAATTCACTCATTTAGTTATTTTCTATGGCTCTTTTTTACACAATAGTGGCAGAATTGAACATCTATGACAGAGACTCAGGAGTCCCCAAATTCTAAAACATTCATTATAAAGTTCTTTACATAAAATATTTGATGATTCCTGCTGTGAAAGAATTGTATAATGATATTGTATCCTCTAATATGATTTATCTTCTGATCATATATATGTATACAATATGGTGTGATGTACATTTTTGTGGAAATTTCCTTACATTTGATAACAGATTCTTCTTGGTCTTGATAGTGTAAGTACATCAATTTTCACTTTAAGGAGATGTAAAATGTCCAGGTCTTGTAAGTAGCTTATAGTTTTCAAAATGCAAGGTCCTTGTTTCAAAGTTTTCTCTTTTTCTTTTTAACTTTTAAAGCATGAGGATATGGAATCACTTGAAAAGTAACATGAATCGATTTTTGTTTCTATCTTAAATATTGGAATAATCAAACCTATTTAGTACTGTTAGATTTAAACTAATTTAGCATGGCATCATCATAGAAATTATATAGTTTCTTATTTTCATAATATCATTATCATAATGTTTGCTTTTATTTGGGAGGGGTAGTTAATATTTCAGGTCATGCGATTGCAAAATAACTCATTATCCATGACCTTGAGACGAGAATGGTTATACATCAAATTTAACCCATATAAGACATTGGTGGACCTTATATTGACCTGGACCCATGTAGATATCCTTCCATATGGCACATTTGATCTTGTCAGGATTCAGAGATACCCGGTAGACACATAAGACCAGATGGAAAGGAGCTACACTGACGATATAATTAATCTTCTTGGGATTCAAGCATAAGAATGAGCACTGTAGTAGGGATTGTATAAGGTCTGACTGGGCTTACAATTCTCCTATTTAATAAATATACCTTTTTTCCACTTTGGAGCATGATGGCATGTTGGTAACAGCTTTGCACTTCTGTCATAATCAAACATAATCTGAAAAGATGAGGGGAAAAGGAGAAAAAGAAAGAACTACCAGACAAAATGCAGCTTAGACTGTGATTCCCCAAAGAAGGACAACACAGATGCAAAGCCAACAGTTACTTCAGATGTCTGTCTTAGGCCTTTTCTAGACCAAAATGGTAGGAGGAGAAAGCTAAGCAAAGCATAGCAGGCTTTCCAGTTGGGGAGTCAGTGCTTGCAGACTAGTGAGATTGAGGTAACCACAGTGTGATAGACAGATTAGTGAATGGAAAGGAAGTGTTTGGATAAAGAGCTCTGGAGGTCTACAAAGGGCCTCTATTAGACTTTAGCACAATACTAAACTGTTCGTGTGAGGGTGAGGATCAATGAGATCAGTAAAGAAAATATTTCTGTGAAAGAATAGCTACCAGGCAACTCTAAGTAGAACTGTTCCCAGAACTTGTACAAAGTGCAAGGCATTCCAACTCCAACCAGCTAGAGTAGCATGGCTTGGTTAAAATTTTTTTTTAAATTTCAGTATCCAGTTGTGAATTTTTACATTTATGCAGTCCAACAGGGAGAGCTAGGAAATGTGACCTGTGGTCAGAAGAAATAGCATTCCCTAATAACAGACCTAGCATGCAAATAGTAGGATTTGGAGATAACTTTTATGACTATGTTAAATGATTTAAAGGAAAGTATGAACACAATAAGGAAATAAATAGACCCTATACATACACAACCAAATAAAATAACTAAAAAGAACAGCAGCTATAATAAATCTACTATATGAGCTCAATAGTGGATTAACCACTATGATTGAAACACTAAGAAGCTTAAAGGTAAACAGAGAATTGAAATTGTACTTATTAAATGACAAAAGGGGAAAGCCTAAAAATGACAATAGGATGGGTAACTTACAGGGCACTAGCCTACAATATTATATGCAAGTAGCTGAGGTCCTGAAAGAAAGGGAGGGATCCAGAGAAAGAAAGAAATACTTGAAGAGATAATATCATAAATATGTCAGAATGTTTACAGGAACTATAAGCTCAAAGATAGGTGAAGCTTTGTGAATTAAAGCATAATAAATAAACACAAAACTATGCCACAGCACATTGTTATTAAAAATGGGAAAGCCTTAAAAAGATAGAGAAAAATTGTAAAGGGTTCTAGAAAAAAAAGGCATATTAAACATAGACCATAATTAGTAATAATACAAGTGAACTGGTTACAAAGATAATAGATATGTCAGATGGTATATGTGCTAGCTAGTTCCATCATTCCACAATGTACACATATTTCAAAACATCACGATAATACAGCTTAATTTGTGTTCGTTAGTGAAACATGCACAACACACACCTATATATACACACATGTGTACAGGGAACAAAGAATCATTACTGATTTCTAATTAAAAATAATTCTAACCAGAAGACACACATCATTAAAGTGTTGAAAGGAAAAAAAGAGGGACAGAATTAACAGAGAATTTGCATACAATGAAATATTCTTTACAAAGTGAAGATACTGTGAGATGTAGACAAAGTGTGGAAGGATTTTTGTCAATAGACCTATTCTTTGGGAGCCTCCAGGGGGCAAATAGGTGAAACAAATGGAATACTTAAATTCCTTAATTTAAATTTTTTCTTCATAGGCAATTAAATATAGAAGATAAAAATACAATCTAAGCATTGAAAAGATTATAGTATATGTAAATACTGTTCATGACTGAGGCACAAGAGGGTAGAAGAGAAATGAAAGGTTTTACATTATAAATGATACAATATCTGAAGGCAGCTAATGATTTAATAAAAGTACATATTGTAACTTTAGAACACATCACTGTACTGTACAATGAAAAGCAGAAAGCAGAGACTAACTGGATTTCAAAACAAAACATAATTCAAAGCAGTCAATAGAAGAGGCAGAAGGATCAAAGAATAAATAGACACACAGGAAACAAGGAGGAAGATGACAGACTTTGTGTAATGTGGAAATATAAACTAAGTAGTCCTCAACTGAGAACCTTCTGCAAGCCTATGTTCTGTTACAGCAGCATAATTATTGATATCAACCACTGCTTTCTGACATTTTCCCCAGAGGATATTTTATTTTAATAAGTTGATGGGGTTTCATAAAGGCAGAATAATTTGGCATGATATTTTAATTTTTGTAAAGATTAATTTCATGAACTATAATTAACTTTGAAAACTCATGACACATGACATTTATCACATACAAACTATAACACAGGTAAGAAAGAGAAAGTCTCAAAAGATCATAGTCTTGCCACAGGAAAAGAATTGAAGGAAATCTTTAAATATTTAAGTGCTGACCATAGAATGTGTAGATATGTATTCTAGTTGCACTATGGTACCTAAGTAACCACATGATCTTATTCATGCCATTTAAACACTATAATATGTGGTTTCCTCGTCTTTAAATTGAACTGTATCCTAAAAGTCTTTAGGATCAAAGATAAAATTAGTGTATTAGTAATTACTCAGTGTTTTTAAAAGGTATGCTTGTTTTCATTATCTTTGCTATCTTTTTATAACTTTAAAAATCTCACAAAGTCTGAGACAGATGCAATTAAGCCTGGTTTCATTATATCCTGTTAAGCCTTAACTTTTCATCTATGCACTTTGGTTTAGGATGCCAGAAGGCTTTTTTCCCTATAGTATTCTCTGTCTGAATGACAGGCACATAGGTGCCTCTCCAGTAGCCTCATGCTACAGACATCTATGAATCCCCTCTGTGCCAGACCCTGCTTGTAAACCCCTGTGCAGTCGGCTCCACCATGCTGAGTACACTGTTGCGGTGAGCCAGATATGGTTCCATCTATAGCTGCAGAATCAAAGATGGCACCTTGTCTCTGATACCTGAACTGTCACTCATTAATTATTCTCAAAGGCCAATAACTCCCCAAGACATTTTCAATATATAAATAAGATACTCAACACTAGAAATATGAAAAGCAAATATCTGCTCTGTTTTCCAAGGTGTATTCAAGCATGACTTCCAGATCTAAATAATCAGTTTACTTAAGATAGGAGAACAGTCCCAGAAGCAAACATGTTATAGAAACAGTGGGTTGCCTATACCGAGAACACCCAGACATGCCCCATTTTGTCTAATCTTAGAAAGAAAAGTAGGCTTGGGCTTGGTTAGTACTAGGACAGAAAGAACACTAGGTTAACCACTGCTAAACAGATTTCTTCACTGCAAAATATTTTCTTACTTTTTGTCAAGGTGAGATACTTTTTAATTAACTTTTTGTTTTTGTTACTTTCAAAGAGGGTCTTATAAAACACAGACTGGCCTCAAACTTGCTATGTAGCCAAGTCTTACCTTAAACTCATGATCCTCCATCCTCTGTCTCCCAAGTGATAAAATTACAGGTATGTAACACCACACTTAGCTAATAAATTAATTTTTAATACATTAAAACATATAATTAAGAGGTTGGGAAATGGCTCAGTGGATAAAGTACTTGTATCACAAGCATGAGGACTGGAGTTTGCATCCCCAACACCCATGTCCCCGAAGGCTGTGTCAGTCTAGGCAGCTAGTCTGTAATCTCAGTACTTGGGAGGTGGATAGGAGATCCCTGGTACAAGATAGCTAACTACACTAGCCAAATCTGTAAGCTCTGGATTCAAGTGAGAGACCCTGACTCTGAATATAAAGTGGGGAGTAACTAAAGAAGACACCTATAATGACTTTCACAAGCCTGTCCATGTGCCCACACACACATGTGAACATGCATACAGACACAAGAAGGTCTCTCTCTCTCTCTCTTATATGAGAGAGAGAGAAGAAAAATAATGAGGCAGGCTCAGTGATGCACACCTGTAATCTCAGCATTCAGGATGCAGAGGCAGGAAGATTACTGTACTTTGAGACTAATGTGTGCTGCATAGCAAGTGCCAGTCAGCCAGGCCTACCTACACAACATGACCTTATTTTAAGTAACATAAAATTGTATCTAGTAATCAAGTCATGTGACATTTCTATATGTGAATACACTGTAAATTGTTGAAGTCAGGTCAAGTGTATCTTTCTCCTCAAGTCTTCAACATAGTAAATATGTTTCTGAAATGCTAACAAAATTTAAACACCATGATTATAAAATTTATTACTTAGAATATAGCTTAAACAAAGCTACAAAACAAACAAGAAGTGATTATCCCTCTCTGTGCTCTGCACGATAGAAATGAAAAATGAAAAAGAAGTTATGTTGAAATGGCTGCTGCAAGCTGTCATCCTGCTTGTCTTCAGGAGTCTTAGAGATGACTTAGAGCAAGCAGTGCCCTCTCTCTCTACTGAAATGCCAGACATATTTGCACCTTACCTGTTTTGCTTTTACTCTGCTTGTGGTAAAGTACTACTCTACTGACTCCTAGGGGAACACTCACTGGACCGGAGACCCCTAGGAGTCAGAATATGATCTTATTCACTGTTGTCTGTAAAACTAGGGAGCAAAAGATTAATTACTACCATCAAACCTTCCTAGACTCCCCTTCCCAAGAAGACTATCAATGACAAAAAGTAGCATAGTTAACCAGAAGAAGAACAAATGTAGACACATCTCCATACAAAATTCAGATAAGTTCAACAACCCAAATCCAAAAATCTTAAATCTAAAATGCTTCAAAAGTATAAAACTTTCTGAGTGTCTACAGGACACCATATAAGGAAAATTTGACAGCAGACTTCTTATGACAAGTGCAGTGAAAACAAAGGCACATTAAAATAACTGTATAAAATAACCTTCATGCTCTGTGGGTAAGGTGTATGTGAACACAAATGACTTCTGTGTTTAGATTTATGTGCAATCACCAAGATGTCTCAATATGTATGTGCAAATCCTGTAAAATGTGAAAAAAAAACCTTGAAACTCAAAAGCATTTCAGCATTTCAAATAAGGGATACTCAACTTGGACTTTAAAAGCAACAGAGAGTAAAATATCATGGAAAATTCTAGGTTAAAAGACATGCAGAATTAACATTTTTTTTCCAATGTGAATTTCTGTGTTCATTTTCAAATGCAGTTTGTTTTGGATATCTTAAATTTGAATCTTTCCAGCATTAAGGGTTAAATAAGGAAACTGATTCTTGATTTTTGCGTATTCACTTTCATTTAAAAAAGAGTCTGCTTAAATAACTGAGTCCAGAATTTTCCTCCACCTATAAAAACTTTAAGTAGTTGAAAACATTCAGCACTTCCAGTCATAGTAATAGACAACCTCTTTCTTCCTTGTTTATTCTAGACATTCTTTGACTCGTGTGCTAATGGGGGATGACAGGACATGTAGAAGAATGGGAACAGTTTTTCTTGTGTTTTGCAGTGATGGAAATGTACATATAAATCCATAACAGAGACAGTATTGAATGTTTAGAAGCAAGAGGGACACTTCCTCCTGGTTTTGAATAATTTTTAATGCTTTTACAATCATTCTATTCACTTTTCCTTTCAATTTCCTTTCATGTTAATGGGGGGAAGCTTTTAAAGGACTAATTCAGCACTGATGAAATTAAAAGAAGCAGTTAAAATTCAAGAATTGAATATGTAAAAACATATTATCATGATGGACTTGTCTTACCAAAGTGATCAGACAGACATCTTTAAGTGTGATGTATTATAGAAGTCAAGTTTGCAAGACACCATCCGTCCATCCTTTTGTAAATGCAACAGTGTAACAGACTGACAACCTTCCTGTAATTATATGTCTAATAATCTCAAGTACATCATGCATTTGACAAAATATTTGGTCATTAAGAGGCTTTAAAAAAACAAACAGAAGTTGATATACTTAAATGCTTACAGTTTCTTTACACTCTGAGGAAAGTGTGTGTGTGTGTGTGTGTGTGTGTGTGTGTGTGTATGTGTGTGTGTGTGTATGTAAGATGATCAAGAATGTTTTAAATGTCTTCAGAGTTGTCAGTTTACGATGTGGTTGCTTTGTTCATACAGTAATAGATGTTCCATCGTACCAAGTGCTTGCTGAAACATAAGCTGAAGTAGTTATGCTTTGTGGTATCTCACTAGGGTGCCAGTAGCCCAGATCAACAGAGCATTCACATGGCTGTAACAACATCATTTCCTTAGATGAGATGGGATATAGTTTGTAGGTTTGTATCTCCTTAGGTGACTAAGGCACCTGGAGTATACACCTTACAGTCAAGGCAATCTGTGGCATCCTGAATGACTGTGATACATGAAGATGTGCTTAGCACAGTATCATTTTACTCCTAGTGATGGTAAAAAGCAAACATGTTTGGCCTCAACAGCTATGAGAAAAGGTACTTTAGATTAAAGCTGAGTCCTGGGAAGCTGGCCGTGGCATGAAAGTCTCTTCAATCTCACAGGGTTTTTTTTCTTATTTTTATTTTATTTGTATGAGTGTATTGCCTGCATGTGTGTAAGTGCACCTGTGTCATGCAATGGCCAGTAAGGTCAGAACAGGGCATCAAATTCCCCTGGAATTGAAGTTACAGACAGTTGTCAGCTGCCATGTGGGTTCTAGGAATAGAACCAGGTCCTCTGCAAGAATAGTCAGTGCTTTTAATCACTGAGGCATTGCTCCAGCCCCCACAGTTACTTTTTTAAACAAGGAGTCTAAAACTTTTTAAACTTAATTAATTTATATTCTAATTTTATACAGTGAGTGTTTTGCTTACATATATATTATATATTATATATATACATATATATATATATACACATATATATATGTCCATCACATGGGTACAATGCCTGTGAAGGTTAAAAGAGGGTATCAGATCCACTGGAACTGGAGCTACACGAGGTTGTTAGTCATCCTGTGGATATGGCAAATGGAAGTCCAGTCCACTCTTAACTGCTGAGCCATCTCTCCAGCCCAGGAATCTGAAGTTCTTTAAAAAATTAAGCTTGTTTGTTTTGTCTTATGTTTTTGTATTTAATGCAGACTGGCTAGTTGAGGCTGATCTGGAACTGGCAATCCTCCTGCCTCAACCTCCTGTGTACATTGCCAAGTCCACCCAAATTAGTCTTTTAACACTGTTGTTTCTTAACAAGAAAACAAAATACCAAATAAATAGAGGTGAGGTTAAATATTCGGTGCTCAGAGGCCCCTAACATGAAAAATCTCAGGTCCGTTACTAGGCAGACCCACAAATGAGCATTCACCAGCCCCTATCAGGAAGCTGCTCCATCTTCAGTCTATGTTTGACCATCAAATGGAGCTATTTGCTACTTCCAGAGTCATTTCAGCCAACTTCAATCTGAGCAAACATTCCTGTGTAAGCAGATCTAGAAACACAAGCTTTCCAAAAAATCACTTTTTCTCTCTGTGAAACAGCATTCATGGACTTTTGAGAAGTCACTGTGAATAGAGCTAGAAAAAGATCAGCACCCACCGGGAGCACCTCCTTGTCAGTCTGTCCCATGGAAGCTAAATTAATCGTAGATGCAGAAAATAGATGTGGAGTATTGGAAATGCAGCATCAAATATATTAAAATTACATGAAAAGGAACGGAAGGCTGGAATCCCCTCCAGAGGGCACAACGCAAATGTGTCCTCGAGACTTTCCCCAGACAAAAGAGTCCCAAATGCTTCACAAAACATTCTGTGGAGATTCTGCTTGCCCTGCATATTTGGTATATTTTCAGAAATTGTGTGTATAAATAGCATGTAAAAGAGGGCACCATGTAAAGGAAATAATAGGCATTAATTAAAACACGAACAATAGGAAATGAAGGTTCTTAGCCTTCTAAAATTACAGGCAGACGATTCAGTAATAAATAGGGCTGCCACTAGTTTGCGGTCGCCTCTATTAATTGTTCTTTCATCACCCACGCCGTCTGTCTAAACAGAGTGGAGATGAAGGCTCCATATTGTTTTCTAACGGGTCCTTTATGAAAACGGTTCTGAAGCTTATTAGGTGACAAAACAGGAGGAAAGGGGATGATCCCGTCTTTTGTGGAGAGCTTAGTAAATAGAAAACTAGAGGAATTTCTGATATCTTGCCTATCTTTGGCTTAGATGGAAAAGTCTCTGAAAACCTTTAGGAAGTTTGTAAAGTGTTGTATGAAGCACCAATTTCAACAAACTACAAAGCCGATTTGCTGTGGTCCATGATGTGAAAAATAGAAATATTTCCAGAGGTCATTTCAGCTGATCCTGTGACATAACAGTGAGGAGCAAACTCTGGCCTATTTCTTCAAAATTAATAGCAATTATAAATACAATGAGATGACTGCCTCTGTCTAACTGAATCATTTATTCTAGTTATGGAGAAATTGTGATGAAAATCACAATAGTGATGATGAATATAAAAATGGGAATTTGTATTTTTATAGATAACTAAGCTATTATGACAGTAGAGTGCAGCTCATGGGAAGGGGTCTATACTACAGTCAACAGGCTATGGTCACAAGACCTTGAATGAATTGATCATCATCTCTGAGCCCATAATTCTTTATAATCATAAATTAGTGTAAAGAATCCCTGATTTTTCCCATGAACTTTTGAAAGAATTAAAACAAGATTGTGAAATGTAACTGAGAATAGTTTTCTAAAAGGGACTTCACTTGAGTCATGTCATTTGGATCTTGGGTTTCTCATTTATAAAGGAAGTAGTTTTCAATAGATAAGCCCTGGTAATGTTTCATGCTAAAAAGTGAACTCATTGAAACTGAAGTCTATGAAAAGGGAGTATTTTATTTTATTTTTTGCAAGAAATAAATTTGAGGACCAGAGAGATGGCTAAGCAGGCAGAGGCACTGGCTGCCAAGGATAAGGCCTAAGAGCCATCCTAAGACCCAAGTTGTGGGAGGAGAGAATGGACTCCAACAAATTGTCCTCTGACCTCCACATATGTACCATGTCATTTTTGCACAAAAGTACATAAACACATGCAAAATAAATAAATGTAATATTTTTGAAAAGAAAGAAATTTGAAAATTAAAGCTGATTTTCTGTTGAGTATTTTCAAGTTACTTAAAAATGTATAGTCCGAGGCAGAACCAGACAACTGAAACTTTATAGCAGAAGAGGAAAGAGAAAAAAAAATCATGAATACAGAGCAAAGATGAAGAGAATTGGAGAGGGGAAGAGAAGCTGTAACAATTACTGTCAACTGTAAAATGGGGGTGCGGCAAGGGGGAACTAGAGGAAATTACACCCCTGTTGACTTCTGTAAAGTGGGGGGACCACAAGGGAGGGACTAGAGGAAATTACACCCCTGTTGACTTCTTTGAACACAGCCCCCTTCCACTCAATAGAACAAAGCAGAGTGAAGCGTGGTTGGTAATATTTAAGATATTATGAATTCATTGTAGACGAGATGTAGACTGGGACTGGGGACTCATCTGTCATCATGCGTCTTCTGTCAAACACATGTTGCCCTTGGCAATGGGTCTGCTGTTACTAATTTCGTTTTTGTTTAGAAGCTTGCTTTTTGCCTCTTTGGTTCTCTGAGTTACTGTGAATTAAAAAAAAAAAAATCTTAAAATCACAAAAGCAAAGTGTCTTTGATTGATTTCTGATGGTGGCTCTGACACAATTGTGCTTGATGTGGGTGCCAGGCTGATTGTATGATGTTTATTCCATAGGTGGGTGGGAGGCCCTCCCCTCCTTGTCTCTGGCTGCTATTGTGACAGGATAGATGGGGATTTTTCATGAGATCTGGGGGAGAAAAGCAGTAGTGATTAGCCAGTGACAACTGGGAAGACTCACTTTTGTTTGCTGCATTTCAGTATCACCATGTTTCCTAATAATTGTCAGCAGAGGTCAGTGTCCTTATCAAATTCCAAGTTTTCTGTAGTTCTAACAAAAAAGAAAAAATAATAACCTATTTAGATGCTCCTTTTAAAATACAGGTCACAAATATCTATAGAGTACTCTTAAAACACCCTAATCACACTTGGCATTCTTTAAGCTAATTATCCAAAGTACCAAATAACAGTCATGTTGTTAAATGTTGGGCACTGAGCTACCCTTTAATTATGCAGTCTTACAAATGACCTTTGCAAATAATCTACCAGTATGCATTTCGTTTTTTGTTTGTTTTTTTTTTTTCTGTCAAGTTTGGATTCTGTGTACAGCCAAGTAGCTATCTGGTTCTTCAATCTATCTCTATTTTGCTGTGAAGACACAGGAAGATCTATTTTAAATTATTCATAAGCTTTAGATAGAAAAGCTAAGCAAATTAAAATGTAGGGCAATATAGAGAGAAATGATAATGGGCATATAAGTATTTGTAGCTTCTGTAGTTTCCATTGGGACAATCATAAAATTAATTTCATACCTTGCACAGTCATTTCAATGGGAACAATTTCTTAGTTCGTGGTCAAACTTGTTTCCAACATTGATGGAGTTGAACACTAGAGAAGTATTGAATTTTCTTTCTAATTAGCTTTTTCTTATGAAATAGCTTCTTCATCATTTCCTTCATGTCCAGTACATAAAGGTATCTATTCCTTTTAAACTGTATGTGAATTTAATTTATATGCCAATGATGTTTAATGCATTGTCTGGTCTGCATCTCATTACTGTCATTAATAAGCAAGGGACTACATCTAGTTACAAGGTTAATTGGGACAAATCTGGACTCCCTTCTACTGTAAATACTCTATCTTAGCAGTGTGCTACTCACGGATGCATGATGAAAGTTACAGTAATTTACATTACATTCTGCCCTCTCTTGTCTCCCAAATCAATCTAAATGTGCTCTGAAGTGATTTTTCTGCGTATACTGTACAGACTTGGTCGGGATTTTTGCTTTTTAAAACAGAGTTGCTGCATCTCTAACTGCCACATAGTTCCCGACATTACCTCACATTCATAAGAGTTTTCCATGAGAAAGTTCAGGTCAAATATTAAATATGTTAGGCTTTTAAAACATCTTTTGGTGGAGAGATGAGTGTCTCGCTCTACTGCCTGAGTTGGTCAAGAGCTCATAGACTCAAGTGGTACCCCTGTCTACCCCAGCCCCCTGAGTGGTTGGGACTACAGGCAAAACCCACCATGCCCAGTTCTAAATACTTTCAGTTGCGATTTTTGCTATGCCCATTTAAGTTTCCACAGGCTCGAGCTCCCATTAGGAGTGACAGGATTTTTTTTTCACTGACCTTGGGCATTCATGGTATAGGCTCTGCATTTGAGAATGAGACTTGAAAGCCAGAGCAGGAATAGATAAAGAAGCTGTCACAGATCCTAGCATTTCCCCCTGTCCCTCCTATGACAGGCATCACTAAGAAGGTGAGACTACCTATCTGTTGAGCTCAGACCCAGCCTCAGATCCCTGTTCCACACTCAGTTCCAGACAACCACACAGAAGGGTGCCTGGAGACAGTGTGGCTCAGGAAAATTATAAAGATCTGATCCTCAGCAGATTTCATTCACTCAAGATACAGTTGTCACTAGGCTTGATCATTCTACTTGACAGCTGTCAAGCCAGGTAATGTTAATGAAAGACTCATTTAGAATTGGTCCCCAATTCATTAACCTATGCAGCTACATGCAGACCAAAGGAACAGTATTAAGGCATCATTCTGAAGTGTCCATTACATAGTCTTTCCTCTAGCTTTCCTTTTATATAAATACCTGGGATCCTTTTTTAATTTTAGCTCATTTTATTTATTATCAGTTTATTTTGTGTGTCATATATTGAATGTGTAGTCTGCATGGGTATGTATTCCATTATGTACATGTGGATGCATGTCCATGTATCTGTAGCAGCCAAAAGGTGATGTCTTCCTCTATTCCTTCCCATCTTATTTTTTGAGTCAGGGTCTCTCACTGAACTTAGAGTTCACTGGACTATACTAGACTGCCTGGAAAGTCACTTTTGAAGAATCTGTTTGTCTTTACCCCCAGGGCCAGAGTTGCAGACATATAACACTAGGACTAGGTTTTTACAAGGCTTCTAGGGACACTAACTGAAATTCACAAGCTTGCATAGCAAGCACTTTACCAATTGAGCTATCTCCCCAGACCTCTAGTTCATAACTTTAATATATTTATCAGAACTTTTTGGTTCCAAGTAACAGATAACAAAGTCAACTTGGCTCAGATTTTAGTAGAAATTTATTTCCTAATGAAACTTGTTTTCTTTTTGGGAGGCAGAGTCTGTAGCCTAGGCAGGATTGAACTCCCTATATAATTAAGGCTGTCCTCAAAATTCTGTCCTCCTACCTCTACCTCTATAGTACTGAGGTTACAGGCCTGCATCATCACCACACCTTATTATATGGTACTCTGGATGGAACCTGGGACCTCGTGTATGCTGGGCAAACAATCTAACAACTGAGCCACGTCCTCAGCCCTTGAAGCCTAACAAACTAGGAATAATGCTGACCAAATGTGGTTCAACTAAGAGTTTCATATTGCCCACACTCTGGGCCCTTCTCTGCTACTTTCTCTGAATTAGCTTTATTTTTAAGAATATAGTGTCTTTCTCCTGGATAACAAAAGCTAAGTAACTAGTCCTCATAATTATAGAGGCTTTGAACATCAAAGAGAAGAGGCTGTCTTCTGCCCTCCAGAATTTCCAACTGGCTCTGGGAGGTGACGTTTTCACTCCTGGGCTAAAGCCAGCCTAAGTCTTCTGCCTCCACTTCACATTACAGGATCAAAAGGGCATGCACGGGAGGTTCCTTTTTGTGCCTCATTCTGTTGTGGTAGAATCATAATGGGGAGAAAAGAAGAGTTTTTGGGTCAGGTGAAGAGAGAATAAATGCTGGGAAACTCGTCCCTTCTGATCAGTCCAGTCTCGAGGGTTGCCCTGTTCCTCCCACGGCATCTCTTCGATCCAGCCACACTCATGGGTCAAAGGCCTTTCAGCTGGCCTTGAATGTTGCTATCTGGGGCAAC
Organism: Eospalax fontanierii; assembly: GCA_035773235.1. Classification (NCBI taxonomy): domain Eukaryota; kingdom Metazoa; phylum Chordata; class Mammalia; order Rodentia; family Spalacidae; genus Eospalax; species Eospalax fontanierii. Next base: position 69,464,935 of record CM069526.1, read on the forward strand.
ACATACATGCTAGCTTATGTGGAAGCTTCCAAAATGTAAGCAAAAGAGTTTTTTTTTTTTTCCATTTCGAAATCCCATAACTAAATGTCTGTTCAAGTCTAATCCACCCTTCTCTAGGGATTTTGAGCCAGAGGGAGGAAATAGTATAAGCCCTATGCTTGGAAACTGAGCAGTGAGTCACACTAACTATTCTCCAACCTAGGATGAATTATCTGGAGAGAAGTGGTTCACTAATGTCCTTCTCTTTGAGTACTTATGAATAAACTTTATGCTCTGTTGGATCCAATAGTATTCTATGCCAGTTCCTATTCAGAGCCCACACAGCCACCTTCTTTTTTGTTCTTTAGAATGTTGGCTGTAGATGGCTCACAGCTGTGTCCCTCTCCATCACTGAACCACCTCTCCCAGTATGTGACTCCCTCCCTCTGACTGGCTGACTACTAATAGAATTCAAAGCCACAGAGTATGTTTGCAGGAAACCCAGATGGGGACATGCTCAGTTTACTCAGAACCTGCCTTGGTTATCTTGAACTGTGCTTCTGAAATATGGGCCAACTCAGTAATCTGTAGTAAACTGATAATAGGAACTTAGCTTTCTCTTCTGCCCTCCTGGGTAACTGGTGCCTTGTTTTTAAAATACTCTGTACATTATTTTCATTTTGACAACTTCATATATTTATACAATGCTGTTTACCTTTTTGAAAATTCCATACATGTATGTATGTATTAGAGTCACCCAATTACTCTCTTGTCCCTCTCCTTCTATTGAACCCCTTCTTGTCTCCAACTAGTCCCCTCATACTTTCATGTCTTTTGTATATGTGTGTGTGAGAGAGAAAGAGAAGAAAGAGAGAGAGAGAGAGAGAGAGAGAGAGAGAGAGAGAGAGAGACTGAGTTTAATTAAAGCTACTTTCATAAAAATAAGTGGGGTTCTTTACCGGGATTTTGGTCACTTACCAATGACTGCCGCACTAAAGAAATGGTTCCCAGTCCCTGGCAATCATTAACAAGGAGATATTCTTCACTGACAGCTGTTCCCTGAGTACCTCTGAGCTCACTAAGCTGCCAGGAGGAGAGCTTGCAAGTAGACATTTTCATATTCACCAAAAATGGGAAAGTACGTGCTTTCAGGTAAAATAACAATTCCTTTCTAGAAATACACGGGTGACTTATGGAGCCATAATTTGATTGTGTGCTGACTAAATGGGGAGAGCTCATGTCTCTAGGGCATGGTATCCAAGAATCAATACATAAAGAACCACTATTTTCATAAATTATCATTAATAGTAAGTACAGTTGAATATACAGTTATTTTCATTGACATCTGACAATTTGTAATTTGAAAAAACAGGAGTTCTCCTAAGGGCTATTCAAATACCTCTGATATAGTAATATTATAGTCATATTGTTTGTCTTTTTTATTTAAATAAATTTAGGAATAGTAATCAAATGAAAATATTAAATAAAAATCAGATTTAAGCTATTTCAAAAAAAAAAAGTCATTATGACAAGTTCTTCTTGTACCTCGAGGAAGTTCCCTATGAGCACTACCTGCCTTTGCTTGTATTTGGGACATTTTGCCATAGTAGTGCTTTAGAAATAAAATATGAAAGGCACGTGAGACACTTGGATAGAGATTGTTGGTTGATGTTTCTCATTGAGAAGAGGTAATAATATTTTCTCCCAATGTATTTGAGTTGGAAACAGACAAGACCTTGGGGGCAGAGGGGTTTGCCAGCTATGGAGAACCTGAAACTGGGAACATAAATTCAAAAGCCTTGTGTGGCTCTGCAGATTAACAGTAAGAACGGGACCAGATGTGAGATAATCATTTGATTTTAATTTATTCTGTGCAAGCCAGTTTACTGCTGTCTGAATTATGTACAGTATTAAAATATTTAGCTAAGTAATAATTACAACTCTCATGTCTAAATGGCTCCAGTTTTTTTTTAATTTTATTGTATTGTATTTATTTATCTCATTTAGTTCTTTCAATCTCCTTTCCCACACTGAAAGGAAAGATCTTCCAAAGAAATGGGCCAAGTAACTTAAACAATTTCTCTTAGATGACTGGGGAAGAGAGGATGCTAGCAATCAGAGCTGACTCCAGGCACAAGGAAAAAAAAATATATATGGCATGTGCTGGAATTGAAGAGAAATATTTTCATCTGAAAAACATCTTTAGATCTAGAGATAGATCTTCATAAGTAAATTAAACACAGGCTATAATTATTTGGTAATTAACACTGCCAAATTAATTTATCTCTAAGGCAGCACTGTTCTTATGCTTTCCTTGACGTAGAAGAGCAGGTAGTAGAAGAATTCCCCTCTAAACTGAATGCTCATCTATGTAAGTTGCTAGAATCTACAAATAAAATCTAATCAGGTCGGAAAGCAATCAAGTCCAGCCAATCAGAAACCAAACTGTGGGGCAGAAAATCAGAATTTAAATAAAAGTTGCAATTAGAACCCACGGAACTGGCATGACACTCGTTTAAGTTCTCAGTGCTAAGAGACTGTGAGAAAATTATCTCCACGGTGGGGATTAGAAGGGCTGGTGAAGATTTTTGCCTCTTGATAGAATATTGAAAATTATCTTCATCAGTGGGTTAATTGGCTTAATTTTCCTTCAGATGGTAACTTTCAAATGCTTGGTCTTAATTAGCATGGGTAAATGAGAAATGTAGGCGATTCACACTATCCAGTTTTCTTATTCTCTTGAGATTTCCATTCCTTTCCCTTAAGATAGTTGAAATTGCTGAGGGCTACATTGATTAAAATAAATTATGCTGGTATTTTACACCAGTAAGATTGTAGATGGAATTGACTCATGCCTGGTCCATTAGAAAAAAAGATGCAACTCCACACATAATAGAAAGGAGAGTCAATGTGAGCTACTTAGACAAATCTTGTGTTTGCTATGCTGAAATTGTAAAAAAAAAAAAAATTAGATACTGTCAGTATTTAAATGAAAAAGACAATAACAATTCAGTGTTACTTTGAGTGTTTAATAGGGTTATATGAATGAAAGTTAATATTTAGAAAAGGAGAATTGGTGTATAAGATAAGGAAAATGTTGTTTTCTGATCCTAGAATATTTCCTTTATGTTTTACTCTAAACATCCCAGTTTCACCCTTATCTCTGTCAAAAATTCTCAGTTATCATCAAATTCTGTTTTTTGGAATTTGTGTATTTCTCTATCTTCATTAAACATCACACATTACTTAATTTCTTCTTTATAGTAACCAACATTTTATTATAAACAATATATTACTTACTGATCTCTGAAGAAAAATCTTTCAGATGATCAATTAAATAAGAAATACACTAACACAATTTCAGTCATTTAACATAAATGTATTCTGTAATATCTGGGTCCAAAGAAACAATTAGAAGCTTCATTGTGTCACAACAAATTTTTTTCTCAGTTACCTAATAAGCTTAAGACATTCTCATTTCATAATTTTTTCATTATAAAAATTCTAATGTGGGTGAGTGAGGATAAAGCCAAAATTTTAAACACAAAATTTTTTTTGAAATTTAATTAATACAGGATGTATTTCTAACTGATAAAACTTATATAAATAACCAAATATTTAAAATACAAAAATAGCCTTAGTTTCATAAAGCTACATAAAGCAACTTTCAAAGATGTCTTTGAAAATAATATGCACAAGAAGCTAAAATATGATGAGGTCACATAATATGTTATGTCATTAATAATCAGATTTAAACATACCATTTGTTAAATCACACTTATAATAAGTAACTAAATAATTCATATTTTATTTTAAATATTTACACATCTATTTATAGTGGAATTTAAAAGTATCTAGGCACATGTAAAGTATATATCATTACATATAACTGTTACTAAAATTTATGCTTATATTATTTCCCAAACTAAGTCTGTATAAATAAACATCTCTTTAATAAGGAAGGAGGGAGTTATACAGCGAGAAACAGAAATAAGTCACATGAGAGAAGTCAAGAGGAAACTTAGGCTGATATGTTAACGTTAACTATGAAGATGTACACAGCAGATATATTTTGTATTATTTGTGCTTTTCTGTATTTCAGAAATTTTCTAGAACAAGTGGCTTTCCTTTTTTGTCAGATAACATTTTATAAAAGCAACCCCTCTCCCATCTTTCTTTGGAGAAACGGTATCTACGTTGTTTCTTTGCAGGAATTTTGAATCTGGAAATTGTTGCTTCTCTCAGGTAGATGCACAGAGCCCTTCCCTTAAGCATGGAGATCACATTTCCCGTCCTGGCTAATAGCATCTCAGTTTCTAGATTGCTCCCCAAATAAAAACAAGCACTGAACTTCCAATCAGTGATGATAATTTAATTTCCCTCTCAGCTGTAAGTACCAGAAAACAGTCAGGCAATCAGTGAGAAAAACATGTTCTCCTGGTTTATTTTTACATTAAGTAATTAACATTTTTCTCCTCTCTAACTAACATGAGGTTTAAAAGCATAGACTCTAGCTGACCTAATTGTGTAAGACTTTTTAGAAGCAGGCATAAGTGTGTTTGCAGCTGAGGAAAGGCACAATGAAGTGGTGTTTCAGTAAAACCTGGAAGTGACTGAATCTTGTAAGTCTTCTTTAAGATACAAAAATTATTGGACGGAGGTAGTATGAAAAATTGTCAATAACATTAAATGAGCAAAACAGAATATCAGGTTTTCTTCCAGCATAGTGAGCAGCACGACTTACCTTACCTTCCCAGTCTGGGATTACCAGACTCAATAGATATGGGAAATATATGGAAGCAAGCTGATTGCATAGTTCTATAGGGATAGAAGTTAAGTTTCAGTGACTCATTCACAGTGTTGTCATTTCCTATCCAGAAGAAATGTGATTGCTGTCTATTCTGTAGAAAAGATGACCCCAAACAGTGTCCGCATTCCCGCTTCCGTGAGTGTTTACTACTGAAAAATCTCCTTCAAATCAATTTTAATGTTAAGTGGTTTACTCATTAATTAACTGACTGACTATCTTCTGACATAGATTAATTTCACATTTGTCTAAGAGTCATTTGACTTTTTGTAAAACCATATATTGCTACATGAAATATGGCAGAATTTTAAAAAGCAGATTGAGGAGCCTGGAGAAATGGCTCAGTGGTTAAGAGCAGTGATTGCTCTTACAGAGGACCTGGGTTCAGTTCCCAGTACCCACATGGTAGCTAACAACCATCCTTAACTCCAATTCCAGGGGATCCAATGTCCTTTTCTGTCCTCTGCCACATTGCATGCACATAGTGCACTTATATGCATGCAGGCAAACCACTCATATATATATAAAAAATAAAAATTTTAAAGTAAAATGAAAAGCAAATCAGAATGAAAGTGACCATAGGTCAAGTATTCTCTAAACATAATTTAGGAAACTTCAAGAATTTGAATTGAACTTTACATTTAAGCACATTATATGTAACTTGTCAAATAATAATGAAAAATAGCAAATGAATATGTAAATACTCAATTTTTTCACAGTAGATATCATTTGTATGTGAGCTGTAGATTCCACTGAATGACTTTATAACATATAAAATTATGGAATGAAGTAAAAGAAACACTGTTAATGCATAATAAGTTAATGCATAATAAGTCACTACAAATAGAAAAGATACCATTTAATTAGTTGCTTCAAAGTATTTCTATCCAGCAGACTAGCCTCAAACTCCTGGTCCTCCTGACAGCCTCCTCAGTGCCTGGATTATGGCTGTGTGCCACCACACTAACCCTACTTTCTATTCTCTTTAAAGTTCCCATTTCTAATAACTCTTCTGGGGTCAAGCACAACAGAGATAAGTACTTCTCATGTTATCCACACACCATCTGTATCCAAGGATCTTTAACCCTGTGATACTGTCAAGAATCTGTGTTGTTTAAATTTATAGTTTCTGTTGAAGAGACCAACAGTGACAGCTGAATGAGGTTCCTGTCTCAAATTCCTTAAACTCAGACTGGAGAGATGGCTCCACGGTTAAGAGCACTGGCTGCTCTTGCAGAGGACCAGGGTTCAAATGCCAGCATCTACATGGTGACTAACAACTGTCTGTAACTCCAATTCCAGGGGATCTGATTCCCCTTTCTGACCTTTGCCTTTTTTTAATTCTTAAAAATATTTTATATGTATGAGTGTATTGTCTACATGTGTAAGTGCACCCATGTCATGCAATGCCCGCAGATGTCAGCAGCCAGTGCTCTTAACTGCTGAGCCATCTCTCCAGCCCCATACAGGTGCACTTATACACATACAGGCGATACACCCACACACATGAAATAAAAGTAATAAATTTCTTTCAATTCCTTAAACCCAAACCAATTGCAACCCATCACTGTGATTCCTAAACATGGATCTAAAGGGGAGTTATAAACACTATAGCAATTTGAGAGGCAGCTCAGCTTGACAGAGAGGTTCTCCCCATCTGACTCTATAATCATTCCTGGGTTAAGAATTCTAAAGTACTTAAACTTGGACACAACAAGAAAAGGGAATGAATTTGGTCCTGGCTTATTTCCTTCTTTATTCTTCTTCTAAATAAGCTTGGCAAGGAATAAAGTCTGAGTTTCTGTTTCTTTAAAAGCTGGTCAAAACCAGAGTGATTTCCATGTCAATAGAGCTTTTAGCAGGTCCCAAAACAGAGAATTTTTTAAAGTATTCTTATTTACTATTAACTTTTAATTTTATGTACATGAATGTATTGCCTGCATGTATATAAGTGCATTTGTGTTGTGCAATGCCCATAGAGGTCAGAAGAGAGCATCGGATCTGCTAGAAGTAAAGTTATGGATGGTTGTTAGATGCCGTGTGAGTTCTGGGAACTGAACCCTGGTCTTTGGCAAGAGCAGCCAATGTTCTTAACCATTGAGCCATCTCTCTCTGCAGCCTTAGAACAGAGATCTTAGCGCACCATAGGGTTGTTTATATTCCCTGAGCAATGTAGGTTCATTGTCTAGGATTCTTGTCACCTTCAAAGAATCAGCTGTAAAGACGGTGAATGTGAAACTAAAATGGGTGATTTGACCTGTCTTGAATCATGAACAATGGTCATGGTTATGTGAGTCAGTATTCTTACACCTGGATCATGCTTGCACACAAACTTTCCCAAATCTGTTCTCGTCCCTTTGGGTTGACACGTCTGTGTGGTCAATAGGTTGATAGTTTAAGGAAGGTGTAACTTCTTCAAAAGGCTATTTCACAGGACACTCAAACTATACCACATTTAAGACAAGCACATGTTGTGTGACTTCTATAGTGATTCATAAACTATGGTCAAGTTGAATAGATGAATGGAGAAAGCCTTCTAATATACAAATTTCTGAAGTCTGCAGTGGCACATGGGACTTTGGGGCCATAGTTATCTTCCAAGCATTGATTATTGTGGTGGTGTGTTTGTTCCTTTGGCTATGTCATTTGAGATTTTTTTAGTAGAAATTATTAACTTGACATTTGTGAAGAACTTTGAGAGTCATCAATATATCTCCTCCATGATTTTTCAGTTAGGCAGAGGACTGAACAAAATTATTTAAACATATAAGTATGGTAACACATAAAAGTCAATCCTCACAAAATGTTGCAAAGATATTAATATTAGTGTAAATTGTAGTTGTGCCAACAACACAGATTCCTATATGAGGTAGAAGTATATAAATGTTATGGAGATACTTTTAGATTTAAGTGCGATTTTTCTCTATGTTGTCATGTAATATGATTACTAGTGTAGATTCTGTGAAGGGCATATATCAGTAGTCCTCTTTCCTTCCCATGAGCACTCTTTCATTCAACTGATATTTAGTAATGATGGAATGGCAGAGACTGTGGATACAGTGTTCAGCTAAGTAAACATGACCCTATTCTATGGTCCTCTGGGTTGAATGAGTAAAGGGACATTGTTAAAGAACTCATCCCAGTGTGATTGCACAATTACAGTTATAATACTTCAATTAAAACTGACAAGTCTTTATGAGAGAGTGTGACATACAATCAATCTAATAGGAAGTATAGTGTAGAAGGAGTAGTTGGGAACAGTTTTTATTCAACTGAATTTGAGGCCTGAATAGGAGTAGCCGTAGAAGTGCATGTGGACGCCATGTCAGAACTCTGTTCAGAGGATGAAAGAACAACACAGACATCAAATGTCATTACTTTGCTGTTGATGTGACACCAATAGTATCCAAGAGGCACAAATTCAGACAAGATAGGGTGCTTTTAAAAAGTATCTTTCATCTCAAGGTATTCATCAATCATTTGGTTGGCATATGGCATTGCATTTGTTCCTTAATAATCACACAATTATGATTTCCACTAAACCTTCCATCTTTATGTTTTAGCTTCAAGACCTTCCCACCAGGGTTTTGGCAATGAGGATATTTTATTTCATTCAATTATTTCTTTCACCTGACAAATGAGTAAGTTCTAAGTATTCTGTGGTTGGATGTGAATGAATGACCACAGAATTTTCCATTAAGCTGTTGATTTCTTAAAGAGTGCATAGTTATTATTTATTAGAAGGTTGAGAAACTTACTGGGTGGAGTTCAAATGAAAACAATACAAATTTTCAAAAATATGCAGTCTTCAGAAAGGTCAAATTGCTTTAAATTTCAAAATGTCAGAAAAAATGGAACTCACACTGAAGTATTGATTCCATTTATGATTTTAAAGTTTCAAGGTAATTTTATTCATAAAATCACCTTGGCATCATTAATTACAGAAGCTCGTTTGTTTGCACAGTTTGGGTGGCAACCAAACCAAAGAGACTCTTGTGGTTTACTTCACACACACACTTGTCTCACTTTGAACTAGAACGTGTTTTCTCTGAGAACAGTCATTGTTAATCTCAGAGTTAAGAGTCTCTAAAAGAAATAGAATTATAATAAAATACTTATCTCTGACTCCAAAATATTCATTGTGAGAACAACATCTGCCCAAATTTTATAGAAGGGAAGACTTGAATTCACAACAGCATATTTCTGTTGAAAGACAAATAACACAATATATCCAGGTTTCAAATGTTTAGCTCAGTGAGTTTTGACATCAGAACAGACTAATAGAAGGACGAGTCCAAAATATTTTGCAGAAAGTTCCCTCATCCCCCTTTGCTGACAGTTTTTCTTATTACCTATCATCTGTCTAATTTCTGTCATCATGATTCAGTTGAGGTTGAATTTTGTATAAATGAATCCTGTATATTCTTTAGATTTTTGCTTCTTATGCTTTAAAAGGCTAATGTCTATATTTTGTATGTACAGGAGTTGGTTCAACCTTATTTCTTTATTGTTTTATTATGCTGTGGAGCATCACATTGCGTGGATACCACCATATATTGGTCTTTTCACTAAATGGATATTTGGTTTTTAACTGTTATAAATAATATTGCTATCAAGAGTCACATTCATAAGTGTGTGCATGTATGTCTTCATTGCAAATCATTAGAATTTAGTCATCAGTTAAAACTGCAAAATACAGTCAAACCAATGAAATTATGCCATTCCACATCCTTACCTCTGAATTCACAAAATTTGATTTATTAGAATTTTTTACCTTAGTGTGTCTGGAAGATGTGAAGTATCAACTTGTGAATCTTTTTAATGAGTCTATTGCCCTTTAATCTGCTTTTCTTTTATGAGGTTACTAGGTCTTTCAGCTTGCTTCCTGTTGCTGTGATAAAGCACTCTAACCAGAAGTGACTTATGGAAGCTGTGCATGATGGCACATCTTTAATCTCAGCACTCGGGAGGCAGAGACAGGCAGATCTGTGTGAGATCAAGGCCGATCTGGTCTACATAGCGAGTTCCATGCCAGCTGTGGCTATAGGGAGACCCTGTCTCAAAAAAGACCAAAAAAAGTGACTTAAGGAGAATTTCTGTCACCTTATGATTCCAGAAGGAGAGTCTGTAATGGGGGAGAAGGCATGGTAGCAAGAATCTGGAGCAGGAAGCTGAGAGATCACATTTTCAACCACAAACACGAAGCAGGGAGAGCTAGCATACAGTAGGGAGGCTATAAATTCTCAAAGCCCAGTGAGGCACTTCCTCCAGGAAAGTTCTACTTCCTAAAGTTCCATAACTTCCCCAAACAGCACCACCAACTGGAGACCAAGTGTTCAAATATGTGAGCCTGTGGGGGACAAATCACCACAGTGTGCAAGTCTTTTTGCTCACTGTATTTCAGACTGTTTATCTTTTGATGACTTTAGAAGTTCTTTACATATGCAGATGTCATTCTTTTGTCAGCTATATGTGCTATCAAATATATGGGCTGTGTTTCCGGTCTATGACCTGTTACTGCTGTTCTAAAGCTCTTTCTTTTAATAAATAAGCCTTATTTTTAGAACAGTTTTAGGCTTCAAGGAAACTTAAGCAAATATACCAGAAACTTCTATGTATTTCCACATAATAGTGAATGTAGCCAATATTTATATATTATTATTGTTAAACCAAAACACATAGATTGCATCAGGATTCACTGCAGTATATCCCATAGCTTTTGATAAATGTATATTGAAATATATATTCCATATAGCATCATGCAGAAGAGTTTCACTGCCCTAAAAATACCCAGCATTCCATCTACTCATCCCTCCCTCCCATTCCCAGAACCCTGGCAACTGCCAATGGCTGTTAGTGCCTCAATGTTTTAGCCTTTCTTAGAATCTCAGGTAGTTGGAATCATGTGGTCTTTCACCTTGCTTCCTTTCACTCAGCGTTATGCCTATGATCACCTGCCAAGGGTTTTTAAAGGCATAATCACGCATTTCCTTGATTGCTGAACAATATTCCATTGAATACCCTGTATGTACCACAGTTCACACCTTTACCTACAGGAGGACATCTTAGTTGCTTTCAGTCATGAAGAAAGCTGCTCCTAAGCATCTTCACCAGGGCTTTCATGTGGTTGTTTTTGCCTCATTGGGACATGTACCAAGGAGTGTGTGTGCGTGTGTGTGCGTGTGTGTGTGTGTGCATGTGTGTGTGTGTGTGTGTGTGTGTGTGTGTGTGTGCTGGATCATACAGTAAGAGTGTGATTAGTAGTGGAAGAAACTGCCAAGCTGTCTTCCATTTTGAATTACCCCATGAGTGAGAGTTCCTGCTCTTCTACGCGCTTGCCAGCTTTCAGTGTTGCCTGTTTGGGATTCAGTCATTCTCAGGGTGTGCCTTCTCATGCTACTCTTTTAATTGGGAGTTCTTTAATAGCATTTTTTACTGAGCCTTTTTTCCTGTGTTTGGTCTGAAACTTTGGTGAAGTGCCTGTTCAGATCCTCTGCCTATTTTGTTGTTTGATATTTTTTTATTATTCAGCATTTAAATTTTGGATGCCAAGATTGTTTTATTTTTTTCAATGCATATTTTATTGAACTTTTGTGCATTGTATACATATTAATCATCTTTATGCACCCTCCTCCATCCATACTCTCTCATAGTTCTCCCACTAGATTTCATGCCATCTGTCATGTATGTTAAAACCTACCCCATCAAGCTTGTGTACTGAGATGTCCCCTCAATGCAAGTTCATCTATTAGTCTAGTGAGCCCATCTAGAGTCTCTTACTTAAAGAAGATCAGCTCTTCTCACCCAGCAGTAATGAGCTGCCCATAGTTCTTTGGCTAAGGTTGCCCCAGTTCTATGCTGGCTTTTTGTCTGCTTGAGTTTTCATGGATCGTGTGGATGCAGTCATGTAAACAAGTTCCCAGAGGCCTGGAAGACTCTGTTGCATTACGTTCATGCACCAAACCTGTCTCTTACAACCTTCCACTCCCGAGTGGAGGGAGGGTGGGTGAGGTTTAATGCAGGAGTCCTATCCGGACACATGCTCTCCGCAGTCTCTTACTCTCCAAACTATGGCCCGTTGTGGCCTTCCGTACAGATCATACTCTGTTGCATGAGGAAGCTGCGCTGGTTTGAGTTGAGGGATGTATTCGTATTCTGTGCCTCCTGTTCTGCTATGTTCCCAGAGCCTCAGGTACAGAGGTTCCATTGTAGACATGTCACTTTGGGCTGGGCTTCTATCAGGCACTTATTCTCTGTGTGTGACCAGTTGTAGAAATCTATAATAGTCTCCATCTGTTGTAAAAAGAATCTTCTTTGGTAAGTGGTGAATGGTTTGTTTGTCTGTAAATATAAGGATCCATGTATATCACACAGTAAGAAATTACATGTGTCTAGGGATGTGACAGAGGTAGGGTTTTCTCTTGGATCTATGACCTCTCCAGTCATGTGGATTTGGCTGTGTTTATAGTGCCACACATGGTTTCCCTCCCATTGAGAGGGCTTTAAGTCGCATTAGACACCTATTTATTGCCCCCAAGATAAAAGTGCCACTATTGTCGCACTGGAAATGTTGCAGTCATCACCTAGACTTTCTTATGTGTTATATGTGTTCACATGTACAACTGTAATTTACTTTTGCTAACTTTTTTTCATACAGCGATCCAATTGTTCTGTACTATTTGTTGAAAAGTCTACCATTTCCTCATTTAGTTGCCTTTGTTTTGTTCCTCAAAGCCTAGATCCTAGATAGTATTTGTGTGGGTCTGCTTCTGTGACACTCCTTCCTATAAGTCTATACATGGATTAATATATTTTTTATAGTAAATATAGTTAAAGTCAGGTCTTGTCCATCTTATAACCTTGTACTTTAAATATTTTGTTGGATATGTAAACTTTGGGATCACCCTTTGAATATAAATAAAATAAGTGACAGGGATTTTGTTGGGATTACATTGAATCTAGCAATCACGATAAGAAAGACTGACTTTTTGAAAATACGTTGCCTTCTTTATCTATGTGTCTGAAATATTTATTCATCTAGCTAGTATTTTTATTTACGTCACCAACATTTTACAGTTTTTCTAATCTATATTTCATGTATACTTACTTAGGATTATATCCAAATATTCATTTTAATGTTGATGTAAGTGATAAGCTTTAAATTCTTAATTCCATTTGTTGGGGATATACGAGAAAGCAGTGGATTTTTGCATATAAGTCTTATTCTGGAAACTTGATATCTATAATTACTAATTAATTCAGAAGGTTTGTGATTGTCCTTGATTCTGAAATTTTCTTCTAGATAATCATGTCATCTGTGAATAAAAACACTCATTTTTCCTTCCCAAATTATATACCTTTTTTATTGTTATCATTATTATGTATATTGCATTATCTTTTTTGTTTTATTTTATTAGTGCTCTTGAGGATGAATGTAGCACTAAAAGGAAGATTTCTAGGATTTAATTTTTTTTACAATAAGTTATTGTGTCAATATCAGGTTGTTGTAGATGATTATCAAGCAGAGAGAGAAGTCCTTTTATTCCAGGTTTTCTGATTGTTTTTATCATCATCTTGTTATTACTGTGGGGGTATATGTGTGCCATGGTGTACAGGGGGAGGGGAGTCAGAGGTCAGCTTGAGAGTTGGTTCTCACCTTCTGGTATAGGAGCCAAGGATCAAACTCAAACTCAAGTCATTAAGCTAAAATGGCGAGTACTTTTACCACCGAGCCATGAATAAGTTTTAGATTTTTGTCAAACTAGTGCGTCTGTTGTAGAGCATCATAACATTTTCTTTTATAAGCCTGTTGGAATGATGCATTTTATACTAATTGCTTTCCTTTTTATAAATTATTTTGTTGTATAGATTCAAGGAATACAGTGTGGTAATCAGATACACATGCGTGGTATACACTGATTGAATCAGGGTAGTTAATATCATCATCCTTAGACATTTTAAGAATTTTGAATAGGAAACCTATTTCAAGTCTCTGCCTCCCAAGGCTCAGGGACCATTGCAGAAGGAGATGCAGAAAGATTATAAGAGCCAGAGAGGTGGATGTGCAAGGAAATGGTCTTCCAGACAGCATGAATTCATATGAACTCACAGCAATGTGACAGCATGCACAGTCCTATGCAAGCTTAAACCAGACAAAATTCCAGCACAGACATGGGAAAGTGGGTAAGAAATCCCTACTCAATCCGAGTGACTTTTGGTAGTTGCTTGTTTCTGGAACAGGGAAAGACAGTCTTAGAGGGATTATTGATGGGCCTAGTAGATGGACTCACACTGAAGGACATCGGGAATACAAATCTGACTCCATAGGCTGACTGCATATATACACACATACATATGAGTGTATATTAAATTGAATGGTGACAGTAGTGAAGAAAGACCCATGGTGGAGGGTATGTAAATATCATCAAACTCTAGTGTATGAAAATCATAAAAATTCAATTAAAAAAGAAAAAAATGAATTTTGGATAGAATATAACTGTACATATTTGTGAGATGCAGTGTGACATTCCAATGCATGAATACAATAGGAGCTGACCAAGTCAGAGTAATTAACTGTCCTCTTCTTATCACTACTTTGTGCTTGAGATCCTCATAAGATATGTAGTAGATGAAAATGCATTGTAGTCACTGCACTCTTCTGTATAACACTGGAACTTACTATTTCTATCCAGCCTTCTCTGTCCACTAACTTTAAAAATAGTGCATTGTGCAGATCCCTATGGAGTTTTGAAAACATGATTTATGTGACATAGGATATGTTGTATGTCTATTTTTGTGTCTGGTTTGTTTCACTTAACATTTCAATTTCCAGATCCATTAATTTTATTACAAATGATAAAATATCATTGTTTTATAGTCAAATAATGTTCCAGTGTGCATTTATACTGCTTTGTTTATCTATTGGCTATTTTTATTCACTAACTGAATAGTGTATCAGCAAACATTTCTTTTAATTACATACCAAGAAGCAGGAAAGCTGGATGGCACAATAAATCTACTTCTGAATAACCTCTATCCTGCCCTCCTAAATGGCTGTGGAAACTGACATTTGCATCAACAGGGTGCAAGGGCTCTCACTACTCCGCAGTCTCGCAAGCTTTTGTCTTTTGGGTATTGGCTCTTCTAAACTGGGACAGATAAAATCTTATTGTAAGCTTAATTTACCTTTCCCTAGTGGCTAATAAAATTGAGATTTTTTTTTTACACAAGATCTTTGGCCATTTTAATTTCTTTCCTTGAGAAATTTCTATTATATCCTTTGTCTCTTTTTTTGAAGTAGTTTTTGTTAATGATATTTTTAAAAATTTTTCTTATATTTTCTGAATACTAGCTGTCACATCAATATTTAGTAAATATTTTCTTCCTTTCTATAGATTGTTGCTTAACTCTATTGAATGGTTCTTGTGCCTTAGTTTTTAGTTTCATATCTCATTTGGGGGGTTTGGTTTTTTTTGTGTTTGTAGTCCTAGCTAGAAAAATCAGTGTCTATAGCAGCATCTTGCAGTATTTTCTATGTCTTTCCCCATTTGTTTTAGAACTTAAGGTTATATTCATTATATATTTTTCTTTTAATTTTTGGATGTATTTAATTTTTTAATGTGTATGAATGCTATGTCTGTATGTATGTAAGTGCACCTGTGTCACACATTGCCTGAAGAGGGTAGAAGAAGGTGTCAGATCCCCTGGAACTAGAGTCACAGACTGTCTTTATCTGCCATGTAAGTGTTAGGATATGAACCCAAGTCTCCTGTAAGAATAGCCAGTGCTCTTAACCACTAAGCCATCTCTTCTCCCAACATTACATATGTTTTAAGTCTTCAGTCCATTTTTCATTGGATGAGAAACTGGGATAAATTTCAGTCTTCTCAGTGTGTCGGTTCCATTCTCACAGTTCCATTTGGTGACATGGCTGTCCATTTCTCCTGGCATTGTGATGCAGCTCTTCTTTCACCAGTGCGTGTTCTTGAGCTTTCATTGAGAATCAGCTGACAACAACATCTGTGTGGCTATTCTTCTGGTCCATTTATCTGCTTTGATTCCAACACCAGCTGTCTGATTTCTAGGACTCTGTAGTATATCATGACATCAGGTGTAGTGCCTCTGGCCTTTCTAATTTTATTCAGGGCTGTATGGATTATTTGTAGTATTTTATGTTTCCATATGAATTTAGGACTTTTCTTTAATCTGTAAAAATTACCATTAATATTTTGTTAGGTAAATTTTAAACCATCTTTTAATGCACAGAAACTTTGTTTTTAATCTTAGTTATGTTCTTTGTGTATATGTACATGTGTATGCATGTAGTTGCTCTTATGCCATAGAGTTCACATGGAGGTATTCATTTTCTTTTACCACCATGTGATCCTGGGGACTGAACTCAGGTCATCAGGCTTGGCAGCAAGCTCTCTTACCTGCTGAATTATCCTGCTGGCCCCAGAAACTGCATTTTTAATGAAGTTCCATTGATCAAGGCCTCCCCTCCCCCACACTTCTTTTCGTGAGTTTTGTGCCCTACCTAAGCTTCTTTCACTACTACATAGTCAAATAATAAATAGATTAACTATTTTAACAGTGATGTTTGGGGACTGTTAAGAGTTATACAGAATTCATTCTTAAGCTATTATAAGAAATAGTTTGAGCAGTAGAAAGGAAATAACATTAATATTAAACTATGAACACTTCAGTAATCAGTTCATCTTCAGTCTACTGATTCTTTATAGAGCACCTTCATTGATAGCACTGTCAGTCTGGCTAACAAGGCGAGGAAACCAGCAGCACAGCCTGCTTCCATTCTGTAGCCAACTCTCCCAGATGTAGGGATGCTGTTTTTTGTCCTTGCTTTTCTTTCCGTTGTGTGCAAGTGTGTGTCTATCTAGGTCTGTGTATATGAATGTGTGCATTGTACATACATGTATGTAGAGGTTAGAAATACTCTTGGGTAGGTCCTTAGGATACCTTCTATCTTGTTTATTGACACAGAGTCTCTTAATGGCCTGAAACTTATCAATTAGGCCAGGCTGGCTGGCCAGTGAGCCCCAAGGATCTTCCTGTGTCCTCTCTAGTACTGGGATTGCAAGTGTATACACCGTTACAACCATTTTCTTTAAACCTGTGTTCTAGGCCATCTAAAGGCCAAGTAGACCAAATGCATGAACAAGCACACCTCTATCATCGGCTTTCATTTAGGATGTTGGGTGTGCACGACCCCCAGTGCAATATTTTTCACCCAAACTGCTGCCCACTTACATAAGCAAACTTCAGTTTCTTCTCATAGTAAACCGTATTACTGTCATAGTCATATTTTTCTTAAATATCTTTAAAGTTAGGGTGTGTGTGTGTGTGTGTGTGTGTGTGTATACTGTTGTACCCCTACATTATTTTCTCCACAAGTCCTGCAGTCTTCATTGGAAGAGTGTTCTTAAAGCAATAAAATATTTTCTACTACAATCTTTTTTCAAGACAGGATTCATCCTCAGAGAATGCTTTGTGTGGGGTTAAAAGAGCGGATGTTACAGACAGAGGGTCTGAGAATTTGTGGCATTCTATGCAGCATTATCACACGACTGCTGCACCCTGCTCATGGCTCAGGCTTGCCATGTATCCTTCCCACTTTGTATGATGATGAGATAGATGCACTTGATAATAAGGCTAGGAACCAGTTTCTGCTACAACTCGTTTCAAAATGTGAATCCCTAAGAAATGTTTTGTGTGGAGTTGAAAGGACTCCTGCTACAAATGGAGGACCTGAGAAACCTGCTTGAGTGAACCAAGATAAAGTGTTAGAGAAAAGAAAGCTGTTTGATTTCAAATCTAAGCCTATTGCTGCCTATCAGTACCTGGCTCATAGCATACACTCAAATATTTAGTGAAAGAGGGACAAAAAGTTACATAAACTGTTGATTGCTCATAGATCTACTTAAATAATCTCAGTTCTCCAAAGAACATTAAAGTTTAGAGATCATAATGGAATATTTAATGATATTTACAGTACAGTGGTGTTCTCTGTAGATTATGAAATAATATGGGATCAATTATTTTGATCGGGAGCAACAAAAAAGGAAGGAAGCTATGAGTCTTGAGTAAACTGGTCTGTTTGAAAAGTTGTTTCTCAGCATTAGATCGAGATCTGAAAATAGGACAGACACTCTAAATAATAAGAATTCTGTTACATTATCCAGGTTATGTATCCAGCACTGCCTTGCCTCCAGTTTTGAACTTCCTCCCTTGCACTAGACTTCTGTGCATCATTCCCCTGTTACCATGAATATCTCCCAACAACTTGCACACCAGACAGCATCCTTTTAAAACAACCCTCATTAATGACTAGCTAGATGATTTCTCACCCTCTGGACAGCACCCTTCAGTAGCTCACCCCCATATTCTCTCTGTCTCCACATCTCCTCCTCCCTGCCTTGTCTAATAGTCTCAGCACTTTCTGGTCCGGCTTACTACTAGAATGGCTTGCTTGCACATTTTACAGGTACTGACTGTTCCTTAGCATGGTGCTGCATCCTCCCAGATGCTATACAGCTCCCTCCTCAACTCAGTGAACTGTCTTAATAAACCAAACACAGACTTTACTGTGCTGTATAGCTTTAGTTATCAACTTGACATACCTGAGAAAAAGGAACCTCAATTGAGGCATTTCCTCCATGGGATGGGCCTGTAGCCAGGTCTGTGAGACATTTTAATTTGCTAATTGATGTGGGGGTGTCCAACACACCCAAGGCAGGTGGTCCTAGGTTATATAAGAAAGCAGGCTGAGCACAGGTCAGAGGAGCAAGTCAATAAACAGCGTTTCTCCATGGTCTGACCTTTGGTTCCTATCTCTAGGATCCTCCCTTGATTTCTTGCTCTGACAGTCTTCTCCGATGGGCTATGATGTGGAAGTGCAAGTCCAGTAAAGCCTTCCCGCCTCCAAGCTGCTTTTCATCAATGTTTTGCTGCAGCAATAGGAAGCTAACTATAACATGCACTGTTCAAATCTTCACCCCAGCTTCCTCATCATTTGCAATGTTCATCTTCCTTCTTTTTTATTCTACCACAACGCTTATACTTTCCATACTGTGTATATGTATCTGTTAATAATTCCTCCTTCCTCGGCCAAAATATAAACTTTAAGAACAAAGAGGTATTGCAAGATCTTAGAACAGCATCTGGAATAGAATTCACACTCAGTGAATATTGTTGACTGTATAGGTAAAGGAATTCACCAACATTTCATAAATCTTTCTTTCTGGGTCTGGTGTTTCTGAAGCTCACTCATTTATCAGCCTTACTAGAAAGGCAGTGATGAAATGGAAAACAATGCTTTTTTTAAATGTCCAAAGTTTCAAGTCACTCAGACTTAATACACGAGGGGTAATTTGGATGTTGCACAGATTGGGACCTTTTACAAAACTTTGAAGGGGGGAGGGGGCACGTGGGAGGACAGTTTAGGGGTGTCATTTCCATGTGAGTCACTGGGATACGTTCATGACTATGATGGTCTTCCCTTCACATTCTATCATAGATAAAGACATACTGATTATGATAATACTGATTGAATTCTTTCAGAGAAGGAAGAAAATTCCTTTAACCTGGGTTTTTGGCTGGTGTTGTCATATTTGAAACAGTATAACCAAAAAAAAGTGGGCATAACTGCTTAATTATACTAGAACACAGTACCAATTCAACTATTGATTTTACTTCATCTGCTCTCTTATAATATATGATATACTTTTCCAGCTATTGTACATAGTGTTAAGTATAGAATTTTATATTTATAAGTTCTTTTAAATATTTAATTCCTTCATTTAATGTCTTAAATCAAAGTTTTCTAATAGACTGAAATAATCAACATCATACTGAAAATTTAGGACACAGATAAAGATAGATCAAACCTTAAAATATATATGAATTTTTAGAAAACACAAAGCCAGGTATCTGAATACTAAATGTGTCAAATTAAGTATATTAATTACAATTTATGGATTAATATAATCGATGGTGTATAATGTACAATAATATGAATACAGTTTAGTAATAGATAATGAAATTTAATTCACATATGCAAGAAAGTTGGAAAGTGCAAAGTAAATTTATGTGATTTAATAAGCTTGTTATTGAACAACATGTAAAAAATTGAACAGGAAAAAAATCTACACTCTAATAGCATGTGATATAAATAATTTTAAAATTCTCTTTGAAAAATTTGTACTACTGCCTACGCAGGTTCTAATTTTCTTGAGTAATGGAGCCCCAGTATTTTAGAAGAGTAAAAAATCACCAGTGGAGCTGGGCATCTTCGTTGGTAAATGTGTACCTAGCACACATGAAGCCCTGAGTTCAATCCCCAGCATGACAGGAGAGTGAATGTAGTGATCTATATCTGTAATTCCAGCACTCAGGAAGTAGAGGCAGAAAGATGAGACACTTAGAATCATCCTTGACTACTTATAGTCCCTTCCTTTGACTTCAGGTTAGGCTGCGTAAGACCCTGTCTCAAAAAAAAAAAAAAAATCACTGATAATAAGTTAAAATGAGTGTAAATGCATACACATGTGGGGGTACACCTGGGTGTTTTAGAGTATATACCAAGTTTATAATCACTGGCATTTATTAAGTAAGTAAAACCACCATCAGTAGCCACACAAATTAACATTTAGTCATCGGTTAAAACCTGCAACTGGGGAAAAATTTTGAAATATATATTGCTATGTTATCCAACCACTTTGGCCCTGTCTGCAGGTTGTTTCCTTGATCTATGAAGGCATTAGGAAATTACCACTAATTACCATTATAAGACCAGAGGATGGTCACATTGGGTGCCACCTAGGCTTGCTAAGTTGCTAATGTACAATCCCATTCCAGAAGAGCTGTCACCATAAAGCCAGGTCAGCATGGTGGCAGAAATCTATAAATATGGTCCCCTTGTCATATCCTGTCATCTCTGGAAGGAGCACGCACCTTGTCCTTTAAAAGAGGTTCCCATATGCCATAGAAGACATGTGTGATAAATTAAGCACTTCTTTCTAGACACTGAAAACATAATAGTGATATAATTAATTACAGTCATATTCTTGTTAAAATTGTGCAGAAAAATTACACCTTTTTCGATTAGCATGAAATATAAGTGTCAGATCCCTAATAAAACCTTGATCAATAAGACAATAATAATTGTGTTGTTAAAAGCGGACATCCAAAGGTGTTCATGGCAACATATTTTAAAGGTTAGAAACCCTTTTAAAATAAACGGATTTCATCTTTACACTGTGTCATCTGAATCATGACTCTGTTTGTATATACAATTATAATCAGACGATAAATTGCAGCTATTGAATGGATTAAGTCTGCACTTCTTGACCTCATGAATCTGAGATTGTCATAGCTTTAGAAAATGCTTGTGTAACAATCAGTTGATTACTCACCATGAGCAGCTGTGTGCATGTTAACTGGAAAATATGAAAGGCGAAGGGTGATGCCTAGTTCAATGGTGGAACTTTATAACACATTTAACACTTCCCGACGCTTTCAAAGCCTTTCTTCACAGGCTGCTTTAGATGCTGGTTCGGTTTTCATGTTTAGGAGAAGGATGCCAAGCAAGTTTAGACTAAACATAGGGTCCAATTGAAAGGTGAATAATAGTAAGATTTCCTGAACAGAGTCATTGACACTAAGCTTGCTCAGAATAGGAAGAAGAGTGTAGGATGATTTATAGTACACTCTAGTGTTTCAAGAAAAAAAAAATCTTTACCAATCGCTGTCCCCCAAAGACTTTGTCCCTTCTGCTTTCTTTCTGCCCATTATAGAGGAATATATTGGTACCTCTTTTTACACTAAAAAATAAATAAATAAAAGGTTGCCTGTTGTTGTAGGTTATTGAAAATTTTTAAACTGTGGAAACAATTATCACACCACTAGTGAAAATAAAAAGCTTAAAAAAACAAGACATGAATAGTTTTTGAAGGTGGACTAACCTATACTGTGCAATTTAATCTTTCATACAAGAGACATTATATTCATTTTAGACCTTCTTAAAGAGAATTGGCTTTAGCTCAAATTTATCTATTTGTATATAGCTCCTAACTTCAAAAATTTATACAGGATATGACCCAATTTGGGGACTCTCATATTAAAATGGTATTAATCAGAGATCCAGAGAGAATTAGATTATTAATAATGAAATATTTTCATTTACTTTAATTTTCTAAGATGAAGAGAAGGAAAGCGGCCTCTAAGCATTACTTAGGAATTTACAGCCTGCTCATAAAAGGGGCATTTTTCTCATTTTGCATAAAAAGTAACAGTACAGAATAGCTAAATAACTAATCCCAAGGTCACAATGAAAAAGAGTTTCAGGGGCAACTAAAAAGAGAATCTCCCATTGCCAGCTCCTGAAGAACAATTGCCTTTTTATAACCCTATTTAATAATATTTAATGATTAAATTACCATGAAAATAAAACATCTTGTTCTAAAGGCATTCTAGTGTGGAAAAATAGAAGACAGTGATCTGGGAGATGAACTCAGCTTTGTTAAAACAGCCTTGTAATGGATCAGACCCAACATACTTGCCACCTGTCTAGGTAACTTGCAGGCTTTTGCAAAAATGTGTAAGGAAAGAAACATCTGCCTTCTAAAGAAATGAGATATCATTTTTTCTTAGCCTCTATAAATTTGCATCCAGAGAATTGCCCAAAAACAATTGTATATATGTCTATTTCCAACTAATCACCTTATATTCACGTAGATTACAATTCCTTTCGATGTTGAAATCGGTGGTTGAAGGGCTGATTCACCTCAGGGTACTGTGTGTCGGTAATGATGCAGATCTATCCTTGATCACCTAGCTGACATTTGTATTAGAACACTTATGGCCAGCACCTCACTTTGCATTGAAATTAATCCATAGTAATGGGATTTTCACAGCAGAAAATAAATGGATTAAGTGTGTCGTCGTCCAAAGTCAGTTATAGGGAGTAGCATAGAGAGATCAGGAACCCAGATCTTTAAAGAGCCAAGTCTTAATGCTTAAGTCTTAAACATTAGAGAATTCCACCTCCAGGTTTTTCATTTCTCTGCTTGAACTTCCCAAGTAGGATTTCTGAGTCTCAGTAATTAAAGCTGTCCAGTAGGTTCAGTCATTCTACCACCATGTGTGTTACTTGTGTGTGTGTGTGTGTATGTGTGTGTGTGTTTATGTGTGTGTGTGTGTGTGCAGAAGGCAGAGGTCAACCTTAGGTGCCCTTCCTCAGGAGCCTTCCACCTTGTGTTTTGGAGAAGGAATCTCTCACTGGCCTCTGGCTTGTTGATTGTGAGCCCCATCATCTCCCGTCTCTGCCTCCTCAGAACCCAGATTTCAAAATGCCACCCTGCCTGGCCTTTTCACTGACGTTCTGAGGATTAAACGTTAGTTTAAACCTGTTTGCACAGAAGCCTCCTTCACCAACTCCAAATTCCAGTGATTTCAAAGTGAACATTTAATCCATATTTCTGGTCTGAAAATGATCCACAAAGCAGCATTGTGAGTGCTATCTTTTCCAACGACTTTGTTTTTTGAGATAGACTGGTATTGTCTGTTAGCCTCTATCTTGAGATCCTCCTGTCTCAACCTTCCAAGTGCACAATTATAAGAATGAACCACCACACCTAGCTCTAATTCTAAGATTCATATAATTATATAATGAAGCACAGTTACTGAACCTGTTGAGGTTTTTGTGTTTGTCATTTATACAAAAAACTGTGATCAATCAAGGCTTACCTTTAAGTCATAGAATTGTTTTTTGAATGTAAGTGGTTAGTATAATCAAACAACTGCCTACTGTTGAATATATTGAAAGGAATGTATTTCAAATCAATCTGATCAATTCATTGCTTCTTTTGGTTTCACTGACTGTTCTAGTTTTCCTTCAATAGCAGTGACAAAACACTCTGACCAATACTAGCTTTGGAAGAAAAGGATATATTCCACTTATATCTACTAGGTCACAGTTCATCACTGAGGGAGCCCAAAGCAGGAATTCGGGGCAGGAACCTCGAGGCAGGAACTGAAACACAGGCCATGGAGGAACTCTGCTTACTGGCTTGCTCTTCTAGCCCATGCTCATCCTGCTTTCTTATACAATACAGGACAACTTGCCCATGGGTGGCATGACCCACAGTGGACTAGGCCCTCCCACATCACTCAACAGTCAAGACAGACATGGCCCACAGACCAGTCCAATGGCAGCAATTCCCAAAGAGAGGTTACCCAGGTGTGACAACTAAAGCTATCTAGCACATTGACATAGACATTCAGTGAATTAATTTAATTATTTTAGGTAAATATGCCAAATGTAAGTAATGATATTTGATGGGGCAATAATTTGATACCTGCAATTCTACAGTATCAACCTTAACAACTTAGTTTTTCTCAACAGATTTCATAAAAACTTGTGTCCACCATACCCTGTGTTGCCTTCTCATTGCCTACCTCATGTCATTCAGACTTTGAAAGGCCCTTACACAGAGCCACGGGCACGCTTTCCTTCTGCATGTTTCCCACCCCCTTATTCCTGTCCCAATCTAGGACTCTTAACTTCTTATATTTCTTCAGATCACTACTAAATTTCCCTTTCTCTAAGGACAGTCTCCTGACTGCTACCATACAAGTCAAAAGTCTGTATCACATGCCAGCAAACACAGGCATCTCCCTTTATAAAAGCTGTCAGCTCAATTGAGTTATTCACGTTTGCTTAATGACCACACATGTAACAATGCTCCAGTAAGACTATAATAGGGCTGAAAAATTCCCATCACCTAGTGGTTATAACCATTGTACTGTGAGAGCACACTGCATTAATCACCTGCATGCTGGGGCAAAGAAATCGCTTGTACCATCAGTTAGATACAGAACAGCACGTGTCTCTATATACACCATATGTAATTCTTGTAATAATGATAAACAGCTATGTCACTGACTTATGTATTTACTCTGCGTTCTATGATTATTTTAGAGTACATACCTTCTACCTATAAAAAATGTTTACTGTAAAACAGTGTGTGCCATATGCCAGCAGCAGCCTTATACATCTGGTGTTTTCCGAACCCCTTGATTGCATCATTTTTTCTGGTGCTTGATTTAATCATGTTGTGTTCATCCCACCCCGGATCCTGGAGCAGTAGATTATATGATATATATTCACTGGATAGCCTAGGTGAGCAGAAGGCTACATCATCTGAATTTGTCCTACATGCACTCTGAGATGTTTGCAAAATGATGAAACCACCTCATTTACATTTCTGAGAATGCGTCCCCACTGTATTTAACAGTGCAACTCTTTAACAAGCACATCTTTTCCCCAGTAGTCTTTAAGCCCCATATTTGGGAAAGTACCAAAGATGCTTTTGCTCATCCTTTATTCTCGGTGCCTAGTAGAAACCCTATTGATATCAGGTAATCCATAACCACTCACTGAATAAAGGGTAATGACTATCATGTGGGTTGAGCCAGAGACATTATACCTGTGAGCAAAAGGTGAACACTGGTTTCTAAATCAGGTGCATTAGGCTTTTGTCTAATATAATGTACTCACATTTCCATATGTGCTTCTATAGCGTTCATGGTTGCTTCTCTAATCCTAAGCCATAACAAGTCAGCAAATGCCACACATTTCAGAGTGCTCATGGGTAAGCAGGCACTGCACTGCCCCCAACATCTTTTCCCTTGTTGGGTTCTAGGTCTGTGCTCAGGTGTTGTACCTTTCACAGTGTGTTTAAAACGCATTTTCTTGCCATGGTAGCTGTATTCCTAGAAGCTTTCCAAGGTGTGATTAGCCCACTAAATTCTGGTAATAATTTGCAAGGATATACCTTATAATTCTTCATATTTGACTTCTCATGCTGCTCCCAATGTGTGTGTGTGTGTGTGTATGTGTGTGTGTGTGTGTGTGTGTAGAGAAAGAGAGACAGACAGACAGACAGAGGAGACAGAGACAGAGAAAGACAAAGGTCACTGAGAGTTTGTCATTGCATATGTGGTTCAATGTCTCTGACAAATTTCTCATCCCCTAGACCTGAACAGGCTACTGAAAGCCTTTGCAGCCAGAGTTCTGGTAGCTCTTTTCCATCCAGGATCAAGGACACAATTGGAAAAGTTACACAGAGCTATGTATATAAAAGCATCTCAAAAGTGGCTCTGCTGTTGCTTCCCTTCTAGCCATCCTTGATTCTTTCATTCATCCTTTTAGTAACAAACATGAAAACAGTGCACTGATCTACTTTTGGAATTGAAAGCAAAGTCTTACAAGTTGTTCACTGAATGTAACACATGTTCTAAAATACACTGTGACATTGTTATTTGGGTAGTATGGAGAAAGATTAACTGAAGTTTTAAAAGGGAAATAGAGAACAAACAAGCAATAAGAGCAAGGACTGCCCAAAAGACCAAGAAAGCCACAGAGAGGAAAGAGAGAGGGTAGAGAGGGCACAGCCTGCCACCCACAGGGACAGCGTTTGGGGAAAGTGAAGATTCTCTACGTTTAGCTGATGAACCCTGCTGTGTCTTTCCAGGGCCTTGATTCTTAAATGGTGTCCCTGCTCTGGCCTTTTGAAACTAAATATTTTTAAATGATCTAATTCACATTGAGAAAAATGTATAAATAAAATATCCCCCTTAAGATAGCTCTCCAAGAGTTGAACTTCTATATTTGAATCTGCTTATCTCACTTTATGTAACATGAAAATGTATTTTATTCTATTAAAATTTTTTGAAATCTAGATTTTAGGATAGAGACCTTTCATCAAAAAAGAAGTATAAGATCTAATTTTAAAAGATTGCTTTTTAAGATGTTTTTCTAAATACTTTTTCCCTTGTAAGCTTTTCATAACCATCCAGGCATATAATTTAATAAATAAATAAATAAAATGGATTAAATGGCTTACAATAAAAGCATTGGATGGTCACTGTATTCCTCGAACCTTTGATCTCACTAATAGAAGTGTTAACACTTTCCTGTGTGTCTGTAGAAGGGCTGATTTTAAAAGCTAAATTACATGACTAATTACTATTCTCACCTTCCAAAACTGAATATAAAACAATGAATATAAAAGATGAGAAATTTACGACCAGGTGTGGGGTGCATGCCTTTAATCCCAGCACTCAGGAGGCAGAGGCAGGTAGGATCTCTGTAAGAGCTAGGCCAGCCTGGTCTACATGGTGAGTTCCAGGCCAGCTGTGGCTACAGGGAGACCCTGTCTTAAAGGAACAAAAAATGAGAAATTTACATTATACTACCCAATCAAATCTTATTCTTTATTTCCAATTTTCACTAGTCCTTTTGGCTTTCTGGCAGACTTTAAATAATCCATTTAAATTGTCATTTCATATCTACCAATGACTCTCAATAGCCTGTATATAAGATCATAGTACTAACAATACACTCTTCTCTCTATCCTTTCCATGTTTATTTCCAAATTTATACTCCTTATTATAGCTCTATGGCAGAGACTGTGCATGGTGGTCCACACCTTTAGTCATAGCACTTGGGAAACAAAGGCAGGTAGATATCTATGAGTTTCAGGCTGGTCTAAATAGTGAGACTCTGTCTCAAAACACAAAACAAATGATGAAAACAGTTCTATATTACAAATTGAATTTTTGTGATTTTCATTCTTTCCTACAAAGATAATTTAGTCTTTTCTTCCTTATCTATAGAGAGAGGGATATGCAGCAGCCAGTGGAAAGACATTTACAAGATGAAATGGAGAGTGTGGCTCTCCATGATAGTATACAATATAAAATCTGTGTCCTGCCTTGGTTTAAGCCTTGAATGAAATGGGGAATTTTTTATTAATGAAATTTAGAGTGAATTATGATTTTTTTATCTTAAGGTATCTTCATATGTGAGGCTTGGTTAAAGATGAGCTTGGATTATAAATTTTTTTAAACGTTTTCAAGGTGATTCCACAAGTCTTAGTTTATCTTAGCTCTAAGTCTTGAACCATATCTTAGGCAAAGTAAATTTTTGAGAGGTTTTTTTTTTTTAATGTAATTTCAATAGACAAAAGATGGTTGCAAAACTGCGCTGGTTTGTGCATCAACTTGGATAGTGTTGTGTTGGGAAAGTTGAAAAGGGGGTTCTATTCTTGGACAAGGATGGCTTAGATCTCAATACTTACCATGAAGTGGAGTTTGAGTATCAAAGTATCATGGTTTTATTTGAAGAATCAGAGGCGGGAACGGGGGTAGAAAGAAAGTAGATCAGACAGGAGGAGAACTGAACAATAGGATATGGGTGTCCAGAGACCTTGCATGAGGAATTCTGCGGCAGCTCAGTAGAGAAACTTAAAGGAAAGCCAATCACATCTGTCCCCAAAGGCCCATCTCTAGGTCGACCTTTGGTGAGGCATCATTTTCTCTCTTTCTGGGTTCACAATCACCTTTCATCACCTCACTCTGTGAATTTGGCAACACTTGACATTCAAATTATTTGCAAATATGTGGTAACTGTTCTAGTAGCTGGAAAATTAATGCCCAGTTTATCTTTATCTCCACTTATCTGGAAATCTTGAGCAGGACAGGCATAATCCATAAAAGACTTTTACAGTATGCTTGTACTTGACTTCAAAAGAAATGTGTTCTCTTTCTTCTCATTCCCTTCATTTTTTTCCTGTTTCTCTCCCTTCTATTCTCTCCTTCTGCATGCTCAGTGCTTTTTATTTTGTTTATCCTTCTTCTAACAAAGACAAGGCCTATCTATGCATGCATGGATAAGTCAAGATGAAGAGCCAGTATGATAAAGAATGCTAGAGACAAGACTAGAAACCATGAAGAAAGAAGAAACATGAACCAATATTTTTATTTTTTTTCAAAGAAGAAGATGTATAATCTCTCCAAGCTTAGAGAGAAAGTACCACAAAAATCAGCATCGTGTTTTAGTTGACCTTAAACTGAAGTTGTTTCAATGATGTTGGCTATGTTTAAGTACAGCAGTACCAAAATTCCTGCCATTTCTCTACACCAAGAATAGACTAAGAAAATAAGAATCAAATTACTGTAAACATATTTCAAATATCAGTGAACAAGGAATTATAAACAAAAGGATAAATGGGGAAATCTGTATGATACTGCTTTGTCTGTATTCAAGCTAGCTGTCAGAATGAATGGATATTTATATAGATATGATTACTAATTTTGAGTTCTGTGATTTTCATATAGAACTCCAAATAGTATTAAGAAGATTATAGAATTAATATATTTGAATATAATAGAAGTTTGAAGGAAAATGATACTGGATACTTGTCAAATTATAACCTGGAGTCTCTTGGTGAGTTGAAAGGTTCAGATTATATCCTTGAAACATTACAGACTTAATTTAACCTACAAGTAATGGCCCCTCTTGAGACCAAACTCATATTGGCCATGTTCATCACACATAGACCCATTCGCCAGAATATCAGCTTCTTTAATTCTACTAAGGAATTGTCAGACATTTTGCTTATTGCCTGAAAGGTAAGTTCTTTGGGAAGGGAACTTGTAGTTTGGACTTTACTTGATGTATCTGGAACCAGAATAGCAGTAAGGTGTTTGGCTCCAGGGTGTCCTGGAATCCACCTTACCTTTAGGATGACTATCTCTGCCACCAGTCTGCCACAAGTTTCATAGATGTGATACACACACATACACACATACATGCACACAGGCAAACACACATATACATATTATCCTATGGCCCTTCTTATAGCATATCTTAGTGTTTCTTAATATCACATAATTGTGCAGTCAATTTCATTCACAAAACATATTTCAATGTTTTGTATCTTGATCTCTCTAACCATGTATTCTTATCACTAAGAATAGATTGAAAACTAGGAATGACATTACCATAAACATACTGAAAGTATCAATGGACAAGGGATTACTGCCAAAAATACTTTTAAAATAGAGGTTGGTATATGTTACAAAAAAGGAAACAAAGGCTCATAGATGCTAAGTTTTATAGTCAAAGATCCCATAGACTCTATTATATCAACCCTTGAGATCACAAAGAAACTTAGATTTCTTGCAGTTCCCTCTTCAGTGTTCCATTAGCTGAGAGGCACTTGGAACATATTTGTTGACAATAATACAAGGGTTAGAGAAATGCATATTGACAAAATTGACATGATTGAATATTTATAGTGTTCACTTTACTATTTCACAAGTATCTTTTTAATAGTGAGTTTTTCTTACTTCATTTAAAACCTGACTTGCTTTACAAAAATTGCCCTTTCCAGCAATGTTTTATAAGCACGTCTACATTCAAAGATGAGTAATTTTGAATTATCTTATGTTTTTATGTTATTTTTATTTTATTTTTGTTATTTTTATTTTTCATGTATTTGAGTTTTTGCCTGCATGTATCTTAGGTGAGTACAGTGTCCACCGAGGCCAGAAGAGAGCATCACATCTCTGGGTCTGGGCTTATGGATGGTTGTTAGCTGCCATGTCAGAGCTAGGAACCAAACCCAGGTCTTCTGCAAGAGCAGCCAGTACCCTTCATTTCTCAGCCCTTGAATTATTGCTTTAGGATTTTAAAGACATGATTTTCTTCTCTTGAGTGCTCTGAATACTCAACAGTTGCCTCTACTTTTTAGGTTTTGGTAGGAGAGAAATCTACCCAAAAACCTTGCTCATATGAATCTATAGCAATGATCTTGACATGCAAATCAAGCATACAAAAACCCAACAAGGAACTGGAGAAATGGGTAGCAGACCCCAATATTTGCTGCAGAAATATTGACAACTGATTACTGTTGGGTGAGGATGAGCAGGATTTCTAAAACGAGGGACTCTGAGTAGGCTGAGTAGGCATTGAGGTCACTTGGGGACATTAACTTGACACAATAGACCTTAACATAGATGAATGTTTGGATTCCAGTTGGGAGGTCATGGGGCTGGGGTGTCAATGGGGAAAGAATATAAAGATGATTAAGACTGAGATGTTCTGTATGAAACACACAATCATTCAATGATTTTTTAAATGTGGGAGCATGTGTTTATATGTATACATGTGTGTATTTGTATATGTGCATGTATATACAAATGCATATGGAGACTAGAAATCAATTTTGGGTGTCTTCCTCTATCGCTCTATACAAAGTATCTCACTTTTACCTGGAACTCACTGATTCAGGAAGGCTGGCTGGTCACTGGAGCCCCAAGAATCCACCTGTTTCCACCTCCCCTGTGCTAGAATTACAAGCATACAAGTAGGTTCTGAGATCAAATTCATATCCTCATATTGCACAGAAAGCACTTTCCAGAGCTGTCTCCCCAGCCCCTGGACCACAGTCCTGATTGCTTTTGATACTGCTGTTCGGCAGAATCTTAGAAAGAACCTGACTCTTGCCCTTGGAAGCCTATCTCTCTACCTTCACCTTAGTGAGAAAGGCAACTCTGGATATATGACATCTGTTTCTTCATGTGGTCTCTTTCAAATAAAACCAAATGTGGGCCAAGTGTAGAGCTAAAAAGATGAGGAAGTGCATCTGTTTCTACCATGGAGGACACAGGTGTCTCGTGATGAGGAATTCTTCAAGTGCAGATGTACTGCTTAAATGGGCACCCAAACCAGAAGACAACAAACTTTGACTAAACTTGGGTTCACTGTCAAAGTAGGGTGCCTGGGTGTGTATATAATTTTATTTGCATGTTTAAGTACAAGTTGAAATTGGCTTTTAAAGTGAATAAAACTCCTGACTTAGTTGTCCCATGAAAAGCTAAGTTTAAATATTTTAGGCTTTATGAAATCCATTATATTTTATAGAAACTATGATATCATTTATTAATAGAGTACATGAATATCAATAGTAGATGTTGAGATTTGGTTAAGTTCATGGTATTAGTCTTACATAGAAAATAGCAATAAATATTTTTTATTGAAAGACAAAGAACAGCATTTGGGGGATTTGATATCAGTTGAAGGACTCCAAGCTTGACACATAAAATCTACAGGTGCCGAAGCAGAGGTGACTTTCAACTGTGTCTTCTTCCTTGCCACTCCTAAAACTACTTCATTATGATGAAACAGCTAGATTTCAAGTTTTGATGGACATCCAGAACTCTGTAGTCTTCTCTTTTTTAATGGTCAATACTCGAGAGCAAGGGTCACCAAAGAGTGGCCAAATCTGCCCCACCATGTGTTTTTATAAGTTTTGCAGTCCAAGAATGGTTTTACATACTTAAATACAGGATGTAAAAAAAAATGCCTATGAAAATGCCCATGAGAAGAGCTGTTTAAATTGGTGAAGTGCCTAGCCTAAAATAGTTACAGAAATAGACTGCCGATCCTTATATAAAAGAATATGACCAAGTAAGTATCTACTAACATGAAATTAGAGTTTATCACATGTGCAGCTATAATTTTAACCTGGAAAATCAATAATAATAGGAAATAATCACACTTTGGAGAAGGACACTAGAAACAGACACTTGATAGAGCATAATACAATTAAAGACTCTAAAATGCCCTCCCCTCATCCATCTCTGTTCCCAGAATGTGCAAACAGAGTCACACTGCCCAGCATAAAGCAAGAAAGTACATACTAAAAGTGATTCTTTACGTTTGTGTGACACCTGTAACTTTTCAAAGCACCCATGGTCGTCTTTAATGTCTTAGAGCTGCATTCTCTCAGTAACTCATGGTTTTTATTGTTTAGTGCTATGAGACTCAGTTGTGTGTACATTCTTTTTATCTTTCATAGTGGTACTCTACCACTCAGTCAAGAGATTTAGTTGAAAATCAAGAATTTCCTTGAATATGCTATATATGTTAAGGTTTTTCAGGCTACAGTCAGTGCTGGAAGCTCAAAGGTACTGAAACAATCATAAAGTTTTTTGTTGTTGTTGTTTCTTGAGTAAGTCAATGAAATTATTCTAGAAGTTACTCCCCAGACATGCTCAGAAAAAATACGTTTACTGGAGACAGGCTTTAAGAGCGTTTAGTCTCCTCCCACATCCAGTCCACTGTCTTTGCTTCATTCTCGTGGGTAGAGATGTGACCTCTCAGCTTCCTGATTCTACTGCCGTTGTAGACT
Source organism: Eospalax fontanierii (assembly GCA_035773235.1). Lineage (NCBI taxonomy): Eukaryota > Metazoa > Chordata > Mammalia > Rodentia > Spalacidae > Eospalax > Eospalax fontanierii. The sequence continues at coordinate 69,497,779 of CM069526.1, forward strand.
CTTCTTCTGGAACCATAACCCAAAATACACTCTCCCATTTAAAAAAATATATTTTTTACCATATACTATGCACAATGTGTGTGTAGATGTCTTCTTGTATATTTCAACACCTGCCAGGGAGCATCATTTCCAGCCTGGTTGTTTTGGTTAAGAAGATGTGCATGCCAGATAAAGTGCTTACCTGGCACACGCAAGGCTCTGGGTTCAATTCTTGGCACCAGCAAAACCAACGAAAATGAAACAAAACCCTTTCTAATGATGGGTTAAAGATTTCCTTTGTGACTGTTGTTATTAATCATGCTGACCAAGGATAAAGATTCGAAGCCATGCTAATTTTATTTAAATGAGTTGCAGTCTGATGTTAGGGTGGACTCACTAGTAGGCTGATTATCCATGTTGAGATAAATGTTATATACTTGGATCTAAATTATAAACTTGGGAAGGTCAAGATGCAGTTTCACAGAAGCACATGTGGAGAAAGTCAAGGTTCTACTTGGTTGTTAACTTGCTAAATGCTCATGGAAGTGTAATGCAGCAAATTGTTTGTGATCTCAGGCTATTAACATTTACGTCAAGCATGGAGATTATTCCCTGGGGCTGAAGAGATGGTTCAGTGGTTAGGAGCACTGGCTACTCTTACAGAAGACCCGGGTTTAATTCCTAGCACACATATGGTGGCTAACAACCATCCATAACTCCAGTTCCGAGGGAATTCAATGCCCTCTTCTGACCCCTGCAGGCTTTTCATGACACAGGTACACACATACATGCAGGCAACATAGCAAACAGCCTTCAAGTCTTCTATTAATTTCAATAATTGATTGAGGTTCCCTAGAAAAGTGGGTTGACAGTGGCCCCAAAGTTAGCTCAGGCCCATTAAGAAGCCGGACTGGTTTTGTCTGGCAAGGAGGTGGTGCCCATCATTCTGCATGTTCCAGTAGGCTAAGAAAAGGGGATTGACTGTGCTGAGCAACACGGAAGCTCTCTTGTCTCCTGAACATGTGACTTTTTCTCCTTGGTGGTAAACATACGATAAAATTTTCATTTTCTTTTGTTAACAATATTATCGCTTTAACAGGGATGGCTGGCAAAGTATGGCAAATGAACCAAGTCTCGTTCCCTGCCGAAATTTTTCTTTAAATTAATCTGTACAAACAACTATATAATTTTTGATGAAAAGAGTTGCTTGTGTTGTCTCTTGACCCACAGAGCCCGAAACATTTATTCTCTAGACCTTGACAAAAAAAGTTGGCTCTAATACCTGTCTTAGAGCCACAGCTAGTCCTTACGGTGATCCACAGGGTAAAATACAGTGTGCTGGGAAAAATTAATTGCTCTCTACACAGTAGTTTTAGGCAATGCAATTTGATGGAAGTTTTTATCTTTTGTTTTTATTATCAAACTACTCATGTGTTAGTACACATGTCATATGTATGTGTTAGTATGTTAATATGCACTGTGAATTTCTAAGAAGTCATGTGGAATATGTCATAATATCTGAATATTTAACCAAGGAACACTCTTTTTGCTTAATTCTACTAAACAGTCTCTTAGAATAGTGTTCTGCAGAATGCACTTTGGATGTTGCTGTGCTACTTGTGCAGAAAAATGATTCCAGTATCAATAGCAACTAATTTTAGTAAGCACATACTGTGTGATGATTTTGTAGTTAGCACTTTGCATCACTTGGTGTTTCTGAATTCTTATGGCTTAGGTATTCTTATATCACCATTTACTGAAGATCCATCTGTCCTAGCCTGATAGTGTAGTATAGAACCTGTCCGTAAAATTATATATATACATTTGTCTTGTAGATGAAGTGCATCTATAAGGTAGATATAGGGAGTAACTATTAAAGTGAAGAGACCTAGCTCCAGGTTCTCCAAACAGAACAAGAGTTTATCTGGTCTGCACAGCTGGGATAAGATAAGATTAGAGGAGACTTGGTTTTTCTTCAGAAAAACCTGCAATGATATGTTGTTCGTACGGACATGTGTTTGGGACAGACCACTTGGGACCTGATGACCATTCAGAGAGTTTGTTCCTAAAGAAAATGGATTCTCCTTTCTCAGCAGCCATTGATTTCCCATAGCTCTTCTTCTTGATGTGGGGCCTTATGAAATTTCCCCCATCCAGGTTGATCTGTCAACTGGTGTTAAGATCATGAAGGTCTTGCTTACACAACCATCTTGTTGAGATTTCATGGGTCAGCTTCTCTGTGATGCCTAGAAGATGCTGTGTAGCAGCAGGAGTCCTAGTCCTCTGGCTTATACATTCATTCTGTCCTCTTTTCCCTGATGTTCCCTGAGCCTTAGATGTAGGAGTTTCGTTTTAGATCTATCACTTGGAGCTGGAAATCCCACAGTTACTTATTCTCAACCATTTGACCAGTTACAGATCTCTGTGTTAGTCCCCATCTGTTACCAAAAAAAAAAAGAAAAAAAAGCACAAACCAACAACTTTCTTTGATTAAGGGGTGAGAGGTACACTTATCTGTGTGGTATAAAGGTAAGTATTTAGCATAGAGTTAGGAGTTATATTGATTTAGGGAAATGACAGTAGTAGGTTCTTCTCTAGGATCTCTCCAGTCATCTGTATTCAACAAGTTTCCAGTACCAGGCATGCATTCCCTCCTATTGAGCTGAATTTTTAGTTCAATTAGACAGCTGTAGGTTACCCTCAAGACAAATGTTGCTACTATTGCAACATTGGGAATATGTTTTCCATAAATCTTAATAGATAAAACCTGTTTGTACAACTAACTTTACAGACTATATTCTCACCATGGCTCACTGTAGTTTAAACTAATCCAGTAATAAAATACTGAGATTAGTTAGGCATAGATTCCAGTTAGTTGGTTTCAGATATTTTTGTCCATAAAGTGGTTATTCAAATACCATTCTGGTCAGGAGTCCACATGTAGGACAAACTGATATAAAGGTACTTGGTGACCCTGAGATAACTAAAGAGAGATGAGGGTGAAAGTCCAGAGTATAGGAAAGGAAATAACCCCGGTTTCCAGCACTATAGAGAGTCAGCAGATCTGATGGGAGAATAGTGATGTCTGAGAAAATAAAAAGTGTGCAGATAAAGCTATTACTCATAGATAGACATGGATTTTGTAACACAGGTTTTTTTTTTAATCTTTAGTATTAGAATGCTAAAATATAATACAATAAACCCCAAAGATCCACAGAAACACCTAGGATGTCATATGATGAGAATAAGGACGGTGCACTACTTTGCTAGCCACATATGTATAGATCCACTAAGTCTACCCGCTTGCAGCTGCAGTCTCTGGCAAGCTGTTAAAATGTGGGAGAATCTGTATTCTTTCAAATAGGATTTATTGGGTCTTTTGTGCTGTATCACTTCAAATTTGGATCCTTTGAGTTCTGTACAGTTTGATCCCACGGTAGGAGATGTTACAACTCTGCTTACGCATTGCGTTGACACAAATACCAACGTCAGAGGAAAAACAGGGAATGGTTTGCAAGATCTCATCCTGCTTCTCATCCTCTAGCAGTTGTATAAAACCAGGTATCTAGAACCTAGTAAAATTTAAATGAACTGTAGTTGGTTCATAAAGATTGATGGTACTGGATACAATTGCAAAATCAGAAATATCTCAGGTCATGGAAGCAGGTATGCGTTAAATTCTTAGAAGATAACAAACAAAAGAGATGGAATGAAGAAGTGTGTCGTGGGGCCGGAGAGATGGCTCAGCAGGTAAGAGCACTATATGCTCTCGCAGCGGACCTGGGTTCTATTCCCAACGCTCACGTGGCAACTAACAGCTGTCCGTGACTCCAGTTTCAGGGGATCCACTGCCCTCTTCTGACCTCCGTGAGCATTGCACAACATGGAAACACCTACCTACTTGCAAGCAATACACTTGTACACATAAATTAAAACAATAAATAAAATATTTGTAAAAAAGAGTGAGTTACTGAGGACAAAGAACTTGAACAAATGACAATACAGGAAGAAAGAAATATTCAGAATCACCTGCATCATCAACATGTGCCAAAAAAAAGTTTTCAATAAAGCTTTTGGTGAAAGGATTGAAATGAGAAGGGACTAAGAGGAAGGGCGTCAGGCAGGGTCACTCCACATAGTACAGCAAGGAAACATCTACAGAGACCAGCACATCTTCTGCCTCCTCTGCTAATAGGTCTTTACCCTGAGATAGAAGGGTGAAGGTGGAGTCCAGGGGAGTGAGGACACAGTCGGTGTAGGGCTTCATGAACTTCACCGGCATAAAGCACAGGTAAATTTGCAAACTAGATCCCACCTCAGTCATCTACAAGGATTTCTGGGGCATGAATAAAGGGCCATAGAGCCGGAAATGAGTGAATGTGGTCATGATTTCCAAGAATGTAGAAAATTCAGGTTCTAGAACTGAATGAGATAGTATTAATTTTTAGGAAAAAATACACCTGGGAATCTCCCTCCACAAGTGGTAAATTGGACATCTTGGAAGGTAAAGAATTTTCTGGGGTCCATGGGACAGAATGGATATCATAGCAAGTCTTAATAGTCGAATTCCATTTCTTTCTCTGATTCAAGAGGAAAATTTAATACATTAAAGAGGTCGGGCATTTGCATTCATGTTATTGTGTTAGCATCTTTCAACGATGGGTGATATTCAAGTGAGAGACGCTGACAGGGGTATCATAACACTCTACAGAACTTTTTTTTTTTCTTGAGACAGCATACTATGTAGTCAGGTCGGCCTCAGACTAACTAAACAGCTTAGGCTGGTCTTTAACTTGTGTCAGTCCTCCTGTCTCAGCCTCTCAAGTGCTAAGATAAGTCTGGGCCACTATGCCCAGATACATGTACTTTTAGATGATGATTCCTAAAGCTTGTTCATTAAGGGCCACTCTCTGTAGGAATCCTATCCCAGCCAATCCCTAGTAGGACTACAATCTGTAATGTTACCAGCTACTGAAATGACAATAGTCGGGAACAATAATTTATTCTGCAGCAAGTAGCTCAAGGTTAAGATGGAGGAGGAGGAAGAGGTGGAGGAGGAGAAGAAGAGGGAGGAGGAGGAGAGAGGGAGGAGAGGGAGGAACGAAGGGAGGGGGGGGAGGGGGAAATGGAGGAGAGAAGACAAGGAGGGGCAGGTCAAGAGGGACAGGAGGAGGGAAAGAGGAAGGGTGGATGGGGAGGAAAGGGAGGAGGTGGGGCAGTGGGGAGAAAGAAGAGGGGACGTGAAGGAGGGGCTCAAGGCTTTACCACTTGTTGGCAACATGACACTGGCAAATGACTTACCTTCTCTGAGTGATAATATACTCATAAGACTGTAATCAAATGGTGATAAATATATAGTGTATATTGGGGGCTTAGTTCAGTAAATGGTAGTATTGACTAGTTAGTAAAGGGAAGCTAATGACCGTGCTGTTGACAGAACAGTGGGCTGACAGTAACACAGTAGATATGGTAGCCATAAAGAGTTGTGATTTTAGACCCATGTTTAAGATCAACTACAAAAGCACAGGACAAAAAGTTCCTCTGCTTATATGCTCAGCATCGGCCTAGGACAAAGCAATGGGAGGAGGCTGACTTCACTTCTGTTTTTTGGCCCAAGCAAGCAGAGTGGAATTCTCCTTCTACTGCGCTACAAATATGCTGTAGGATAATGGTTTATATAAGGGGAAATAGGAATGAGTGTGTGGCAGAAGTGGAAGCTAAAATGTTGAAATGTGGTCATTCAGTAGATCATTGGAGCAGAAGATGGGGGTTAAAGCCTAGAAGAGATGGTAAAGGGTTAAAAACCAACTAGTCAGCTGCTTACAGTGGACCCTGTACACCACATTAAAGAAGGAACAGGTTCCCCGCATACTGATATTGAAGGATTTCTCAAAACATTAAATTTGAAAACCCAAAGTTGGCTGGAGGCACGTGAACCAGGGGTAGAGCATTTGCTTAGCGCACATGTAGCCCTGCGTTTAATTCCCATGACAGGACAGAAAGAAAGAAAGTTACACAATAGCAAGAGTAAAATATGCTACACTTTATACAGAGAGATGATGCATGGAATGAGAACTAGAAACTAAAAAGAGGAGCGGATACCAGGGCTGGGGAGCTGCTTTTCACTTCATCCCTGCCTTGACTTGGTTCCTCAGCAGCTGCCTCTGAAGCAGTGATTTAAATTCGTTTAGGAGACAATACAAAAAGCAAGGCAGGAAAAGAAGCAACAGATACTGTATTATTAAGCAGGGTACCACTGTGGAGCAGGGTCCCCCAGACAACCTCCCTCAGACAAAGTCAAGTGCACTCACCACTAACCCAGCAATGGATGAGAAAACTCACTGGGTGGGTGACATGAGGCTGGGGAATTCTTGCAGCATCTCAGCTGCTGTACATTATGGGCATGGAGAAGTAAATCCAGCATCTGTTAAAATGCCTTCTGATTCTGTCTGACCCTTGAACCACCTGAAGTTATTTAGTTCAAAGGAAAAAGAAATGGAGGAAACAAAATAACCATTTGTCATACAATATAAGCAACACTCATCTAGAAAGGATTAGATATATTTTTTTTTTTGCTGAGTTCTTAGAAGTAGAAGCCATGTAACTTATTATCCTTAGCAACTATCAAATAAAGTAAGAACTTTCCAATAATTAGATCTGCAGTCTTGTGAGGTCTTGATAATGATCTATTATTGGCTTCAGCCAGAGAATAGAATCCACTCTAGGATCTGTTTTAAACAAACATTTATTGGGTCTTAAGTAGAAGGTAATAAACAGCGTAGTTAATCTCCAAAAGTGGCCGCCAGAAGATGAAGTAGTTTGTTATGCAGCAATAAAAAACTAAACAGCCCTTTACATATTTTTTCTCATTTAATTCTCTCACTATAACATCCTTATAAAGAGATTCGGATGTGGTAAGAAACTAAGGCACAGAGTGGGTGGCCATTTGGATGTTTCAGCCCCGCCCCCCGCCAGCAGCCACTGTGTCACCCCCTAGAACCTTGTACAAACTGCAGAGTTCCAGGTCCCACCCAGGCTTGTTGACTCAGAATCTGCATTTCAACAAAAATTTTGTATGCAGAGTAAAGTTTAGGAAGCAGGTTTTACAGTAGTTACTCAGCTTTTTTTTTTTTTTTTTTTAATAAGGTAACCTACTAACTCCGAGATGTTCTCTCTTCCTTTCTGTTGCCATAATAAAACACAAGAACCAAAAAACCACTCAACAGATTAAAGGATTTATTTGACTTATAATTCCAGGTCACAGTCTATGATTAAAGAAGCCAAGACAGGAATCCAAAGTGGGAACCTAAAGCAGAAAAACGCGGATGAATGCTGCCTGCTGGCGCCCTCTCAAGTCCAAGCTTAGCTCCTGTTCCTATAAGCCCAGGACTACCTGTCCAAGGAAGGGTACTGCCCCCAGTGGACCTCCTACACCAATTAACAATCTAGATAATCCTCCACAGACATGCCCATAGGCCAGTCTGATCTGGGCAATCTTTCTACTGAGATTCCATTCTCAGGTGACACTAAGTTGTGTCAAGTTGACAGAGCTAAGTAGGACTGGAAATAAGGCTGGTCTGGGCTCAGTCTCTGGGAAACTTTAGTTCACAGTTTACTGGCTCCATTGCTTTGGGGCTTGTGGCAAGGCCATACATCATGACAGGAGCACATAGCAGATCAAAGCAGTAAGAATCATGGCCAGGGTGCACCTAACAGAAGGAGCAAGACAAAGGTGCTAGGATCCCACTGTCCTCAGTGGAGGGCTTGCCTCCAGTGGCCTCAGGTCCTCACTAGACTTGATCTCTTCAAGGTTCTGCAATAAGCAGTCCTGCCAGATTTGTAGCCAAGTCTTCAGTAGATGAACCTCTGGGAGACATGTAAGATCTAAACCCTAAATTTTGATTCTGCAACTAAAATGTATGAATTATTTTAACCCCAGTGGGAAAAAATTGTGGCCACATTTAACCAATATTTAGTCATATCTGTACTGAACATTTTAATCCATAAAGCAATAGTACACTGAATGATCACCCATAATCATAACATTTGTTGGTCTTCTGCATCTTATGAAATTCTATGATTGCAAAAAGGGAGTAGATCTTTCATAACTGAAAGGTTTTATGTTCTAAGGCACATTGTCCAATATACATGAACACAGTACCTTGATATCCTCAGTAACCTATTAAAGTACTGTAGTCAGGTGGTTGTCTTCGGTTCATTTTCAGACCTACTCACCATTGTGAGGCACTCTATTATGAACTGAAACAATGGTATCTGAAAACATGAATAATACATCACACTAACAATGCTTTTGGAACCATTATGGCACAGAATATTGTATCAATCCATAATTTGAAGATGAGACTAAATGGATCTTTCATCTGAAAGAACTCCTAGTATGTGTCAATTTACACCTGATGTTAATAAGAATATACTATCGCTCAAAATCCACATTAAAATATTTTATATAAGATGTACTTGCATTAATAGATATCTGTCATTTATTACTAAATACAGCTGTTCGAAGAACCTCTTAAGTGCTTTCAAAATTTGTTTTTAAGACCTTGACATTTGGATTGAATAAAGAGTATTACGGACCCAATCTTTCATGGTGAAAATGGACAGAATGGATGAAATACTGTATGTTGCTTACTTCATTTTTGCCAGGTCAAGTTGAAATTCCCATCAGTATTTGACACCCCTTACATGGCCACATAATGAATGAGAGCCTAAAGATGGACATTAAATATTTCATTTCCACTAGACATTATTACCGTTTATTGTGGTTCAACTTTTGAGACTTCACATTTCTTCTCTGAGCATTCTGGTCTTCCATTGACAACCTTTCTGATAATAGGGAAATAAAATAAGGTGCTTCCCTCAATTATGAATCATCTTAGATTATAAATTCATGGCTCATTAACCATGAATTCAACAAGTACACAGTTATCTGTTTGGTCTAAAATTGCATCAGAGTGTGAAGTAGTACTTTAGGAGGATTAAATTAATAAAATGAATTGAGTAACTGTTCCATATAAGTGAAATATGTCCCCCTCACCTAAGGGTAAATAAATAAATCCACTGTTTACATTGCTCCCCTTTGACTTCTTTTTCTCCATCATCTTCCTGCTGACACTAACTGTTACTCCATTTGATGGAATCAATATTTTAAATATGAATCAAAATGCAAAGTAGGGAGGCCTAGGCACACATAAGTTTGCAGTAATTTTTTTCTAATGGCTTAGAGTAATTTATCTTAGTCTGAGAGGCTTTTGACTCATGACGAGGTCATCCTGGTACTTTTCCTTTTTATTACATTGCATTTCAGGTTCAAAAATTCTGTCTCCTTGTATCGGAACAAAAGATACTGAAAGCCAAGTGATTAGGAAACTGGAAACCGACAGACCTTGTCATCATTATTGCTGTTACTGCTGTTCTGTAGAACAAATATGGAGTGTGATTTCCATGCTGCTTTGGTATTATAATTATTAATAAATAATTTCTATTCTAAAATGTTTGCACCATTTTTTCTCTGTCATGCTTGTAGTTCTGGGATTTCTTCGTCAGAATTATGTTCCATGGGAGCCAATCTTAACAAGGGAACTTGCTAAGGAATGATTTTAAGTGATGCTGAAGCACAAATCACACTAGGAAGTGCACACTTAAGCAGTTTTATCCCTTAGTTTTCTCACTTAATATGTTTCATAAAATGTGTTCAGAAAATGGCATTGTTTGGACCTGCCACACAGAATCTAGATGTTCTAAGATAATTCCCGACTCAGAACTCTTTAGAACATGAGCTGCTGCTTAGAAACATGGGTCAAAACTTCTTTAATAAAAATGAAACTACTATTTATCATCTATGAGTTTCAAATTCTAAATAACTTTGACGTTGGCCCTGCTGGTTCCCACCTATGGATTCAATTCCTAATTGAGCTAAATGTTCTTTCTCTTACTGATCACTGTTTCAGAGATCTGGTAACTGGCTAGGCATGTTACCTTCACCATGTCACCAATGAGACATATTTGAAGGAAAGATTTGCAGAAGGAGCTGGAGCAGTAGCTGAATTGGTAGAGCATATACCAAGCATGCATAGAAGCAAGGGTTCGGGTCCCAACACCATGTAAAACCAGGTGTGGTGGCAAATGCCTGTAATCCCATCATTCAAGAGGCAGGAAGATCTGGAATTCAAGGCTACACAATAGGTTAGAGACAAGCCTGGGCTACACTGAGCCCTTGTGTCAAAGAAAAAGCTTTAGAGATAAAACTTTACATACTCGGGGAGAAAAATTTAGAACCATAAAATTAATTGTTGCTCAACAAACTTGAAAATTTCCAAGAAAAATATTACCCCCTCTCTAAATGGGTGGATTACAGCATTCAGGTATTCTTGTCTGACCATTTAAGACTTGTCTTAAATGTTCTGTCCCAACATCAGCATCATCTGCTCCCCTTTTCCTCTCAGTTGGCATCCGTACCACCTTTAAACACGTTCCTGCCTTGTCATTCAGCAGGCAAACTCCTTGCTCTGTATCCCCCTCACCCCTCCCTTCCCCTCCATCACTGACACATTCCGCCATTACTTCCAGGCCACGCAGTGTCATCGTCTTCATGCTTTTCTTTGCACTCTCCCAGCTGATGTCCCACATCCTTCATCCCTCCGCATCTGAGCAGAACCACCAGATGACAACTTTAGGATCATAATGCGTATTAGTTATGCTCTCACCATTTCCCATTCTCATTAAATCATTGTCAGGACCGTGGATTCATGGGGTACCATTTCCTGTTCTCATTACAATTTTTGTCACAAGAATGAGGTATCAGAATTTCAGTGCTAGGAATAGCCTTTGAAAAATCATAGCTAATGCTGCTACTATGACCTATTTTTTTTCCTGTTCTGCCTTTGACTGGTCTTTGCCCTTCTCTCTTTCAGTCTGTTTATGACTTTGCCAATTAGAAGATGAAATTTTAAGAGTTGTGAGTATGGTAAAAGTTAAAAAATCACAACACAAGGTTGTGTTTAACAACTTTGTGGACAACGAAATTAGCTGTTTGAGACATACTTTCTACAAAATTTAGATAATCTATATGTGGTCTTTTTTAGGTAAAGAATGTATTTACCATTTCTGTGTTCTTCATGTTTTCTTCAATTTAAAGCACAAAAACTCAACTTGTCCTTGAAATAAAGCAATCATTGTTCACATTTTGTGGGATTTTTTTCTTCTTTTTTTAGTGATTCTGTTACTTTTTGGGGGGAGGGAGCATTGTTACTATTCTAATGTGCAATTTGAATAAATTACTTTATTCCCCTCCCTGCTGATCCTAGCTGCCTTTATCAGGTTTGTTTTACAAGTGATGGCTTTGTTCTTCTAAGACAGTTACATGTTCTGTTTGGGTTCAGGTAGAAGTCTTACAAACACCAAGTGATGATGTGTTAACTAAACGCTGCTCCTGAAGCTGTCTGTCAGCCCTCCCTGCGGCATAATAGCAATTTCCCCTGCCTGCAGTCACTTCAGGGTGTTATAATTAGAGGCGAACTTCGCCAAACACCAAAGGGTACTGGCATCATAGCAATGCTGCAGAAAACCTTGCTTTCCCCTTTGGGAATGGCGTTTGTATGTGTTTGTTGTTGTTCAATGAGAGTAAAATATTTTGAGAAAGATCATGATCATTTCATTGGTAACAGATCTAAGACCTTATCTCTAGAAAAACTTTAACTTTTAGTATGCTTAATGCTAAATTTAGTAGTTCTCAAATTTAGCATCCTGATGTCAGTGGTCAGCATTTAGAAAAGATTCCCAGAGTCCTGTCACTTTTTCTATGACGTTCCTACTTATTCCTTTGTATTTACTTTGTGTTTCCTTTCAAGTTGCATCTCTTTTCTTTTTTCTCTCTCTCTCTTTTTTTTGTAATTGACACAGGGTTTCATGTAGCCAAGGCTCACCTTCAACTTGCTAGGTAGCTAGTAGCCAAAGATAACCTTAAACCCCTCATCCTCTTGCTTCCACTTTCTAAGTGCTGGGATTATAAGCATGCACCACACACCTGGTTTACCCCTTGCATGCAGCTCAGTGGGTTTCACAAAACCTGGTTACCTATCTATCGTATAGCAAAGGACACTGAGTGCAGGACCTAGAATTTACACTTAGCCAGTCCAGTGTCTACTTGTGTTTGTAAAGTTTCTCATTTATTGAGTGAAGAACACTTGCCAGATGAAAATGTAGATAAGAAAATGCAGACATGTATATGTCATATTCTTTTTGGATTCATTCATACAGTTTATCATTTTATTTTGTTAAAATCTAGCATATGAATAAACATGGTTCTGACACAGCTCAGCATTACCTGTCTTTGGATAATTTCAAATCCAAGTTCTCTCCCTCTAAAATTTGTGACTTCAATATCCTCAGTCACTGTGTTGATGCAGAATAAAATCCAGAATTTGAATTCCCCTTGGTTTCTCTACATTAGAATGTTAAGTTTTAGAACAGAGATTCCTCTTGATTTCTCTACATTAGGATGTTAAGTTTTAGAATAGAGATTGTGCTTTCAAAAGAAAGACAATATCAGGAGAATATTCTCAACATGTATGCAGAAATGAGATTATAAGATATTATATAGGTTTCTGTTTGTGTGAGCACTTTATAAAATCTGTAGACATGTCAACCCCATACTCGTGTATACTCCTAATGTTGGTTTCTCTGAAAGTGGGGCAATAAGTGGACTCTGTTTTATTTCTTCTTATCTATTTTCTCTGTCACTGGGACAAGCTTTATGAACAAAAAGTGATTTTTAAAAAGCATGAATTCTTAGGCTTCATTAGGTGTGTTACTTTTAGCAGAATAAAACATCTTAGGCAGAACAAGATACAAAACGGCCCCCCTCATGCACACAAGGACTGTTTACTTCTAAGCCAGTTTTGTAATTTGATTGAGTCTCTTTCAAGGCTAAGCATTCTAATAGATGCTCAGGGGAATGTCACATGAATCTCCGTTTCCTCAATGAAACATATTTTCTGACGTTAATTTCCTATCTCCTACCTCTGACTCATGAGTGATTTTTCTCCTGTTTTCTAGTGAGTTTGTTTCTTTTGAGCCAAGTTTGTCCATACAACATTTCTTTCCATGTCTAGTGTCAGTTCCCCAAAGCCTTCTAGATAAATGGGGATACCGTAGCTAAGCTCCCCAAACTGTCACTGAGGCTTCCTCTAGTCATTCATTTAAATAAATGAGTTCATAAGGAAAAATTCAGTGTTAATTTCAATGCTGAAGTAATTATGCAAGATTTACCAATGTCTTTTAAAGATCTCCATACTTGTTCTTGCTAAAATAAAACTATGATTTTCATTTTTCAAAAATAAATACAGCCTGAGAAAGGACGAGAGTAATATTTGTAAGTGGTTATATTAGAACCACATTGCTACTTTTGGATATCAATATATTGTTAGAGCACCCTATATTTCCACTGACTTTCAAATAAGCTGCCTGAAATTACTAATATTATGGTAAGGGAATCTTTCTGCTGAAAGCATGCACCCATAAGAATTCTAAATTCAGTGTAGAACGATGGCTTGGCAGGGCAGAGCTGTTGCTTGAAATATAATAATGAGGAAGGAAACCAGGAGAAAGATGCCACCATTAAAATTTCCATTTAGCCCATATGTTCCCACTATTAAAATGGACTCAATATTTCCATCTGTTTTCCTCACACAAACCTTGTGACTAACCACCTCAGCTACGTTGAAATAACTTGAATCCCAACATTAAAATCGAATGCATGTCATTTCCCTTTCAAATCTATCTAGCCTCACAACTTGATCTTGAAAGCTGTATAAGTCTTTCATAGCTTTTACATCTGATTTCAGAATTTGATGTACAATTCAAATCTTAGGACTTGAAAGTTTTAGAGAGTGGAAAAGATCGGAAGTCCTTGGAAATAATTTCAAAAGTTCATTCTCTTTTATGTCCAAAGACAAGGCTGACATCTGAAGAATAAAATTAAACTCATAATAAGCCCATTTCTCTCATTTGGGCTCCAGGTGGGGCAGAGAAGTGCTGTGAAAATTCCCTAAATGGAGATATCGCTCATAAAGAAATCAGAATTCTCTCATAGCTGGGTGAGGTTTGAGAGAATGCCACAGAAAAGCAGACCAAGGAAATGACTGTATAAAAAATTAGTGACTCTAAACTAGAGGTAAGAGCATGCGCCTGCAAGTCAACAACATCTGTTTCCAAATCTGGACCCCAGACTAACTAAACTGCCCGTGTCATAGGTTGAATAGTTGCTGCTTCAAAGAGCCTTGCAAATAAAATGATGGAATCCATACGCTGGGTGTATCAGAGTGCCTACAATACAAAAAAAAAAAAAAATGTAGCCATCAAAATTACTGCTATTATTACAAATAAAAAGAAGTCTTCATATGTAATATGTTCAGAAGAGTTTTCAGATTTGCATATGCAAATGTGAGACAGTTATTGACAAGTGTGACTAAATAATTCTCCCCATCTTATTTTAATTGGCTTTCTGTAAGGCTTGAAATTCTAGACTCGGCTCTCAAATGGCTCCATTTTCCCAGACCATGATAAACTGTTGGTGCTGCTAGTTTCTAATTAATTAATGGGGAGGGGAGTTTCTGGGTGTGTGGAGGATGTAAGAAGAGAAGAGTTGGGCCAGTGTATGATAGTCTTTCTAGGAATCCATGTTACACTATAGAATTAAAATATTCCTTATCTTTTTTCTCTGTTTGCTCTCTGTTATGGCAGAAAAATTTTGACTTGGAAAGTGTTTAAGATATGGTAAATTCTGGCCCTAACCACTTATCATTACCCAAAATGCATAATTTAGAGGAGGAAGACTAAAAATCAGAATAAATTAAATGATTCTAACATTACATCAAAATGGTAGCCTACCCATATTCACCACTTGGGTTTGAGTAGTTATATTTCATTCTCATTTTTGAGGTATTTATTTAACATTTATGTTGTTCATCTGAGTGGTTCATTCATCTAATCAGCGCATTGTGGGCTACATGTTAACCACTATATCCTGTGCTGCTGATGATCTCGAGACTGAGTCCGAAAATGGCCGAAGAAATTTCTTAGGGTTCCATCTGCCTGGACAGGTACTGGGGCAGGTCAGGTCCCTGACCTCTTAACCAACACTACACTACATATTTTGTGTGGGTCCCTGGGGTTATAGCTGTGAAAAGTGAGTAGGAAGTAGGAAAACTGAATCTACTTACAGGTTGTAATAGGTAGTTTTGCTCCTTCTTTTTGATTTGTAAAAATGAGAAAGAAAAAGAATGGCTTGTCTTTTATGATATCATTTGAAATCTGGCAATACTTTTAATTGGTGACTCTGCCCATGGAAGGGCTCTGGAGAAAAGTGAACCTTCTGTTACCCTGTAATTGCTATTTTCCCAGCCATGAGATAAGGACAAAAAAGGTTTCAAAAAGAAAATGCTGATTTGGAAAAATGAGTGTGCTGTGTTTTCCTTCCATTGACCTGTTCTCTAAGAAAGGTCTCTATTCTGAAGTTTCTTTTGTATATTATTCCATAAATAGGAGTCGATTCTTCTGGAAGTCTAAAAAGGAAGGAAAAATTATTTTCTCAGAGTTCTATGATGCTAGATAAATTGCCTCTTATCCCATGCCTGAAATGTTTTGAAACCCGATGACAGTAAAGAAGAATTCATTTAGATTCAATTGGGTATTAAATGATAAATTTTCTATTTGCATAAGTTTGGCTTCTTTAACTTTATACTTAACATGTCAGTTTTTAATGTAATTAATCCATCTGTTTGTGCTTGTGGAGTCCTTTTAAAAGGAGAGCATTTCATAATAGAATGTACTTATCTGAATTCAGAATATAAAATAAGGCTCACGGGAATGAGCATTTAAAGTTTCACTTAAGGTTATATATGGTAATCTGTGACTTTTCTGTCACATTAAACAGACCGCAGGATAATATTCTCAGATAAAAACAGAATTTGTATTAATCAGTATAACAGAGTGCAAATTAAATTCTATTCTTTCCTCCGTATTTTATAAAAACATAGTGGATGGTATTTGGGAAAACAAAGGATATTTTAAATGGCTCAAGGAGTTCTGTAATTCACCTCTGTAGTGAGATTATCACATTTTGCTTTGGGGCATAGGCTTGTATTTGTGGGAGGAAATTCTGTTTAGAATACAGGGAGACTTTCCTTCAGGAAGATGTACTGTGGAATTTCAGTTAACACAGTGCTGTACGATGCAAACCTGTGCCTGTTTGCAAATATTTTTGCTGCATTTCTGTGTTATGCACTTCAACTCTTAAATGTAAACTTTTGTGTAATTTTTGACCATATGATATAAATTAACTGGCATTTCTTTCCTTAAGTGATGAATCAGATGTCATCAGTTTTGCCCAAACCATCACCATGTCATAAAGAATATTGCTATATTTTAATGTGATGCTAGAAAATAATGTGTGATCAATGAAGTATCTTTTCATTTTATTTTTTATTGTTATTGTGTATGTTTATGACATGTGTGTGTGCATGTGTGCAAATACTGCAGCATGCATGTGGAGGTCAGAAGACAACTCCCAAGAGTTGGTTCTCTCCTTTCATCGTGGATACTATGGATTAAACTCGGGTTGTCAGGTTTGTGCAGCAAGCACTCTTACCCATGGTACCATCTCTCTGGCCCCCAACTATCTTTTCATTCTTACCCAGTTCCTATCGGGAATGATTAGATAGCAGGATAGTAGCTATGACAATGATCATCTGAATGCTCAGCAATCCGGAGTCGAGTCTAATGGTGGTTGAAGCTTTTTTATTGTTGTTCATGTGATCTGACCTTAACTGGGAGAGGTTACAGATCTTGTTTTAAAAGAATTCTTAAACAGTAGGCCAATAAAACATCTTGAGACATTTGTCATCATGTTAAACCATCCCAAATTGTTACTACTTGCCAAAGTTTATTCTTCGGTTTCCATATTCATGTTTATATGTAGAAAAGAAAGTCATCTTTAGCAACTACCTGAAGTCCCAGATTTTAATATTTCACAGCTGCTCTGGGCCCTAGATAATGAATGTTAGTCCCAACTCTTCCCATAGATCTTAGCGTTGACAGAATGGAATATACAAACAGTGGTTTTGCTCTGTACCGCAATGCAGTCCAGAAAAGTGTTTGGGAAGCTGAAAACATAAAACAGAAAATGTTTTTACAGAAGAGCAATACTAAAATTGGTCAGGAACTGGAAATAGAAACATTAGATCCAGAAGTAACACTATTTTGAAAATGAACACAATATAGACTCTCAGAGAATTAAAAGTAATAGATTCTATTAGCAGGACATTGAATATTCTCTAATATGCCAGAGACTTGATATTAGCTAGTTTTTGATACCTTAAACTTTAAGCATTTTTATTAAAATATTCCACTTTTTCTGATTTACTCTTACAACTGCATTATAATTTCATTGGCTTTTTCATCCAACTCACTGAATAAGCTTTAAGAATTCTTTTAAAAATTTTGGCATTTTCCTTGTTGTTTCAGTATTGGATTCCTTGGGAAAGGCACTGTAAATTGGTTAAAATGGTACTTCTTAATTTTGTACATATTACATTACCAAAACAAAACCAGAACAGTTACAAGCTTGAGGACTTGGGTGCAGTGAGGCTTGGGGGAAGTTGACCACCAGTTGCAGTCACTTTGTGTTGAATATCCCCTACGAGGCTGTCTTGTAATCATTTCTTGAAAGCTCATGTTCCTGCTGTCCTCAGCACCAAGGAAAGTTCCCAAGAGGCCCTGGAATTTGGGACAGAAAGAGCAAGTCTTCCTTCAAGTTTTCCTGGAGGGTGAAACCCTGTCAGCTCTCAGTGGCATAGACAGAGCCTGTCTGCCTAGATTTCCCACCTCAGTAGGCCAGCGCTTTGAATTTCAATATTGATGTTCAGGTTTCCTGAGCTATGCAAGTCCTCGCCAAGCATCCACCCCTTTCTTTCTGGTCTGTTCACTTTTGCTAAGACACTCCTATTTGTTGCTGCTTATTCAGCTAGTCCATGGACTCAAGTTTTGGATTTTTAAATTTTATTTCAATATTTTTAGATACTATCTGCAGAAGGATGTATCTGCATGACTCACTGTTCTTAACTGGAAACAGAAATGTTTAGAAGCTTTGCAGTGGGATCCTCTGTGCCTGCAGCTTAGCATCCCCACTTTCTCCTCTCTGTGTTGTGTCCCTCTAGTTCAAGTTTAACTCTCTCCACTCACCATTCACCCTGGGGCTGTGATATAGCCACAAGTCAGCCACAGGCAAGCCGAACATGAATGAGGCCAGAATGAGGCCATACCAGGAAGAAGAGTATGTGTATTATTGGGGTGTATTATAAAATATCTGGATTGGATGGTTCACCCTATTTCAGAAGTCCTTATGTTTGCTTTTATTAATTTGCTTCATAGAGATGGTGAAGGTATTTTCTCAACTTTGTAACAGGGATTAACTCATCTTTTGTAAGGCTGGCTTAATTATTGTCCAGTTTTACAGTTGACAGGAAAGAACCAAGTCTAAAGCCTGCTGTGGCTGTTCCTCAGGGCCCTTAGTCTTACCTTTGATTATGGCAAATATGTTATTTGTTAGTTCTCTAAAGGAATGAGTCAGAATTTAGCAAGCCAGGAGAAAGGGAATGGTGTTTATCTGAAGATTCTGGAAAGGTCATGCTAATGCCTTTATGAGTATTGGGACTGTGTGAGAAGTGAAAAGAAAGTTGATCAAGTGAGGAGTTACCAAATTTTCAAATTGTCTTAAAAATCCCCTTAATTCCTTTATACAGTTGATCATAGTGTTATAAATTATATAATGGACTTACCTAACCTATATATGGTTATGTTATATAAGTCCATTATGTAACTTATACTGAGTTATTTATAAGGTACTTCTGCACACTTAGGCTTTGTCTAAGAATTCTCTGATTTGATTGTGTATGTCTATTGTTTGTATAGTCCATGTGCATATATGTAACTATATTTTCTATAATATGTTGTAGGTAGATTTCATTCAGGTCCTACAAACTCTTAATAAATATCTTCTAGTGGTATATAGTTGTGATGAGCAGGCTCTTGCAAAAGTTCTCCTCATATGTAAGGTGAAGACAAAGATAAGTAAGGTGGTCCCGCAGAGGAGCCCAGAAATGCTGCTGTTATAAATGGCAGCTGGAAGGCTTGGAGGATGCGCACTACCTTTTCACTGATTCTGGGGCACTAACACTGGGGTCAGTTGCTTAGGTGAAAGCCTAGTAGCTGGATACCGATTCCAGTCCTGAATGACTGGCAGGGCACAGGCAGACCACTTTCTCTTTGGAATTACTCTTCAATCAAACATTCCAAAACGTGCCGTTGGGGTGGTCTTACGTCAGCAATGAATTCTGAATTGGACGATAGGAACTCTATGGTCTGTGGGCAAGAAAGACAGGTACTGTGGAAAATTGGGACCATGAAAGACACAAGCAACTTTCATCAACAGAGCCGTGAAGGATGGATGTAAAATGGAAGTTCAGGTCTGTTTGTCAGAGCTTGTGCCAGTGTGGGAAAATAACTTATTTTTAACACGGTGAAAAGACTGACTTTCATTCACAGCTTCAGAGGGTTTAGTTCCCAGCCTTTGGCTTCATTGACTAAGGGCCCCGGAGTGAGCAGACTGAACATCATGGTGGAGGGAGTGTGGGGCAGAGACTATTCATCTCAGGGCAAATGGAAAGTAGAGATCCAAACAAGAAGACAACAGGAAGGATGCCTCCAGGAGCCCACCCACACTGCCCTATTTCCTCTTGACAGAACTCCACGTTCTAATGCTTTCGGAACCTCCCCACATAGCGCCACCCGTTGGAGACCAGGCCTTAAGGTTTGGGGGAATTCATTTCATATCCAAACCATGACAAATGTAATCAAAGTACATGAGAGAAAAGTACTCAAGTGAGCTAGAACTTACAACTAACAATAGTGATTTGCATATATGATAAAGAAGAGGATTAGGAGAAGACATGTAAAAACAAGATTGTCACCAACATATCGAGTGATATATGTTCAATAAACAAGAGCTGTTATTATTTTATTAAACGTTTGAGTGAAAAAAAAATCTCACTGTATTCTGGAGAAAAGCCCAAAATTTAAGATTTGTTGATTTCACTCTTTTTAATTTCAATATTTACAGCTGACATTTGATATTTTCAAATTCAAAGCATGTAAGTGTTATAACATGTTTTATTAGATGCCTTTTTGTATCTAATTATATTTTATATATAATTTCTATGTTTATCTCCTTCATTCCACACAAATTTCATTTTCTAATTTTGTTGTTATGATTCCCTAAAGCTGTTTTCCCAGTTTTCTTTTTCTGCCTTTTTCCCTAAATATTGTTACAAGGCCTTTCTCTCTAACGATATATTGTCCTAATTTTTCCTGTCTTTCTAATTCTTAATTATAGGTAAGTTGTGAAGCCTGGGGTGGTTAATCCATTCCTCATTAATTTATTTTTTATTCAAAAAATGTTTCCAGTGTTTCAGGCTCTCCAGGAAGCCTTGCTTTTTAAAGTGAAGGTGCTCTACCAGAATTAGTACAGTTTATGTTCTGTGGAGAAAGAAGGCAATTCTACAATGACATAGGTAAATAATTACAAGTAGTAGTGCTTACGAAAAAGGAAATAGAAAGGGAGAAAAAAAAGCTGGAGAGATGGCTTAGTGGTTAAGAGCACTGACTGGTCTTGCAGAGGATCTGGGTTCAGTTCTCAGCACCCACCTGGCAGGTACAACCATCTGTAACTCCAGTTCCAGAGAATCCAATGCCTTCTTATGACTTCCATGGGCATTTCATGACATGAGTGCAGTTACGTACATGCAGGCAATACACTCATCCACATAAAATAAAAATAATACATTTTTTAAAGGAGCTAAGGTTTGGGGACATTATGGAATTTTCCTGAGTATGTTCTAGATGAACCCTGAATGATTTTAGAGTACTCTGGGCTCTACCAAAAGGATGAAGGCTGCAGACAGTATCTTATTCCTACTTATATTCTCTCTCTCCTCTTTCTCTCTCTCTCCTCTTTCTCTCTCTCCCTCTTTCTCTCTCTCCCTCTCCCTCTCTCTCTCCCTCTCCCTCTCTCTCTCCCTCTCTCTCCCTCTCTCTCTCTCTCTCTCCCTCTCTCTCCCTCTCTCTCCCTCTCTCTCTCTCTCTCCCCTGTGTATATATGTGTGTGGTAAATGCATGTGTTTATGAATGTTTGTAAAGTCAGAGGACAACATTAGGTGACCCCTTACACCTTCCGCCATTGCTTTGAGACAGAGTCTCTCATTGTTTCGGGCCCTCGCCAAGTCATCTAGGCTAGCTGGCTAGTGAGCTCCAGAAATCTGCCTCCATCTCACCATTGCTGGTATTACAAGTGTACATGGTGTACCTAGCTTTTTATGTGGAGTCGAGGACTCAGACGGGTGCTCATGTTGAGAGGCATGTGCTTCACCCACTGAGCCTTCTCCCCAGCCCTTTAGTCTGGTAGTTTTGACTCTGTGATTTTCTGATTATCTTTCTTGATGCTTATAAGGGCCCTGAATACATCCAAGTATCTGTGATCTATATCTATAGTCTGGGTAAATAATTGGCTTATTTTTATAACTTTCTGGCTTTTTCATGACATCTAATTTTCTTTACCCCTATATAAGGTGAGCATTCTGCAAATGTGTCTTCTTAATGTTCTGTAACTGTAAGCTACATTTGTCTTTGTTTTGTGTCTCTTACTTAGGATGTGATGGTGAGTTTGTTTTCCACTCACCTTGCTTTTCTGTATTCTTCTCTTCTAGCTTAGTGCATGTTCCTGTCACTGTTTCCCACTGGATTATCCCCGCTTTTGACTTCCTTCATATTTTCCCCCACCCATCAGCCAGTATAGTACATCCTATTGCAGTAATGCGTCAGATCATGTACAGTCATTAGTTCCTCCATTTCCATAAAGGTGAGGCTTTAAAAACATTCTGTGTGATTTCTCTATGTTTACTTTTGTGAAATTAAATCATCTCACCTTGCTAAATTGGATAATAATGATTAATACAAACATCGAATCATAAAATCTAATGAACTCGCCTTTTCCCTGCATATCAAAGCTCACATAGTTGGTACAGATTGAGGACTGGCATTAATGTTTATTGAAAAACAAAAGTTTTCAGCCATTGCAAAGAAAGCATCGGTATTCCTTTTCATGGCAGAGCATTATGAATCCTTATGTTTATAACACTTCTCAACTGGAATAAATCTCATGGCTGATTATCACAGCAGTTGGCTTGATGCCAGAAGCAATTCTAGAAACAGCTTCCTATCAATGCACAAACTAGTGAAATGCCAGGAACTTTGGAAGTGCAAGAAGGGTGATTAGTTATTGAAGAATAAACAATAGTAAAGTACAGAGCACTCTCTCAAACAGTGCAGAAAAGAATTTTCCATGAGTTAATGTGAGTATAGACCTGGTTATATTTGAGGATGTGGGTTCCACCAAGTGATTTATGTTTTGTTATGTTGTTGGAGAACATTTGACTATTATAAAATATGTCATTTAGGGTTTAAAAGAAATAAACACTTCTATTATTCAAAGGAATATGTTTAGAATACTGCCATAAACATATACTTTCATTTATAATTTAATAAGAAACTCAATATAGAAAAATAAAAACAGTAATAAATCGGTGAAAGTAAAACCACAGGAGCCAAAACCCTAGAATTAGATATAACATGAGGCTGAACAGAATGTCAAGGTACATGTGTATCATTAAATAGAAGAACTCCTGATGCAGTTGTGTAATGGGAATTGTAATATTCAAAGTTCTAGAATGCATCTCATTTCAATTTTGGAATATTTTAGAATTAGGATACAACTCTTATTGGAAAGAAAAGTCCCCACATGTTCTTGTTGTGTTCTTGTTGTTCTGAAACAGGCTAGGAAATGAAGGCATCTAGGTGGAAAGGAGAGGGGGCTCTTGTGCAACTAATGATTGTCCTACATCAGTAGCATGGTCAAAATCAACCTGTTGGAGATACATGGTGGCAATGGCCTGAAACCTCAGCACTTGGAAGACTGAGGCAGGATGATGAGAAGTTCCAAGACGGTGAGGAAATACAGGATAATAGAACAAAACTGATGATTCTTTCCTGAAAAATCATAAATAAATCTAGGCTTGCAAATATAATTTTCAAAATACTAAATAATAATAAACTATTTTCAACTAGTGACAGACAGCCTGAGCTATACAAGGAGGTCCCATCTCAAAACAAAACAAAGCAAACGAAACCATCAACCCACTGCAGTGAAAGGAAGCTTGCAATTCACTTCTTTCACTAATTAAAATACATTATTATGATGATCTGGTATTTTGAAAATTATTTTTGACTACATAGCTTCTCATTAAGATTTTTCAGGAGAGACTTGTTATTTTTATGCTCTATTTCTTTACTGCTGCTCCACTTATGAAAGACTTACCTGTGAAATGGGCCAGGACCAAATCTAGTTTTTCCCAATGTTTAAAATGTATATGAGAGGTACCATGTAATGACTTTGTCTATGACAATTAACTTGAAGAAGAAAAAAAAAAACGATGACTGAAATGAACCAATTATCCATTTTTCTTTTATATTCTTTATTTGAAGCTAATTTCTTATTAGGGATATGTAGAGGACATATATACACTAACATAACATACAAACACACAAAGCCAAAACATACGGAACACAATAGTTAAAGCAAAGTGTTTTGATCTATTTTGTTACTTAAGTGTTCACTTAGCAAAATAAGATGTGCATCTCCTTTCAAAATAAAAGCCTGAGTCTGAAAATCATGAGCTGTGCCAATGCATGACAACAGTCAAGCTGAGGCATTCAAAAGTGCATTTAAATGGTCCTCCTTGATGTCTGTCCTGGTGAGATTTATGCACTACATAGAAAATTCTGAATGATTCAAAAGCAATGGTTGCAGATAGCAATATTTTAGGAACCAGCATTCCAAAATAGGCTTACACTAAAGATACAAACATGGGAAATGTTCTTTCTGGCTTTCCAGGATTTGAATCTTTAGGTATTATCCTACTACTACATGAATTTGTTAATTTGTGTAAGTTCATGTCACTTGCCAATTTTTCTTGAATTCAATTACACATGTCAGGAGGATGTCAGGTGTTGGGGGGAGGGAACTAAATCAGCATATGCTCACTCATTGACACACACACAAAAGAGAACATTTGCAGATGTTTTGATAACGGAAGGGTTCAAATCATTTGGCCTTAGGCAGTATTTGTAGCAATTCTTTGATCAGTTTCATGGTGGTTAGACTATTTTCCCTGCAGAAATTACCACATGACCTCAAAGGACAAGAGAAATATTATGTGAGAAAATTGGAAAACATTCGATTGGCATGTTTCAGCAAGTAGACCAGAATGAATTGAATTCAATCTGATTTCAACTACTTAATGTAATATGTTTAATACTGCTATGAGACAAGGGATGCCAAGAGGAAAAACCCGCGTAAATCACAAAAATGGCTTAGCTGTGACAATATCCCTAGGCTTTAATTGTGGGGTTTCTTTTCTCTTTGAAAATTTTCAGGTATCTTCCTCACAATTACTTACAGTTCCATGATATTTTTCTGTATCGTAGACATAAACTTATGTAATCTGCTTAAAATCTAAGGGCAGATATTTTTAACCTCCTTTTGACAGAAGGCACCAAGCATCCATTTAGCAATCAGAATATTTTTAAGATTAAGAGGGTGATAATTAATAAACCTAGGAAACAGATTAAAATCATTCTTGTCTACTCTGTTGTTTCCCATGTTAAAAATATCCTGAGTTCTTCATAGGAAAATATATTAGTTGGAATTTTAGAGTTAATAATTTCAGCAACAATAATATGATAGCATAGTAACTGTACGTATTGAACATTTTTCATGAACCGTTATTATATATTATGTCTTTGATTTTATAGAGATAGAACTGAATCTAGAAGGGGGAGAATATTTTCCCAGGAATATGAACATCTAGTGTGAAGGAAAGCCAACATTAAAATCTAGGACTTTTAAAAATCAGCCTGCATTTTGGGCAAAGCAAATATTAAAGTTGAATAACAGGTGCAAATAAATAGTGAAAGAGTGAATTTTTTGAAGACTATAACTTAAAATCTGTTTTTATCACATTTGACATTAAACTTCTCTATATTTGAAAAATATTTTCTTTATTTTTATCCGAATATGTTGGTGTGCGCTGAGAACACACATTCCATGTATATATGTTCTGACAGTTTTCATGCTAATTTGTTGAAAATATAATTCAGTCTTTTTAAGATGTGAAAACTTTTTCATCATAAACCTTCATGTTTAAAGTTAAAATTCATTATCGCCAACATATCCTACAATTTCAAAAATTTCAAAAAAAATCTTGGGGCAATTCAGGATATTGAAGTCCGAGGCTTCCTACTGACCCCCAGTCACTGGTTCAGCATGAAGCAATTTTAAACATGCTTACTCTGACAGATTTTTTTCCCCTCACCTTCGCTAAAGTCAGGACTCTCAGGCTCCCCATCAAGAAGCATGCTTGTATGTTCATGTTTATTGTCCTAGAACAGTTTTGAGAAAAGAACACTGATGCATTTATAATCGTGCACCATTAGAACACAGGATTTAAAGACTTAGGTTTGCTTGACTCAAATGCTCTTTTATATTTTAAAATATTTAGTTTCTGTTAGGTTGCAAGGAGTGCTCAAACATTTATTTCTAAGCAGGAATGGAATTCGGTTTTATGAATGAAGTCAAGAGGCATGCCAGAAAATGAATTGACACTGGCAGGAGAAGGGGGATTGTGACAGGAAGCGAGCCTCACAGTTCAATTTCATTTCAGTCAGCTACTTTGAATCCCATGGAAAGCAGCCCTAGGTGACTCTTGTTAGAATACTGCAAAGCCCACTTTTCCCCAAACTACACAGCTTAAAAAGTATCTGAACCAGGGCTTCTTTGTTGATGACAATGTTGTCAGCCAGTTTGACTCGGGAGGCATCTAGTCTGAAGCCTTTATTTGGTTGTAAACACCCATCACTGATGCTTGAATCTTACACAGTGTAACACTGCCTTGGTCCTCCGAACATTTTTATAACACAAACAGTGCCTATGCAACCACCAGATTTCAGTCACTTCAAAGAAGGATGTTCTATTGACTATTATTTACAGGGAAGATCTTTTTTTTTTTAATTGGAGAGTCTTTTTATTAAAAATCACATTACTATCAGGCTATTGCAATCTCCTGTTCAAACTCCAATTTTCTTGGATGGTATTCATTATTTTGACTTTACCAGTGCACTATGATCAGTATTATGTTGGCTAATAATGTTTAAAAACTGATTTGCATTATGTCTCACCCCGCATCCCAGGAATACCTCTCTTAAGGGGTAGATGCTACACCTACATGTGTGGATCTGGTCATCTCATGTAAATCTCTGAAATCCTAGTAATCTTCTATGCATTCCTGTTATTAAAGGTTTTGATGAGATATGCTAAAGAAAGTGAAAAATGAAAACTAAAGTTACTTATATTCAATAGCTTTTCTACACAGCCTCAAATATCAGTATTTGAAAAACAATATTTAAATATCTGAAGTACAAAGGAAATCCAACAAACAATATATTAAGTAAGATTTTGCTTAAATACAAGTATAAACCTTTTGGGGGCATGTTTGTGTTATGTGTGCTGTGTGTACTCGTACTAATGAGTAGAATATAGTAACATGTGGGGAGGCCAGAAGTTATGAGAGTTGGCTTCCTTGATGGCACTCTACTTTATTTTTTTAAGATAGGATCCTTCACTGAACCCAGAGGTCACTGATTCAGGTTCATTCAACCAGTTTGCCCCAGAGATATGTTGTTTCTACCTCCCAAGTACTGGGGCTCCAGGCAGCAGCACCCTGCCTGCCTAGCTTTTATTTGGGTTCTGGGGATCCAAACTCTGGTCCTCATACTCATTTGGCAAGCATTTTATCTGCTGGCTCATCTCTCCAACCCAAAGTATAAAACTCTTTCTGTGAGTACTAAAAGATCTTTTATAACACTGAATATGAAATCCCTTCATATCACTGAAATAGTGTGTGTGTGTGTGTGTGTGTGTGTGTGTGTGTGTGTGTCATATCCAAGTACTATCAGTAATAGGAATGTTCGTAGTGACATCATTTTCTGACTAACAGAACGAAAGGCGGTTACTTGGCCCTGAATGACATGGTGGATCTCTTTACTTTTATAGCATGGAGCCCATGCCTGCTGAATGAAGTAGGGCACAACCACAGTTCTAAGTAGCATTGTTTAAGCGCCATTATAGTAGCTCTTCTCCAGACTGGCTTCGTCTTACACACACTACCTGCTCAGTTATATCTTATTATATGATTCCTCAATCAACATGGCATGGCTTTAGAACAGATAAATTATTGGCCTCTGTTAGCACTACTTACAGAAATACATACCAGGGTTTGAAACTCTTCAAGTTCTTTATCCAGAGAATAGAGTGCATGATACTAATGTATTATGTGTCCTGACTATACTTCTTTATCATGTAAGTTCTACACACAGCTGTTCCAGAGAAGTCAAAAAATCCAACTGATTATCCCAGTATTTTTTCACACAACATGTATAATAATTGTAACTTTGACCAATTGGGTCCAAAGTAAGCATTTTAAAGGATAAATTATCCCTCTCTTTTCTTGGTGGTCCTCTAAATATAGTAAACAGCTTTACCCCTGTTTCCTCTCACATCATCAATTCTATAAGGGAAATTAAGTTCTTCCAACTGTTTTCATTCCTAATGGGCAATTGATCAACCGCCTGACTATCCATTCACTTTACGTAGGAACACTGACTAATCAGACACAAAGGAAAATGTTTGGCTCTGTCCAGTTTGACTCTCATAAAGAGTGGGACTATACAGGTGTTTTGCTGTGTGTTTCTGGCACCTTACCAACCAATCCACAGCTGTAGCCACTTTGAAAAGAGTTAACCAGTATTGGGGGATGCACCTTGATGGTAGAGTGCTTGCCCAATATGCACGAGGCTCTGGGTTCAAACTCCAGCACTGAGAAGGGGAAAAAATGCTAGTAAGATCTTTATTAGATTATAAGAATACAGAGGTGAGGAGAAAAATTAAGCCAGGAAGCTGACATCTTAACTGCTGAATTTTATAATGGTGAATGTAGAAAGGGGATTTTGAGGAACTGGGATGTTAAACCTGAACTGCAGGAGTCTCAAAGCTACTTTCGAATGATAGGTAGCATTATGAAATTGACGCTCTGAATGCATACTTGGGCACTTTCATCAGTTCTGTACAAACAAAGCTGCAACACAGAGACATTACGTAAACTGTTCATGCCCACACAGCTCATAGCAGAGTACCATTCCCTTGCTTTTGAAATAGCAACGTAGAAGAGTGTACCTCCACCAGCCTGGAGAAATGGCATAGTAGTTAAGAGCACTGCCTCTTGCAGAGGACCTGAGTCCAATTCCTAGCACCCACGTGGTAACTAACAATTGTCTGTAACTCAATTTACAGGGGAATTGATGTCCTCTTCTGACCTCTATGGGCATTGCACGACTCAGGTGCAATTATATACATGTGAGGAATACACTCATACACATAAAATGTAAATAACAAATAAAATATTTTTTTAAAGAAGCATATATACCTCCAAGTTGCTAAGAAACAATTTCTCACCATCTACAAAGAAACGAAGTTCATTGTAAATCTATGTAGTACTTACTGCACAGGCCCTGGATTTTATTCTCCTGAATCCTGGTCTTTTCATCCAACATTCTCCACTGAACTGTACCATATTTTACTTTGTTTTCAAACCTGAATTCAAGTATAACTTCCTTTCAATAAATATGTGGGAAATGGCTCATATTTTTCTTGCCTTGTAAAGTTAGAATTTGATTTAAAGCTATGTTTTTGTGTGGGGGAAACTCATAAAGTTAATTTATCCCTATAAACAGCCTCTGTGCACCCAGCCTCCGCAGTCTACACCCTACTCTGAGAGATGAAGTAGGGCAGATCATTTCACAGCATAATGAAGGCAGCTCTCCTGCATGTGGTGGGCTACAAAGGCAGCAAGCCCAGCTCTGGAGCATTCCAAGCTTCCCCACACACAATTCTCAAATCACCAAAAAGTTGCTCTTGCCCCAAGAAAGGACCACATTCTCTCAATCCAGGTAAATGCCTCTGTACTTGTTATGTTGCTACGGGTAAAAGTAAAAAGGAAAGGAACAGTGGTTCTTCTCCAGAGAACATTAATTATTTATCCTGATGCAAACCTAATTACCTGGCAGTTCATGGAAATAAAAAACAGGGCACGAGAAAGAATGAAATAATTAAAATATATTGATAATGAGCGGGCACTGTGATATTGACCCAACGATGGTTAAGATATCAAAGATGCACTCTTCAAAAGGGTATTATTTTGTAATTAAAAAGAACGGCAGAAAAAGAAGCTGAAGACATGATAATTATATAGTGCTTTCAGTAAATGCCATTTAAGGAAAATAATACCGTGTAAAAAGAAGTTAACGTGGAAAAAAAAAAAAAAACCTGAAAAGGAACTTAACTGTTGATACAAGTAGGATCAATTATACATGTCAGAAAGGCAATAGTTATTTGTGATAGACTTTTTAAATACCAGACACTGGAAATATTAGTTTCAACGTCTCGTTGTTATTGGAGGTGGAAGGTTTGTCATTTGTCATTGTGGACCTTCTGTCATTGGGTACTATTCTATGGAATCACAGCCATCACCATCACAGACTGTATCTGTTCCTTCTTACATTTGGTCCTGTTTAAGAGTGTCCGGTTTGTCCTCGTTCACAATGGGTCTATCTTTGCCCTTGCCACACTGAGGGACATTACTGTTCATGTTTGTAAGCACCCAAATGATTGATTTGGTGAATCCAGTGAGGAAAATATTTATTTTGAGTTCAAAGTCATTGTTGGGACCAAATAAGGCAAAATTTCTTTCACCCCTCAACTCTCTTCCAGCCGGGTGGGCATCCCTGTCATAGAAAGACATTGCTAATAACTTCAACAAGAATCAGTGCTTTGGACCAATTTATGTCTAGTCTTTTCTGATGATTCTAAGACTAAGCCAAAATAGTTTTATTGAAGAAAAACATGAAAACTTATAAGCAGCTAGTCATGTATATTGACAGTCCTGACTGATCATTTATCATTGCTTTAATGCAATTAGAAATTTAATTGGTGTACAGTGAAAGGAATTAGGTAGGAATATTGCAAGGTGTGATTCCTATGTATCACTGACTTTACAACAAGACATAGCTATGAACATGCATTTTAACTTGCCCCATGTCACCCCATCTCCATGGTCAGTGTTTGGGAGCAGTGGGTCCAGGTTCTTGTAGTCTCAAGACAGACCCCATGGAAGGCAGGCAATGCTCAGCAAAGAGTTAAAATGACTAGTAAGATTTAACTCAGACAGCCAATGCCCTATTGTTTTAAATAATGCATATTGTCCATCCAGCCCATTCTGTCAACATGACTGTCACCTGTCACCTCTGTGTGAGGCACTGCTGAGATTCAGAAAGGGTTTAGAACAGGATGGAGAGTAAACAGTGTGGGGAGAAGCATGCGCCCTGCATTATATCCCTTTCTTGGACAACCAGTTGTTTCCCACTTATGTTTTCAAGTCCAAACACAAATGTCACCGCCAATTAGAGGACTTCCCTCTACAAATGACAGGGATCCTGACCTCAGTTTTGTATGGCAACCTCTCGGGTGCTTGGGTGCACAGTTTACAATTGATACATTAATATTTGCGGGTCTGTTGGCTTATTCTTTGACTGTCTTCTTTTCTAGGGTACAAATTCTACCAGGGAGCTTCTCTTCCAGTCCTTGCTCTGAGCACAGCATTACCAATCAATGAATATCTATCAGAAGAAGGGAGGGGAAGGAAGGAAGTAAAGGAGACACAGATTAAGAAAGTCACATAGATCACCTTTGGAACTTATTTCAGTATCCTGGCAGCAAATTATGACTGTCTCTAAAGCTACCCCATAGAGAAAAGGGAACAAATTCACCTAATGTTCTTTTCTAAATGTCTTTTTTTCTTTTTAAAATCTTGTAACTGAATTTTTGTGCATTTCATATAATATATCTTTATCATATTTAGACACACACACACACCCGATGGATATCATGCCTTCTGTCATAAATGTTATGGCCTATCGGTTCAAGTTTGTGTCCCCAAATGTACCTGGGATAAGTTCATCAACTGTCTTTTCTAAATATGATAAAAAAATAATCCCATAAAATAAATAACTCAATATACATATCAACTTATATTTTTGCTCAAAGATACCAAAACTATTAT
Organism: Eospalax fontanierii; assembly: GCA_035773235.1. Taxonomy (NCBI): domain Eukaryota; kingdom Metazoa; phylum Chordata; class Mammalia; order Rodentia; family Spalacidae; genus Eospalax; species Eospalax fontanierii. The sequence goes on from CM069526.1 coordinate 69,529,176, forward strand.
TCAACTAACACATGCACATGCTTGTGTGTGTGTGTGTGTGTGTGTGTGTGTAGTCTATGTGTGTGTGATGTATATGGACATACCCATGTACATGTGCATGCATGAGTAAACCAAAGGTTGATGTCAAGTGTCTCCCTTGATCACTCTCCATCTTAATTTGGGGGGAACAGGATTTTTCACTAAATCTGTAGTTTATTGACTCAACTAGCCTGGCTAGACTCCAGTGCTCTTCCTGTCTTACCACCTGGCTCCCCTTGCCTGCCCTGCCCTCCTCCCCGACGCATTTTTGGAGTTACAGACACACACCTATGCTCCCAATTCTTACATTGGTGCTAGATTTCCAAACTCAGATCCTCGTGCATACACAGCAGACTTTTCGCCAACCAAACAATCTTCCTAGCCTCTAACAAAAGCTTTTGAAAGAAGAAATGGTCTTTTATGATTTTTATTCTAATTTTCTGATTATGATAATAATATATATTCAGCATAAAACATTCGAAAAATACAAATAATAAAAAGATGAAAATAAAAGTTCTAAAGCAACCTTTCTGAAATCATTATGTTTGCTTATATTTGCCTCTCTATTTTATTTCCCAGGTTTGCGTTTCTCTGTTTGTCCCTGTCATATATCTAGTTGAAACTGTGTGGGATATATACAATTTGTTACTCGTTTTTTTTGTTGTTTTTTTTTTTTTTTTTTGCCTAACATTGTGACATAATTTTCTCATGCCAAGAGTTAATCAGTTCTCTATTTTAAATATTTATATTATTTCTATTTCTCACTATTATATTTCCATTATATCAAATATGATCAAAGATGTCCCAATAAACTTAGGCTTCTACCTTTTACCTTTGTGTGCACATACTCAGGAAGAGAGAGTCACACATCTCCCTTTTGAGTTTTCCAACAACAAAAACCAAATAACTTTAAAATGTCAAGAAAAATAAATAAATAAGCTGGGCCATAACTCCATGGTAGAATGATTTCCTAGAACATGCAAGTCCCTGAGTTCTATTCCCAGCACTGCAAAAAGCAAAACAAATACAAAATTTAAAAAATGAAAGAAAGAAAAGAAAACAAGAAGAAAAAGAAAAAATAGGCAAAACCAGAAAACATGTACCTGTTATAACATGGTGTTATAACATATCATAGCACATGAAAGTGTGATTTGAACTTGGATCTTCTGTTACTTCCACCCAGGACACTACATCTGAACAGCACTGTGGTTTAATATTTAGTGAAACAGCAGTTGGTATGTGAGTTGAAGATTCAACTTTGTTTTCAGCTTGAATATTTTTTCTGTGTTTCAAATGAGATGTATTATTTGAATTAGAGAAAACTAGAGATGAGCAAACCTAGCTGTATTCTCCCCAAACTACAGAAACAGACTCCTCCAACTAATAATCTTTTAGAAGGATTTCTCCAAAGGTTCTTAGCTTGATTTGCATCTACCCATTACACACCCCACCTTCAAATCATGTTCACAGATGACAAATTTCTTTCTCTGGACATCTTGTCCAATGATCCCATGGCCTGAGAGCACTATGAGGGTTCCTGAGCATGCGGAGGGCTCATAAATGCCGCAGAGCATCTCTGAAATGTGTAAGCCTGGATGTTCTGTGAGATGAGACAGTAAAGACAGAGTGGAGAGCCTCTTAAACTTGGGTAGTATTTTTTGACCCCAGCTGGTCAAAGGCAAAAAGGGTTTGCTTGCAGGGCTCGCTGAAGAGAAAATGTGGCTTACGTTGCAATAGTGATCTACAGATACGTTTGTCCAATCATGGGCTTCATATGCATTTCAGTTTATACCAATGACAGGACTAAATAAACTGAGATATATGTGCAACAGTGCCCTTGGTCTGCACATTTTTGGGTGATATCCAGGGCCCCTAAACCCTAGGAAAGCTCCAACAATCCTGCTGTGACTTAAAGATATCATTTGTTCAGAGAAAGAAGCTAGGCTTGTCATTGGAATTTGCCCACTTTCTTTTTTTAACATTGTTTATTATTTTTCTGTTGTGTGTATGAGTGTCTGCATATACATTGGTGCACCCATGCCATACAATGCCCACAGAGGTCAAAAGAAGGTATCAGATTCCCCTGGAACTAGAGTTACAGACAACTGTTAGCCACCATGTGAGTGATAGGAACCGAACCCAGGTCCTCTGCAAGAGCACCCAGTGCTCTTTACCAGTGAGCCATCTCCCCAGCCCTGAAATTTGTCTACTTTCTAAGAAACAAAAGCATCAGTAAATGGCAAAGGACTAACATCTTGGTGACTGACAGGAAAATCAGATTTGAAAAACAGTAAATGTTCTCCAGGGTTTGAAAATGTTCCGTTTCAACTCTATCCTCACATACCAACCATTATTGCTTCATTTCATGTGTAACGAGAGAAAGAAAAATATGTGGAAAATACATTCCTGAATTATAAGGACCCTTTCCTTCGTGTGGATATTATTGAAACATAGAATATTAATTATTTAAACACTTTACCCTAAACTTCTTGCTCTTAGTTGCAATAATTAACTCCAGTTAAATATCACACATACAGAAAAGACACACACAAAAAAATTTAAAAGACAGTTGAATGATCCGTCGTATATTTAGTTTCCCAAATACTTCAGTAACCTAATTAGTTTTTCATTAATGTGTTCTGTAGAATCTTTGAAAAGACTGGCAATGTCCTTATCTCTGTAGAATTCTGTGTTGATTGCCCAAGGTGATTTTTCTTCCATAGGATCCCACACATCGGAGGGAAACAATTTGTCTTTGTGTCAGAGAGAGCTCCTTGAACAAGTTGGGGTATGGCTGGAGCAGCCGTGGTGCTTGCCTGAAGTCTTACCTGGAGATCTGGCTGGCTTCTGTGGTCCAGGCTTCAGCTGTACAAACACATCGTGCCATCTGTACATGGCAGGGGAATTGAGCCGAGAGAAGCTCAGGACCTGTGCCGCTGTTTTCACAGAAGGACTGTTTATGAACAGATGTTCCGTGGTGTTTTTCACAGAGAATGGACTCTGGAGAGCGGAAATGTCTATCCATTACCGAGGTATTAGGAATAACAGCAATTTTTAACCTTGAGAATGAGGCTCTGAAAGTTCTCGGCGAAATATTGTCAAGTGTGACCACTTTCTCTGTGTCAAGTCAGATGCAAGCTGAGGTCATATGCAAAGTACCCACTGTCACATTACGGGGCAATGTCTCAGCTGGAGAGACTGAGTTCTCCACGAAGCCAGAGGGTCCCTGACGTTAATATGCTTTGACTCCTGGAAAGGCATTGCTGTTTATAAAACTGCTGTTGCCTTCTCTCTTTTTCTCTAAGAGAAAAATAAGCTTTAAAATAAAGCTGTAGGGTGGCGTGGCCATCCAGAATTTTTTTTCTTTTTCTTTTTTTTTTTTTTTTTTTAATTCTCAGTGTGTTTCACTGCTTTGGTAAGAAGACATTTAAGTGCTTCAAAGTGTTAATTATGCCTGGACAATTAAGCACTTAGAGTCTTGCAAATAAACTTATTTGCTCTAACCCACTCCCTGAGTTAAACCAGAGGTCCATACTAGGAGATGGAGTCCATGGGGCCTCAGAGACAATGCTCAAAAGATGGAATTATCTCCTGTAGCCATCCCAGGAGCATGGAAGCCCTGTGACCTGTTGACAGACACCATGTTTTGCATAATATATATATTTTCATTTTCCCTTAGCTTTCTTATTATTTATTCAATAAATCCTTTTTTCTTGCTGACAGCAGTTGTATTTATAAAGCTAAACCCAACACAGCAAAATGTTCATCACTTTATAAACTAAATGCTAATGTTTTATTTATGTGCAATGAAGAGAGGAAAAAAAAGAACTGAATTGATGTTTACCTACCAAGCAGCACAAAAGTGCAGTACCATAATGGTGGAGTTCATAAGCATTCTGGCTTGTAATTTTGGGTGTCAACATTTGAATTGCAGAAAGAGTTTATGCAGACATAGCACGTACACAAGTGCAGTTTAGATCCACATCTATAAAAATAACATCTGTTTAAGCATACATTACATTTAAAAATAACTGTACAGTGATCAGCTGGTTAAGTACAGTTAACCAGATGTCGTTTTAAAGGGCCAGATGGAACTATGAAACTAAGATTGAAAAATTAAAAAATACTGTGAAAGGTCAAACCAATTAAGCAACCTGTTTTGTTGGCATGTAACGGTTAAAAAGTAAGTTAAACTATTTAAGAAGCGAGTGACTTGAAGATGTCACCGTTAAAGCCAGGTCCTGTCCCTCTAAAGGCAATGAGAAAAGATGGAGGCAAGAGTTTCTCTCTCCCTGAAATTCAGAAGAGCTTCACCCAGGGTGGGGAGTGTGGCTTTTCCTGTAATTGTAGTCGTAGGCACATCACAGGGCAGGTGAGGAGATTGGATGATTGTAGGACAAAGGACAGGAAATCTCAGTGAAGCATGACAAATGAACTCAAGGGATCGATTGTACATCGCAGTGTCTAGAATTAATGAAATGTGATATATATTTGAACATCCCTAAGGAATAAATAGTAGGTGTTTTCACCCCAGCACACACACACAAACATACACACACACATACACACACTCAGAAATAAAAGGTAATATGCATGTGAAACAGCTTTATTTACCCATTTCATGATATATACATATATCAAAACATGCTGTGTTCCATGAATACATGTAATCATTTATTGTTGATGAAAAGAAATATCAAGTTTCCTTGGTAGGATTCATAAGCTTCTTGGCTACCTTTTTTAGTGTGTGTCTTCAAACAAAATTTTAAACATGTGTTATAAAGTTAGCGGGCTCAATTAAGTTTTCCAGAGAATGACCTCCACCCAAGTTAAGCATTTTACCATGACAGCAAGTAAGACTAAACATCTCAATCTACGGCTTAAGTCATAAATCAGATTCTTAAAAGTAAGGAATCAGGTAACTTTATGAAAAGCTCAAATCAGTTATTTTTCTTTTCTCATGTTGGATATGACAAGGAAAAGACGAGGCAAATATTTATGGAATACCTACCTATAATGAGGCAGATTCTGTTACAAATATATTCACATACATCAGAGGTCACCTCGGGAAGCTCCCGGGGCTTGTGTGGCCTGCAGATGTGTTTTCTTTGGCTTTCACTATGCTTTAAGTTTGAATTAATTGCCAAAAATTGGGAGGTTTCAATAAAAGTCCGGATTTCCAGCTTCCCGGAATATCTGGCAACAGAGGGTCTGAGTTTTTTTTCCATTGCAAAACACTGGCTGGAGCTGACCAGAACAGCTGCCTTTAGAGAGGAGCAGAAAGTTTCCCCTTTGTCACAGGCAAATTGACATGAGGTTCGTATCTTGTCACCAGTCCACTTTCCTCATCTGTGGTACCTGCCCAGTTTCTGGATACCCAGTTTCTGGATGCCCAGTCCCTGGTTGTCCTACCTCAGGATGCCCAGTTCCTGAATGACTTGCCATCATCAACTCTTGTGGTCTTCAGCTTCCTTGATGCCCAGTTATTCTCAGGAATGGAGTATAGTTTGTTATAGATTTTTTAATTGGAACATGGACAGAGGGGAATCTTAGTGTCTCCCTTGAGTCATGTATTTGGTAGCTGATATAAATGATATGCAAATCTGACTCTTCTGACTTGAGAGAGTCAAAGCACTGACACTTTCACTCTGGTCTTTCACATGGCAATGAGCAGCATTAGTCCCTGTAAAAGATAGGTTCATTAGGAAGTGCTACTGAACCTTCATGATGGGTCATTCAGACTAGGTTTCCATCAATAAACCATCAACAGGTTCACCAATGAAGAAACCAGAATTCATATCAAGGAGCATATGGATCCCAAAGAGATTTAATCTTTAGTTCCTGGTCCAGATCCACAGCATTGAGATACCTTTGCCTGCCAGGAGTGCTGGGGCTGAGCAGTACTCCAAGGCTGCATTTTTATTGAGTGGGACAAGACTACAGTTAAGAAGGGAAAAGTTAGTGACTTGAACCATAAGGGCTTTATATTTTTGTCTATTTGTATTTTTGTGAATTAATTAGGTACAGAGTTTTGGGGGGAAGAAGGTTTGCTTATTTTTTTTTGTTTGTTTGCTTGTTTTATCTTTATAATAATGACTTGACTCATGACTCAGAAGGGATTTCTGGTTGTATTTCCCTTCACAGTATTGACTTTTAAAAATGTCCCATAGCACATCAATAGTATAGTAGCAGATATCTGCAAAGCACATTCTATTTCCTTATTCTCTACCAAAATAAACACTTTCGGTAAATGGTAAGCCTCTTTCTTTGCTGTCTTTGCCACTGAGATTTAAAAGGGAGACTGACAATTAAAAAAAATGTTAAGGGACAAGAGCGGACAGAGATCAAGATACATGAAACCTGGAAAAAGGCGAAGCATATCTTTATACAGATACAACTGCACAGCTGAAAAGTAACGCAAGAGTCAGAGAAATCATGTGATCCCATTTCAATAGTCCTAGAAGACAGGATGACTTGCATGAGAAACAGAGTATAATTTTGTCTTTTTTGTTTTGTTTTGTTTTTCATTCTCCAAAGTAAAAGGAGACTGTGTTTTTAGTTAGGTTACAAAGTGGCAAGTTTCCTTATGGTATTAATAATACATACTTAGTTTTGGTTGACGTTCTTCCCAGCTCAAACCTTCTCCCATCTCTCTGCCCACACCCCCACTTAGACCCCTCCCCATGCCTTCCCACTCTCATGTCCCTGTGCTCTCTTACTCCCCCCGCACCTCATTCTTGAAGCTTCTTTTTTCTTTTCTTATGGGCCTCTTTCTAGTTCCTGACCTCTATACATACTTCCCCAGGATTATAATTTTAGAGGAAGTAAAGGTGAGGTAGAGAAGAAGGAAAGAGAAATTTGAAAACTAGAGGACAAATTTGGGGGTCTGGAGGAATTATGAGAACTGAAGATCCAAAGACGCCACAACGTAACCCATGAAAAATTGTTAAACGAGGCTTAAAGGCCTTTAAAAAAACTATAACAAATCCATGTTCACAGGATATTCTTGTGGTGTTGGAGGCTTGGGAAGAACCAGTATTTCTGGACACAGTTCAAACACAACAAGAATATCCCAGAAGACACTATGTACTGAGCATTTTAAATACTGTGAGTAAGCAACAGTCACTGGTAAATATCCTGGAGTTAATGCTGGGAAGAACTGCCTCCGAAACCATCCACTAAGAGAAATTTCAAAAAAGGAAGGGAAGTAGGAGCTAGGATTTTTTTTTTTTAAGTGTCTTTGAGAAAAGAGGGGTATTAAAAAGGCAGAGAAGAGGGAACAAAACGTTGAAAAAAAACAACTTCACCGATACTAGGGGCCTCTTATTCTGAATCCACTCCTTCCTCCTCAGTTAAATGAACTGTTAAAAGACCCAAACCAAAGCTGCAGCTACTGAGCCAAAAATAACTTGCGAGTTAGAGCAGATGGCTCCACCTCTCCATCTGATCCCAGCACATCCATCACCTCCCCTCCGCTCACTCTCAGGGCCACAGAGGAGGGCAGGCTCAGGAACAGCTGACAGACCAAGGGGAGACCAGAGAAGCCAGCACTCAGGCTGCCTTCCTAGCCCTGCTAATAATGCCTAGATGGACACCTCTGTTTTCTGATTTGCAACAATGTGCTGGATGTAAAGCTGCCTTTCCCACTAAAATTCATCCTTTGCTGGTTGATGATGTGGCTCCTGGAAAGTTCCATTGGGGCTGCAGGCATCCATCACACAGTCTGGAGGCTGCAGAGATTAAAATCTAGTGGAGGGGAAAACAGCTACATTTGGTGAAGGACATGAACCATTGAGCCACTTTTCCAATCACTTGGGGTGTCTTTCCTGTGAAAAGATAAAGAGGAAAGTCTGTCTTCTCACCACATCATTATGGGAGGCACTAGCTCAAAATGCAGTTGCCTTCTGGGCCTTATGCAATGGGATCTGCCACAACACTGGGGGTGGGAACAGCAGGAGACTACTGCGGATGAAGTGGGAATGAACAGCCAGAGACCTGTACCCGTGGAGAGTCCTGGATGTCTCCAGCAATGTGTGTGCATGCAGTCTGGTTCCAATGTACAAAGGCAGTATTCTGAGTACCAACTTAAAGTCCTTGCTAACTCATGATTAATACGTTTAGAAGATTGTTGAGGCCAGAAAGTGAAAATATAGGAAGCCAGCAACTCCATCACTTAAACTAATTAACAACATGAATAAGAAAGTCACCAGCTCTTGTTTCTGGTCATTAAGAGGGATAGACAATTCTGTAGTCCAGCAGACAGCCAATGGGAGACCTGGGACTGAGACTATAAGATTCTTTGTTTTTCCAAGAGAAGACAGAATCTAAGTTATTATATGAAATATTCTGAATTTGAATGTTGGCAACCATTTCTGTATATTTTTTTAATTAAAACACTGGGCAGACAAATAGATATATCTGTATGCTAACAGTAGTTTGCTGGCTACCAACTGGGGACTTCTACATATATTTGATATTTTCAACTAGACAGCGTGCAAAAGTATAAGAGTTAGGCTCAGGAGATAGCTCAGTTCGTAATGAAGACCTTAGTTCAATCCCCAGAACCCATGTAAAAAAAGCCAGGTACGGTGATATGTGCTTGTAATTCCAGAGCTTAGGAGGTAGAGACAGGTAGAGGATCCATGGGGCTTGCTAACCCATCAGCTAACCTAGACGATTCAGTAAGTTTCTGGTAAAAGTGAGGGAGATTCTGCCTCCTTCAGAAAACAAGATGCAGAACAATTGAGAAGGACACCTGGAAGACACCTTTGGCCTCCACACACATGTATTCATGTGCAAACACTTGCACACACATACCCCTGCATACATACACACACATACACACATACACATAAGAACTCACAGATATTGGGAAGGCCCTAGAATTTCCAAATAAAGAAAGGCATAGGGTCACATTTCAGTTTTGCCATTCCTGGCTGTGTCCTTGGATAACCCCATGGTTCACCAACATGGTCTCTTCATCTAGGAGAGAAACTACTGTTTGTATTACAAAGTCCAAAAGCCTAAAATTTCTTTAGATGTCCCATCCCCAGCTCTGCAAGCACAGATATTTTTACTGTCTTTTATTCCATACACTTAGAAGCAAATGCCCCCAAGAAAGACAAAAAGACAACTCACACACTGCGCTCTAACCATCTAACAAAAGCCTTAGAAGTGATTTCAGCAAAGAGAATGGGATATGTGGCCAGAGAAGGTGACACCCTTCAGGGAAAGCTGAAAGGGACTTTAGGCGTCCTGAAATAGGACCAAATTTGCATTCCCTAAGTGCTATAAGAAATACAAATTCCTTGAGAATACATGTTCTAGGAAAATGAGCATTTGAGAGCTAAGTGAGCATTAGAATTGTGGGATCTTTCAGAGACTTCGGGTACGAATGTGTGCTGTGAATCTGTAAGAGGACACAGGATACTAGATTCTCAACTATTAACCAATGAACTTTTGGAGAGGATATGCAGACTTTCACTAAGAAACACAGGCTGGCTTTGAACTTGCCAACAGTCCTCCTATATCAGCTTCCCAAGTGCTGGAATTATAGGTTATATGCCACAATGCCTGGCTCACACATTTGGTTCTCTTTAGGAATCTAGTGATCTTAACACACTTGTTCAAAAGCATTGGTCTGTACTAAGGAGGCTATAATGACTTTCCATGCTTTTAGATGATAAACATATTTTCCCTCTGTATTTAAATTTGTCAAGGATTTTCTACAATTTATTGCATGTCAGACCAAAAACAAGCAAACAAAACCAGAAACAAAAACAAGGAAGGCCTATATTAAACTTTTCCATTTGTTCGTTCCCAGTACCCTACAATCCACCTTAGTATAAACTTAGCAAGTTCAGAATTTCCTCATTTATTTATATTTCTAAACCTCCATTATAGAAAGAGAAGCCATTATTTTTATGAGTTTTTTCAAAATCCTATTTAACCAAGTGCACACTTGCTGGATTAAAATAAGGTATTAATAATATTTCTAAAAATAATCCATTATGTCTGAGCTCTGTACTGGGATTTCAAACACATGGCCTTTTCCAGGCACCAACAAATTTAAACTTAATATAAAACTGAATTGCTTCTTAAAGCACATCAGTATTATGTTTCACTCCAGCTTTTATACAAAGCAAGTTCCTGGTCCTAAGATAGTATAATAAATATGTTTAAAATTCGGACATCTGATGTGGGCATTAATACAGACCTCTGGATTCATTCTGAAAAAGATCACGGATGAAACTCTTAATGCTCTAGTTGATGTTAAATAGCACCATCATAATTTTGTTTAGAATCTCTAACAGTGCTATCATTGGCGTCTGAGTCCTAAAGTTTTCCTTTTAACTGAGAGACAAGTAGTAAGCACCAAGCCAAAATTCGTTTAGTAACTTAGCGAGAGTGTTTAGCTCTCCTCCCATAGCTTTTAAGAAACACCCCTCTGTTCGGCTGCTTCCGTGGCTTTTGCAGCCATTGTTTAATTTTATGTGCATGCACATAATTATATTATGCATTAATCTAAGACTACCTGGCAATTGTCCATACTTATATTTCCCTTATTTATTTTGCAAATGTGAGATTCCACTTTCCAGAATAGACTCCAGGAGGGAGGTGTTTGAAAGGTATTTCATTAGAGACACTTGTTTAGTCTTCTGTTTGTTTGATTTTCCCACACCCCTCTCTGTGGTAAAAAGCAGCTGAACATCCGTGAGCTTTTTATTAGATCTAGTGTCATCATAGTCCTTTTCTTTCAATCATCATTTTTTCCGTAGACATGAAAGATTTCAGTGAAACATGCTGAACAGGGCTCACTGTGAAACACAGGAGCTTTTCACAACCTAAAACAGCCAGGGTACCCTGAGAATAGAACAAAAGAAATTAAAGCGCTAGATATGCCACAGTTGTCTCATGCCGCAGTTAGAAATTTAATTATTTTATCTCATAGAATAATGTGCCCTTCAGAAATCATTTTGGACTAGATGTTTCAAACCAATGATCTGTAGTTAATTATCTTTAATAACTGTTGCACATTACGGTTAGATCTATGTTTTTGCTAAACCAATTAATAATATCTTCATTAGTATAAAGACAAGGTAGCAGGATCCTTTCATTTTTCACATTGAAAGAGTAGATATTTTAAACACTGTAATTTACTTTAGCCATACATTCCCAATGATACGACTAATTAATGGAACTTCAAAGGCATAACTTCCAAAAAGCTACTTATTTTAGCGTCATTGTTGAACACTTAATGATATTAGGTTGGGAGCACTGCTGACACCTTACCTATTCCCTGTCCCAGAACTGACTAAACCCTTTTAAGCCACCGGAATGTTTAATGTTAAGGAAAGAAAGAAAGAAAAAAGAAAATTAATTGAATATTATCTCAAAAGACCTGTTGATTACAGAAGAAAGATGGAGAAAATGAATGCCTAGCCTCTCTCTCCCCCTCGCCTCCCTTTATGTAATGACCACAGGACAAAGCTATTCCGTCAGTAAGTTAAGAACTGGGGGGTTTCATGAACTTTCTGCTGGTGGTCAGGAAAGGAGTGGCCATCATAGAAAGAAAGCTGATCTCTGGGTGATGTTGCCCTTGCCTTTGAAGTTGTGCCTAAACTAGAGCAACGGGCACCTGAAACAGGGACTTTCTCTCCTGAATGGTAACAAAAATCAGATCAGCCACAGACCCTATTTATCAACTCTTAAAAAACCAGGACCATCTTGAGCCTCCCCTGCTTTGTTGTTTAAAGTGCAGTTGTTTAAGGAGGAAAGCTGTCCCCAATCATTTATTTGGGTTTCTGGGAGCATTTTAATCCCTCAGCTCTTTTACAGTAGGAAACATGACTTGGAAATACTGTTTTAACACTGATCTTCATACTTCTAAAACCCTTGGTAAGGAGATTTTGGGGAGAGAATTTATTTATATGTCCACCTTGTTGAAAAATCTTTAGAGTGACATAGAAACATGCTTATTAGAGGGAAAGAGAAAATGTGAGCAAAGGAGCTAGTAAAAGCTTTCTGCAAGCTCATCCTGGGTGGGGAAAACTATCAGATGCCTAGGGAGCAAGCACTGTTTCTGATGGCAGAGGTAGACCTGAACTGGTGAAGGCCTATAGCCAAAGGGAAGAGGAGACTGCACACAGAACACCCACTTACTCAAAAGCTGAGAGCTTCTGTTTTCTTTCATCATGGGGTCCAACAAGCTGTTCTGTTAACAAACAGCAGAATTGCAGAATTTTAAGAGCACTTCTATGCTCCTGGTCAGAAACATGCTGGAGGCACGTAAGATCTCTCAGACTTACATATGCTGCCTGACCCAGGCTCCTCAGGAGTGAGTAGAAAGTCAGTCATTCAAAAATTCCACATGTCAGATGACTAAAATCTTCTGAGAGTAGAAGATGGGATGAAAGAACATAATTAAAGGAAGACAATTCAGTAGAACTCATTTTAAAGTCTGGAAATGAGTTTGGTGACCTGTAGGGTTTAGTTCTGACTGTTTGCAAAATAACTCACACAGCTCAATCTCTAACGTATTCCTAAATTAGGAAAGAACTGGGCCACTTAAGATACCTCTGGGATTAAAAAAAAAAAAATCTCATAAAAAAATTTTTATGACATCAGTTGTCCAAACAAACCTATTTGTTAATCTGATAACTGAAGGCCATTATTCCTTGAGTGTTCGTCCCCATCTTAATGTAAACAAGAAAGAAGCTAGAGCTTACAAGATGAAAGCATTCTGTTTTCATAATCTATGCACATGCTAACGTCAGGTAGGTCTTCATACAACAGATGAAACGATCATGTAAATTTGGCAAATCAGGTCTGTCTGAGTTGTTCCCTGTTTTAGTTCAGAATTCCCCAGAAAAGCAGAAGCAGCAGGACACAGTGTGTGTGTGCACATGTGTGTATGCATGTACTTATGTGTGTATGCATGTACTTGTGTGTTTGTGTGTTTATGTGTGTATGTGCATATATGTATACTGTGTGTCTACATGCATATATATGTGTACTTGTGTGTGTATGTGTGTATATATGTGTATGCATGTGTGTGTAGAGATACAGAGACAGATTTATTATGAGTTCACTCACATGGTAATGGAGAAAACCCCTGCTCTGCTGTCTGGAGCTAAAAAACCCAGGAAAGCTGAAGCTGTACTTTAAGTCTCAAAGTTCTAGAACAAAGGGATCTGCCAGTGTCCCCTACTCTGAAGATAAGAAATGGGATAAAATGACCCAACTCAAGCTGTGTGGCAGGAAGAGGCCAGAGGTCAGCTTCTGCTGTCATTCCCAGGAATGGTCATCCACCTTTGCTTTCGAGTCAAGGTCTCTCACTGAATTAGAATTAACCCATTCAGCTAGGCCTGCTGGCCAGTGAGCCCAGGTCTCTGCAGAACTGGGATTAACAGTGCGTACCACCAAGCCAGGCTTTTTATTTTTTTAACATGGATTCTAGGGTATTAAATAGATCTTCAGGATTGCCGAGCAACCACTCCGCAGCCCGCCCCCGCAGCCCGCCCCCATCTTTGTTTTCTTCACGACTTCATCTGATTGGATGAAGTTCATTACATGGGAAGATTATGTCTTTTATGGACTGCACCTGTTCAGATGCTAATGTCATCCAGAAACATCCTATCAGACACCCCTGAAGCAGTGCTTAAACTGTGTACCCCACAACCATCAAGTCAACACAAGATAAAATACCATACCAATCCAGGGGAGCTTCCTCTTGCCCGTGCAGTAAGGTGCTGAAACTCCATAGTTTCAAGGTTTACTAAGAACTCTCTTCTGCACTCTGAGTCGTGATCACCCTGGTCATACAGGCCCTTGCATTTGACTCTTGTTCCAAATATCAGTCTGGGAACCCTGCTGTCTGGCCAGGACTTTCCAAAATGTTCTTTCCAGCTTACTCCCCAAAGAACCCCTATTCATGTATGTAATAGTAACTTAGACCATCTTTTCTGAGGAGCAACCATTCACATGCAAAGTTTGATCTACTTTTCTTATGTTCTTGTAAATTCTTTGCTCTTCTGTCTCCTTTTTTAAAAAAATTCCTCAGAGTTGGAATTTATGAATCCTCATCCTTCTCCAGACACAATAAATGTATGGAGTACTGATTTCCTATCTGTGAGGTCTCAAATAATGCTTGATGCACACACAACACAGGGTTTAATCACTGTTCAATAAATGAATGAATATTCAAACTCAAGTGTCACAAACTTAGGAGCTTTCTCTAGTAAGATACATTAAAACACCATTGAGCAGACGCATATAATGAAGTTACGTTTCGGCAGACTTAATTTACGTACTTCAGATTGGATGACTTGCATGCTACTCTATTAGGAATGAAAACAAACTGTAACAAGCCTTTCTTTCAGCACATTACTATAATCCCAAATAATCAAGGTAGATCATCAATTTCAAAGTCTTTTCCAGGAGCTAAAAGCTCCAAATGGGAAAATGTCCTTCATTACTAAATGAAAAGAACAAATCACAACTTCCCTTAGTATACTTGCCACTCACTAGTCGTTTGGGGAGTAAAAAATAAAGGACTTGCTCAAGTCCTGGGCATTCTTCATTTCCCCCACTATAGGCTGCAACTGCTTTATGAGAAATTACACGCAGAAAACGTCACTCGGTGTTTGCAAATAGCGTTTAAAACCAGAGTGCTGTCCTGGGAATAGGATCCTAATAGGATAGAGATGAAGCTAAGTTGCTGAATGCTGCCGGTCATTATTCTTTTGTTTCAACTCCAGAAAAACATGCACAAATCTCATAACTAGGCTGCTGGGCATGTGTTTTTGCTTACTACCTAATGTGGTTCTAATAACGCAAACATTCCAGCTCAGCAATGACGATACATCCAGAGCTACAGATATTAGATGTGTACGCAAAGGAAGCATTTGGGGAAGGACAAAGGGAAAAGACAATAAAATGTTTCATTGAAATTTTCTGGTTACTTTCTTACTAGAACTTACTCTGGCCTGTGTTAACAAGAAGGAAAAAAGCGAGACTCTGAGGAACAATGAACTAGAAGAATTCTAGGACTGCGTGTTTGGGAATTAGCACTGAAGTGTTCTCAGTTCAGAGGAAGTCTCAGCTTTGTGAATATACATTTATGAATTAGAGAAATTTTATAGGATTCTCTTTCACTGTTTCATTCATTGCTGAGTCTCAGGCATGTGTCAATAATGAATTCCTCGGGAAAAAGAGAGCCCTATACTTACTATGATCTATTTTGTGTTTGAATTTATTTATACTTAAGGAAGTTGTGTCCCAGGCCATCTAGGGATCAACTCTAACTCCACTGGAGAATCTTAGACCTTGTTGAAATATTAGATGTGGATGGACTATGTTTCTACCTTTGTTCAGGAGCTCCCGTGTTCTCTGGATCACTTGTAGCCGTATAGCTTGGCCGGAAGAGCCTGCACTCTTAGAAAGCTCTCGGGGAGCTCAGCACATCTTTTCCATTGTACTCTGTATTTGGAAATGAACCTGTTGGCCCTGAGAGACCTTACATCACTGCCTGTCGACGTTTTCACTAAGTCTAGATGCTTGCCCTGGAGGTGACATTTCATGTGGAAGAGAGATGAGCTCAGTGAATACTAGCACAGAACCTGATGACATCTGAATCAGGCCACGCCTGCAGTAACCCTGAACTTCTGGTTATTTGGGGAAAAAAAAATTCTCATTTCCAGAATCCAGCCTGAGTTGCATTCATAATAACATTGTAGCTAAAGCTTCCTAAATGGCAAAAGAAGAGTCTAACACAAAATTCATTCTCAGTGACAGTCCTCCAAATTTGAGGCTAGTGCTTTTGAAAAATGTCTGTCCTCTTTTTCCAATCCCATATGGATCCTACATTTCTGGTATCTATGAAATACCCACATATATCTTTGTATGAATGTCTCTTGCTCAGAGACGTCTTATCCTTGAAGATAAGATAGCACTCTCCAGTTAAGTCTCTGTCAGCGGTCCTTAGCAGGTCACCCCCCGCCCTGCAAATAGAAAGACCCATAATCCCTGGATGGTTCACATCTTTCTTCCCCTAACCTGTTATGACAGAAATTACTATGCACAGAACACGTACATTGGGCCAGGAACATCATTTGCCTCATGCAAAGCTTCACAATACACCTATTTGCCCCAAAGAGGAAACTAAGATAAGAGACACACGGTTTTGAATATTCCCAGAACAGAAGAGATTGGAGCCATTTGAACTTCGCAAGATTGTAAAGCTACTCATTTATAAATGAGTGGGTCTTACTTGCCTTTATAGCTCTGAAAACTCAACGTCTGTCATTAGACTGTAATCCAATGTTCCATCAGTGTTCTGGGTGTGGCATTATTGTACTAGTGTCCCTAGCTCTAAATTCAATCACAGAAAAGACATATGATGCATATATATTAACTAAGATGGAGCAAACAGATGTCTCATTTGTTCAGTATTTCCTTGAATATTTCTGAGTGGTGTTTGGTCCAGCATTCTGACCACAGAGAAACAGTGAATAATGCTTCAGCTTCCCAGAAGCATAGCTGCACATAGACACTGAAAAGCTATGTGATCATGGCTGGCTCACTTAACTTCTCTGAGCCTTTATTTTCTCATTTGTGTGAAAAAGGAGATGACACTGAACCCTAGTTATATGTTATGATGATAAAAAATAAGCAGCGAACACAGCGTGAAATAAATACTACATGATCCTGGAAAAAGAAGAATTCAAGACCTCTGAGGCCAGCACAGGCATCCTTGTGATATACTTACAACTGAACATTTCTAAGAGTACAGGAAGCTAATCCCTTTATTGAAGACCATAAAATCTTCCCTACTTCAGTAAAAATGAGGTTGAAAATTTGAAAATGATACTTACACTTTGTCCTATTCAAACTGGAGAGAAAAAGAAATCATGTCCAGGTGGGGCACCTACTATAGCTTTCAAGAATCTAAGTCTGTGTCTGTTCCATCTAACTAATTATCATGTATTTGCTTTCCTTCCCTCAAACCAAAGTAAGCGAATAAAAGATGCATAATTAAAATTTGAGACTCCAGAGCAAAATTTAGAATACTGTTGTGTCTGATTTTCACATAGTTCAACAGAAAATGTTTCCCCTGCCAGGAGGGAAAAAAATGACTTAATAATGACGATAAAAATCGTTGTAAATTGTATTGTAAATCTCAGATTATTTGTCTTCTCACTGGATTTAATTAAAAACATGTTTAATTAAAACCCTAAATTTAAATTGAATTATTCTATCCAAAAATATGAAAGCACCTTTTTTTCTAGTGAATCCTTCAGATTTTCCCATCGTTTCTCCAGCAACGGGGGACTGGAACTCACTGTGTGTGTGCTGTCGGCATATCAACAAGTGTAATGTGGAATGCTGAGACTCCACAAGACTGATTTACTGACACAACTAGCCAGTTTACATAGAGCACCTACCTGGACAGTTGCTTGTGATTAAAATTGTAACCAGTGAAAATATAGCTTTTATACCAGCATTTAAGAAGGTGGTTTACAGAAGCACGTGCAAGCAGGAAGTCAAACTGGCCTCTTTCAATCCAGCCAAAATCAAAAAGCACCATAAATCTCCCTAGAAAACAAGTTTATAAACTCAAGTTATGTTTAAATAAACATTCTGAGTTGAAATGCTGGACAGAACCCCAGAATGTGTCCAGTTTTTTTTCTTATCGCTGTTTTTTTTTTTTCCTGGTGCTGTATTTAATTCTATGATAATTAACAGATTTTCCAAATTTCCTTGAAGCATGGTGGCAAATTTTCATAAATCAGGAATAGAACTCTCTGGGTGTTTTTTAAAGCAAGATGGTGTTGTTCTGACTAACCTCTATTACCTAATGTTTAATTCTATAGTGCTTCATCTCTATCTCGTGCTGTGTGTATGTATGTGCATGCGTGTGTGCGTGTGTGTGTATCAAGAATTTCTTGAATTACAGTGCAAAATTACTTGCAGGCTTTTTATAGATTTCCTCTGATTAAAAAATAAAATTTTCTGACTAAACTCAATTAATATCTAATCTGCCCACACTCATGTGTGTCTGGTTCTATTATTGACCAAGGTTCATAAATTAGCTGCTGGTTCAGATAAATACTCATTTATTTTCAACTGTCCACAAGGCGGCAGTAAAGCATCTTTATCCCAAATACCGTGAATTTGTAAGCTTTCATTTTCTAAACATTTAGATAGTGCCTGAAACTACTAAAACCTTTCTTTCATCAAATTTCTATTTTTCTATTCAAATTTAATTTATTAGTAAATATGAGTCATAATGAAACCCTTAATTATTTTTCCCCTCTACAATAATAAGTGCAAATCCTTAAAGTTTTGGTAACAGAAATTGCCTGTTGAGGTGGACAGTCAATGTTCCTTTCCTCTCTTTCAGGCTTAGAGTCAATCCTTGTATGTTTTGTGATGAGATGCTGTTATTTGACCACTGAGCTCTGATATCCTTTTCCTCTCATATCCTAATTCTATTATATGAAGGTGTTGTTCATGTGATTATTCTACTCAGTTCTCAAATAAAATGTAAAACTGGATGTTCCTATTTGGTTAGCGGATGTGCTGATGAACCACTGTGTCATTGGAAACTACTTGAATAGGAAGCGTTCACAGGGGAGCGGGAAATGAAGAGCTGAAGGCTCTGTAGTAGGGTTCCAGTATATATGCCATCCACTAACGGGCTCTCCACCTGCCGGGTCAGCGCACCCCTAATATGGTATATATCTGAGTGTGTGCTCTGATTTCATGTGTCAAGCAACAGAAGGGTACATCAAAGCAAGTACCTAGTATGGAGAGAAGGAGATGGCAAGCTGTGGGGCCAGGTGACCTCGTACTGTTCACTGACTTGACTACTGCCAGCACAGTGGTGGCTCTGAGGACAAGAGGCTGCCGCAAACACTTCTGGCATAACATACCCCATCCTGGAAAAAAACAGATAGGTATGGATACACGGCAGAAAGAAGGAGAAAGAGAAAGGTGGGGGGGGGGTGCTTGAGCAAACAAGTTCTAAGTGAACGTCTATGTAAGAGATCTGAGTTGCAGTCTTTGTGTTGACTGCATTCCTGTGAAAGCTGCAGGGAACAGGGCTGAAGCTAGACTGCGAGACTGAGTCCAGTGTTTTGCCAGTGGAAACATGGCATGTTCATTTTTGCATGTGTGTGTGTGAGTGTGCTTAAGTGTGTGTGTCTGCAAGATCAAAGCAAATTACTTCGGAAGTGTATTCATGTGGCAAAATGCAAGAGACAGTAATACAGCATCAGTAGACACATGCACACACATGCAGGGACTTTCCATTGTTTTGGTGAAAATATGGACAGCCTAATAATGCCTTTAGATTTGAATATTGTTCTGCCAGAAATAAAAGACATTAAAGTCCTTAGCAATTTTAGTATTCAGAAACAGTTTCCTACTCAAAATATCCTAAATTTTAACATATATCATTCCTGCATCATGTAATTTTTGTAGATGAATATTCTTTGATGGGGAAACTAGTCTCAGAAATGGAAAAATTTTATTTCAATTCACAGTGCAAATGTGATGTTAGAATCGTGTTGAGACACAAGTGTTCTGTGGCCGAGAGCAAGGCTTTCTGAAAGATTTTTACCACCAGATTCAAAACTACTGAATGCAGCATTTGTGAGTAATGACAAGATTCTTTTCCTTTAAGAAAAGCGCATTGATTTTAGACATATTGAAACTCCGAAGTTTCAGAAGTGTGTTTGGGTTAAGGTTATGTCGTCCTTGACAGCATTAAAAGAAAGGTTTGAATTGTTGAATAACCACCTTTCACCCATCCCTAATTGTAATTTAAATGACAATATGCTCTCAATCAATAGCTCTTTGTCACACTTTGAAGATCAAGGGATGAGATTTCACCCCTTAAGTTTACAAGGCAGAAAGCTCCTTGTTCAGAACCCTAAAGATGCTGCCATTTCAATATCTGCTTTCTGTCAGATCATAGAGATGTAAGTCTAGGAAAAAAGTCCAAAATCTTTATTTTTCTAATTTGCTTCCAGCTAGATATAATATAAATATTGCTAATTAAAAAGGCTGAATTATCTTTGTGCAAATTTCACCTGGTTAACCTCAGTCATTTACATCTAATAACCAATCTTCTAAGCATTACTGTGTTTGGAGCAATATGCTGAACACATTCATATTTGGTTTCTTTATTTCTCCAAGTCAGTCTTTGAGGTACAAGCTTAGGATTCTGACATAAACTTTACAGTATGACAAATTCATTGGATTGTTCTTCTACAGCAGCCAAGGCTAATGATGGCTATTTTATGCTGAGTATATGTGATCTACTAAGCCACTCTTTATCCCCATTGAACAGACAAAGCTCAGAGTGGTGGAGTCTCATTCCCTCTTGTCACACTGCTAGAGAAGCTTTGACAAAATACATTCTGAAAGTGCTTCTCAGAAATGAACATGTCTCAACTTCTCATTTGATGAGTATTTAATGTGAGCAGACAAGACTCCTTCCTTTCTCCCCAGCCCCTATGCAAGTCTATAGATACAACATCATGCTTTTGCTAGGACTCTATAGTAATATAAAACTTCATGTATCACACAAAGAACATGTTTCACATATATAAGCAGACATTTAGACCTTTTCCATCTGCTTCCTAAGAAGAACGCATTCCTCTTCCATCACCAGAAGTTCATTCTTCTGTTACCATGTTCACAGGATGGTATTGAACTTCTAGATTGGCCTGGCTGAGCTCAGTTAGGTTCAGATAAAGTGGAGATCACCTGTGCAGGCACTGACTGAGAAAGCTCATAGTTAGCACTGAGCACACAGTGCTCCGACCCAGAGCTAAGCGTTAGGATTCTGATATCTTTGCTGTATTACCAGACAGAGATGCACATGAGAGGAGATCTCCAGTTTGATTGATTTTTGCCATAGCCAAAGTTCATAATAACAATGAAATCAAGCATATGTTATCGTTTGTGACTTACTGAGCTAGAACTGAAAAGAGTTGGTCAAGGAGGTCTCAGATATGTTTTCTCCAGCTTACCCTGTGTGCCCGGCATTGTTTCTAAAGTTTGGATTACTGGAAAATTATACATGAAAATCTGTACATTCTGCTAACCTTGTAAAAAAAAAAATCCCTTAGAGAATTAGAAAATCTGGAAACACTGCTTCCCAAAGTTGGTAAATGTGCATTACGTATATGTTCTTTGTTTTCTCTTGAGGCAGGGTCCTCCTGCAGCCCCAGCTGTCCTGGAACTTCCTGTGGAGACCAGACTGGCCTGGAATTCACAGAGATTCCCTTGCACTGGGATTAAAGGCGTGTGTCACCATGCCTAGCTCAGACGTACTCCTTTGAAGCCCATGTTTAGCTCCATATCACCGCAGCACCCCATTCCAATTTCATCTTCAGACCAAAAGACTGATGGGGTCAGAATGCACTTCTCCTTAGCACTCCGGTTCCAGCAGCAGTAACAAATGTGCCCCTGTGCTCCTGTACTGTTTACATGATAGGTGTCTTTTTTAAAAGATTTTTATGTGTTTGTGCATGTGTGTACATGTTCATGCATGCAGGAGTGCATGTCTGTGCAGGTGCGCCAGTAAATGTGTGCACACGCTTGCTGTGGCCAGAGGCCAAACTCAGCTATTGTTCCTCAAGACTTGCCCTGGCTGATTTTTTGAGAGAGGCTCTCACTGACCTGGAGCTCATTGAGTAGACTAGGCTGACTGGCCAGTGAGCCCCAGACATCCACCTAACTCTACCTCGCTGGGATTCGAAGTGCATGCCATCATAACTGGCTTTTTATACATGGATTCATAGTATAGAACTCAGATCCTCATACAAGGCAAGCATTGTACTTACTGAGCTAAATCCCCAACGAAGTATTATTATATCCAGTTTATAGATAAGGAAATAACCCAGAAAAGTCAAATGCCCACCCTCTGACAGGCATGCTACTCAGGCTTGTGTCACCGCAAATACTGTGCTTTAACTCCTGCGTTGGTTGTTATTCCCCTCTGTGTGTAGCCTCCCACCTAGTCAGCATCTCTGTGAAGCTCCTCAGGGATCTGGGTTGTGCTGGAAACATCTGCTCACTGGCATCCCTATCCTCTCCTGTTGTAAGGAGCTTC
Source organism: Eospalax fontanierii (assembly GCA_035773235.1). Classification (NCBI taxonomy): domain Eukaryota; kingdom Metazoa; phylum Chordata; class Mammalia; order Rodentia; family Spalacidae; genus Eospalax; species Eospalax fontanierii. The sequence continues at coordinate 69,551,320 of CM069526.1, forward strand.
AAGGTTGCCCTCTAGGGTTGACCACAATATCCACAGTCGTCCACCTTTACAATGACATTGCCCTAACTTGAAAGATTTCAACTTTGCATGATTGGCAACAACAACTCCCCCAAAAGGCATCTCAACAGTGCCAGTCACTCCACCTGCCGTGGCATACTGGAATCATAGAGAGGTGGGAGCCCGCAATCTGCCGTTCCCTCAGCCAGTCTTGGCTGACTTACTTTGTGAGTCTGTTGTTTAAAGATATGTATTTAGCCATCATCATCATCATTAATATTATCTTGATATAAAACATTTGCAATTTTAATGCCACCACAGAATTAGAAGTGGGAGATATTTTGCAGTTACATAATAACGACTTTTGTGAAGTTTCCTTGATGTGTCTACCCTTGCAAATGCTAAACAACATTTCTCAATTCAGTTGTCTCTAGGAAGGAGGACATCTGGGGGAGCTCATGTTGGAACCCTTGTATATCATGTCTATAACTCAGGCCACCTTACTAACGATAGACAAACTCTAATCAAGTAGCAGTTAGCATTACAAGAGGGAGAGAGATTGCGTGAATGGAACCACAGTGTCTGGGAACTGTGATTGCACACAGCCATGACTGTTGAAGACAATTAAACAAGAGGCATCAGCTAACTGTCCTCCAGTCCCCAGAGCCCAGGGGAGACATTGTGAATCCATCTAGCCTGCTAAATATGCAAGGTCAGTTGTCTACCCGTAATCCACCTTGAGAAGTGTTTGTGAGCACATACCTTTCCACAGGAGATTTCAGGGCAGGGCTGTCTGGCTTCAGTTCCCTGGCTGATGAAAAGCTGGGGAACGCACTGCACTGTAAAAAGATCAGAGTTTTGCCACTCCTTGAGGGACAATGGTCACGTGCTCTATGTGTACTGTGCTGCTGTGGAGCAATTGAAACTGCTTATTTTGTTAGAAACAGCTTGGGACAATAAGATTTGATACAGGGGATTACTTTAAGCCATTCAAATATACAAGCATAGGCAAAATCCCCACCAAAATTGTCATAGAACAAACCGCACATATGGAATGAACCTAGTTGAGTTAAAATTTTGGTAGGAGAGAGCTACTGAGTCCCCTTGGAGAAGAGGAGGCAGGAATGCTTTAAGCACCGGAAGAAAGTGTTGCCAGGACTCATTATCTCATTCTTAATCATTCCCAGGATGACCCTTAAAGGAACATGAGCAGACAATCTTCAGTTCCGGGCTGGAAACCAGCAGCGGGCGCCTCTCCCTTCCCCTTTCTTCCTATCTTCCGTTGCTTCCATCTCTTCAGCCCTCCATCCTCTCATCTTTCCCTTCCTCATGCTTTTTGCAAGTGAAACCTAGAAGTCACTCTGAGCGTTTCCTATAACACACACACACACACAAACACACACACACACACACAAATGTACACGCACACATATACATACAGAATTATCCTGAACCTTACACCAGATCTCTCCGGTTTTCTACTTTAAAATAATCTTTTAAAGAAAAGAAGAAGAAGAAAAGCTGGCAGTTCCACAGTTAAGAGAAAGGTTTACATGCAAATGAGAGCTCAGGGTAACACTTGAGAGTGAATGAGTTTCATTCAGAGCTTGCCAATCACTCAGCCTTCACACATGATTGACAAGAATTCAAGGGGCTCCTGGCTTCTAGGAGTGCCTCTGAGTAGTGGGAGAGAGGGCAGGGAAAGGTGAGAGGTGATGAAGACTCTTCTGATGCCTCTCTAATTTGTCCACAGGTCAACCTTTGACTTTCATTGGCAATTGACTATGGGGGCTATTGCTGCTTTTAGGATATGTGAAGATTTTTTCTTCAACTTTTACTTGTAGCGGAATTTTCTTCCTTGAGAGCTTATTAGAGGATCTCTTGTCTCAGGATTCGCTAAGTAAACCCTCCATCCATGTTGCCCCTTGAGGGCGCTGTGTCTGCGGATAGATTGCAGATGGACTCCCTGAGGGATGCAGGGCAAGTCATGTGGGGTAATTTTGTTCACCTAAAGAGCTATGCATCTCTAAGATAAAAACGAGGTTCCCATCCCCCTCACATTGTCAGGCATCAAACTGCTGTCTGTCAAAGCTGTCTTCCCAAAGTGTGGCTCCGCAATAGCACTTTGATTCTGCTTTCTAAGTGCCAGAGATACAGAGAATCACATGTAGATTATTGGGGGGGTGTCACCCCGTCTGTATATGCTCTGTTGGGCATGCTTTTATGAGTTGATGTGCACTACAGCCATACAAGAATCTTTCAAAACAGACCATAATTTAGAAAGGCAAGGCATTGTTGAAAACAATAAATGTATTGAAATGAATTTTTTGGTTTTTTTGTTTGTTTGTTTGTTTGTTTGTTTTTGGAAAAAGTTCTCCCTCTTGCCCCAGCTGGCCTGGAACTCACTATGTAGACCCAGCTGGTCTTGAACTCACAGAGATCTGCCTGCCTCTGCCTCCCCACTCCTGGGATTAAAGGCATGTACCACCATGCCCACCTTTGAAATTATTTTTTTTAGGATAGCAACATTTCAGAATATTTGCTATTTGATATCTAAATTCTGCCTATTTCTTCTTAGTTTCAGTTCTCTAACCACTGAATGTCTTCTCTTTTCAAAGATGTTGTGAAACCTCAAACTGAACTATCTATCTGTCTATCTGTTCATCTAAATCTATATATCTATATCTAGAGGAATTCTGTCCTCATGTAGCTCAGAAAAATGTTTCAATTGCCTCCCTGGCAAATGGCCATTCTTTCTTTACCTTTGGATTCCTCAAGCCAACTCTAAATCAGCATGAACCAGCTTAGTGGTATCTTCCCACTAAAATAGAATAATGGGCTTTTCACAATTCACCAAATAAAATTAAGTCATTGTTTGAAATGGCCATCAATACATTGCTGAGCATAAAGTGATCAAAGAGCAATCACAGGGAGAGAGGGGTGTGAATGATTCCATTGAATGGCATGCCCTTGGGGCTGCATTGTAAGCAGGGAAGTACCTCTTCCCCAAATAAGTTACTCTCCTACTGCAGAGGACAAGGTGGGTGAGAAGAGGTTAGACTTCCTTGAGTTGATGGTGGTCCAACAATAACAGACTATTCTGCTCCTGTTGAACAGATGAAGGCAGTGGCACACCAGGAGGGTGCATATGTCTCACCCCAAATCATATAATGCCACCCATGCGTGGTGGGATCTGGTTTAGCCTATCACTGTCCATAGCATTGTCTGAGGAGCTTTGCCAAAATACTTTGGTCTGGCCTATAAGTTCAGGCATTTTGGTTTACTGATTTGGAGTAGGTAAGACTGCTTTATGAGCTACAGAGATCTACAGCAATTACAAAGAGTTTACGTTTTAATATCAGGATGGCCGAGTGGTCCAAGGTGCTAGACTCAAGTTTCTGCTTTCTGTGTTTGGGATTTCTGGTTTCTGCAAGCAGGCTGTATTCAAATCCCATTTCGGGCATGTCATTCTTTGGGGGCTGGAGAGATGGCTCAACAGTTAAGAGGTTCAGAATACTGGCTGATCTCAGAGCAGACCTGGATTTGGTTCACAGCACCCACACGGCTGTTAACAACCATCTGTAATTGTAGTTGCTGGGGATCCGACACTTAATTCTGGCCTCACAAGCATTATACACATGTTTACACTTACATACATGTAGACAAAACACTCATAAAATAAATAGAATAAAATAAGCATTTAAAAAAATAATAAAATAAAATCTTTAGAAGAAATAATTTTGTTTGAATATTCAGAACATTGTTTAGAACCTAAACTGTTTCCTTGAGGCAAGGAGATAATAAGGACAGAATTTCCACTAGATGCCTTAGTAAGAGAGATGAGATGATTACATGGATCCCTCACAGTTTTCTCTACAGAAGGACCATTAGCTCCTTCCATGTCCATCAATAACCATACACCCAAGGTAAATTGGTGAGCATCTTTGGTGGGTGCTTCTGAGAGCAGAATGGATTTCAGAGTGGTTACCCAGCATTTCTCAGCTCTTGGTGTACATATACTGGAACCATAAATTGTATAAAATTGTTTTTATCAATTGGGGATTTCAGTTTTTCTGCTGGCCAAACTTAGAAGAAAAATTTGTCAAAGCATCAGTTTATAACAATTAGTATGACTCTTCCTTAACTATGAGGCAAGATTCCAGTAGTCTCAGCTCTGAGAATTGTTACGAGTTGACAAAATGTTCATAGCCTGGGAAAACATTTTAGTCACCAAACACTTGGATGGCATTTAATAAGAATAATTAAAATACGACCTTGTCCTACATATTTGTACTGTACTAGTTGTTACTCCTATGATCAAAGCCGAAAAAAAGATGACGAGAAACCACCTTTGTTGATGACAAGGATATGTGCTCCAAAACAAATGAAGCACTGAATTTGTGCGTGTTTCAGGTCCACACAGTTTCTGTTTCTTATGAGCAGCTAATCAGTTTTTCTTGCCAATGTTTACCAAAAAATGTTCACAAGTCTCCCTAAGACATTCAGGTTCCGATTTGACATTTTGGTTTAATTTCTCAGGATAGCTATTCATTAGAGTATATGTTGACTATAAAACTTGAAAGCCATACTTGTTGAAATAAACTTAAGCAATGGAAGCCACTGTCCAACTTCTTTGATTGCCTAGAAAACTCAAAAGTTTTCTTTTTTTGTTGACTTTAGCAAGAGCCTCTAGAAGGTTCTGTCCTATAGAATTTTCTCTGTAGGACAGTATTCTCTGTGCTGCCACAGCCATCAACTTTGTGCAGCTATTGAGCACTTGAAACATAGTCCAACTGGGAACGTGAATTTTTAATTTCATTTCATTTAATTAATTCCAACGAGCAAATTAATGGCTATTATAGTGGATCACAGAGCTCCACCCTACCCCAGGCCACACACAATGCAAAGTCATCACTCTGTCATAATAGAACACAGTTAACCACACGTGTCGTTGTCATTTACAGATTTGCATTAAGGCTGGGAATTCCTATTACATATGTGTAATTCATAGGAATTCTTGGTAGAAAAACATCAGTGTTCATAAAATCAGATGAAAGGCCAGGAGAGATGGCTTTGCAGTTAAGATCCTCTACTACTCTTGAAAAGGACCTCAGTTTGATTCCCAGGGCCCATGTTGGGTGGCTTACAACCACCTGTCATTAGAGCTCCAGGAGACCAATGCCCTCCTGGCCTCTGCAGGCATGATGCACTCCTGTGTACAGATACCACACCCCATCCAGACACACACATTTACATAATTTAAAATAAAATAAATTGAGACATAAGAATAATTCGTACTTTGTTATTAAAAGCACAGAATCTGTTAGGGAATCAATACCTGGAACAAATTCGAGACACCCACTGTTTGTACAATATTAGCAGCAAACAGAACTTTGACTCCCAGGGTTCATTAATAAAGTAAGGACATTTTGTACTAGGGTTTAGAGCAGTGGTAGAGCATTTGTCTAGCCTGTGCAAAGACTGAGATTTAATCCACAGAACTGCAAATAATGATGATGATGGTGGTGGTGGTGGTGATGATGATATTCTATATATTCAGTTTTTTCTTTGAAAAATTACTTTGGGGGGTTTATCCTTTCATCAGCAGTAACCTTTCTCTTGATCTATGTATGATATGTGTGGGCTACCAATATTTTTACAAGGACTATGATTCTTCAGTTAACATTTTCAATGTTATGCAAATTTCATTAACTTACAGCCTTCCCAAGAAAGGTGCACACATTATACTTATGAGGCTCTATAACTTCCCATTGTACTGTTAGTTAACTATTTCACTCTTCATTTAAACAAGGTAAGTGCACCTGTAAGAATGCTTGAATGTATACATTTTTAACTGCTTAAAAGAAGGTCCGGGTCATAGTTGCAGGGAAGCCAAGAGTCTGTCCCTGCTCTTCACGGCTCTCTTCTATATCCACCCATCGTTCCACCCACATCTGTATCTGCATTGCAGAGCAGTGGTGATTTCATCCCACTTCTCCAGAATAGAGGCTGAAGACATTGGGCAGTTGTCCATCTGCTCTTGAACCATCAGAGTCTATTTTCATACAACTCTCTTCAGTTCTGAGTACGCAACTCTAAAAAGAAAACTGGGTCTTTGGAAGACTGCATTCAGCCAACTGTGCATCCACATTTTCCTCCTCTGACCGTAGGGGCTGTTGCTCTCTTGCATGCATTCTCTCTTTCTCAAAGGTTTCAAAGGCTGTAATAATTTCAATTCCTCAATATATTTCATTTTAATTTTTTAAATGCTCTTCTAATTTGAATTTAGGCCTCCATACAGATTTTTGTCATCTGGGCTGTTTTGAAATATATGATTTTAAATGCATGAAACTCATCCTTTAAAAATGATTTGTGAGTGTACATTTGAAGATGGTTAATGCTTATTTATTACAAATGGAATAATTACAGCTAATGGAACAGTGCCATTTAACATCAGGGTAGTGGTGGGAGCTGGATAATTAACAGCACCATAAGTGCCTTTTTTTAGATTATGAAAATGACAGCCACAGAACACCTTCCTATGGAATGTCTCCTCATACTAAATTCTCTCTTGTTTATTCTCATTGGCTGTCGACGATGGTAGGGGGTGGATTTGGATTCAATTAATTTAATCACTGCCCTGGTCCTCCTCTGACTTGGGTAATAGCCATTAAAAAAATATGCAAGACAGACATTGCTTAGGTTAAGGAACGGAAACAGGATTTTTCTATGAAAAAATTGAACTTCCAAAAGTTTAGAGCTTTCAGAGGTTCGGAAGAAGCTACTGTTTAAAATGAGGTGATATTAATTCACATTTTAAAAGAATATGTTTATAGTTATGATCTCATGGACCTAGAAAAGATAGTTTAACCTTGCCGTTTACCATGCTCTGTAAATCTTTTAAAGCAGTGTTTCTTTAAAAAAGAACTCTATCACTGAGCCACCAATGATTCACTTAAAGTAGTATTTCTTGAATAAATAGAATTTGTATTTTGGATTTTCAGCAGAAATTCAGGTGACCTTAGGTACATTCAACTTGCCCTTTGAGCCTTTTCAGTGTGAGGTGAGGCTCCCTGCTCTTCATTCTCCTTTGAGACTCCAGTATTGACGACCATGATAAAAGAAAAAACACACATCAAACTTCATCAAAGACTCACCTCTCTGGCTTCATTTTCTTCCACCTTCTAAGTTTAACCAAAATGATAACTTTCAGGAGGAAGAGAGTGAGGAGCAGCATTGAAAATTAAACTTCTCAAACATAGAAAGTTTATGTATTAAGGCTTATATAAAATATTATACATTTATTTTCCCTTTGAACACTAAGAGATTGTGATACTAGACCTAATATTACCTTTAAAACTTCCATTGACATCAATAAGAAAAGAAATAACTGGTAATTTATTCTGAGCCAGGAAGACATTTTCTAAAATGCAGTGCAGCCTAATTTAGAATAGAGGGGAAAGGGTTTAAATTAGTTTTTTTATAGTGATAAGTATTTGCAGACAATGTAGAGATTTATGGATTAATTTGTTTTAAATTAACTTTTATAGGGTGACTAATAGTCCACGTGGATAAACTAGGCTTTCAATTGCCCATGATTTTTAGTCGGATCTTAGAAAGGCGATCATTTCTCTTAGGAAACCGTGACACGCTTTTTAAAATATGCCATACAAATTTTTTGTCAGTGTCCAGAGAAGATAAATAATCTCTGAGTCTTGAGTAAAGTTATTCAGAACTGCCCCAACATTTGATGTCATGATTCCCTTAGAAAGGGAGAAAGATCTTGGTCCTTATCTCAGAACATCTTTTGTCCACTGATTCTTGGACACTTAGCAGCACCCAGAGTGTGTCCACAGACAGATACCCTGTATTCTACACTCTTGAGGTGTGTTCTGTTGTTCCAGAAAACACTAATCAGACCTAACAGCTAAAAATTCAAATGATTGCCATTTGTTCCTCTGTATTATAATATTCTATCAGACTTCCTCAAAGGTATTCAGTATGTGTTAGAAATAGCAAATTTAATCATATATGTATATTGTCTATCCAACCATCTTTTATCCATCTATCTACACATCCATTCTTCTATTCATAAATTTTCTGGTCTTCTTCTTTTAAGGTTTCCTTTGTGTTTGTGTATGTGTGCGGGCAAGCGTGCATGTACATAGACGCTAGCGCTGATGGAAGGTATCTTTATAATTGCTCTCCACCTTATTTTTTGAGGCAAATTATCTTGCCCAACCCAGAGCTCTCTGTTCAGCTAGAGTAGCCAGTCAGAAAGTCCCAGGGAACTGCCTGTCTGCATGCATCTCCCTAGCACTGGGACTTTTTATGTGGGTACTGGGAAACTGATTCAGGTCCTCATGCTTGTTCAGCAAGCACTTGTGAACTGAGTTCTCTCTACCCCATTTCTGAGCATCTATACATTCGGTCCCTTTCTGAGACGTAGAACAGTGGCTCCTTTTTAGACTGGATGCTCATTACATTGTTTGACCTGTTCTGTGTACATTTTATTAGCAGAAGAAATATATTGAATGTATGTTTAAACCTCACAAACAGTTCCAGTTGTGATGGCCTTCATTATCAATTTGATTAGAATGAAATTGCCTAGGGTATTTATAAATCTCTCTTCTTGAAGTGTCTGTGATAGTATTTCCAGAGAGTTAAGTGGTAGTGAGAGATGTGCCCTGAATATGGGCAGAGCTAACCAATAGCCAGAGACCCCAGGATGGAACAAAAAGAGAAGGAAGAAGAAGCCTGCTAGTGGGAGCATTCATTCCCTTCTGTCCCTTGCCTGTTGTCAGGGGATTTTTCTCCTCTGCCCCCACTTCCACGGCTATAATTTTCTGCCCAAGACAGTTCTACAGCATGTACTAAAACTTCAGAAACCAGGAGCCAAATAAATCCTTCTCTGCTCAGGTCTTTTGTCACAACAGATAAACCCTGACTTAATAGACTAGTCCACTGAACTCTTTTCTGTGTTGGATCATAGTGGGAAAATGGCCCTTGGTGTCTCATCTGTGCAGACACCCTAGAGCATTCCCATGTTTACATTCTACAGAAGTCTCTTCCATCTTAGGCCATAGTTACTCTCATAATTATGTTCTCCTAGGACTTTTAAGCACATCTGCCATGTTTTTCTGGCTTTTGTTGTTTCTGGCAGTTTAAATGTTTGGGCGGGGGGGGGGGTTGTATTAACTACCCTTTCACTTCTTGCTTCTGTTAGCTTCCTCCCCCACTTCTCTTTGTCACCCTCTAGTTTTTCACTGTGTTGTGTTCTGTATTTCCTGTATCTATCAGTCTCTGGAAACTGTTTTGTTCCTGACTGTACGGACGGATGCTTCAGATCAGTTCTGGAACATTTTCAGTTGTTAACTTCAAATATTGCCATGCTGCTCACTTTACTCGTGGGCCTGGGATGGATGATGATATGTCACAGTCTCCCATGTCCCTCTGCTTCTTTTTTCCATTCTTTGTATCTCTTGGTCTTTTTCCAACATATTTTTGTGGTTTCGTTATTTTTCCTTTCTTGTTAATTAATTTTTGTCTTTAAAGGTATATAATCTAGTCTTTGGCTCATTTGTTGACTTTTTTCTGTTTTGCACAATAAATCTATTTAAGAGTTGCATCTGCTGTGATTTATAAGGCTTTTCTTTTTCTTTAAATCTTAAGAAACTTTTATGCACAAAGGATATGTGTGTGTAAATTTCTATTGAAGTACAACATACATAAAAATGCAGAAATCCTAAATTTATAGCTAGATGAATTTTCATAAAATGAACACATATTTATAACCATTATAAATAGTGCTGCTATAAATTTTCTTGCACATTTATTTTGGTGAGCATATGTTGAGCATTTTTATTGAGTTTTTATCTAAAGGGATGCTTTGTCATGGGGTACATGTGGTTGAGCTTTAGTAAGCACTGCCAAGCAGTTTTCCAAAGTGGTCTCACCAATTTACACTCCAATCCACAGTGTGTGAGAATTCCAAACAGCTCATGATCATAAATACTCTTTTATTTCAAATATTATAATTTCTTCGTGTGCTATTTGATTGCCTGATTTAGAAGTTCTGCTTTCTTCTTTTTTCAGCTCTGACTGGTCCTTTGACATAGTTTCATATCTTCTTTTATTTTTGCGAGCATGCTGAGCATTTATTTCATACTTTCCCAAAGTTCTAGTTTTTGCTCATTTGACTCAGCAGTTTGTGTCCTTATTTAGTTCCCAAGTTCTCCCAAACTGTGAGTCTCTTTTTAATGACCCATGTGGGGAATTCCTTGAAGTCTGGGTTAAAGGTTTACTCCTGGTAAAATTTGCATTTGTGATTTCACCAGAAGCCTGTAAGCAACTCCCACCCTTCCTGAAAGCAGCACTAACCTGGGTTAATTTCATAGTAAAGATAAGCTTTTAAAAGCCCTTAAGAAGCCAAACTGGTCATGACTTCTCCAGGGAAACTTTCCCTCTTCTGTCCAAAACCACTGTTGAGAGAAAATTTCCACATGTCCTCGCCCAGGGATCGGATATTTCTCTTATTCTCTTTTGCACTGAGCTACAGTGTCTATCCTTTGGGATCTCAGAATAGAGCTGAGGAGGTAACTCTACCAAATTAAGCCCTTTACCTAACTCTGATCCCTCTGGCCCTAGGCCCGTGCCTCTACCCTATTTATCTGTTAAATCAAAATCTGTGGATCACAAAAGATGGACCGGTGTCCTCTGGTTTCAGATTGGTCTCACCTCTCCAGATTTCATTTGGACATCAGTAAATTTTCTACAGTCCCTGACTGCTTAGCAGTGGTTTTAAAAAGTATGTTTAAAATTTTGAGTCATAGTTATATATTATTTTTCAAGGGGAAAATATTTTAAGCAGCAGTTCTTAAAAGGTAGACTGAGAACCTCTGAGTGTCTCTGAGGCTTTATCTGAGGCTCCCTAGGTCAAATCTATCTTCATAATCATAAATAAAATCCAATCTGTGGTGGTTTGGTTACTTTGTTGTGTTTTGTTTTACTTTCATTCCCTTCTGGAATGTAGAGTGCACTGTCCTAGGGAAACATAATGTCTCTTAATGCCATCATCCTAACACATAATGGAATGCATACTTTTATGTTCTTATGACTGAAAAAAAAAAAAGTCTTTCCAAAATTTACAGCACAGTAAATATAATTTGTTAGTACAAACTATTTGGGGTTCTCAATAATTTTTTGAGAATATAAAGGAATTGTGAGACCAAGAAGCCAGACAACTGCTGCTTGGGGTACCTTTTGTCCTACATGGCAAGAAATGCAACTCCTTAAGTACAAAATCAAACCACAACGCCCAAATTTGCTATAAGCAGTCAGGAGGTGAAGATGCAAGATGCTGCCGATGCTTTATGCAAATGAGCTGCCCACAGACTAGGAGTTCTTCCAGATCGGGAACCTCCTAGAAATAGAAGCTGGGCTTTATCACATCTCATGAGTTCCTGAGCAAGTAGCTCACTACTTCTCATGCTTATGTCTTGACTTGTCCCATGAGATCTGTCACACATCCACTCCTCTCTGCCGGTGTTTGTTCTATATAACATGAGCGGACTCACAGTGTGATCAGTTGTGGTCTTTTTAAGCCTTTTAGTTGCTGAAAATAAAACACTAGCAAAGCTGGACTGGAGAGATGCTTCAGCCAGTAAAGTGCTGGCCTGGCAAGTGCAAGTACAAAAATGTGAGTTTGATCCCCAGAACCCATATGGGAAAAAAAGTCAAGCATGGTGGCCTGTCCTTAGGATCCCAGTACTACGAAGGGAGACACCCCTGGGACTTCTGGCCATCTGTAGCTACTTGGGGAGGTCCTCCAGATCAGTCAGAGATCTGCCTCAGAAACAAAGCAAAACAAAAGGGGCATAGCTTCTGATCAACCAATGATAGCCAAGTTGTCCTCTGGTCTTTACACACGAACAATGCACATACATGAACATCCCACAAACTGACACACCTATGCTTGCTTCAGATTTCCTTCTTCGATAAAAATGATGGAAATTTCAACTGGGTAATAAATTTGCTTGATATTTTAAAGCTGTTGTAGAGTAGTAAACTGTTTTCCCCTCACTGGGAATATGCTTTGTTTTCTGAATAATCTTTCTTCACTGAATCTTGATCTTAAAAACAATGAGAATGTAACACTGTGGAGTCAGCCTGATCTGCTCAGAAGAAACCAGAGTCAAGAGACCTGAGTGTTAATCTTGCTTCCCCTGCAGGTCAGCTCTACAACAGCCAGTGTGGAAGCAATATCTAGTTCTGACAAGCCCCTGTTGTTCTTGCCTTGGGGGTGTTCCCTCCTGCCTTATCTCTAGGCCATCTTATACTAATGGGACTTCAGCATGCAAAACGTAATTGGACTTTGTGAATACTTGTATGTTGAGGTTTGTTTTGCTGAAATGTTTCCCCTTGTAAACCATTGGCCTTGTGAGAAACACAGGCTTGACTTGGAAATAATGTGTGGTTACATGGAAAAATGACCTCAGAGATCAGAGGTTATCCTGGATATTCCTTCCCCAGTAGAGCTACCAACTGAAGATTTCCATGACCTTAGAGCCTACCAGAGGGTATAAAAGCACTGTCTACAGGAACCCATGCAACTCACATAACTGTGGGAAATACTAAATCAACATTGTTCTAAATCACCATGTGATGGGGCATTCTATTACACATTATTATTGTGCTATGAATAATGCATCAACCACACCCCTACACCTCTCCAGCTTATAATGGAATAGAAACATTTGCTAGACTGACCTCAGAGAGCTTGTCCTAATGTAAGTTAGTCAATTGTTACTGTTTTTCCAATGAGCTAGTTTTAAGTAAATTCTGTGCTTATGTCACATGCAAACTGGTTTGACTCAGCTGACTTGACCATTCAAATCAATGTCTTTAGGGGAGAAAAATCTTATAATTCAATTCTTAACTGAGTGACTCAATTATTATTTTGAACTCAGTGACTTTAGGGGGTCAATTTCAACTTTTTTTAATTGAATAATTTGACAGACAGATTAGTCAGTCAAAATAATCAAATCAGTCTACGTGTGATGTTTTTCTCTTATTTAATTTTATGGGAAATTATGTGACAGAGGCCTACATATGCATGGCAAATATGAGTATGAACTTCTAGCTATAACTACCCAGTTTCAAATTACTGTATAGATGATAGCAGCATTTGTTTGGTAACAGGAAAAAATATAGTTAGTTTTTATTTCCCAATGGCATGCTACATTATAAGTCCATTAGCAATTGCATATGTTATTGCTATAATTCTAATAACTGCCATTTATTATCATGGCAATAACAATGTAATTCTTGCTGTATGGAATATGTAATTTATTGAACATTGGTAGAATTTATTTTTCATTTGTAAATTTGGCTTGCTTTCTCCTCCCTGCTTGGGAACTTCAGACATATTCCTTTTGTTTGAATCAGCTGTCAGAACTGCACACAACAGAAGACAGACAGGAGGCAGTCATTAGGTCATGGGACAGGAGTGATGGGAAGGTGGGTTGAGTGGGTCCGCTCATGTATGTCATATGGACACTTCCATTGCGGCTGCCTGGGTGATTCAAATATAAGCCACTGTTATCCTTAGATGCTCTACCTCAGCGATGCAGCTCCCCTTCAGAACTGTGCAAAGGATCACAGTCAACTCTGCTGCTTCTGTTTCTGTCACCAGCAGCTCGCTCGCTCTTTTTCTTCTTCTCCTGCCCTCTGACCACCATCCTACACACTTTGCAGTACAAAAGGCCATGCAGAAAGTCCTTGTGTTTGCTTGCTTGCTCGGCAACTGCAATGATTCTGAGCAATTCCAAGAAGCTAGATTCCAAGAAGTATGTTTCTGTTAGAAATACAGTAAAAATAAATTGCACAGTCATTTCATTGTCTTTAACCCATTTGACCAAGCCCCTTTTTATCAGGTAATAGATTCTAATGTAATGTAAACTTGTTTCCTGGGTGGGTATAATTGAAATCCTGTAAATGATAGAATAAATATATTCACTTTGCTTTACAGAAAATAAGTACCATTTCTTATGTTTAAGCCAATTTACTTAGCTGCTAGTAGAGGAAGCCCATCCTAAGGATGGCTTCTCTGAAGGTGTCAATCTCCAAACCATCCCTAACTTTTCACCCTACTCCCTTTTTATAGCTAGATACATAAGCAATTTGACTGTCATACAATTCCCTGCATTTTATACTTTTTCACGCAAAAACAAAAAAGAGAGAAGATAAATTATTTAGACTTCCCTGATAGCCGTTGTGTTTTTCCTGGGGATACATGAAAAAACATTAACTCACTTTAGATGGGGTACTAATAAGTCAAAGGAACGATTCCGTTCAATCCAGCTTCATGAACCCAGGAGTTTCCTGAAGTTACTTACAGGCACGTAAGTGAGGGGTTACTTATGGGAAGTGTGTAAATGAGAAACGCTGTTTCTCTGAAGTTAACCTTCCACTTCCTATACACTCTAGCACACCCTAGGATCATGCACAGTGAGGAGGCAAGAGCACGAACAGCAAGGGGAATCTCTGGTGTGGGTCTAGGAAATGTTAGCAGCTCCACTAGCATTACAGGAGCGCACAGGCCTAGCTACCACAGTATTTTCTGCTTATTCTGTTGCCATGACTACAAGCCAAAGTACTATGTAAGTCATCAGAGCACCTCTGCTCTATCATGATGATGGTCATGTTGTGGTCAGAGGAAATAGCTGTATCACCACAGCAACTTTTATTCATGGAGTTATCTCTTCTAGATAACTTCTAGAATTTCAATACCTTCTTTAGTTGAGAGCTATATATGAAGTTTAATCTTCTTTCGTTGGGTCAGAGCTTTATGCATGCTAGACAAGTGCCCTTTCATCAGGATACATACACAGCTCAAAGTTCAGTCTGAGTAGAGCTTCTCGCAAGTGTTCCGCACAGGCCTATCAGCTGAAACCTCTTCCATTTTACATTATCACTCACTCATTCAAACTGATACTTCTTGTTCATTCTTTCTTTTCTTTTGACTGGTTTTACTTATTCTTTTATTTACTCAACATTCTTCTCTTTAGTCAACGAATATTTATTGAGTGCCCATGGATCTGATTCTCAATTTTGGACATCTCCTATCTCAAAGGAGTCAGTATGCATATGGAGTGTCCTCTAGGCCTTTTCTGCTATTGGTAGAAAACAGGCTAAGTCATAAAAAGGGTCCAAACACCAGGATGTGGAAGTGAAAGCATCTGCTGAAGACTTGAGTTTGAGGGTAAATATATTCTGAAGTATTGACTTGGTTGAAATGTATAAAATGCATAGAGAGGAGAAATAAAAAGCGAAGTCTCTTTGATGGGCTGTGATAAAGAAAAGTTACATTCCTTTATTTGCAACCCTTAACTTGGACTCCAACTTTGTGATTCAGAATTTTCCAAATCTTAGAAGGGTGGAACAAGGCATATATGATCTATTGTATAACTTAAAGATCTACAGAAACCTAGTGGTCAAACATCACCATATTTCTCTGGATAAATTGAAACTAAATATACATGTTGTTCACAGGGAATGTGTCTCCGAACTTGTAAGGTTTAGTGAAAGACAACATAAGAAACATTACAAACATTACAAGGCTTGGTGGTGGTAGCGGAGATATCAGAGTTTGAGGATTGTCATGTTTGGCTTCAATTGTCAACGTCACATATCTGGGAAGAGTTCACCTCAACTGAGGAATTTCCCCTCTCAGATTAGTCTGTGTGCGTCACTGTGAGGCATTTTCTTGGTTGTGAAGTGATGTGGGGGCGCCCAGCCCACTGTGGGTGGTGTCATCCCTGGGAAGGTGGTTCTGGGTTGTACACAAAAGCAGGTTGAGTGGAGGCCAGGGGAGCAAGCCAGTGAGCAGGGTTCCTCCATGGTCTGTGCTTCAGTTCCTGCCTCCAGCTTCCTGCCCTAAGGTTCTACCTGAATTCTTTTAAAGATAGACTGTCGCTGTAAGTACAAGATGCAATAAAACCTTTCCTCCCTCAGTTGGTTTTGGTCAAAGTGTTTTATCAAAAGCAACAGAAAGCAGACTCGAACAGGGGTCACCTCCCAAAGGGTCCAAGCTCTTGTGTTCTGGAGCAAAGAATTGATCAGAGATATACAGTTATACAGAAATGGCAATAGTTTATTAAAAGATCACACAAGACCAAGCAGGGAAAGGGGGTCAAAGCAAGAAAGTTTAGTGGCTCAACAGCCCTGCCCAAGTGCTAAGGATGGCCAAGCTTTTGGGCTCATTCGCACAATATGAGTTTTTCCCCACATGCATTATCTGTCACATGTAGTTAGTTCTACATACAACGTCATATGTCGCATGTCTCATAAATATCTTAAATCTCTACCCAGAAATGTACGTGTGTTTTAGAAATAGAACGAGTCAGAGGGAGGCTTGAGACATTCTGGAGCACCATTGCTGGGCCCCAGTGTGTCCAGTTTAGTGGGTCTTGGCCTGCTGGGTCTTCTAGCCTTCCTCTTTGCCAACTTTCTCTTTTCATATGCTAATTTTGTAAGACTTTGCACGGGGCCTTCTGGCTGGAACTTTCCAGCCTCAGTGGTGCCTGTCATTTGGTTAAATATTAAGCAGGAAATGAAATGTGACAGCAATGACAGATTTTGAGGGTGGATGGGAGGGCAGTGGTGCCATTCACAGAACAGAAAGGACTTAGGAGGAAGGGAAAGAGCTTGGGATAGGGAAGAGATGCACACTAATTCAACTTGAAATATCTGAATCTCCAGGACATCATGAGCCTGCTTGAAATTAGCATGATTAAAGGTGTCTCTCACAGTGTTTGGGTGAGTCTCTGATGGGGAACTAAATTAAAACTCAGTAGCCTTTCTGCACATAACACATTCCATTAATCAAATTCAAGAGCTGAATCCATCCAACCTAAAAAGTTATCTTAAGTTCAAGGAAAGAGCACAAATGTTGATGGCATTCCAAATTAACAAATTTTAAAGAGAATACATGTTTCAAAATTCTACATGGGTCAAAATGGAGCTATTTGTAATCAATTCTGAAAAGTTTCTTGAGGCAGTAAATAAAGGTTTAGGTCCTAGTTGTCAAAACTTCTGATGAATTTTGGGTTTAACATATGAGTTGCTTTTCTCATTGCTGTGTCAAAATGCCCAACCAAAGCAACGTAAGGCAGGAAGGGTTTCTTTGGGCTCTGGGTTTGAGGGTACAGGCCATCATGACAGGGACAGCATGGGCTCCCGGTTTGCAGGTGCAGACCATCATGACAGGAACGGTATAGCAGCAGGAGCTTGGCCGCTAGTCACCTTGCTCTTACAGTCAGGAAACTGAGAGAAGAACTCGAGTTTTCACATTGCCTCTTCTTTTTATTCATCTAGGAAAATACCACCCACATTTGGGTGAGTCATTCTACCTCAGCAAACCTTTCTGGAAACACCCTCACTAACACACCCAGAGGTGTGTTTCTATGGAAACCATCAAGTTGACACAATGAAGGTGAACCATCACAAATAAGACTAATAGATGTGTAATTTACACATTGTCAGCTGTATCAGCTGCCATACGGCTGAACCTACAAACCCATTTTTAAATAGAAGGGAATTATTGCTTAAAGCTATCAACCAATATGTTTTTAAACTCTGATGTATGATTCTAGGAATATAGTAACAAGTTTACAATTATTTGCATCTGCAAAGAGATAGTGATAAAACATTCGGCTTACATGAGATTACACTCCTTGTTGTTGGCTGGTTGGTTGCTTTGTGCCAGTCAATGGACACAATTGCTTTGCTTCTCTCTCCCCTATCTAGAAAGGAATGAATGTAGTTCAGACCTGTTCACATTATGCCCCCCATTCCTCACTTTAACAGCCTTCAGGCTACCTAGAAGTCTTTATTTCCTTCTCTGCTTTTACATAGAAGTTCACACAATGCTTTAGGCAGCTTCTTATCACCAAGCCTCATGACTAGTGGGAGGGAGGCCATAGAATCTGTCTCTCCATGGAAGGTTCTGATACACTGTTTGAGTTACAGGAGCATGGGTGAGGAATGAATGCGGAACGGGAGATAATCCCCAAGTGCTACATGTTAAAGAATCATTGGGAGGAAGTGTCTTAAACATAGAAGGGGTTTCATAACTTCCATCAAAAAATACTTTTAGATACCATGTAGTCTGAACACCACCAGGTACTTACACATGTGACCCACAGGGCTTGTGATAGCATGCATAAGATCTGCACAAGCCCAAGCCAGACAAAAACCCAGCATGAGTGAGGCAGGTGGGCAAAGTCCCAGGCCTATCTGAGAATCTATTGGCAATTGATAGCTGTTGGGAGAGGGAGAGTCAGTTCTCTTTGCTGGTGTGATGCCTGGAGGGTTGACCAGATCCAAGGGAGAGACCCACATCCAAGAGCATGTACAGAATACAGACTAGACTTGCTAGGCCTTTAAAAAATAATAATAATAATACAGGTCATGAAGATGAAGTTGTACAGGGGAAGAATAAAGTGGGGTAGAGATCTGAATGTGATCAAAATATATTGTGTAAAATCTTAGATAGATAAAAATAGTTTTAAAACCCCTTTTATCAGAAGATAGAGGAAAAATCAGTGTTTCATATATCATCATTTGCATTATCTTGTTTTAACAGTATTAAACACATCTTCACCTCCATTATTTTGCTTTAATTGCTTTTGCAGATGAAGTATATTTGACTTTGATTTCAGTTAGTCTGTTGCTCTCAGAAACTATTTTTTTTCTGGAAAGTTGACTGTTTCCTTGGTAGACTGCTAAATGCCCCTCTCTCCCTCTCTCACCCCATGGCCATTGATGCCTCTCTCTCTCACCTCCTAGCCTTCATCTTTTTCAACATGTTCTGGCAGTGGCGAGCTGGAGTTTCTCTGTCAAAGATGTGGGTTTAAGAAAATACATGTCAAGGGCTTGGGGGATGACTTAGCTGGTAAGGTCCCTGTAACACAAGCATGAGGAACTGAGTTTGATCCCCAGTGCCCAAATAAAAAGCTGGGAATAATGGTGCATATCTGCAATCCCAGGACTCCAGAGGCACAGACAGGAGGATCTCTGGGGCTTGCTAGCTGATCAGTGAGCTCCAAGCCCCAGCAACAGAGATACTGTCTCACAAAACAAAGAGGATGGATTCTTAGGAATAGCATCCAAGGATGACCTTACATAGGAGCATAGACACCACACCACACACACACACACACACACACACACACACACACACACACACACACAACCATGAATTTCAAACATTAAAAGGAAACATCACAGGACAGCCAAAGAAAAAATCATCTCTCCGTGCAGAAAGTGACATTTTTCATAATGGCCTAGCAGTGGTACCATTTTTGTTTATAACTTGAGAAAAGCACAACCCAGGTGTACAAGACAGAGAAGCATGTCTTTTTGTTCCCAAAGCCTTGCTGCTTCACCTCTTGAGCACAGGCTCCTACAGAGTCATTGTGACCTTTCTACTGCTCATAAGGGGCCCTGGCTGCAGGAGAGCTGCCTTCAAGGCCCTGGCGGTTACACGGCCATAGCCCTCCTTCACACGCTGTAAGGAGGGAGCCAGAGTGTTTCAGCGACTTTAGGCAGCGCACCCTGAGGTGGGGCAGCTCCAACCTTTGAGAGCAAGATGAAAAGACCTAGCAGCGGGAGGAATTTGGGTTCCACTGAGGGAAAATGCCCCGATAAAAGAATTACGAGACCCTGGTGCATATTACCAAGGGATTCTGTAGAATCCCATTATCTGGTGATTTTAATGAATAAAATGCAATGATTTTTGTAGGATAATTGGTGTGAAATGCTGCCCAGACGCTGAGGGATGAATGAATCCACCTTCACACATCTTTTCAGGCTCCTCAATTCTGTGATGTGTGCATTATATTATTTAGCAGAAATAATAAACTAAATATGCTTTTTTTAAATGCATGGCATTAACCACCTTTGTGTGTTAATGTGGTACCTGCCAATTACATGCATTAAGGTAAAAAGCTAAAATATACAAATTAAGTTATGAACACAGTGCTACATTTAACAGATTAACTGAAAACCTGCAAAGATTTCGAGAGTATATTAAATGCATAAAAGCCATTTCCTTGATCTTGAACTTGCAGGTTAATTTTTCCCCCAAAATGTGTGGTCTTAGAGCCCAGAATGTGTTCTGAGTACAGCAAAAGAAATTTTATATATATTGAAAAAATTAATGCTCTCTAGGCTATGTACTTTGAGAAGGACAATCATAGTTATCTTCATGGTAATCTGAGCCACAGGTCAGTGAACTTTATTTGTGCAGGGATAGGCAGTAACTATTTTGGGTTTCACTGAACACGATATCTGTGCTTCCCTTTCTCAGTTCTGCTATTACTGCCTCAAAGCTCATAGTAAGTGGAAATGGCTATGTTCCAATAAAGATTTATTTATCAAAACAGGCAGCAAGTCAAATTTGATTTACTGAGCATAGTTTGCCAACCTTTCATCCAGTGATACGTGTTACTTCTGCCTCTTGTGCCATATACAACTAAAGCACACGAAGGTACTTTACAAATTCAAGGTCTCTCAGGTAATGATTGTTTCACAATAGTTTTGTTTAAATTTGTTTTGAAAATATATTGACAAAATGGACTAACGTGAGAAATGAGTGATTTAATTCTTTGTTTTCTATTGGGTCACTAAGAATTCCTGTCTAAGTAGGTTTGTAATGCACCTTGCACAAACTTTCACCTGTAAGCATCTACTCCAATGTCGCTCCACTGAGTGTAACCTGATCGTTGTGATCCTGCCCTTTTCAGCCTCTGATTGCACAGAAGACAGGGACTTGATCTACCTGTATCATTACTAAACATTTTTGACTTGTGTAGTCTAGCATGAACAGGAACGCATGCAAAGGATTCCTCTCTGAGAAGCTGATCTCTGCAAAGCATAGGAAGTTCTTGGTGGAAAGAGCTCCAGGAGTTCGATGGCTATGAGCGACGGTTATTCAGGGATGTAGAACAAATGTCAGTAAAAAGAATCCGAGGGTGCTGCGGAGATGGCTCTGTGGGTAATAGTGCTTCATGTGCAAGCCTGAAGACAGGAATTTGTCTACATAGCACCTATGTAAAAAACTAGGCATGGCTACTCATGTCTGCAACCTCAGCGTGTTGGATAAGAGAGTAAGACAGGCAGATCCCAGGAGCTCACTGGCCAGGACTCAAAACAATGAACTTCTCATTCAGTGGGAGGCCCTGCCTCACCTCCGTAAGGCTAAGGGTGATAGAGGAAGATACCGCATGTCCTCCACTAGCCTCCTTGTGTGGGCGCACAGGCATGTGCACAGGCACACTCGCATGCATGTGCTACACACACACACACACACACGAGCAGGCACACAAATATAAGGAGAGGAGAGGGAGAGAGGGAAGGTGGGGGGGGGAAGAAGGAGAGAGGAAGGGGAAGAAGATGAGAGAGGGAAAGAGCAAGGAAGGTAAATGGAAAATGCTGCGTCACTCAAGTGTCAGTTTTCCAGTCCTTGGCCAAGTCCATAGGCCTGTTTTGTGCCGATGCATATCAGTGTTGCAGACTTAAACCAGCTCCTTCCTTTGTTTAAACATACCAAGTGCGACTCTGCTCCTTAACTCAAAAGCATCTTGATTAAACAATGAAGTTAAAGGGACTTTTGTTTGTCTCTTTCAAAGACAGGCTCTCAACGTATCACAAAATAGCCTCAAACTCACTACGTAGCCAGTTGATCCTGAACTTACACATTTTCCAACACTCCTGGCCCCACCTCCCTACTGGTAGGATGACAGGTATGCTCCACATCTGGTTTTAATCTTCAGATGAATACATTGCTCACCTTAGCCCCCCATAGAATGTTTTCCGGTTGGACTGTCAAAGTCCAGAATGGGCTCCTTGTTTGTTCTTTAGAAGATAGGTTGGTCTAAGACTGATCAACATTCACCAAGAATAGAGCTTATGGTTTCTGTAAGTGAGGTTTATTGTTCTCTCATCTTTCCAGATTTTTTTAATCAGAAGGAAAATGCATGACTGTGAGCTAGATAGAAGAGGCAAAGGAGAGAGACACGAGTGGGCAAGTCCAGAGAGGGGATTCCCACCCACCTTGGTGAATCTTCCACTCTTGTTTTTAAGCCCACATCCTTGACAGGCATTTCTAGCTTGGTATTACAGATCATTTTTGCTCATCTGTCTTCACTCTCACCCTAGGCTTACAGAAACATTTAGTGCACCTGCTACTCTCCCATTCACTGAATTAAGATGTAAATGTGTTCTAGTTGATTAACATAAATGTGTTGCTTACAATATACCAAGCCAGGTCTACTCATCCCACCTGGTTCTGAGACAGCCATGATGCGTGGGTGCAGAGGCTCAGTCCATTTTCCTTTCTCTTAAGCTGTGTGTGGATTACAGGTTGAGAAACGCAGTAGGTAGAAAGAGCCCAAAACTGTAGGTGGGTTGCTGCCTCAGGTACAACCTCACCCACAGAGAAAGGGAATTAAATAGAGACATCCCTAGCACTTGAGTAAATCCAGAGTCCCATTCTTACACAGCTTCAGAATTTCCCCCAAGGGAGATAGAGAGTACAATCCTACAAGAGCATCACGTTTGTGGCCCTCCCTTAGCTTGTCTCTTCTCTGTCTCATTTCCCCATCCTCCTTCTATGACTTCCTAGTGTCACCCCTACAGTGGTTTGATTGAGAAATGTCCCCAAAGGCTCAGGTATTTGAACACTTGGTCCCCAGTTGGTGGTGCTGTTTGGGGAGGCTATGGAATGTTGCTAGAGGAAGTGTGTCACTAAGGGAGGCTTTGAGAGTTCAAATCCTCGCTTCACTTCCAACTCTCTTTGTGGTCCCTGCTCCTGCCACCCGGCTGCCACATGCTGCTGTGTCTCCCACAATAATAGATGCTTATCCTTCTTCAAGCAATAAGGCAAAATAAATCCTTTCTTCCTTAAGTTTCCTTGGTCATAGTGTTTCATCACAATAACAGAAAAATAACTAACATGACTCTAAATCAAGTACCTACATCAAAATTCCTGGGTCTTTTTTTAATGCTAGGGATGGAACCCAAAGTCTTGCACATGCATGCAAGCACTATGCCACTGAGCTACGTCCCCAGCTCTTTGAGTCTCCTCTTAGAGACAACAAATTACAATGGCCAACTTAGAATTTCCACATATGATCATTTGTTGTGGCTGTTCATCAAACACTGTCCACTCTCTTAGTCTCACATGGGCCATTGTAAGCTGTTCAGTGGTGCATGGTAGACCATTTGATGAGAGAGCATCTTGGCCCCCTCTCCCTTGCAGAGATGCTAATTAGGTTTTCAGACATCTGTATTTTTTACTGCTTAAAAAAATTGGCTAATGTCTTTTGCTAAATTACTCATTGATTCAATTCTAAATCAACCTAATAGAAACAAAAATCATCTCTTCTGCAGTGTTTTTGCCATTGACCAAGTGGTTTTGGGAAAAGGTTAATGAATACTAGGAAAACAATATTTCTGATATGAAGCCTTGTTTTTCTCTACTTTGCAAAGACCTCATGGAATTTTTAACAGGACAGCTCTCAGAGCCTGTCCTGAACATTGCCTTATTTTAAAGTTGAAAAAAACTAAGACCCAGTATAATGAAGTCATGCTTCCAAATCTGTAATTCCTAACAGAGGTAAAATTAGAATCAAATCAAATGGTTTTCAGTTCAAGGGTCTCAGCTCATACCTTTCAAAGCTGAATATAATGTTTGACTTTTTTCTTTCATGTGTATATTTTTTCAAATGTTATCTATAAAGCTTCAATTTCTGATGCTCTTCCGTGCTAGCCCCATGTTGGCTTGGAATTCTATGGCATAGGGACTATTGTTATCGTCCCAGAATAGTGCCTGGTGTTTTCAGGCACAATTGGAACTTTGATCTATGATGTTCTGCTCAACATATTGTGTGGGGCGAGAGACCGAATTCCCATCGATCCCACCCTTAGAGCCTCAGATGATCCCAAACCCTTCATGATCTCTCTTTACGCATGGAATCTGTACAATTAGGCACATTAATAATGAAGCCTTTCCAAGAACATCTCTGTATCAAATCAATCCAAGCCTTAGCATGGCAGCCAGAAGCATTTTCTTGGAGGCTTCTCCTTGACTCTCACTTATTTTCTCACCAACTGCTGGCCTCGCTTTTCTGCCCTGGATCCAGCCCCATTATCAGAGATGCCAGGGAAGGGTCTGCAATTGGATTGTCTGAAAATGAACAACACACAGTGAATGAAGAACAGATACTGTGACACCCTACAGTGCCTGTTAAGTTCCTCCTACCAGAGACCTGAGATAAATGGTAGTTATTAGGAGACATAAGAGATTTGATGGACATCATAGCAGAGAGATTTCTGGACAGTTGAAGAGGGAATGGTCTTGCTTCCCAGAGAGCACCTGAAGATTCTGATAGGCTCTTCTCAATTTCTCTCTCTCTCTCTCTCTCTCTCTCTCTCTCTCTCTCTCTCTCTCCTCTCTCTCTCTCTCTGGTGGGAGGGGTTTGTATGAGCAAACAGGTAGAAACCAGATGTCAACATGGAAGTGTCTCAGTCACCCTTTACCCTATTTTTTTCAAGAGAGGGTCTCACTGAACCTGAAGCCTGCTAATAATCAAGCTAGGCTGGCTACCAGGAAGTCCCAGGGCTCCTCTTGTCTCTGTCTCCTCAGTACAGAGATTACAGATATATGCTAGCACTCCCAGTTTTACATCTATGCTAGCTAGGGATAGAACTCAGGTTTTTGTGATAACGCAGCAAGTGCTTTCCTAACTGGGATATATCCCAGCACATACAGGCTCACCTATTGATGTGGCTGAGGAAGAACTTGGTTCCAATGAAGGAAAATGATTGACAGTGGTTGCTAACCAACATTGCCTTTAATGGAACCAGAGATACCAGTACTCCAAGGCCCAGAGAATTCATGCATGCACTCTTGACAAAGGGGACCATTTTAGGGTTGTACCACAATGTAATGATGTTAAATAATCAGTCCTTGCTTTTGCTGAGACACACTTTATGAGGTGGAGTTTGGAGGGTCATGTGAGTTTACAATTGGAACACCCCAAAAGAATCTGTCTGTCATCAGCTATCTTACTAGGCTGTTCATTAATCCTGATTTCTCTGTGTGGCAATTAACCAAGCAGAAATTAATCCCACATGGGGTTTGGTTCCCATTCAATGACATAGCAATTTAAGGGTACCTCTTAAGCACCTTTCAACTGGCATAATAACTTGGTTTTCTAATGCTGTTGTCTACAAATATTGAAATTTTTGTTTCTTAATTTCTTTCTGAGAAACTTAACTCTCCTAGAATTTTTTTTTCTGGTCTCACAACTTCTCCATTTTTCATTTTAATCCTTGGTTTAGTTGGAGTTTTCCCAGAAGCCAAGTTTGAGTTGGGATTTCTCAACATTGGCTCTGGTGTCATGTTGAGCCTAGGGATCCTGAGCCTTGCGTGATATTAAGTAGATGTCTGAGTCCTACTCACTAGATCAAACTGTCCAACAAACACAGTATCTCCAGATATTGCCAGATGTGACCTGGAGGTAGAACCACTGCCCTGAGTCAAGAGCTCAAAAACAAGTGCAGGGCAGATGCAAGAATATAGAACATACCAGAATTCTCCAGAGATAGCCAGGATGTATATACATATATAGATCAGAGACAGAGGGGGGGGGGGGGGCAAAGGAGGAGGAAGACAAGAAGGAGGAAGAAGAGGAAGAGAAGGAGAAGGGAGGAGAGAAAAGGGGAACTAGGGGAAGGGAGAGGAGAGGTGGAAATTGGTTATCTAGGGAATTTGGCCTGCATGCATGTGCAGTCCAGTATCTAAGGAGAAGACCCCACGTCGGAGACCAGGGCAAAGCTGATATTTGATTTCTGGTCTTAAGGGCGGCTCCTCACTCTCACAAGGACTAACATACTCTGTGAGGTAAGCATTAACCTCTTTGGAGGGCAGAACACTCCTTTACCAGATCACCTTCCGCTAACCCCTCTTAATGACTTCACTAACCTCTCATAGTGGTACACTGGAGATTAAGTTTTCAACCACTAAATACTTGAGGGACAAACACATTGATATCATAGCCTGTGGCAAAATTCCTTTCGTTTATCTCCCTGTCTTCCTCTTTCATGGCTGAACAGTGCTCTACTGTATATGTGAGATCATATTTTGTGCCTCAAAACAACAAGGTGGACAGCTCTTGAGGAAAGACAGCTATGGTTGACCTCTGTCCTCTCCAAGTATGTCTGTACACGTGCATGTACCCATAGGTACACACACACACACACACACACACACACACATACACACACAAGGAAATGAGAAGCATTACGTGAGACAATGACTTGCCCATCCACAGCTAGTTTGTCCACCCTCTCCCAACCAAGTCCCACTTCTCTGAGTGTCCGATGTCTGTGGACCATTACTGGTCACCACATCAATGAGTTCTGACAGTGGTAATGTTTTTCTTTTCCTCTGCCCTCTGATAAAGAGCTTCGCTTCTGCAGTCCTGTCTTCTGAACCTCTTGCACATTCTTAAGTAAGTTGTCCTCAGGGATGAAGGCAAAAACATCACCTGGCAACGCCTGTGGCTGAAACCTCTCTTTTCAGTTACCTGAGCTCTATGCCTTAATTCTCCAGCACTTTCCATCTTTCCCTTTGTCTCCTAGAGTTTTGCAGCAAACTGCTGTTTAGCAAAGAGAAGCCAAATTCAGAGCAGGCCAAGCCCTAGTGAGAGTCAGCTTCTTTTTGTTGCTAGTACCTGCATCACATGCCACCTGGCCAGACCTGCCAAGGTTTTTGGATTTCCTAGAGGAGGCTTTTATTCTGTCTGCTTGTCTGCACTTGTATACAAAACCTGTAATTATATAATAGGTGAACTTACTGTGTGCTATTGTGCTGTCTTTTCTTTTTTTAAACCAATTGAATTGGTCCTTTTTATATTTTGAGTCTATTGTTACCTTTAAACCTGTTTCTGTTTCCTTTCTCCTGGCTACTGATGCTTTTGCCTTTCTGCCAGTAACTAAATATTTATATTTTTAAAAATAGTTTAAAATAATTTGTGTTTCAACAAGATTTTTAAACTTTTATGTTTCTGGTCATAAGTTGAATGTTTTACTGTTCTGACTGCACAGGACTACTGAGGATATCATTTTTATTCCTAAAAATATCTTGTTCTATTTTTAGATAAGAAAGATCACCTATGAAAGCTATCAAATACTATGCATGCATATTTAATTCTTTTATGTGAAGATCCGTGTCTTATAATTTGTGACATTCATAATCTCTTCTCCACTAAATAAATGTTTCATGGTTAACACATCACATGGACTTTTAAAATAGCCCCATGAAATATATTCAAATATATGTTTAATAAAATGGCTGGGCGGTAGAAGAGCCAATGTTCAAAGAAAACTAAAGGAATGGTGTACCAAGATTCATTCCACAGTACCGTGTGCTCTGCCCTTCTGTGTGCCATCCATCTTCCCTTCAAACTCTTTAATTTCATGGACACTAATACAAAAAGTCTTAGTTTTGGTGAGCTGTGTCTTTTTCCCTAAAATCTATGAAACATGTTCCTTTTGAATGACCCTTCTTTCCTCTTTTACTATCTTCACCTAGATGGCAAGCCTGAGGATAGCATATTGGTAGCAATTTTTTTCTAGTCTTTGACACTCAAGAGGTGTTCAAGAAATTGAAGGCAGACAACAGCAGCAGAAATCCCACGAGCTTTTGGAAGTGTTGGTTGTCAACACTGTCATAATCATGGCCAGGATTATTATTCATCAGACCGAAATAGGTTGCTATTATTTCCTAATAATGCTGTTGGTAGCTACTCCCGAAGGCAACTGCTCCATAAAGCAGGACACAGAATAAAGCGGTTAGGGCTGAACGTGGACATTTTCTCTCTAAGGATAAGAACTCCCAGATAGTCACAACTCGCCGTGGGTTACTAGCCCATTCCTTCTCCCCAGTGTTGTTTCTGCAACCTATTCTTGTCTTTACAACTGTTGCAGAATTCTCATTGACAAGATTAAGGAATATACTTTATTTTCCTATGATGGGGAGTGATGATGCTTCTATTAAAGACACTGATCACTGAAAGAAATGGCATGATTTCATTTACTTCTATTGAACCATCAGATGTTATCAAAAAACATTCAGGTGGAATTTTTTAAGTGAGAACAATTAATACAAGCTAAGCCAGAGTTCCTATAAATTCAGAGAAGTTTATATAATAAATGCAAAAGGTAAAATAAATACAAATGAGACACTTGGGTTAATTCTACAAGCAAGAATTAAAGTAAAATCAAGAAAGCTGTCATGGTTAATATTGATTATCAACTTCACAGGATCTAGAATCACCAAGGAGACATGTCTGTAAGGAATTTTCTAGATTGGGTCATTGAGCTAGGAAGACTCTCCCTAAAAATGGGTGTAACACTCCACAGACCGGGATTCCAGATTGAATAAGAAGGACAAAGCAGGCTGAGCACTAGCGTTCATCTCTCTCTGCTTCCTCTCTGTGGATGAAATGTGATCAACCACCTCCTACACCTGCTGCAATGTCCTCCCCATGTGATAAACTGTATCTTCAAATTGTTAGCCTGGGGTCTGGAGAGTTAGCTCAGCAGTTAAGAGGAACCTGGTTTGATTCCCAGCACCCATGTGGCAGCTAACAATTGTCTGTAACTCCAGTTCCAGGGGAATTTGACATCCTCTTCTGACCTCCACAGGCACTACACAACATGGGTGCACTTACATATATACAGACAATATACTCATATACATAAAATTAAAATAATAAAATAAAATAAATTGTTACTCAGAATAAACCCTTCCTTCTTTATATGGGTTTTGTCAGGTATTTTGTCATAGCAACAAATAAATTCACTAATACACAAACCATGGTAGAAAACAATAAAATAATAAATATCTTCAAATATGGATCAAATCCATTTGAAACCAATCATTTCAGGACTTACTCCTCCTCTAAACAGAAAACTTCCCCCACTGATCAAAGGGCCTAGAGTCTCTAAAAAAAATCTCTTGATAAAAAATAATAGATGCAGTCATTCACAAGGCCAAGGCAAAGCACCATCCTGAAATTGACCCCAGAGAACACAATAGTTCATTATATTAATCAACTACGGAGGTGGAATTGTTTCATGTGATTCAGCAAATAACGCTGTAGGCAAACAGTGAAAACACAATGCTTCATCACAGCAGGGATGCTCGAACTGAATATAACAGATGAACCAGGAACTGATTGTTTGAACCGGGTTTAATTCCGCACATGCCTCCTAGCAGCTCACCTGCTTATTTGTGGGTGCACATGAAAAAGTCAGTCAAAGAGAGAACTAACTATAAGACCTACTCTCACCTAGTTCAACCTGTGTGATGCCTCTGGCTGAACCTGACAGTGTCTGTCTTTTCAGTTATCTTACCCAGAACTCAAGTATATAAAACAGATAAAACCAAACCAGAGCCCAGCGCTACCTGTACTATTACCTGCTCCCACTCTGCTGAGGAATCTAGGATTTTTCAGAAAGAAGGTTTCTATTGTCTCTTGTGCATTCCAAAAGCACTTCTAACTCTGAACTTCCAGTGTCACTCAAAGATGTAAAAGCTATTTAGCCTGTGTTTTCTCTGGCCCATCTTAGTGCTCTCTGTTGAATGCTTTTGCTCTCAAAAGGAGCAGATATCTGATACCAAACAATTAGGAGCAATAGATATTTTTATTAGAATAGAAATCTGTCTTCAGTCATCTTATTCCACATATGGAAAAGAAAGTAACAAATTATAGAAAGTAAAGAAAAAGTTAAAATATCTACTGTCTATACCTGGGAAGATGATTCAGTGCAAGCACCACGCCTGAGTTTTGGGTCATCGAAGCCCACATAAATGCGGGTGTGGCGGGCACTAGCAATTACACCAGGCAGCAGACAGAGACAGGGAATTCTCAGAGCAAGCCAGTGAACTAGACTAACCTGAAATGGGAGCTCTGGGTTCAGCCAGACCCTGCCTCAAAGAAGAAGTGGAGAGCAATCAAGGAGGGCTCCCAATGTCAATTTTAGGCACACACACACACACACACACACACACGCAAAATAGAGAAGAGAATATAATAGAACAGAACAGGAATTTGTTCCCAGTAGTCTCGATCCCAATATGCCAAAAGAAATTGGAGCTTTAGAAGGTAAAGGACGAATTAAAGTATATACTATCCTGGAAGATACTTTCCATGTATGCACACACTCCTTTTTTGTGAAGCCCTGCCACCATTTCTCCCCGTTTGCTATCCATTTGGCCAACAATAAATCCATATCAACAAAATAAGGTCTCAGGAGACAGGCAGGGCAAAGACCCTACCTTTCAAAGCAAGGAAAGAGAATAAAGGATAGACTCATCATGAGTTCATTTTTTTCATCCTGTCACATAGCAACATAGAATAACATGGGATTAAGTACTAAGCAAACAGTATCCTCCAGGCCATTTGGGAGAGAAAAAAAAAAAGCTCTTTGTAGAGTTATCTTCACTTCTGGCTTCCATGTAATTCTGTTTTATCTTAGTTTGAAGACACTTGCTATTTGGTTTGAATGACAATTTAAGGATAAACTAGCCTTTATTTCCCTGTTATGCTGCAAACCCCTCATGGGCAGAACCTTTCCATGCAGAGATCTGAATTGTTTATGGGGTTAAATATGTCACCCAGAACAGTGTTCATGGCAAAGTTAATTGAGAAAAATCCCAAACTGATATTTTAAGCAGAGATGGCAAATTACAGCCTATGGGCTACATGTGTTTGTGAATAAAATTTTAGTGGAGCACAGCCATGCTGTTTTTAAATTATTGTCTATAGCAACTTTAACTCTACAACAGAAACCACGTGGATCAAGATACCAAAATATTTGACTGACTGGTCCATGGTAGAAAAAGTTTATCAACACATGATCTAAACTCCAGGAAAATTAATGTATGTAAAAGATTTAAATATACCTATTTTCTCCTTGTTGTCATTTAAGTCCATCTAGTTTTATTAAATACTGTTCATATCTCACTATTTGGTAGATCATCGTGACAGTCATTTCAAGTAGATATGGAGTTAATTTTCCCATTCCAATTGATTGTGCCTTAGTTATATATATGGTAGAAAAAAATAATTCACCCTTCTGTATTATATTATTCAAAGTCTTGAAATTGGAGAGATGGCTCAGAAGTTAAGGATGTATACTGCTCTTGCAGAGGACCCAGGTTTGTTTCCTAGCACTCACAATTGGGCAGCTTACGACCATCTACAATTCCTGTTCTAGGGGTTCCTCTTCTGACCTCCTCAGGTACCCACACACACACATACACATAAGTAAAAATAAGTAAAGAAATTTTTAAATCTTCTAGGATTGCATAAGAAAATACTAACTCATAGTGCTTCCCATCTAAATTGCTTGAAAGAGGAAAGATGACCACAGGCAACCAAGAAAGTGAATACTGAGCTACTGAACTGGTTTCAGGAAGAAGGAAGTCAGAGGCTCAAGATAGTCAGACCTCTCTTACTAACTACTTGCCTAGCTGGTTTGTTTTTCCTTCTTGATTTTTCCTCTCTTCTTTCAATAGATGAACTAGATCTTCTCATATGCAATGTGGTTACTTTGGGCAGGTACACACTAAATTATTAGAGCTCATTGTAGCTCGCTACCAAAAACAAGAGACCTTCATCTTTCAGTATATAACAGATGTGTACAAGTATGTGCTCTACCCACTTCAGTCATGTGTCTAGACAGTGGATTGTTTACAAGGGTAGAAGATGGGCTACCTTGACACTGATCAAGCTTAACTCATGTGCTCAACCCTGTGGTATGTTAATACTTGATACAACAGAAACTTTTGAACAAGGTACAATGCTTTTCCTGTGGAAACATATCTCTTGTAGAAATGGTTTATCCAAATTTCAGTGGAGAAGAGATGTGCTAAGTAACATCCAGCAATGGGATGATGATCTCACTCCTTATCTTGCATCATCATCCTTTGCCGTCCTGGGACCCCTTCTAAGTCATTTCTCTTCAGAGCTAACATTCACATTTTACCACAGCTCCTGTCTCTTCTCCCTTTCCAGTGCTTTAGGCTCTGGCTCCATTGGTTTTCTTCCATGTGACATATTAGTTTTGAATCTAATGAAATTGGGCCCAAAGTTGGTGCTTACTTATTTGTAACAGTGCCCAGAAAGGTGGTAAATAATCACTTGACTTAAATGCAAGTATTTTGAAAGTAGGATTCAAGCAAGAAATGAAAAGAACAGATCAGAATGCAGAAGGCTAAGGTGATCGTTTTGATGGAGGAGAGGTCAGGAGGAAAACACATGTCCCCACACCCACCCTCCCCACTTCAATTCAATAGTATCTAAACTTCTAAGTGCTGAGAAGTAGTCCCATAGGAGGTCTGGGCCAGATGATCCAGTTAGAAGTCTTAGCATAGGTTATGTTCTCCCTGCCCGTCTTGTAGCTTGAAGATACTGATTTTGATCTGAAGTAATTACTGTTATCCAGTGTCATCCACACATAATTAGCCTCAAATTATAATGAATTAACATGGTCTGCCCTGTTCATGAAGTGAAGTGATTCTATTACTGTTTTTTTTTTCCTCTGTCTCATAGATTTCATATGAGAATACTTCCAAACTTCCATTCTAACTGGGAAGAATTCGCTCTGGAATGTCAGCTCAGAGCGGAGAAAGTCAAGGATGGCTGGTTAACCAGACAGAGTTACAAGACACAGTTCAAATGATTACTGTGCCCTTTGCTTTCTCCATGACACTGCAGCTCTTGCCTTTCTCTTCTTCATTGTCTATTCTCTGTGTGTTCATAGAAAGAGACCCAGTATGAGGAAGATTTCAGGTCACACTGAAGAAATCCAAAGCAGACAGATTAATTTATCTCCTTAAATAATAAAAGAATTTAGAATAATAGTTCTAAACCTGTACTGCAAAAGATCTCGGTAGATATGTTTCTGAGACAGGAAAAGAAATTCTCACACAAAACACACAAAATACAATGGCAAGGTATCAATAGAAGCCACAAAAGGAAGATGAGAACATATCAACGGCAGCCCAGAAAATGCATGAGGCTTCTAAACTCTATTGGATATTTAGCCCTTAACACTCAATCCAATGACTGGCTCATATAGAAAAAATACTTCAGAAAAGATGATAGATAGATAGATAGATAGATAGATAGATAGATAGATGATAGATGGACAGATAGATACATACATACCTCTATACACAGATACGTGCATAGATAGATAAACAGATGCATAGACAGACAGAGAGAGAGATACATAGATACATGCATAGATAGATAAACAGATGCATAGACAGACAGACAGATATAGATATAGATAGATAATAGAAGATGAGTGGATAGATCAGTAGGTAGATAAATGGATAATGAATGAAGGACAGATGATTTATATGACAGAGGATAGATCAGTAGGTAGACAGATAAATAGATGATGATGATAGATAGATACATAGATACATAGACACATAGAGAGATGACTAACTGATTTCAAGATCTAGATCTTCATCCATAATTTTAGGTTTTCTTTTGCAATTTTTTTCTTTTGAAAACTATAAATTGCACAAATGGAGTATTTCTCCATGAAAGATTTTCATGCATAAAAAAAGAGTCAGAGAAATTAACTTATTGCTGAAACACTTCTGACTGAATAGAGTTTGGAAAACAAAAATCTTGGTTTTATCTTCTATGAGGGAATGAAACAATCCCTTTATTGTCATCCTTGCTCAGAATTTATTTTCCACCCTGTTATGCATGAATCCCTTGTGCCATTGATACATAGTCCATTACGTTCCTCTTACCACATTTGCTTCAACTATTATCTCAAGATGATGTCAAAGGACATTAGATACCAGAGACTAACTTTGAAGGAGTGAATCAATGTCTGTGTTGAAGGAGTCTATAATCATATGGCTAAATGGGCTTTCAGGAGGCCACACAGTGTGCTGATGACAGAATCACGAATGGAATCTAGGAATTCTGATCATTTGTCTTATTCTCTGTGCACGATCATCCTGCCTATTGTTAGGATTTAGTTAAGGCTGTTGAAAGCAGTCCATTTGCTGGAAGCATAGAGTGGTCATGAGGCAGCTTTTTAAAAAAAATCTCCAATGGAAATTTCAGAGGTGATTTTAAAATATCTGAAAGAAAGCATTATCCAGGTAAGTTCATAGATGCAGTACAGTAGATAGGTGATAAGATTATTGCAACCTGGATAGTGTGCTGAAACATTCCTTCACAAAGCTGAAGATGTTTGGAAGCTATAAGCCTCTAGTCTATCTGGAAATAGGAAATACTGGTGCAAAATATGCAGCTATTAACACACAATATCATACAGGTTATACAGTCAGATTCATATGAATTCAAATACTTTTCTTTCATCAGCTGACTTTTTGTATTAAATTAGAATTTATCATTTTGAGTTCTCTCTTCTCTATTTGTAAGATTGGCTGCTACTTGTCACTTGTGAAGATTGAAAGAAATGATGCTTCAAAAACATTTAGGACTTGCCAGGCATGGTGGTGCACACCTTGAATCCCAGCACTCCGGAGGCAGAAGCAGGTGGATCTCTATGAGTTTGAAGCCAAGCTAGTCTACATAGTGAGTTTCAGATCAGTCAGAGCGATATAATGAGATCCTGTCTCTAAACAAACAGACTAACAAAAAACAGTTAAGACAGGAAGGTTGAGGAGATACCTCCTGAGATGGCACAATGGTTTGGAGATCGTCTTCAGCCCCCACATACAAGCACTGAGCCACTAGACTGTTAAACTGCAGACAATATCTGCACTAAAACAGAAGCTACAAACCAGAAGATGGGAACACAACCAAAGCCACTAAGTCAACCTGTCAGAGGCATCTGCACAGGAGCCAAAGGGTCCTCTACCAACCTGAATCACTCGGGGGGTATCACTAATGGATTTCAGTGAGTATGTATACATATATACACATGCATAAGTATGTATGCTGTAACAATACAGACAGTATAGCTCAAAGGAGAGGTAGAAGAATGAGAGAGCAAGTGTGAAAACACACCCAACCTCTTCAGCAGCCCCAGATGGGGACAGCAGTATTAGGGTTAGTCTAAATAGGCTGCGTTTATAACATGGCATGAATTAACTGAGTAATTACATGACATTTCATCACTCCTCATGTCCCTGAAAAACAAAATCAATATTCTAGAATTCTCAGAAGATAGGAAATGATAATGACACACACACCGAAGAACATACACTTGACTTTATAGACCTTAGTATATATAACAAAGTACAAAAACATCCAGCAGGGGCTCTAATAGGTGCATACAGGGAAAAGGATCTAAATATGATCAAAATATGTGTATTAAATTTGCAAAAATTAAATAAAACTACATATGTATATATACATATATGTATATGTATATGTATATATATATATATATATAGAGAGAGAGAGAGAGAGAGAGAGAGAGAGAGAGCGCCCATCAGGTGATCAAGTGAATTAACTTATAAAAATCTGCTTAGCAAAACTTCAGGACTATCACAAGTGTAAGCTATGCATTTAAACATTAAAAAAATGAAACACACACATACATACACACACGTGAAAAAGAAATAATAACAAACATTAGAAAAATATATATCTTGACTGAACTGAAAATATCAATATGGATTCATACAACCTTCTATTTTAATAGATATACATCATCTTTGTATGTATAATATTCAAATCTATAGCAACTCACTCCCCTCCCTGTGTATATTTACAATATATTTTGTATCTCCTATAAAGTTCTAGGTATAGCAAGCTGCAGTAGGTGCTGAATCCCAACCATATCCTATTAAATGAAACCAAAGCTTCTTATTTTCTAATACATGTAGCTTTCACTATGGTCCTATAATTTTTAATATTTGCTATAATATTGTCTTTAATTTTTTTAAAATAATATTTTATCATGGGTGGGTGAAGTTGAACTTATCAACTAAAAGAATGTAAAAATAAATGTAGAGTCATATTAACAATTTTTTCTTTTGAGACAAGATCTTGCTATGTAACCCAAACTGACCTTTATCGCCTGAGTGAAAAAGAGTTTACAGGCATCCACCACCATGCCTGGGTTCATTTTTTATTTCAGTTAATATTTGCTAAGTGCAGTTGGTTTGGGAAATAAAAAAAAGATCAAATTTAAAGTTTTAATTAAACATTATACAATTAAACCAAGCATAGTGGCACATACCTTTAATTCCAGCACTCGGGAGGCAGAGACTGGCAGATCTTTATTAGAGGAAGACCATCCTGGGCTGCATAGTGAATTCTAGGCCACTTGGTGCTACAGGAAGACTCTATCTTAAACAACAACAAACAAACAAACAAAATTACACAACCAAATTGTGATATAGCTATAAAATGCATTATATATTTTATTGTTAATAAATTTGTCCTTATTTTTCTGAAAATGGATACACTTATGAAGATACTTCAGTGACTGGTTGCAAAAGAAAACAATATTCATGAAGTAGCTCTTAAATCCTGGTACACTTTCTTGGTGTCAGAAGAATACCTCTAACGGTTCCATTAACGGTTCATTTAGCTATGTGTGTGCAAGTATGTTTGTGTGTGTGCAATTTATACTCATTTGTTAGTACATATTTCCAAGTGGGATGTTGCTTTCTTGGATAGTGAGAAAGTATCATATTCTTTCTATCCAACAAAGTCCTTTAAATTGCGTTGGAACATATAAGCTCCTGATTTCATGTATGAAACTCTTGTGGCAATGCATGTTCTAGGGTTTTTCAGATTTTGCATAAGCAATCCAGCAAAAAACTATATTGCAGAGCACATCCTCCCCTGGCAGGGTCAGGGCCAGCACTTGTCCTCAAACACATCCCTAATGCTAAAGGCAAGTATATGCACATCGCCACTAAGTAAAACAAATAAGCAAGCTTTGCTGCCAGCTAAATCTGGGTCCAACTCGTAGCAATGGAAAACTAAATTTTCCCATTTTAGAATTCTGGGTTAAAAGACTGTAGATCATCCCTCATTGCTTGCTTTTCTTTTCAGAAACTGCCCATCAGCACAATATGAAAAGGAGGGCACATGAGCACCCCTTTGGTTGTTATGTCAAGAAATGTGTAATTTGCACTTAACATGAGCAAACGCCAGACAAATCCAAACATGGACTATGATAGACCAAATTATGTGCAGTTCCCCAAAGATGCTTATGGCCTAATTCCTGAAAATTCTGGCCTAGTGATTTTACATGTTTCAGATATGGAAAGGTAGAGTACTCCTGTCTCTTGAGTGTGCAATTATGTTTGTATGTGTGCATGTGCATGTAAGGGCCAGAGAATAACCTTGGGTGTCATTTCTCAGCAAGCCATCCATCTCCCTCGTTTTTAGGAACAGGGTCTCTTACCACTCTGCAGTTCTCCAAGTAGGCTAGGGTACCCATCCACAGAGTCCAAGGAGACCCACCATCTCATCTCTCCAGAGCTAGAATTACTCATACCCAAGAGTTTCTTTATTTTTCAAGATTGAACGCAGGTGCTTGCCAGGCGAGCACTTTACAAACAGAGTTACCTCTCCTCTTGGAGCTGGCATTTCTTTAGAGTTATAAGGTCTCTGTATTGTTACATCATGAAGGACAATGCTTTGGTTAAGGATCTTAATGTCAAAGGATTATCCTTGATCAATACATTGGATCTCGTTTATTGATGAAGCCCTTTCTAAAAGGGAAGTGCAGGTAATAGTTAGAGGAGAAGTTAGGTGGACGGAGGAGCCACAGGCCAAGGGAAATGGGAAGCCTCTAGAATCTGTAACAGATGAGTAAAATTTCCCTTAGAATCTTCACAAGGAGTGCAGGCCTGCTGGGACCTTGATTTTCATCCTGTAAGATTCATTAGGTCATGATTAGAGAATAAATCTGCATTGTTTATTGCCACTAAATCTGGACATTTATTTCAGTAGCTATAGGAAATTAACACAGACATTCCACAGAATAACTAACCAATCACCTTTGGAAATGTCAAGCATGGTCTCAGGCTGGCAGACACAAAGGAGACTTGAGAGCTAATCCCATATGCCATCCCGGGGCAGAAGGACGTGAAGGACATCAGTTGGGTCACTGGCAAAACTGACTATCCCAGCACTTCAAATGATTTTGACCACTGTGCTGTGATGATAGGCGATATCCCTGTTAAGAGAAACTGGATGTACTATTGTGCAAGGATGATTTTTAGTGCCTAGGATCAAAACCAGGGCCTCATGCATGCTAGGCAAGCACTATGGGACTTAGCTACTCTCCCAGCCTTTGTGTAAAGATTTTGTAAGTCTCAGATGACTTCAAAATGAAAAGGCTTTCCCAAACAAAGGAAAAGTAGCACAGTGGAGTCCCACTTCATTCCCTTCACTATTCAGTAAATGATTAACGCTGACTCAACAGTGAGTATATACTAAGTTCCTCTGTACACCTCCCCAGATCCGACCTCACAGAAACCTTATCATCAAAGAGGGGTGGATTATTATGACCATTTATAACACAGAGAAGGCAGAGGACTTACCCAAGTTCACGTGGCCAAGAAGTCTGAAGTCTATGCTGCCAGCAAGGTAGCTTTAAACATGAGGAACCTGGGAATAAATTTCACTATGCTCTGTCATAGTGGAGCCTGTGACCATTCAAGAATATCTACTTATTCCCTGGTTTCTCTCTGTGTTCGGGATGGGGGACACTCACACTGGTACATGAACTGCAAAAAGCAAGCTATTAGCCGCAGCCATCATGTGTTCATATGTTCATCCAGGAATACGGGTTTTATAGAACAAAGGGGAGTTTACTATCACAATACCCCTCTGCTCTATTGATTCTCCTCATTATGATCAACCAGACTCTTGTCTTACACTAACTAGTTAAAGTTGTTTGGAAACTCCCTATTTCTCTTCTCTGTTCGTCTGGAAGCTTTCGGACATCCTGTCTTAGTGTGTCAAGTATCAGCCCCACACTTTGTTCCTAAGGTTGCTTCCCTCTTAACTCTGTATAAACTCTTGTCCCACATGGCTTTGAGACAGGGGCAGTGGACTGTAAGAGTTTGGGGAAGGGAGATCTGAGGACTGGGACCAGCTTCACTAGCAGGAGGATTTGTAGCACAATCTGATGAGCGAGGTAGGGAAGGGAAAAAGAAGAGAGAAGCAGACATTGTCTACTCGTGTTTGAAGCCCCTGAGGGTAGAAAACACATTATTTTCCATGCCTTATGCTGAATCAAGCATATGGTCAGCACTCAACAACAATAAATAATTAGCCATATTGGATTTACATGTTTGCTTCACCATATGTAGAGATTAAAATGTGTCTCTGAAAATAAGGGTCTGAAAAGAGATTTGGGGGTATTTTCTGAGAGAGGATGGAAATCAAAGTTTTCTTTCCATCAATTTTTTTTTTGCAGACTTTTAGATAAATTAAATATATACTATTTCCCACTTTCATTATACCATAGGTTCCTTTTAATATTATAAAATAAATGCCTCACTCATTCTCTTTGGTGCCTTTCTACACGCATTTATCCCCACACTGACATGGATAGGGTTACACCTAGCTATTTATCTATATGGAATATAGAAAGCAATTATTCACTGATAAATTTGTGCATTTCATTTTCCAATACAGTGTATTCATTTTAATGACATACTTTCTAATCTTTTTTTGCCTCTTAGCCTGGGTATTTTTAAATTCAAATTTCCTTCCCTTGTCTGTATTTAAAAATAATAATAATCATTTTCCATCTATTACAAATAACAATACCCAGTCTCTGATTGAATGCTAACATTGTAATTCATTCTCAGGGTTCAGCTGCCATTCATTCATAGCTGGAGCCGAACTCTCATTATCTATGACATCAGCACAAACTCTCCATTCAATTGCAACCTTTTATTTAATTAGACACTATGTATTATTTGGTTCGGAATATCCAGAATTAAAAATAGCCCCTTCCACTGTGTAATGGGAAAGGAAGAAAACTTTGAATATATATTCTAATTGATATTTTTAATGCTTACTCTAAAAGCCATCAAAACTTATGTTAAATATTAATTATAATATTTTCTCGGCCTTTGTGCACCTCGATTTACTGCTGCCCTTTTGGGTTCGCTTTTAATTACCTTACAGGAAAACAAAGGATATTTTTATTGGAAGAGTTATTTAGCACAGACAATACTTTCAATGGAGGTGGCTACACTGAACTTTATATTAAACTTAATTTTCAAAAGCATATTTAACACAGTTTGCCAGGCTTTTTTAAAAAATTATTTTTCCTTCCTTTAACAACATATTTCTGGTCTCGATATTAGAAATCAGGGACAAAGCTCATAAAGGAATAAAGACCCAAAATCAGGGATGGTCTTTTAAAAGAGGCACAGGTTCAAAGACTCCTAAAGATATAAATCAAAGTGCTTTTGAATACAGAGAGCATTTTAAAAGAATATTGAACTGTTTGCTTAAAATCTCACATTATTTCCTGCTTTTTAAACCCTATTCCTTTTTGAAGGCTAGAGCCAGATAGGGACAAAAGGAATATTTTCATGCAAAAATCAGGGCCAGGTACAGAGGCACAGTCAGAGTCTATTTCAAGTGGGGACAGGAATTTAATTCAAGTTATTCTCCCCTTTATTCCACGTTTAACAGATTTGAAGGATTTCTCCACCTCTGACACACGCAGACATCACTGGGGAATGTTTGTAGCCGTGGCAGGCACCAGCAAATCTTGGTGTGGAGTTTTTCATCCCCCTGGAATGGATCCTGGAAACTGTAGTGGCCCAATGGGCAGGTCAAGAAAATTGGGGACTTCATATCTTATGAAATCAACCCCTGATACCCTCTGCCATAGAAGTGGATCTGTCAGTCTTTCATTTTCAAAAGATTCTCACAATACTCACCAGTGGGCCTTACCCTAGATGCTATTTTTAAAAGTATAAAAGAATATTTCCGTACTTTTAGGAAGACAAGGATGTTGCCTCATTCTAGATATCTGCTTTTCTATGATTGGCTTTATTTTGTTCTAGTGTGTGCGCATGTGTGTGTATGTGTGTGTGTGTGTCTGTGTGTCTGTGAAACTTCTAGAGCTTTTGCTAAATCAGTGTAAACACAGAAAGTGACTAACAGATCACTTGTAACAAATTTCACTTTGCAGAAGTTATGACTAAATGCAAAGGCTTAAGCCCCTGTGATGTGTGTGTTTCATTAAGAAAGTGTGATGCCTTCCCTCTGAGCGAAGTAGGTATCTGTGATTTCTCAGGTTTCCATAGCAACGGGTAATTTTTATTGAACTGTGGAATAAATAGGCAAATAAAACATGCATAAAATATTGATGATGGGTGTTAGGGTGCTGTCCAGGGACTGAGGTAACTTACAGTCATTGTTGTCTCTTCTTCACTTCCTTAGTCATTTTTCTAATTACAGCCCATTTTATTACAGCCTCTTTATTTTTCATCTAATGCATGAAGTTTGCTTTTTTACATGAGAGTTTTTATTGAATTTTTGCAGTTTCCATACAATATAATATGATAGTACTTAAATCCACTCCCCTAACCTCCCCTCCTTTATCGCCCCCACCGAATTTAATGTACTCTATTATATATGTAATATATATATAATATAGTATATATGTATATAATTTGTGTCTCCAAATATCCTTCATTGTGGATCCTTCCACTGGAAGCTGGTTAATCTACTAAATCTCATCCTTGAAAGAGAGCGCCTCCACCCATCCCAACAACTATCAGTTGCCACAATTTCCTCAGATTGGGTTGGAGTTTCTTACCCAGTTCCTCAAGTCTATGCTGGGATTTTTTTTCTGGTTTGAACTTTCATGAATTAAATGTGAATTTTTAAACCCAGTTTTGTAGTATTTGTGGTGAAGAAAATGACAGAGGACAGGACAAAACCCAGAGTTTAAAGTGCTTTTCTAGGGCGACGTCTACATTCTGCAGTTGGGTCTTCAATGTTTTAGTGTTTTCTGCAAATTTTGGACTTTTATTCTGTCTCAAGCATATGTTAATGACAGGAAAGTAACAAATAAAAATAAATACAAGTGTGTTTGAGGAGGCAATTTTTAAAATGAAAGATATTCCAACAACATTGTCTCAGATTGGCTCAAATTATTCATTTGAGCTTGAAAAGAAGAAGTGGTATAAGATAAAATGGATCCAATATCTCTTGTTTGCCACTGAACTTTGTGGTGCCACACAGTCTGTGTAGTTTGAGTTCAACAAAATTTATTCAGAAACAACCTTATGTTCAATACCATAGCATTTGTAAAGAAAACGAGGCATTTGGTGCTGGGGAGATGTCTCAGTTGATAAAGTACTTGTCATGTAAGCATGAGTTCTGAGTGTGGGTCCTCAGCACTCACTTATAAAGCCAGGCATGGTATGGTAGCAACCAGTCTGTAATCATAGCCCTGGGGAAATAGAGGCAAGGCGTTCTCTGGAGCTCTCTTGGCTGGTTGGCCTGTCAATTTGGTGAACTCTAGGTTCATTGAGAGACGTGTACCAAAAAAAAGAAAACCAAATAAATATGTACATACATACATACATACATACATACATATGGTGGAGAGTGATGAAGTTCTTCAGCATCCATCTCTGGCTTCCACATATACAAATAAACATACCTGCACACAAGCGTATGTAAATATGCAAACACCACATTCACAAAAAACAATAAGAGCTGGGTGTGTGGTGGTGCATGCCTTTGATCCCAGCACTAGAAGTGAAGAGGCAGCCAGATCTCTGTGAGATCAAGACCAGAAGTCATAGCTGAGCAGAAAAGTCATGGTAAAACATGAAAGGAAGGCTGCTGTGTACCTCAGTAGTTGAACGCTTGCCTAGCAAGTGTAAGGCTGCGTTCCATCTCTGACACTGCACAAAAAGAAACAGAAAAATATTTTAAAGCACTCTTAAAGTTAGATGTAATGTCTTGAGAAAAAAACATATTTGTACCTCATGGCAAATTCCAGATTGATGAAAGTAAAATTGGCAAGATGATTTTATTATTGGTGTTATTGTGTTTGTGTTTGTGTATATGTATGTGTGTGTATATATATATATATATATACATACATATATATATATATATATATATGTAGGCATGCATGCCAAAGTGGATATATGACAATCAGAGGACAGCTTACTGAAATCAGTTTTTTCCTTTTGAGTGCGTCCCTGGGGTGGAATTCAAGTTGTCAGGCCTAGCAGCAGGTACCTTTTCCCACTGAGCCATCTTGCTGGCCTGAGATGAAATTATTGACACAAAGACTGAAATCATGGGCATTTTCAGATGATATAGACTAGAAGGCCTTTCTACAGACAACCCAAAATTCTGAGGCCACATAAGAAATTGTGAATTCTATTACTTAAATGAGAAAAAAAAATCAGATGCCAAAAAGAGTCATAAATTATCCAAAGACAAACCAGAAGTTTGGAAGAATACTTCCTGTTATTCTCTGAGGGAAGTTCTGTTTTAATAGATGTGAGACAAGCAAATCGATAAGGAAAATATAATTGAAAAATGAGACAAAAGAAGGTGAAGAATCTGCTCATTTTATAATTTATAATAGAAATGTAAGTTATATGAGAGTTTTAACTTAGAATGTTGGTTATATTTTTTTTTAATTTTAAGCTTCTGTTAAGGAGGAAGCAAATAGAGATTATATGTTGAGATATAAACATGATTTAAAGAACAAGTTAGTGACAGCTCTGCAAAAATGAACATTGTTTCTCTACAATGGCATTCTCAGATGACCACAGAATGCAGGTCATTCATTGTAGCACTGCTTATTATATAAAAATAAGCTAAAGGTTCATTAATAAAAGATAAGTTTAGGTGTTTTAGTACATTTCTAGATTGGAATACTATGCTGCCAGTAGAAGGAAGAAGCCGATACCTAAATTCTAATAAAGTGTTGTGTCTAAGTAGAGTGTTAAATCAAGACAGCATGATTGAGGGTATACATCCATGTAAAACAAAAAAAGATGAAATGTATATAAATATACTGCTGTATGTGTAGACTATCACTGGTAACAGATGAAAGAAAATTTACCATCTCCCAGGAGAGCAATTTGCATTTTGGAGTATCCAAGTGAGATGGCAAGTTGTATCCTCTTTATATTTATGGTGTTTGCCTTGTGCACCAAGTGAGTGCAATGCCTGTAGAGGCTAGAAGAGAGTATTGGATCCTTTGGAACTGGAGTTCCAGAGCCTTGTGAGCTGGCATGTGGGTACT
The DNA here is from genome assembly GCA_035773235.1 of Eospalax fontanierii. Taxonomy (NCBI): domain Eukaryota; kingdom Metazoa; phylum Chordata; class Mammalia; order Rodentia; family Spalacidae; genus Eospalax; species Eospalax fontanierii. Next base: position 69,595,681 of record CM069526.1, read on the forward strand.
GGGAATGAATCCCAGGTCCTTTGTAAGAGCAACAAATGTTCTTTATCTACTGTGTCATCTCTACAACCCCGTGGTGCTGATTTTCAAGACAATATAAAAGCAAGTATAAAAACATTTGTTACCTCCTTGGGAATTTTAACTAACAAATGACCACATTGTGATGGCATTCAGAAAGGTTTACAACAAGTGGACTTTGATATAGACTTGAACATAAAAGTGAGATCAGGATGTGTTACCATGAACTGAGAAGGGCAGAATCATGCCCTGTGAGAGCTGGCTTATGGGTACATCATTTGAACAAGGATGAGGTAAAGAAGGGAAGAAGTTAAAAATATGGAAAAAGAAAAAGAAAAGAAGAGTGGAAGATCAGGCATTCAACTACGTCTAGTTGGTCATGAGAGATGATGGGTCTGTAAGTATTCAAAACAAATCTCCAAATAACACAGCGGGAAAGTACCTCCTTCTAATGATTATGTTGCAAAAGTTCTTCATTTTGCATAAATTCTCCTGTGAGGAGAAGCAGTATGATGAATTAGGAGAGACCATGAACTTGAATTCAGGAGACATTTAGTCTAGTTCCTGTTCTGCTATTAATTAGGCCTGCAACCTTGAGAAGGTCACATTGTATCTTCCATTCTCAATCACATTGTCTCTAATAAGGGGGACTGGGCCAGAAACTAGAATCAAAATTCCGCAGTCACATTTTTTTTCACCCAAAAAGATCATTTTCAAATGAAACCTCAGCACAAACAGTAAGACAGATGAAAGCAGGGAAACCTTGCGTACAGCAGGGGTGGGTGCCCTGAGCCCACTCACAAACTACTGTCCTCTCTCTTCGTGGTCCTCTTCAATGGAGCAAAATCAAAGCCCTAGAAACCAGCAACGCTCAATTTAAAATTATTTTACTAGGCAATTCCTAAGACTCTTTTTCATAAGAGCATTCCACAGCTTAGGAGGTAATTGACTCACAGGTTTAATCATGTTGTGAAATTTCTATGGAAGCAGTTGCCAAAATCGTGGTGGCAGTGGGAGGCCATGCAGGAAGTAATTACTTCAATGAAGATTTATTAAACAGGTTTTTCATACTTGACCCCCGTCCTTCTCTGATTCTCAGGAATTCGAGTTTCTTTTTTTTTTTTTTTTTTAATCTTCTTAGAGTTCTAGAAGGTTCTAGAATATGTGAGTTGGTATAATTCCCAGCCTGGTATTTCTCCAATGAACTACTTGCCATAAATATAGATAAAGCAGTGTTCTACTCACAGTTGTGGAAGTTCATATTCTGAGATCAGGCAGGCCCATTTCCAGACTCCCTAGTAAGGGCACGGCAGCGGGATGTTGTGGTGGGAGGTGTCTGGCCAGTGGTCCCGTCTCTAACAGGAACAGAAAGATTGAACAGGCAGGGCTTGCTCTATTATTAGTCCTGTTATGAAGTCTGAAGGATTCCATAAAAATGCCAAGAGACTGTATTTATAACTCACTCTTCCAATAACCTAAAGACTTCTTCCTTAGCCCCACATTCAAGTAGCCTCAGCTTAGTGATTGCCTCTGTAATACATGATCTTGCAGGGGGACATTCTTTAGCAAAGCTACAGTCAGAGTCTTACTCATTCTGGGAGTTTTTCTTATCTTTCTCCTTTCTTTCTGGATCCCATTTTCACATCTGATGGAATTCTCAGCCATTTTACATGATTCTCACACTTCTCTCTGTTCTTCGGTTACTTTTCTTCATTGCTACTTTTCTTTATTGCTACTTTTCAGTTCATGTATGTTTTCTTGAACTGTCTTCAGTATCCTGATCCTGATCCTATCGTCGACTGTGCCCAGGTTGATGTGAAGTCCATGCAAAGTTCTGAAATTCAAATACTTTGTTTTTAGTGCTAAACGGGCCATTTGAATCATTGTTTATAGATTCAGATACATATATATTAATTGTTCTTGCTTTGTTTTGTTGTATTGATATTTCTTTTTTTACATGTGTCTGGGGATAGAAGTGTGTATGCATTTGTGTGCATGTATGTGTGAAGGTATATTCATTCATTCAGGCACATGTGGATACGGACATTAAACTACCTTTCCCTGATTGCTTCTCTGCCTTATTTTTTGAGACAGAGTCTCTCACGGTACCCCTCCATTTTGGCGAAGACTGGCTGACCAGCAATCCCCAGAGATCCACGCATCTCCACTCCCAATGCTAGGGTTACAAACACATGCCATTGTGCCCATTGTTCACATTGGATACTAGGATCTGAACTCAGGTCATCATGGTCATGCTTGCATGGCAAGGACTTTACACACTGAGCCATCTCCCCAGCCTCTGTATTTACATACTTTGAACACATCAGTCATAACCACCATGACAACTTATGAGCAGCCAGTGTCTAGATCATCTGTGGGTTTGCTTCTATTGCCTATTTTTTCATCTAGCTGTTGTTTATGGTCATTTCCCAGCTTGGATATGATCAGTTTTGACTGTATATAAGGTATAACTCAAAAACTACTGAGTCTTTAAACAAGGTCAGTCTCCACACCAGAAAGTCCCTCTCTCTTCTGTTTAGATAAAGAGTGTGAGGTGCATGCAGCAAGATCGCATCTTCTCAGTGTGAAAGAACATCAGGAGAAGAAGTCTACTCAGAACTTCCCAGATCACTGTCCCTCTAGCATCCCTATCTCTTGTTTTAGTTTGTCTGTTGCTTTCCAATACTTATGAAAACATGAGTTCCACAGCCTCTTCAGCTTAGTCTAATTGCCAGTGGGAACAGTCATCTGCAGCAGCCCACATCATTCTGCTCAGCAGCAGAAAGTCACAATCAGTGTTATTGAGAAACTTAGACTCTGAGCCACATGGAAGAAATTCTAAAAATGTTGGGTGTTCATGTTACTAAAATGAAAAGACGTCCAGATGTTTCTAGGCTTCCTTCTACACAGTCTGTAGAAGCTTGACACATTCTCTGTTTATGTAAAATTAGATGCCATTAACAAATATGCTAGTAATTTAGACCAAAATTTATAGAGGAAAAATTAGTCTATCAAACAAGTAACTTTAGTCACAAGGGACAGAATTCTCCAAAACACATTACAATTGTAAGGATTTTGTTAGATAATCATATAAGATAAAGTAAAAATTCATTGTGGACTAATTACATTAGAAATAACCATAGTGTAACCATCAGGGATACAGTGAAGCAAGGGTATATGATTAAGATTTTCAAGATACAGAAAGAATTTTCTTATGTCATGCTTAAAAATTCTAAACCATTATTGTTACTAGCATTTTTCCAATTCTTAGTATACATCAAATCATATTCAATTGTTACATCACCTAATTCCAGGATAGTCATCATGCTTAACATTTTTAGAAAGCCTGCACAGAGGGCTCAAGAAATTGTGTTTATGCATACATAAATGTATACTTAAGAAATGAATATATGAATTTGGTTTGCATATCCCAGATTACTTGGGATTCATTTTATTCTTTCTTTTATTCTTGGTTTTCTTATATTTTAATGAAGGTCATATTTGTAAAGAAATTTAAAACTATATTAAAATTTAATCTGCAAAGGGATAGCTTCTGAAATGAATAAGCTCCCTGTGCTATTGTTTTTCTCCTGGCCTTCTTCTCCTTCAAGAGCTTGTCATGAGTGGTAAGACCTCTCTATGGTAGGCGTCTTCTTTTAGATAGCTTTTCACTAGCTGAGTGATTTCCAACGCACCAAAGATGCATCAGAGCTGGTTTATTAAATAACCTTCAGATTTTGGGGGTCTACTTCAGACAGAGTGGGATCATGGGGATGGGCCCCCAAATCTGCATTTCAAAAGCCCTATGATTCATGCTGTAGCCAAATACCATCCTTTATGATCTCTAGCATTTTTACTGTTCATCTGAAGCCTTGTCACCTGGTTGTTATTAAGATATCTATTGTCACTTTCTCCGTGAGGATTACTGAGGATCCTGTCTGTTTTCTTCCTCTTCCCTGGCACATTTTCTTTGGCGGCCTCCATATCTGTCATTCTACCTGTTTCACCCTGTGGAGATCTCACAGCTCACTCTTCCTGATCCCATCTCCTTTACCCCCACTCCAGGACATTCAACCATCCCTGTGGAAAGGTTTACCACTGTAATTTTCTCACCTTGAGATCAGACCTGAGGGGAGACACTTTCCCTGCAATCTGGCATGTCATTTATCAACTAAATAGTAGCCTGGGATATCCTGTGGCCAGTCAGGTCTTTTCCTGGGATCCAACAGGTGGGAAAACTCAAGACCCATCATGGGGAGGTTCCTAGTGGGCCTGCTTACTTCTCTCTATGTCTTTCATTCTTGATAATAAAAGGCCAGGAGTAAGCACTGAAGACAGGAGCCAGACTAAACTCCCTTTATCTCGTGTCCAGAGTGGTCATGAGGAGTCAGGAGCTTGTGGTGAAACTACCACAATTTAAGGTCTCCGTATAACCTTAGCCAGGTTTCCTAATTGCATTAACCCTCTGTATCCTTGCCTATGAACTGGGGGAGTCTTAATAGTGCCTGGTATTTAAAAATGTCTTCATAAAGGACTTTACTGATGTATACAAAATATATAAAAGTGCATAGTTCATAGATCAAAAGTTAATGAGTTTTTTTACAAAGAGAGTGGACCCATGTGCACAGCACCCAGTCAGAGAAACAGAATGCTGTGCCTCCTCTTCCTGCCCTCTTCTGAGTCGCACCATCTCACCACCGTTTTCCTCTCTCATGACTTCGAACTTTGTAGATGGCTCTATGCACATAGAAAACTATGCAGTCTGGAATCCTCTCTGTGCAGCTCCCCCTCCCATCACATTTAGGACAATCATTCTCGTGGTTGCATAGAATTTGTTCATAGTGTTGCTGTGTAATATTCCCTGTGAACATACCATAGTGTATGGTTCGCTCCATTATTTATAAGCAGTTGTTTTCTTCCTTGGTTGGATCTATTTAAAATCATCTGCCAGAGGTATTCTTGTACATGTCTTTGGTAAATACATGACATATTTCTATTAGGACATTCTTAAGAAAAGAGCATCCACACTTATAGCTTGTGCATATTCACCTATAAAGGTTTGCCAACAGCACTATCAGATTCCCTCCTATAAACAATACATGGGAGTCCTTTAAGACTGTAAGAACAAAAAGAAATCATTTCCTATCATAACCAAGAGTGGTTATTATTTTATTTTTTCTTTTAATTCTTCTACCAGTCTTGACTACTGTCTTGTGGCTTTAATTTTCTCTGCTTTAATGACTAGTGCAGTTGAATGCCTTTGACAGATTCTAGATAAACTCCACATAAAGCTCTTTGCATAGCTCCTAGCAGATGGCAAGTGCTTGTGAAGTAGACATCCATTATTCTAAAGCCTTTTGATATGAGAATATCAGTGTCCCTTTGAGAATGATGGTGCCTTTCTTGGACAACTGGGGCCTTGGAAAAACAACAGCCACCAAAGCTGCCCCAAGCCAATGTCTTTCAGATTCTTGTTTTGTGGATTTGAAAAATGAAATTCACAGACAACAGAGGGTCAAGATAGAGAGAGGTAGAAGTTTATTATATTATAGATTCATAGGTGGGAACTTAATGAAGAGAGAAAGAAGGAGAGGGAGAGGGAGAGAGAGGTCAGAGAAGAGAGAGAGAGAATATGCACAGATCTCCTGTATAGAAGGAGAATCAAAGGAAATAGGGTACCACCAAGTTGCTAGTCTTGGGCTTTTTAAAGGACATATGACAGAAACTAGCATGAGGTAGGGGGAGAGGATGAACTGGTCAGTTCAGCTGGCCCAACCATGAGGTGTCCAGGTGCCTCCACTCAGTTTAAGTCACTTAGTCAGTACAGCCTCTAGCACTCATAAAGAGAATAACAAAGGCATAGAAAGCATGAGTCTCTTCTGCCCTTCCTGGCCTCCAGCAAGGGCCTTCTCAGAACTGCTGCTTTGGAGTCCCTGCCCTGCCTGACCAGTTTCTATCTCCTTTTCTCAATATCTTTGCCTGTTTGAGTGCAGGGAAGAATCACAGAATAAACTTAATATCGCACATGTTGACCTTTCAGTAAACATGATTCTGTGCTGCTACAAGTTGCTACAAAAGAAAAAGTAAAAATCAAAGTCCAGACCATAAAATGGAAAATGAAAATAAAGCAAATAGATGTTTCTCTTTAACCCAATATAAGCAATAGTTCATTTAACTGATTACCTCTGAATGAACACAAATAAAATGTGTTCTCATTCATCGCTATTGACTTGCATTTCATTAATGAAGTCATGTAGGAGAGCCACGGTTATGGTGGCTCAGTACACACTTCTATAATTCCAAGTAGGAGTTCTTTCCACATAGACCAACTGGGAATCCTGGGCCCTAGATATGTGCTTATCTGACTGCTCAACAGTTATACAAAATACTACCAGGGATGTTTCCAACTCACCAGTGATGAAGAATGTGGTTTTCCTTTGAGACTATTTAAAGGAGCTTTACTTCTGGGCTTTTGTAACCCTGTCTTGGTCTAAAGAGGTGTGTAGTCACATTCTGCTCAGCTGATCATGACAAGAGAAAGGTGAGCAAGAATTGTGGCAGAAGTGAGGGCTTACCAGGACTGGGACCAAATGAATGTGTAAGTGAAATGGCAAGCGTGCAGGAACTGAGAACTAGGAATGGCACGGCGGAGGCCACAAGGTGACCTTAAATCTGAAGCTGTCTAAGCAATGCCAGCAGGCAGGCATCTGTCAGTGCCTTCCAGCGTATGGACAAGAGAATTTATCCTGACTATGTGGCTTTTATTTGTTGAATTCTTTAATTTGGGCTTCTTTTTCTTTATTTT